>CAMZMU010000080.1:10415120-11015120 GCA_947311845.1 Poa pratensis | reverse complement strand
GAGTTCTTGTCGCGGCTCCGTAAGGAGTTCGAGCCGCGTCGTGCACAGCTGCTTGCCCGTGGTCGTGTTCCGCTCTCTGAGGTCCTAGCTGAGCTTCGTGCTGAGGAGACACGTCTTCGTGGTGCTGGTCTTCTTGCGGTTCCCTCTGTACTTGCTGCTCGTGGTCCTCCTGTGCCGCCAGCTTCGTTGTGGTCTCCACGACCGCCGATACTCTCTACTCCTCCGGTCCAGGGCCAGAGTCAGCCTCAGCAGCATCGTGCACCTACACGTCCTCCCTGCACCTACTGTGGCAAGTCTGGCCATGATGTCTCTAGCTGCTGGAAGCGGGATCCCAGCCTACGTCAGCAGTACCATTCTCGTAGGCAGTCTGGTTCTTCAGGATCTTCTGCTGTTGCCCAGTCTGGTTCTTCAGGCTCTTCTGCTGCTGCACTGTCAGATCAGGACATTATCCGTGGTCTTCGTGGTCTGCTCGCTGCTACAGGCTCTTCCTCGACGGGTACTGCTGGTTCTGTGCCTACCTCTTCTGGCACCGCGCGACCACCATCTTCCACACAGTCAGGTATGTCATCCCCGTGGTATCTGGATTCTGGAGCTTCTTTTCATATGACTTCTGCATCTTCTATTCTTTCTGCTCTTCGCTCTCTTATTTCTCCTGTCAGTGTTATCACGGCTGATGGTTCCTCACTTCCTGTTTCCAGTCGCGGCACACTTTCCACCTCCTCTTTTTCTGTTCCTGATGTTTCTCATGTTCCTAATCTTAAGATGAACCTGTTTTCTGCTAGTCAGCTTACTGATTCTGGTTGTCACGTCATTCTTGACGCTGATTCTTGTGCTGTTCAGGACCGCCGTACACAGGCCCTGGTTGGAGCTGGCCCTCGCAGCCTTGAGTCCCCGGGGCTATGGGAGTTAGACTGGCTTCGCGTTCCTTCCGCTGACACCTCATCTGCCAGTTCCCCTGCGGTTGCTGCTTCTGTCACTGGCTCTTTTCAGCAGTGGCATCATCGTCTGGGTCACCTTTGTGGCTCCCGTTTATCGTCATTAGTTCGTCGTGGTCTTCTGGGGTCTGTCTCAGGAGATGTGTCTTTACATTCATGTCAGGGTTGTCGGTTAGGCAAACAGGTTCAGCTTCCCTATCCTACTAGTGTGTCTGTATCTCAGCGACCTTTTGATTTAGTTCATTCAGATGTTTGGGATCCTGTTGGTCGTCGGATGCGCATCTCTCGTGATGTCACGTTTGAAGAGACGCGTCCCTTCTATCCCCGCCCCACCTCTGGTACTTACCCAGTGGATGATCTCTCCTTTCTTCTTTTTCCAGATACACCTCCTGCTGTCCCTTCCCCTCCACCTCTTAGTTCTGCTGCGCCTCCTTCGATTTCGGCGCCATCCTCTCCTTCGTCTAGTTCTCCTAGCTCTCCTCGTTCTCCGGCTTCGGATCCGTCCTCTGTTGTTCCTTCTTCCTCTTCTTCTGATGAGTCGGCTTCCACCGACGAGCTTTCTTCTTCACGGCCTGTTCGTCAGCGTCGTGCTCCAGACCGTTACTCTCCTAGTCAGTATGGTCTCTCTGTCGTCTCCGAGCCGACCTCTTATCGGGATGCTGAGCGTCATCCTGAATGGCAGCTTGCCATGGCTGAGGAGATCGCTGCGCTTGAGCGCACTGGCACCTGGGATCTTGTCTCTCCCCCTTCTGGTGTTCGTCCTATCACGTGTAAGTGGGTCTATAAAATTAAGACTCGCTCTGATGGATCTCTTGAACGCTATAAAGCGCGTCTTGTGGCTCGTGGCTTTCAGCAGGAGCACGGCCGTGACTATGATGAGACTTTTGCTCCTGTGGCTCATATGACCACTGTGCGTACTCTTCTTGCTGTTGCTTCTGTTCGCCGCTGGTCCGTGTCCCAGCTTGATGTTCAGAACGCTTTTCTTAATGGCGAGCTGAGTGAGGAGGTTTACATGCAGCCTCCTCCTGGGTACTCTGTTCCCGATGGGATGGTTTGTCGTCTTCGACGTTCTCTCTATGGCCTAAAACAGGCACCTCGTGCCTGGTTTGAGCGTTTTGCCTCTGTGGTGACTGCTGCTGGTTTCTCTCCTAGTTGTCATGATCCAGCGCTATTTGTTCACACTTCTCCTCGTGGACGCACTCTTCTCCTTCTCTATGTTGATGACATGATCATTACTGGTGATGATCCTGAGTATATTGCCTTTGTCAAGGCTCGTCTTCGTGATCAGTTTCTTATGACTGATCTTGGTCCTCTTCGCTATTTTCTTGGCATTGAGGTTTCTTCTACTTCTGATGGCTTTTACATCTCTCAGGAGAAGTATATTCAGGATCTCCTTACTCGTGCTGCTCTTATGGATGAGCGCACCGTTGACACTCCTATGGAGCTTAATGTTAAGCTTCGTCCTACTGATGGTGATCCTCTTTCTGATCCCACACGTTATCGCCATCTTGTTGGGAGTCTTGTTTATCTTGCAGTCACTCGTCCTGATATCTCTTATCCTGTTCATATTCTGAGTCAGTTTGTCTCAGCTCCTACCACTGTTCACTACAGTCATCTTCTCCGTGTCCTTCGTTATCTTCGTGGCACGATTACTCATCGCCTTTTCTTCCCTCGCTCCAGCTCTCTCCAGCTCCAGTGCTACTCGGATGCTACGTGGGCGAGTGATCCTTCGGATCGTCGTTCACTTTCTGCTTACTGTGTGTTTCTTGGTGGTTCGCTTGTTGCTTGGAAGACGAAGAAACAGGTAGCGGTTTCTCGTTCGAGTACTGAGGCTGAGTTGCGGGCTATGGCTTCGTTGATTGCTGAGGTGACTTGGTTACGGTGGTTGCTTGCCGATTTTGGGGTCTCTGTTACGACACCCACTCCACTTTTGTGTGACAGTACATGTGCTATCAGTATTGCACGTGATCCGGTCAAGCATGAGCTGACCAAGCATATTGGTGTTGATGCTTTTTATACACGTGCTCAGGTGCAGGATCAGGTTGTTGCGCTTCATTATGTGCCTTCAGATTTACAGTTGGCGGATTTCTTTACAAAGGCCCAAACCCGAGCGCAGCATGACTTTTTGCTCTCCAAACTCAGTGTTGTGGATTCACCATGAGTTTGAGGGGGTGTTAGAGTATATATTGTATATTTGTATTTTCCCCACCTGTTAGGGGGTTTCCTGCATATTGCACCTGTATGTACTACATATTGTGGCCTTTGGCCCTCAGGGAATACAATCAGTCTATTTTCCCAACATGCAGGATGAGAGCTCTGAGACCTAAGGCGCCAGCGCTGGCCCAAAGGGCAGCCTCATCTCTGATCCTCGTCAGCAGGTCACAGACCGAGGGCCGAGCTCCGTCGAACACGCAGTTGTTGCGGTGTTTCCACAACATCCAGGGGACGAGCAGGGTGGTGGAGGCAAGTCCCTTGTGCATCGGCTTGGGGTGAACTGCCGCGCGGAGCTCCAGCAGCTGCTGAGCGATTCCTCGTTGTCCGGCGGGCGACAGTGAATCAGACGAAGATGGACTTCATCATGTGTATAGCATGTGGCAGGTACTACAAAATTGAAAAGAGGGAAAAGGTAAACGTGTAGCCCGAGCACATATATACATATATGCTAGCCCGCTAGGTAACAACATGCTCAAAATCATACCGATGGAAAACCCAGCTTATAAAGTCCAAAGCCAACTAGAGCTATCAAAGGAGCAGCTGATAATGAACTCATATACCTGAAACAAAAGCAGAAGGTAAAAGTTCGTGAGAGATTGCAAGTCAAATGCACTATTTCTGCAATATCTCTTCTTACTTCAGTAACTATGGATCAGCTACTAAATTGAGAAATAATAACCTACTCAGTCACATGCTAATCAATGCAACTGAAAGTGGCAACAATGTGTGGATATGGACCTCTGGTTTGACAACACATAATTTGCAAGGGGCTACTCTACTGTAGATTTTATTCAGTTTTCGGCAAAAGGAGTTCAATGGTCAAAGTTATATTTGTTGTAAATTTGCAGAATCATCTAGCACAAGTTTGAGCCACAACTTAAAGTCGTACGTGCTCGCAATGAGAAACTTGCACAACATCTTCTGTCCTACCAGCCCGTTTGCAGCGGGGTCTCAAGAGAATCTACTGGTAATTAAGGTACTCCTTTTAATAAAGTACCGGAGCAAAGCATTAACACTCCGTGAACACATGTTATCCTCACATCACAGCCATCCCCTCCGGTTGTCCCAATTGCTGTCACTTTGGGGCCTCGGGTTCCGGACAATAATATATGTATACAACTTGCAGATATGATCTAAAACAATGATTATCCTCATGATAAAATAACATGTTCAGATCTGAAATCATGGCACTCGGGCCCTAAGTGACAAGCATTAAGCATAACAAGTTGCAACAATGACATAAAAGTACTAACAACGGATATTAGGCACTATGCCCTAACAATCTTATAGCTATTACATGAATGATCTCATCCAATCCCTTCCATCCCCTTCAGCCTACAGCGGGAATTACTCACACATGGATGGGGGAGTCATGGATGGTTGATGGAGAGGCGTCGGTGATGATGATGACGATGATTTCCTCCAATTCCCCGTCCCGGCGGAGTGCCAGAACGGAGTTTCTGGTCCCCGAAATAAGGTTTTCGATGGCGGCGGAGCTCTGGAGTGTTTCTGGAAATATGGTCGAACCCCACGGCGTTTTTAGGTCAGAGGCGTTAAGTAGTCCAGAGGGGGGCGTCAGGGGGTGCCCGAGCCGCCCTCACCACGTGGTGGCGCGGCCCAGGGCCCACCCGCGCCATGACATGGTGAGGGGGCCTCGTGGCCCTCCTCCGTCTCGTCTTCTGGCTCCGTGGATCTTCTGGAAAAATAGGACCTTCGCGATATTTTCCGGAGATTTTCCCGAAAGTTGACTTTCTGCACAAAAACAATACACCAGGGCAATTCTGCTGAAAACAGCGTTAGTCCGCGTTAGTTGTATTCAAAACACACAAATTAGAGGTAAAACAACAGCAAAAGTGTTCGGGAAAGTAGATACGTTTTGGACGTATCAGGCAGCCATGTTGCACTTCTTCATAATATGCTCCCGAAGGCTTCTAGTGGGATCATATTTTTCATAAATTAGTCTTCGGATAAGACTTGTTGCATAAACTTTAGAAGACCCTTTAAACTGATGCTCAATTTTTGCAAAATACCCTTTAGCTGTATCACAATCAGGAAGGGCGCCCCTCATACTCTGTGTAATGGAGCCCTTTATCATCATAAGGCACTTGCGATTAGAGTCATCCCAATTAGCCTTGATAACATCATATTCCTTCTTGAGGGCTTCATAATTTTCATTATCTTCTTTAGGTGCCTCAGGAGGATCATTAAGGAGAGCATAATCAATACTGAGTAAGGCCATCGTGATCTCAAGCTTCTCCTTCCACATAACGTAATTGCAACCATTTAGCTGTTTGATTCCATTAAGCATTCCAGTAATATTAGAGACATTAGTTGCTGCAAAAGAAAAATTCAAAATGCTTTAGTAAGCATCATCATAATCATCATTAAATTCTATTGATCAAATTCAAAACAGCTTTGGCCAAAGATGAAAATGAACAACAAAATTTTGTGGACAAATATTCATCAATTAGCTTTGGCCAAACTGATAAATAAAAGCCACACATTAATAATCCTCATTCATTAATTTCCTTCTACTAACCCGGTTCACATCAGCTTTGGCCAGAAGTGAAACGGATTAATAAAAGAATTTTGCGGTTAAAATGCCCGTCAAACAACTTTGGTCAGAATGACAAAGCATAAAACCACACTTTATTTGAGGATCCATTAAACTTTATTTCGCAGCGGAAACATTATTCCATAATAATCACAGTGATAAAAATCACCATAATTCATAAATCATAAGCAAACTTAATAATAAACATAATAACAACATGTAAATAACTAAGCATAGCAATTAAAAGGCATGACTAATAATAAACATAACCAGCATAATAAAACATGCCGGAAAAAATAGCCCTGAACATAATTTATTTCAGCCCCAAAGTTTTATTTTTATTTTTGCATTATTATTCTGCTGTGCTGGGCCGAATTTAGCCCAGCCCAGCCGTCACTTAATCCCCTCCTGGGCCGTGGCCCGTTACACCGCCAGAGCGCCGCGAGCAGTCGGATGTTTATCCGACTGCCGCGAGCGGTCGCGCCTGGACCAAGTCCAGCGCACCACACGACGACGGCGCCCCGTGAAAACCCTAACCTCATCCGCCTCTTTCCTCTCTCTGCTCCCGATGGCGACGAGACCGACCAAGGAGAGAGCGGCGGCGGCGAGCACCGCGCGGCCAAAAGAGGAGGGTGTCGGCGTTGTCCATGCCCCTTCGCCGGAGCTGCGTGCAGCTTTGGCTAGCGCGCACCTCCGTCGAGTGGCTCTGGGCGGCGCTTTGTGCGAGGAGACGGCGCGCGAGCGGGCGTCCCCGCATCGGCATCGACGACCTGCGCCAAGTCCAGCACCGCAGCAGCCTTCAACGGCGACAAGCGCACGATAAAGCACTGCCACGGCCCAGTCCAGCAGACGGCGAGGCCGCTCGGGTACGAGCCCGAGCACACCTGCCAGCGTAAGAACATGGCTCCGACGCCGCCGTGGCCAGCGACGACGACGAGGCTCATAAGGTAAAATCCGCCACCATAATCATTAGTTCATTAGGATTAGGGTTAGGGTTCCTCTGAATTGGTGATTTCTTCACATTAGGGTTTCGGATTGGGGAAAAATCAACTTGAGAGTCACATAATGGATTTCCCCTTTAGTCTTTAGCATAAACCGAAACCACAACTTAATTGCAGAGGGAAACCTTAGGGATTTGGATTTCAGCCATTCATAAAATTTTGGGGAAAACTTTAAAGATTGCATAATCACCTTAATCCCCTCGTGATAAAAGCTTAAACTAAAGCCTTAATCCATACTTGATACTTTTAGGGCTAAAACTTAAGATATACCGGGCTAAAAACTTTACTTTACTTCACTAGGAAGAACATCCTTAATAAACAGCATGGCATGCTTGATCTAAACATGAACTTTAGCACAAAAAACTTAATAGATCAAGCAAGAATTTGAGCATAGGAGAGCTCAAACCTGAAGCTAGGTGCTCTGATACCATTGTTGTAAATTTGCAGAATCATCTAGCACAAGTTTGAGCCACAACTTAAAGATGATAGGAAAAATTAGCTTGATCTTGTGATGATGCCATGCCTTCTTTTGTTGCTCACACCACCTCCTGATGGAGCAATTTGTGCTTTGGTTCTTCCTAGTGCTTAGACGTCCTGAGGAGCTGTCTTTTTAGTCTTTAAGACTTTTATTTCCCTTTTCATGAAATTTGGTTTGAGATGTAAACTCTGAATATCTTTCGACGCTGCAATAAAAAGCCGTGTGCATCAATCGATGCAGAGGCTGGGACACCCCCTTTTCTAAAAAAAAAAAAACTAAAACTGTGATTAGGAATACTATGCTGTTATTCGAAGCATAGATGTAACTCACAGGAGTTGCTATAGTCTTGCAATAAGGGAGAGCATCGTACCTTAGGCTCATGAACTGGTCGAGCTGCAGCTGGAGGTCGCAAGGGAACGTCTCGAGCGCGAAGGCCAAGCCCCTCTAGGCCTCCTTCAGGCGACCCGCGAGCTTCCTGAAGATCTCGAGCTCGAGCACGCGGTCGTCGGGGTCGGACACGACCTCAGCCTCGCCGAGGTACATGACCCTCGTGGCATCCAGCTTCACCCACACCCGCCCTTCGCCTCCCTCCCCACCGCCTGCGGCTCCCCGATGACGGTAGAGTCGTACACCCTCGTGGGCGACTCGCCGGGCTCCTTCTGCTCCGTCGGGGGAGGCGGCGGGGTAGGGGATCGCAGGATCGGCCGGAGGAGGTGCTGGGGCCTCGTCATTGGCTGCCACGGTGGTGGAGGCGAGCGGGCAGAGGATGGCGGAGGCGACGGCGAGCGAGGGGACGAGAAGGAGAACGTCACGGCGGGAGGCGGCGGAGGCTGATACCTACGCCCCGCCATCGGGTAGAACTGTAGAAGGGCGGCGGGTTGGGAGAGAGTGAGATGAGAAAGGGGATGGATCTGACGGTGGGGTCACTCACACGAATTTACCTAACTACCCTTTTATTTTCGATTAAAAATAAAAAATACCGGTAGTTTCAGGTAGTTTTGGGTTCTTTTAATCTGGTAGTTTCTGGTAGCTCTAATTTTATCACCGTACGATTAGAGCGGATGGACGGTTGTTAAAATTACCAAGTACTCTAAAACTTGTATTATGTTTTATCATGTGTATTTACAAATATATGTGCACTGAAGAGTATAACAAACATGAAGTAATTTGGGTTGAACTTGAACCTTACAAGAGTGCAATAAATACATTGAAAACCACAAATAAATTGATCCTAGGATCACAGATTCACGGGACCCCTTTTTAAGAAAAAATGCACTCATCAAAGAACCAAAAAGAAAATCGCATATAAATGGCTCATTATTGTTTCCACATTTCAAGTTTCATGAAAATCACGACGTATCTCTGATCCCAGAAAAGAAAAGGCCCCAAGCCCTTTTCATAACCAGAAATGCTATTCTAGGGGAGTTTGGGCTGAGAAAATAGGGTGTGACTAGTGCTCAGTCGACTGAGAATTAACTTAATTCTCAGTCGGCTGACGTCACCTGTTGTATTCCAGCAATTTACTCTTGACTAATTAGCTTTTTCTTTGAACCGCTCCCAATGAATTTACGTGTACCCGTTGCGGGCGTCTCTCGCGTCGCACACGCAGCATACCCAAGCGAAGGCCCAGGTAGCTACTGGCCCAGGTAGAGAGAACGTGTGCTTCCTCCATCATTGTATAGGTCGTGCCACACTATTTTTTTTTTCGTGTGAGTCGTTAGTCGTTAGACTCAAGAAAAAAGAAAAAAAAAGGTGGTGTGGGTCTTTGCCCAAAAAAACCTAGTGTGGGTCGTTCTTCTTGATCTAAGAATAAGCGATAATTCTATTTTTAACTATTCAGAAAATAAATTAAGTAAATAAATATTATTATATTTTAAGTTTAATAACCGCTAAAATAATCATTCTGGGAAACAAATGTTTACCTGTAACAAATAAAATGTTTGACCAGTACAAAAATTGTTCACATATTTTGAAAAATGCTCAGCCATCTAAAAACCTTCAACGGTTTGACAAAAAATGTCCGTGTATATTTTTAAAAACTTTCACTTGTCTAAAAAAGGTTTATTTATTTAATAAAATGTCCATCGGATTAAAAAGAACGTTGTTGTTTGACTACGTGAATATTTTTCTGAACCTATGAACATTTTTATACACGAGAGCATTTAGTTTGAACCGCATGAACAATTTTTTGAACGCCGTGAATTATATTGTTAACCTTCATGAATATTTTCATGAAAACTTATGGAAGTTTTTTTCGGTTAACACAAAGCATAGCCCACAAAATGGGACAAACAATATCTTAGAGAACACAAGGAGACATGTGCGGACATAACTGGGTTGCTCTTTCACTGTAAAAGAAATTAGACACACAAAAAAATGTGTCATTCTATAATCAAAATGGAAGTGCAACATTTTTAGGAATTTTTTGAACAGTGTGACTATTCTTAGTCGACTCCGAATGAACCAATTCTCGGTTAGTTGCAAGTGCGGTTGCAACTGGGGACATATTGTCGATAAAAAAATCTCAGTTACAAGTGGAGGTGCAACTAAGGCGAAAAAAACCCAGTTGCAAGTATAGTTGCAACTGAGGCATGAATAAAAAATAAAATCTCAGTTGCAAGTATAGTTGCAACTGGGGCTTGCTCAAGAAAAAAAAACTCAGTTGCAAGTGGAGTTGCAACTGGGCGCATTCTCACGGAAAAAACCTCATTTGCAAGTGTGGTTGCAAACAAAGGACAAAAAAAATCAGTTGCAAGTGCAGTTGCAACTGGAGAAATCTCAAAAAAAAAAAGCTCAGTTACAAATGCAGTTACAACTAAGATGTCTTCCAGGGAAAATAAAGGAGAACACACAAATTGAAAACGTCCTTACCCTACCAGGCATATAACAGACAAAATAGCAGCCCATCCCTAGAAAAAAAACATCAACTCACATGAATCTCCACACAAACACATCTGACGGTTCAGAAAACGACTGAGTAGTAAGTTAAATCTTAGCTAGCTGAAAATTAGCAAAACCATTTATTTTTTATAATGCGTGAAATGCTACTTAACAACACTACACATTAAAAAAAATCTCAGTTGCAACTCGACATGCAACTGAAAATGTCTCGGTTGCAGTCTTACTTGCAACTGGAAAAGTCAAAGTTGCATGCCGACATTTAATTGGAATTTCTTCAGTTGCAACCCCATGTGTAACTAGAAATAAAAAACACAGTTGCAACTCGACTTGCAACTAAAAAACATCTCACTTGCAACACCACTTGCAACTGGAAAAAAAATCTCAGTTGTAAGCGGACTTGCAACTAACAATAACATCTTAGTGGCAACCCCACTTGCAACTAGGAAAAAATCTCATAGCTGGGAACAAATAATAACTTTCGCCTTCGTATACAGAAATACAAGCCAACTATTGACTCACACAAATCTTGGCGGCCTAGAGCCGATGACCACAAAGTTGAGCAAGTAATTCTCATACGACTAAGAATTAGTAATTACAAAAATAATTAATACAAATAGAATTGAAAATAATCATGAATAAAAAATATTAAAAATGTCGCACTAAAGTATATGAAAAACAAATCGCTGCATTGTTTAACAAGCACAAATGGCCGTACATATCAAAAGAACAACTTTCGCCTCGGTATACAAAAAAAAACCCAAAACGAACTATTAACTCCCATGAATTTTGGCGGCCTAGATCCGACAAGCATGAAGTTGACAAAGATTGACTAATTCTCAAACAAGTAAGAATTAATACTTACAAACACTAATTAATAAAAGTAGATATAATAAATCATGAATAAACAATATTGAGCAAATGGACGCACTAAAGTCTTAAAAAAATCATGAATAAACAATATTGAACAAATGGACACACTAAAGTCTATGAAAAACAAATAGGTGCATTGTTTAATTAACAAGCACAAATAATAATGTAGAGACAAATAAAACACATGGGATCTACTAAGGGACGAGTGAAAATAAAATGATAAAAAATACAAAATAAGTACAAGTAAATAAAAAACAACAACATACTTTTTTCTTTTGAGAATTAACAAAAATAATAAAACTACCAATAGTTCCACGGTACCCTTCAACAACAACAAAAAATAAAAGCCCACGAATGCAATAAGGTCTTAGCTTTGTGGAGAAAAAGAAAAAAAAAAGTAAAAGCCCACGCATGCAATAAGGTCACGGGCTGGTAGAAAAAGGCCCAGCTAAATCGCATACCTCTCTACGCGTACAGGTTGCACACAGTGAGAGACAAGCGACAATCAATTACGCCAATCTTAGCGATCAAAATCGGATGGTTAGCGTGTCGACTGAGCGCTAAGCTAATTCTCAGTCGACTGAGAATTAGCAAAACCGGAGAAAATAGGACCAGCTGCCGCGCTGAAGAAACCAATTGACCAACAGCTCGATCCGAATACGTTAAGGAAAGAAAAAAGGTTTTAGTATCTCTACTAGCTAGCTAGTTCGAGTACAACACAAAACACGTCGTACGCAAGGAAAGCTCTCTCTACCATGCATGGATCTGTGTCCTACTTGGTTACGTACGTAATACACAGTAGAATCGTAGATATATACAGACCATGGTTCGTTGCGTTGCAGGGACAAGCTTCCAACAGCAAAGTCGATCGATATGGCGATTTCGACGACACTCTCGGACGAGGACGAGGACGAGGTCGTCCGCGAGATCCTCCTACGTCTTGACGACCCGGCCACCATCTTCCGTTGCGCCGTCGCCTGTAAACGCTGGCGCCGCCTCGTGATCGACTCGTCCTTCCTTCGCCGCTGGCTGCCTAGCACTGGTAGCTACACGCCCCACCTCGGCTTCTTCACCCAACGAGGCGACGGCACCAGGTTCCCAGGGACAAGGCCCACGGACGCCAACAGCCAAGTCTGATGAAATAATCCACATTTTCTTGTTTTTTTTTCACATACTTGTGGTGTAGCGGCCACCAATAGTCTGTTACTAGGGACTAAGCGCGGCTCTGCCGCGCCCGTGGGCTTAAATTTTGAATCATTCAACCGTAAAGTTTTTGTGAATTAAAAGTTTCGAAAACTGCTCAAATTGAGAAATCACCCAGTTTTTGAATAGTTTAACGCATTTGAATTCCTTTTGACACTAGTAAAAGGGCACGTGCAACGCACGTCTACAAGATAATTACGTGTATATATGTAGATTTTATCACGGTTGCACCAAGCTACCAATATTTAACACTATACAAAGAAATGGCTGCCTACTTCAAAACAAGCTTGATTATGAAATCTAAATAAATAGCAAATATCTATTTTAAAAACATGATAAATAGCCCAACAAATGATATTTGCAGAGAGGTAAATGCATTATAAAGAGCACCAACATATTTGTCTATGCATATACACACATTTATGCATATCAATGGCACGTTGAGGGGTTAGACTAAGCCTGTTTTGTTAATCATGGGTAGAATAAATTCTGAAAACAAATATTTCTGCTAGGTGCTTATACAGAAGAAACACCTGAACATCATATTCCAAATTTTCTTTAGGTTTAAATAATCCAGTTTAATCGGTGCAAAATGCTCAAACAAACAGAGTTCAGGAGTTAGATTACCCTCAAAGCAGAGGATTCCATGAAGCAAAATATGAACGTATTAATTAAGTACACTGCAGTCCATGTAAGCCCAGTAGTTGTGAAGCTCAGATTACCGGAAGTAGCGGCGCAGTTCACAGTACGGGGGGAGCGGTGAGCCGGTGACATTAAGGTGTACCGTAGTTGAGAGAAGAGAGAAGATGCAGTTTGGACTGCTGCGGTTGGGTTAACGTGTGGCGCTCGAGGGCGGACGGTTGCCGCTGTTCAGGAAGACAAGGGTGTGCCACGGACAGAGCCAACGACTGCCGCTGGTCGGGAGTTCGAGGGCGCGTCGTGGACGGAGTTAGGAGACGACATGGACACTGCGGCATTGCCGATGGAGGTACTGCACGACAAGGTCGGCTGGGCGGCTTCGGTGGTCGACTGCGTCGGGAGCGTAGGCGGCGGCAGGGTGGAACCCTCGCAAGAGTACCTCGTTTGGGATCAGGGTCGTGACTCGCAATCACAACACGTACAAGCTATGGGCCAGTTCTATCGGAGAAGAACAGTTCTAGAGCGCAACAACAGCTACAAAATCAATCATCAAAATAGATTTATCTGCCAGAACACGTACAGGCAATAGCCCATATCGAGCAGAACACATACAAGCAATACTGCAACAGCCCAGAACTTCCGTCCGTCCGGTGGTCCAGGACGTCGGGGCTGAGGCTGGGACAGAGCTGGGCGAACTCTGGACGGCGGACCTGCGCGAGGTAAGGAGGGTGGAGCTGGGCGAAATTGGGGACCGGAGATGGACGAATTCAGGACGTGGAGGCGCTGCGGCGGATCTCCGTGGCCGGTCGGCGTCGGAGCTGCTCGACCCGGAGGCGGCGGCGGCGCAGACGGTCAGGGTCGGCGTTCTCACCGGCAGCGCTGCCTGCGGGAGGTCACCGGCGGCGGCGCGTGCGAGAGCTCCCGCGGGGCGACGCGCTCGGGAGGTTACCGACGGAGGTGCGCGTAGGAGTCGCCGGGGACAGCGTACTCCGAGGTAGCCGGGCGGCGCAGTGGAGGTTGCAAGGCGGCGCGTCGCCTGCACCTTGCGGCTCGCCACCGGAGGCTGCCTCAAGTGCGCGCTCCACGCCGGGAGCACCTTCGCCATCGAGTCCGTCCACGGCCGCGCCCGCGTCGTCGCGCAGTGGGCAGACCCCGAGGACCGCATCGCCGACGCCATCAACACATGCCCCGTCGACTGCATCTCGTACGCCTTGTGATTTTATCTGATTCAGTCAGTCTCTGCTTTCTTGATGATCTCCATGAACGATTGAGCTGATTTCTGTGCATCCGTCCAGGATGGTCGAGAGGTCGGACCTGGCGGCGCTGGAGTTTCTGATGTCCGTACGCCTTGTGATTTTATCTGATTCAGTCAGTCTCTGCTTTCTTGATGATCTCCATGAACGATTGAGCTGATTTCTGTGCATCCGTCCAGGATGGTTGAGAGGTCGGACCTGGCGGCGCTGGAGTTTCTGATGTCCAAGCTGCCGCGCCCCTGGGTCCGGGTCTCCGAGGCCAACGCGGCGGGGTCGCCGGACATCTTCGCCAAGGTCCGCAAGTTCAAGGCCAGGTTCCAGGAGATGGAGCAGAGGTCCACCACAAAAAAGAAAAATAACGTTTCGCTAACTCAACACGGACTAACTCAACACGGACCAAACAATCTCATCCGTTGATCAAAAATCGGACGCGTAATATTTAATGTATCCGGCGAAGTTTGCTCTTTTAATAGTAGTATAGATATACGAGGAATACAAATTTGTAAGGCACATGGATATTTGAAATTTGAATTTTGCTCGTGCATATTTACTTTTATGTGACCCCGTTGACATATTTGTCATTTTTTCCCAAGAACATGTTTTGAAATGTTGATCTTCATTTTTTAGAATTATTTCAAAATCGAATGTATAGTTTGGACTTTTTTTTGTGGAAAAAATGTGGACATTTGTTAAATTTTGAGTTTCCATTATTTAGAATCATGTCAAAATTATATTTAGAATTATGTAGAATTGTTTGGAAAAAAAATTGTGGACATTTTTTAATTCGGGCTCGAATGGATAGTTTGGACTATTTTTCGGGAAAAAAATATGGACATTTGTTAATTTTTTGGTTTGCATTATTTAGAATTATGTCAAAATCATAGTTAGAATTATGTAGAATTGCTTCAAAAAAAGCTGCGGACATTTTTTTAGTTTGGGCTCTTTTTTTAAGTTTGTTTGGACTATTTTTTTTAAAAAAAATTTGGGAAATGGAATTGCATCAAAAAAAAGCTGCGGACATTTTTTAGTTTGGGCTCTTTTTTTTTTAAAGTTTGTTTGGACTATTTTTTTAAAAAAAAATGGGAAAAAATCTGACAGGGCGGACCCACTGTGACGTCGTGCTGACGTCACAGTGGGCAACCCTAGCCGCGTCGCCCGCGGCGGCGCGGAGGTCGCCGGCGGCGCGCCGCCGCGTCCTGGGACGCGCGCGTGGGCGTGCCTGACGCGCCTCGTTGCGCGGAGGCTGATGGTGGCGGCGCCGCCCGCTTATGGTCGCCGGAGCGGCCGCAGCGGCGCGCGGACGCGGCGGAGCCGGCGGGCGCGGCGGCGGCCATCCCGGCGCGGAGAGGCTGTCCCGGCAAGCGTCCCTGGGCGAGGAGAGAGCGGAGGAGACGGCGCACTCCGCCGTGTGCCCCGTTGCGTGCGGGGAGGGGCGTGACGGCGGCGCGGCGCGTCGGCGCCGCCGGCGTCTTCCGCCGTCGCGGGAGAGAGAAAGAGGATGGGGATGAACCCGTGGTAGTTTTGCAGGTAAGTCCCTCGAGATTCTGCAAATTACATTTCGGTCCTTTGCGGGGGTGTTCCTGCAAAAAAAGCTGCGCCAAAGTTCGTGCGCGGGGGTCACCGGCTGCGACCGGCTGGACGGGATGGTAACCGGAGCGACGTGGCAGCACCTGATTGGATAAAAATCGTTGCTACAGTAGCACGTGCTGGACAGGCGCATCTGGGCCGTTGGATGGCGCCATCGGACGGCCCTCGATTAAAGGGCGACGTGGACGAATGAGGGGGGGGGGGGGGCGGATTCTGCGCCCTTTTATATATAGTAGAATTAGTGGTGCGTCCATATTTTGTTACTGGTATTTTACCAAATATCAATGGTTTGGCTTCTCTTTGGCGCACTGCTAATGTTGTGCACTAGTGTGCGTGCTTTTTAGATGCAGTGAAAGATGAGAATAGGGAGGAGTGAAATAAGCCTATGTAAAAAGAGATGTATTCCTTGTTATTTTGATGTGTTCCAAATTCATATAAAGATAAAGGCTAACTTCGGAACGAAGCGGAGACCCGTCACCGGAGGCTTGGGCCCACGGTACGGTATGCATCGTTGCCGAGCCGGACTGCAGCCGACTTAGTCCTTTACCACCATATATACATCTTGTAAGCCGTCTGTTACCGTCGTAGCCGCATAATTTGATCTACCGAGAACACGAAGCAATCACAGCACGATGATGACACTGAGATTTGTTAACGCAGTTCGGCGAACTCGCCTACATCTGCGGGGCATGACTACGGGTGCACCTCCCCTTTGATACCGCAACCCTGGCCGCCCTAGGCGCCGGCACAAGCCGCCGGCTCCCCCTGCGTGCATGTTGCTATCAAGTCGTCATAGGTTACAACGTGTGGTGCCCCCTCATTATATGGGAGGCCCAGGCTACAAGAGTTCGACTCTGATACTTCTCGTATCCTATCCACACCTAATACAACTCTAAGTCCAAACGTAACCCGACACGTACAAAGTATTCGACACAAACATAACAAACTCCACCTTGGCGAATATTCTCTACCACCTTGAATTCGTCAATGCGTCAAACCTCCATGTACTCCGGACTTGGTTGTCTTCCATTAGCTCCGCTGCTACTCCCAAACTCCACGTGACTCCACCTGCAACTGTAGTCCCTTCTTCCCGTTCAACATCATCACACACCGACCAGTGGTCTGTGTAAAAAATGCTTTCAACTTGAAGAAATTTCACCGTCGCCATTTTGTCACTCTGAGTCAAATTCGCAGTTAACTCATCTTTTCATGATAGTCTTCTACATGTCCCACAACTATAGTACTTCGCCCCCTTCTGCATCTAGTCACTCACACTTTGCCATGTGCACCGAACATCACAGAATATACGGTCATGTACTCTCCAAGCTTCTGACATTGTAGACTTTCCAACAATTTCTCAGATTCCCCATGGCTGACTCCTGTCTATCACCTGACGCGTCAATGTCCATAGACCCAGTCACCAACTTGAATCCGATACTCGCCAATACTGCGGCAACACCCCTGCACACATGTCTGGCAACATGTCTGACCGCGCGTGCCCTGGTATGTCGCCGTGTCCCATGCTTACCGCACGCCTCGCCGCTACTACCGCGTCGAGCATCCGCAATCTTAGCTAAGATCTACCGGGTTGCTAACCCGCACCACCTCAGGCCCCGCTGCAGACAACCACCAGTCATACCCGACCGATGCCGAGTTCCACGCATCTCTCCAAACCCTGAGCTCCAGTCTGGACCACGTGCCTCTCGCCTTCCCGCTGACTAGGCTTCGACTCTCCGTACACTTACGCTGTAGCCCCTCCATCAGCCGAGTGGAATCTTCCGCCAGAGATTCCAGCTCCACCTTCAACATGACTCCTTGATAGATGATCAATCCACCCCACGCCCCGTCGACCTCAAGATCTCAATGTGCACCATCTTGAATCAACCCCACGTCATCGCATGTCGAACCAGGCTGGCCCAGCAGCGTCGCCATCCCGCATCCCTTCCGGCGACGGCGCCGTTCCATGTCGAGACAAATTCCCTTGTAGCTATAGTAGCGAAAACCGGCAGGAGCTCTGCCTATTCATTATAGAAGAAGAGAAACGTAGGACATTACAGACCCACGCAAAAGTAAAAACCCACATGCGGATTACTCCCGGTGTAGGAAAACACCCGCCGACCCTGAAGGGTGCAACGCGCACAGAACCTGACGAAACTCCTCTAAAACCAAGAAGGCCACCTCTAGGTATGTTTGGCGCGTCGCGGAGAAGATACGTCGGTTTCTCTCCTTCCATACATTCCACATGATGTATGATTCTCTCACTCCTTTCTCGAGCCCTAATGGAGGTGGTGCTCGAGATGGTCTTGCACCATGTCACGTCAACGGAGTCGTGATACCCCGAGAAAGGACCAAGCTTGTCCACGAACCAAGCATCGATGGTGTTCCAAACCGCCACCGTGAAAGGGCATTCCATACAGAGGTGAGAAGCCGTTTCAGGGTGGGAGAGACAGAGCTGACAGGTAGGGTCATGGGGCCATCCCTTGGTGGCCAGGAGATCGGCCGTGAGCATGCGCTTGTGGAGGACCAACCAGGCGAAGAACTTGGCCTTTGGTTCAGTAAAAGCCCTCCAAACCTTGGAGGACTCAAACTTTGGGAAGGAGCCTTCGAACTGAGCTGCGTATGCCGAGGAGGCGGAATAGCATCCATCCGCCGTCCAACGCCACCTGATGGTGTCAGCCTGATCAGCCACGAGGTGGGTTTCTTGAATGATGATGGCTAAGTCCAAAAACTCAGCAAACTGCGTGGGGTTAGAAAGGCGCGCAACCGACTGGATCCAGGTGTCATTTAGAAGCTCGGCACTGACAGTTTTGTTTTTCCGAGTAGCGATCTTGAAGAGATTGGGGGCCCTTATGGAGAGAGGGCCACCCGGCGACCAAGAAACATGCCAGAAGAGGGCGGTTTGACCATTTCCTAGGGTGATCTCAGTGGAAGCCCTGAAAAGCTCTATATCTGAAGCATCACAGGGGAGGGTGGATCCCACCCAGGGTCGGTGAGGTTCCGTCCAGTGTAGCCAGGGCCAACGAAGGCGCAGCGCCCTGCTGAATCTGTCAAGGTCCGCAATCCCCAACCCGCTAAGGGATTTAGGCCTACACACCGTCTTCCAGTTTACCAGGGAGTGGCCACCGCTGACAGACTCCTGACGAGGGAGTGGCCACCGCTGACAGACCCCTTGTAGGTATAGTGCATAAGATAAAAATGACCCCATTAAAAATAGCTACAAGTGTGTGTTACTAGCTAGTCTGACCCAGCGGCCACTTATTCTGGCTTCACCCCTGCCGTAGGGCGGCGATATATAGGATTTGCCCGACGTATCTATTATCCCAGAAAAGAAAACGAACCAAGCCCTTTTCACAACCTGAATATGCTATTCTAGGGGAGTTCGGGCTGAGAAAATAGGGCCAGCCGCGCTAAAAAAACTCAATTGACCAACAGCTCGATCCGAATAGGTTAAGGAAAACACAAAGGTTTGAGTATCTCTATGAGCTTGTTCGAGTACAACACAGATCACGTCGTACGCAAGGAAAGCTCTCTATAGCATATACATGGATCCGTATCCTGCTTGATTACCTGGTCGACCGTAGATATATACATACATGTTCGGCCCTGGATCGCTTAAGGACTAGTAGCTTCCAACAGCAAATTCGATCGATGGCGATTTCGACGACAATCTCGGACGAAGACGAGGTAGAGGTCGTCCGCGAGATCCTCCAACGCGTTGACTTGCGCACCCTCTTCCGTTGCACCGTCACCTGCAAGCGTTGGCGCCGCCTCGTGCTCGACGTGTCCTTCGTTCACCGCTGGCAGCCTGACACCGGTAGCCGGGCGCCCTTCCTCGTGGACTTCTTCACCCAACAAAGTTCTTTTGTTGTTGTTGATAATTTAGTCTGGAAAGGTGGCTCGGAGGGACAAGGCCCACGGACTACAACAACCAACTCCTGATTAAACAATCCACATTTTACGTTTATCCACAAGTACAGAACGACACATCGGATACCCCTCTATGGAAACAGCACGAATTAGACGACGGAGAATCGCGGCTTTCCGCGTGTCCGGTGCGTACAAACTTGACCTGGGCCGCGGCTGGCCCGCATACATTGGCAACGGACCCTGTCCAATCTCTGTCACTTATTTTATCGGCAACGGTTAATAAAATTGTCCGTTTCCAATATTTGCCTCTATGGTAACGGGATAGAATTTTCCAACCGTTGAAAATGATGACACGTGGAGGCTAGCGAAGGGGCAGATGAGGAGGTGGGCAGAGCAGACCCACGAGTATAAATGGCGAGAGGTACCAGCAGCGGTCTCTTTGAAGCCCCAGTCCATCGCCTCCCGGTTTTCAAACTTCGCGAGATCCCCTCCGTCCAAATCCATGGAGAGAGGTACCAGCAGTGGTCGCGGTCGTGGTCGTGGACGAGGGCGCGGCCGTGGTAGGGGCGCAGCGGCAATGCCATGCCGTCGGTGTCGCCCTCACCGTCCTCTGAAGACATGTCCCCGGCGAGAGGTACCAGCAGCGGTCGCGGCCGTGGACGAGGGCGCGGCCGTGGTAGGGGGCACAGCGGCAATGCCACGCCGTCGGTGTCGCCCTCACCGTCCTCTGAAGATATGTCCCCGGAGCTGCGCGGCTTCGAGTTCTTGGTTATCCTGTACAAGGGCATCGAGAGGCGCCTGAGTCTCCTGAGGGCGTTCGTGGAGAAGCTCCAAGGCATGTGATAACCCACAAGTATAGGGGATCGCGTGTAGCCTTTTCGATAAGTAAGAGTGTCGAACCCAACGAGGAGCTAAAGGTAGGATAAGTATTCTCTCAAGTTCTATCAACCACTGATACAACTCTACGCACACTAAACGTTTGCATTATCTAGAAAATAAAACTACGGTAGCAATACGGGTATGAGAGGTAGTTTTGCAAGATAATAAATACAAGAAAGTAAATGTTAGTGCTGCAGCAATAAAGTACACTAAGTAACCATATACTAACAGTACCATGAGTGTGGAAAAGTGGTGGTAATTGTGGTGGCTTTGTCCAAGATTAATTAGTGAAGGTACTTGGTTCATTGTCTTCGATGCAGTTTTCTATGTGGGAGAGGCTAAATATACATGCACTCCACTACTTGGGATTACAAGTACTATATGATTGGATTGTTAGAAGCATCCGCAAATACTAACAATGCATTAAGGTTTCCCCAACCATAGCCTTAAGTTCAAGGTCCTCTTACTCCCATACGTGCAACTAATCGGTTCGCGTTCTCAGGTTTCTGTCACTCCGGCAGAACTTCCCCCGCTTCGTTACAAATACTACCAACCCTAGGGTGTTTGATCCATGCGCGCACAAATATAATGGACACCAAAGGACAGCACCATATAGACATACAACTCTAATGAACCTCATGCATTCAATTAAGCAATCAAAAGACAAATAAACTACGGAAACATGATGTAAATCATAGGATAAATATTATAGCATCAAACACCATGTTTACATAGGACGGTACAGAGGTTTGTGGGAGGATGAACCACTGAATACAAGGAGGAGATGGTGATGGAGATGGCGGTGAAGACGGCGGAGAGGGGCAGCGCGGCGGCGCAGGGCGGCGGCGGCGCCGGCGGTGCGGGGAACTCCTTTCCCCGCCGCCGGCAAGCTTGGGGAGCGCCGCCCCTTAGCCTCCCTCCTTCATGGCTTCTTGGGAGCCCTCCCCCATGGAGATGGGATCCATGGGGGAGGCAAAAACGTGGCTTTTGGTGGCTGAAATTCGTGGGTGGAGGAGTCCTCCACGAATTAGGTTTCCTCCCTTTATATATCTTCTCGGATTTCCGTCACCCCCTTTTAGGGTTCCACCAAAACGGGCCTACAGGCCGCGTCCGAACTCCGATTGGGCTGATCTCGGGCTTAAAATCTTCGTATGGAAAATTGTGACAACTTTCGTAACAGCCAGGTCTCCATTTGACGTCATCTTCGAGGGTCAAACTGGCAATCTTCGTAAAAAGTTCTCAGACAGATTTCAGGAAAGTCCCAATTCGACTCCAACAAGGTTTCCTCTTGTATTCTTGATAATTTCTACACATCAAAGAGTAAAACAAGAACATTGTGCACTTTTGCAACTATTAGTAGGTTAGTCCAAATAAATAATAAACTTAATATAAAACAAGTGCTAAAAGCATAAAAATGGCATGAAACAATCAAAAATTATAGATACGTTTTGGACGTATCAACATCCCCAAGCTTAATTCCTGCTCGTCCTCGAGTAGGTAAATGATAACAAAATAATTTTTGATTGTAAATGCTATGATCAGGTCTTTAACAATTGCATGATGTATGGATAATAAAACTTAGCAATCATGTTTCCTAATGAAAAGTATCAACGAACTAAGAGCTTATAACATGAAATTTATAAACATCAACAAGATTGTAATGACCATAATAAAGCATGATAGAGTGGTATCTCGCTTGCCCTTAATTGTGGAGCAAAACATAAATGCCAAGGCACCTCTGAAGTTCAAGTGAAGACTAGATATAGAGATATCAAAGATAAAAGCATCATGGTTATACCTCAATTAATCGTATTCTGGGACAAGCACATTACACTAAGAACGACAGCTATGCTCTCGAAGAAGTGCTCAAAGAAAGGATGGTGACTCAACATAAAAATAAAAGATTGGCCCTTCGCAGAGGGAAGCAGGGATTAACACGTGCTAGAGCTTTTTGTTTTAAAAACAGAGGTAAAAATGTTTTGAGAGGTGTTTGTTAATTGTCAACGAATGGTAGCGGGTGAGAACAGTATTCTACCTGTCAAACGGACTTTTAAGAGCGGCTCCCATGAAGGACGTTATTTCTACCAGCAAGGCAGATCATCCCTCTTTCTCTTTGGTTTACACACATTCAGGTATTTCACTGTTTGTCATTGCTTACTGATGAATCAGGGCAAAAGTGTGAAGAGAATTAATTGGTTAAAGTTGTAATTAATTGGGACTGGGCACCCCGTTGCCAGCTCTTTTTGCAAGTTATTGGATAAGCGGATGTATATGCCACTAGTCCAGGTGTAAAAGTCCATTTGACAAATAGAATAAAGAATAACCACACTAATTCCTCATGAGCTAGTAAACATTGACACAAAAAGAGAAATATTTTGAAGGTTTTAAAGGTAGCACATGCAAATTTACTTGGAATGGCTTGAAATACCATGCATAGGAATTTTTTGGTGGACTCTTTGGGATAACTTGGTTTTAAGGATTTGGATGCACGAGCAGCATTCCCGCTCAGTACAAGTGAAGGCTAGCAATAGACTGGGAAGCGACAACCACGAGAGCGATAACGGTCATAATCATGCTTGCGACAAAATAAAATTAACGGAGGCATAAAAACGATACTAAAACTCTGAGGCAAAATAGATCATCAAGGCTTAATTGACTTTTATTTTTCAGTCATAACATGTGTGAGCATGTGCCAAGTCGATTCAAGTGAATTATTCAGAGGAGGATACCACAATACCATACCATCTTATGAACAGGACAATGCATGTTGATATCAAAATAACATAATATGCACTATTAGCTAGTTGAGACTAACCATAAGAAAACATAAACTACTAAACAGTATTATTCACACATCATTTTTAAGTTTCAACAAGTAATCCATTAACCAAGTAAACATTGAAAACAGAGGATAAATAAAATATGTGACGATCCACTTATTAATGTAACTGGTGTTTGATGCTAAGATAAATAGATAATAAAATACAGCCGCTTCAAGTTTAGTTAAGTTCCTATGTTGCTCAAAAAACAAAGTTTAAAGGTTTGCAAACCGTGGGGTTATTGATGAAGAGGGATGCGGGGACATCCCCAAGCTTATGACTTTGGTAATTCTTCAATATTCCATAGTTTGGTGTTCCTTCATTCTCTGTGAAAAAACTTCAACACAAAAACTTTCCCATTCTTTTCTGCGGTTAGACATTAGTACAATAGATAATATTTCCCAAGTGCTACTATTAAACCAAATAAAATTTTGTTTTTAAGTTACAGAAAGGTTGCTTAAATGGCCAACTTATAAATGAAAGGTAAGAACCATTAAAAATCAAATGAAAACGAAAAGAGGCCACTCTTGCAACAAAAGTCAGAATCTGTCCAGAAAAACAGCAGCTGGAAAACGCAATTTTTAGGTGCACTTAAACATGCCCGAAATTTTAGCCAATTTTTGTACATGCAGAGGATTAGGTGCTACAACATCAGTAATTTTTCGTGATTTTTAGAGCTTCCAGTAAAATATGAAAAATCGCGCAATAAGCAGTAGATACCGAAAACAGAAAATCACTTTTTACATATGTATCAACTAAGCTAAATGGATAAAACTTGGTACTTTATTTTTGATAAACTAAGAAACCAGAGGCTAAGCAAGACCTAAACATGCTAGCTACAGCAAGGAAAACTCTAAATAAAAATCAAAAGTAAAACCCAAATAAAATTAAAATAAAGAACCAAACAAAGAAGCAAAACAAAAGAAAATATTTTTGTTTTTTGAATTTATAAGTGAAAGTAAAGAAGCAATCGAAACCAAATAAGGAGCCTAATAAAACTAAAGAAGGTAAAACCAAGACATATAAAAGCAATTATAATACAAGTTAAGACAATACATATCATGTGGACGGGTAATATAGAGTATGAACGAGACAACCTCATGTTAGTTGATGAATAGGGGGATGACTCGGGCATCCCCAAGCTTAGATGATTGTATCTTCTTGAATATGTTCTTGGGATGCACCTACACATCCCCAAGCTTGAGCTCTTGCGTCTTCTTATTCATCTCATATCACCATATTGATTAGATCTTATAAGCTACATCCACATAAAACTTCACAAAACTCATTAGTAGGGTTAGTACTCATTAAATAAAATCCACTCATGTTCAAGCATTGACAAGTTTTATAATTTTTACTCAACATTAGCCACTGTATATACTAAGGTGTTCATGATTTCCGTTGTCCGTCGAAAAACTAATGAAACTAACAACACCAAGTACAATATTGAATAAACAAAGAAATCTGTCAAAACTGAACAGTCCGTAAAGATGGCATTCAACGAGATAGTTAAGTAGCTCAAATCGAAAAACTTTAGTCTAATGAAAGAAAGATAATAATCTCAGGTTTATGCACAAAAATTTTCAAGTCAAAATACTATTCTGAGATTTATCACGATTTTATTTACAGAGAAGCACAAAATCTGTCTAAACAGAACAGTCAGTAAAGATCGAATTTTTCGACCTATCTACGTACCTTAAATCAGAAAAAGTTAGTCTAATGAAAGAAAGCTAATAAGCATCACTTTGCACTCAAGAAATTTCAGATCAAGATCACGTTCTGGTGATTTTAAACATTTAATACGGTGGAGCACAGAAAATCTGTTTCTGGACAGCAAAGTAAAACTATCAACTTTCAATTAACTAAGATTATTATTAGCATTTTATTTTTATGTACAGAGGTATATACACAATATTTACATGTTTTTAATGAAAAGCTTCCATGGAAAGATTTGTTTTGGTTTCATAGGCATGAACACAAGTGTTCAAGGTCGACCCCCATTTAACCATTACTCATCTTTCCAATCACTTTTCTTTTTGAAAACGTTTTTAGATAACAACTACACCTAATTTTTTTTGTAATTCGCATTCCCTATCCATAGTAAGATAAAGAACAACTTAATACTGAAAATAAAAACTACTTAGAGATAAAGCAAACAAGTGCACACAAGAACATTAACCTACGCTATGGCTCCCCGGCAACGGCGCCAGAAAAGGTCTTGATAACCCACAAGTATAGGGGATCGCGTGTAGCCTTTTCGATAAGTAAGAGTGTCGAACCCAACGAGGAGCTAAAGGTAGGATAAGTATTCTCTCAAGTTCTATCAACCACTGATACAACTCTACGCACACTAAACGTTTGCATTATCTAGAAAATAAAACTACGGTAGCAATACGGGTATGAGAGGTAGTTTTGCAAGATAATAAATACAAGAAAGTAAATGTTAGTGCTGCAGCAATAAAATACACTAAGTAACCATATACTAACAGTACCATGAGTGTGGAAAAGTGGTGGTAATTGTGGTGGCTTTGTCCAAGATTAATTAGTGAAGGTACTTGGTTCATTGTCTTCGATGCAGTTTTCTATGTGGGAGAGGCTAAATATACATGCACTCCACTACTTGGGATTACAAGTACTATATGATTGGATTGTTAGCAAGCATCCGCAAATACTAACAATGCATTAAGGTTTCCCCAACCATAGCCTTAAGTTCAAGGTCCTCTTACTCCCATACGTGCAACTAATCGGTTCGCGTTCTCAGGTTTCTGTCACTCCGGCAGAACTTCCCCCGCTTCGTTACAAATACTACCAACCCTAGGGTGTTTGATCCATGCGCGCACAAATATAATGGACACCAAAGGACAGCACCATATAGACATACAACTCTAATGAACCTCATGCATTCAATTAAGCAATCAAAAGACAAATAAACTACGGAAACATGATGTAAATCATAGGATAAATATTATAGCATCAAACACCATGTTTACATAGGACGGTACAGAGGTTTGTGGGAGGATGAACCACTGAATACAAGGAGGAGATGGTGATGGAGATGGCGGTGAAGACGGCGGAGAGGGGCAGCGCGGCGGCGCAGGGCGGCGGCGGCGCCGGCGGTGCGGGGAACTCCTTTCCCCGCCGCCGGCAAGCTTGGGGAGCGCCGCCCCTTAGCCTCCCTCCTTCATGGCTTCTTGGGAGCCCTCCCCCATGGAGATGGGATCCATGGGGGAGGCAAAAACGTGGCTTTTGGTGGCTGAAATTCGTGGGTGGAGGAGTCCTCCACGAATTAGGTTTCCTCCCTTTATATATCTTCTCGGATTTCCGTCACCCCCTTTTAGGGTTCCACCAAAACGGGCCTACAGGCCGCGTCCGAACTCCGATTGGGCTGATCTCGGGCTTAAAATCTTCGTATGGAAAATTGTGACAACTTTCGTAACAGCCAGGTCTCCATTTGACGTCATCTTCGAGGGTCAAACTGGCAATCTTCGTAAAAAGTTCTCAGACAGATTTCAGGAAAGTCCCAATTCGACTCCAACAAGGTTTCCTCTTGTATTCTTGATAATTTCTACACATCAAAGAGTAAAACAAGAACATTGTGCACTTTTGCAACTATTAGTAGGTTAGTCCAAATAAATAATAAACTTAATATAAAACAAGTGCTAAAAGCATAAAAATGGCATGAAACAATCAAAAATTATAGATACGTTTTGGACGTATCAGCATGGTGGCAAGTACCATGCATCTGAAGATGGAGAACTGCGAGAACGGCAGCTAGGCGGTGAAGACGGTCGTGAGTGCGGGGGGAATTTGTACCTCGGCCAGGGATGGAAGTCATTCGCCCAAGCGTACAAGCTTGAGCAGGGGCACTTTTTGTGCTTCGAGTTCGACGGCGACAACGGGTTTTTCATCAAGATCTTCGACGGTACCTTATGCCGGAGGGACGCCCTCGTGTACACTGACGACAAGCCCGAGTCTTCATCAGCAGCAGCTAGTAGTAGTATATATGTAATCGTTTACTTCATTATTAATATCAAGTCCATATGTAGTTTAGTCATCTTTATTATTAATATATGTATCCTATGTGGTTCATTACCGTTTCCTAAGTGGTCTCTGCGTTCATATATAATTTAGAGTACCTGTTAGTAAGTCTACTCTCTCGCTGGTATAAAAGCAATGGAAATGGTTATATAAAATGTATGTTGCCAATGTGGTGCTTATATGTACTGCCGGCCCTAGCAAGTCATCAGTCTCATTATCACTCTCTCACTGTCTCTCTTTCAACCCTAGCCGCCGCACATTGTGGCTTTTAACTCTCCTCACTCTCTCTAATGGCTTCCTCTGTCGGCGCTTCTAGATCCGGTCATCGCGGCCGCGGCTCTAGCCGCCGCGGCTGCACCGTTCTAGCGGCAGCCCTTCGTGAGGGGAAGGTCGATCTGGAGGCGGCCATGCGTCCGCTAGTGATGCAGCAGCGCCACCGTCTGACGCCCTCCTCCTCCGGTGATGCCCGGCGTCTTCTGAGTCAGGCCGATGTGGAGAAGGTCATTCATGAGGTGGTGGTGCAGCACCTTCGGCGGATCTACCAGCGGATCTACCAGCAGAAACCCATCTGGAGGAGGAAGTGGCCGATCTGGAGGAGGAAGTGGCCGATCTGGAGGAGGTGGAGGATCTGTAGGTGGTGTATGATCTGGAGAAGGGGGAGGAGGTGGATGTCGATGAAGGAGAAGGAGGAGGAGGTGATTGCGTCGCAGCGCGCTGGTAGCATCACAGCGCATCTGGCAGAGGCCTGCATCTCCTCTCCCGTCGGGTGAAAGGTATAAATCTTTCTGTGACCGGCTGTGATGCCGATGAACTAGGTTCTACGTATGAGCATTTCATCACATAAACAAATTCACTCACAAACATGTGTACATATTATTACAAGTATATAAACATAGACATCCAATGCCTAGTGCAAATTCACACACACATGTTCTGATAATTACAAACACTTATTGTTAAAGCACCAACTGTACAAACTAGTTAAACACCGACATCCAAGGCCTATTGCAATTCACCTAGGGCATTCTTGCACCTAGGGCAGAGCATTTCCTGCCATGTTGGACGTAGCCTGTCCTTCAAGGTTAGGATCGTGCGTACAACTCGTAGGTCACGTACCCATCTATTGCTGCGTAGTCGAGGTTAACTTTGTACAGTGGCATCCACTCCCAGAAATTGCGCTGGTTGGATGGGAACTCCTTCTTCATGTTGGCGTATGATGTGTCGATGAGGTATGCCGCTAGATCACCCATTCCGTCCCTCTCGTCTCCACCCTTGATTTTATATACGAGTTGGATGTCCATGTAGTACTCCGGTAGAATGTGGAAGCCAGCACAAGAAAGCACCTTGCTGTCGTTGGTGATGTCCACGCTTGCGAAGGTGATATTCTTGCGTTCAAAGAATTTGCCCAACGCTGGACAATTCTTCTTGGACTTGCACCAGTGGAACACGAGGACATGCTGGCGCATGACGAGTTGCAGGACAGCCATGTCCCGACGATTACGGGTGTACTCGATGTCAAGGCCGACAAACCGATGCTTCTCCTCTGCTAGCCATTCCTCGTACTTGTCGAGGATCCGCTCCACGGTATGCTCCTCGTTCATGTACACCACCTCCAGAACGGTGTCGTGGGTGCGGACGGTAGTTGTCTTTGTTATTCTGTTGCGGTCGTCCATGGCGGGTGGGGGATTGGGGTGGAACGAGAAAGAAGAGACGGAAGGAATGCGAACTGTCTGCCACCGAACAAAGCAGTTCCTGGATATTTGCCGCCGATCTTAGCAGTTGCTCGAAAATGGCAACCGAACAGAGCAGTTGCTGAAAATAGCCACCGATGTTCTTTTATATCCAGATGTATTTTGTATATTTTGCTAATCTGTTTTATTTCGGCAACACTGCATAAATGTACCAATGTACCATTCCGAGAACCAGAAACCTTAAGGCAAGGAAATTTCGTGGATACAGGTCTTGGAGTGGGTACAGCGACGACCGAGAGCTCATAGAAGGTGAGCTCCAAGTCAAAGATGGAATGCTGGCTTAATTAAGCCAGCCTTCCATCTTGTTAGGTTAGTTGCTTATAGGTTTAGAGTTCATGATTGTAATCAAAGTGTAATAGGTGATATTACATTATGCCAATGTGTGCTAGATATGATTGTAGTCAAACTGTAAACGGTGATATTATTGTATACCAATGTAATGATGGCATTTGTTCTATGTTATGAATTGAATAACATTTTAGTGCATTGTGCAATTAGCCTTTCATGTATTATGGCATATAACTGAAATATGAGAAAAACTCAGTGCAAACGAGTAGATGGAAAACTCCGTATCTGATGAAGGAAAACTAAACCAACGGAGGTCTGGGCACAACCATTGCCAAATGGAGACCTCATCGGAAACGGTTTTTCGCCTCCGTTACCGATGAGGGCCTTCACATCAGCCACGGGGGCGGGGACAGAGACACTTTTTCCGTTGCCGATGGGGTTTTTGGCCCGTTTCCGATGTGTCGTTCTGTACTAGTGATCTAGTCTGTGACGGCAACTAGTAGCCTGTTATTAGTGGTGCGTGCACTTTTTGTCATGCCACAGTGCGGGAGATTACAGATGCGAGACATACAAGTTTGATTTGCTGTCGTTCTGCCATGAACGCCGTATTCACAACAAGGAAGCTCATAATCTAGCAAGGAGTGTAGTGCTAGATGTTCCCGGTCACCAAGTGTGGCTTGTTAATCCGCCGGAGAATCTTTCTATCCCAATTTCTGTTAATAACTAAATAAAGTCGGATTGTACCCCTAAAAAAACTTGTAAGTATGAGTGGTTTGACTTCTTTGTCGTTCTCCTATAAACATTTATGCACTAATGTGAGTACTTTTTAGATGCAATGAAAGATGAGAATAAGGAGTAACATAAGGCTATGTAAGAAGATATGTATTACTTGCATAAGAATCATACTTATGAGTAGGTGAAGTGAAGGAAACAATCTTATACGTGTAACAACTCGCTGTGACTCCAAACACAAAGTGATACATCAAGTTGCTCTTTTTTTTCCCACAAGAGTGACACATGATTTATTATCGAACTATAGAGAACGAGCAATCTCTCATTCCTCCTCCCAAGTAACCTATGCAAGATAGGAAGAACTTGTTTGTGTCCGCAACTAAACAACGTGGTTAATACGGTTATTTGAGATAAAAAATAAAATGTAGTAACTAACCTAAATGCAATAATAAAGTAAATAAGTGCAATTTGTTAGACTAATATGCAAATTATATAACTAAACGCAAGAGTTTGAGTTTTTTAGAATAATAAATGGCCGAAAATAGAAAATGTAATGGAAAAAGTATAATATGGACCATATTTTATGGATTCATTTGACTTCTCACTCATAAACACGGTTCCACCAGAACCTGAAACAATCTTTCACTAGCACTTCTCACTCATAAACACGGTTCCACCAGATCGATCCTAAATTTCAAGAATAAAACTATAGAGAACCATGTCGTGCACATTGAAAAAAATAGACCGGTTTAGTTGACATTTTGCTACACGGTGAAACTACGTAACCAGGTAGGACTCGGATCATATTTTTTTCATTAAGATGTAACCATGTAGGACTTCTCTACCATAACTAAACGCAAGTAAAATATGGACCATATTTTTTTCAATGTGCACGACATGGTTCTCTGTAGTTTTATTCTTGAAATTTAGGATCGATCTCACTGACTAAAAAAATAGTAACCATCTCACATATAAGATGTAAACAGAGCTAATTAGAATTTTATGCAAACCTTTCATTGCATGCAATTCAATAATGTGCTGACATTTTGCTGCAATGAACTATATTTAAATTCAGGATAACACGAGTGAAATCTTATAAGGATGCAAGACATACGACGTTGCTATTTTTTGTGATTATATGCTGCAAGAATATATTTTGTCGAGACACATAGTTTTTGTCGAGAAAATGGTAGCCCCAATTTTTTCATTAAGATGTAACCTATGATAGAGCATTTTTTAAATTCATAATTGTTCTTCTATTTCATTTAGTACACGAATCCCTTTCTCTAAAAAAAATCAAACTTATAGTGCATCTCTAGCAGATACCGGATAAAATCGTATTGGATATATCATATCTGGTAAACAGTAAAATGATTTTGCAGTATGGGAAGAGCTGGGACAAAATAGATCCACATAATGGTACTACATATTCATATTGAAATGAAGAACTCGAATTCGCGCGAGATTTTAACATAGTATGATGCAAGAACCACAACTAGAACTGAAATAAACTAGATGATCTACTTCTTCTTCGGCCGATCTCGAGTTGTTGGTTTCAGTTTTAGTTGTAGTTCTTGCATCCTATTATGTAAAATTTTCGCACAAACTCGAGTTGTTGGTTTCAGTTTAAATTTATAGTTCATATCGTGGATCGATGCTGCACAAGGCTTTCCGTATCACAACGTTTTTAGTGCTTATCGGATACGATTGATCTGGTACGCCTTTTTAGGCCTTCTTTGATTCGTAGATTTCAAAATGCAGGAATAGGAACAAGGATATGAATTACATAGAAATTCATGCACAAAACTAGAGCATGCGAATGTTTCCCTTAGCTGCCTCGTTTCTTGCAAATGAATGGACAAAAGAGGTCCAACTGAATTGTTTCTTTCCTAACTGCAAATGAAAGATTCCTTCAACTTTCCCTTCCCCTTACTGAATTCTTGTGAATCAAAGACTGCTACAGTACATATTCCTAGGAAAATGATTCCTACTTTTTCCTATACAAATTATGTGAATCAAAGGAGTTCTTAGTCTTAGTGTATCCGCTAGAGATATTGTAAGTGATCTTAGGACGTGTTTGGCTGTTAGCACCATTTTTACCGCTTTGGACACTAGGTCTATCCTTAGAAAACGACAACTGAACTATATTGTGCAATTGATTTGGTTGCTCACAACTTTCTAACCAGACCCGTATGGGAGAAACAAGTTTTCAACCTGGCGTTTGGTGTTCATCTGTGTGTGCTATTCACTCATCATTTGGCTTTGCCCTTCCTCCTCGTTTTTCTTTGAGATTAGCAATCTTATCCACTTTTTGACTTTGCTCCACACAGATGAAGGCCAGCTTGTCTTGTCTCCGCTCTATCTTACCTAGAAAATGAGAAATACACTCCCTTGTTGGTTAAAGCAGACTTGTATGCCTATTCTGATGCGGAGAGATCAGCCACCTCTTTCTGTTCAAAAGATTCTAGACAAAACTTAAAGCCCTGTTTCACAAGACATTTGATTGAGAAGGATTTGGTAAACCTAGAGATCCGATTCTGATATACTCTTACCTTATGTTTACATGGTAAACTTACCCTACAACATCACAACACCATGAAAAGCGACAAACAGGACAACGACGCGCCCGTGGCGACGATGTCGGGGCGACGGTGATGTGTGGTAAGTTAACACATGTATAGCAAGCGCGCCTAATAACCGCCACAACACTGACGGATTCCATGGCTACGAGCAACGACGGCTGAGCAAAGACGATGTCTGAGATTTATAAACACACCTACAAGCATAACCTAATAGCTATTGCTGTGTTGGCGGCAGATATTGAAAAAGACACATGTTGGGCGCAGTGTAAACACATACATACATATTAAATCTAGTCGTATATGATTTTCAAAACAGAAAACTTACAAAATGAAATGGTGTGAACGTCGAGATGAAGCTACACATATAAGGATATTTCAAACGGTCGATCCTATGCGATAAATTTGATAAAATCGTCCAAAAATATAACAAACTCCGGTCCAGATTTGACAAGTTACAGTGGACGAAACTCAAAACCGAACACGACGATTGAACCTACTCATCGACGCACATATTTTTCATGTACACTTTATTCTGAATCAAATTATATTTGTGTGGATTAATGATGGTATAAGTGGAGCAGTTTAAACGAAGTCAGAACAAAATTCATGTACGAGGGCAACCACCGAGGTCACACCACGTGGGTTTTTCACGTATGAGGAGGGTGGCTTTAAAAAGGCCATTCCTGTTCCAAGTCTGTTTTAACCAAACACATGAAATTTGCAATGCATCCCAGGCCGGTCACCGTGGGACTGGGATTCAGTGACATGCCCATGGCATGTCCACCATTCATCTTTCATCCAACGGTTAAGACTTGCTCAAAAGTTGATGTCAAAATTAAAACATTTCAGAAAAATTGAAAAAAATTCCTCAATCATATATGGTTCGTTTTGGATTATCAGAAAGTTTCGCTTCATTCGAATCAACCAAATATGATTTATTAGCTTTTTTAACACTGGGTATTTCCACGCCCATGCCAGTAAGCGGAGAAGGAAGAATCACCTGTTTAAACTGCGTGACGCAACTACCGAAGCAAACAGCCAAGACGAAATGGAAGATTTAGCAACAAACTTCTTCGTGGATTTGATTGGCACCCCTAAAGAGAGGGAGTGGGACCTCAACTTAGCCGTCTTGGATCTCCCGACCCAAAATTTGTTGGAACTTGAAAGGGATTTCTCTGAAGAGGAAATCTGGAATGTGATAAAACAACTGCCTGCAGACAAAACACCAGGACCTGATGGGTTTATTGCTCGCTTCTTTCAAACTTGCTGGCAGATGATAAAAACGGACTTCATGGCAGCAATTGCGCACTTGGCAAGGGGTAATCACCAGAGCTTCCACCTTCTTAACCAAGCTTACATCACTCTCCTCCCAAAGAAAGATGGCGCCGCAAATATTGCTGACTTCTGGCCAATAAGCCTGGTGCATGGTTTCGCCAAGATCTTTTCCAAAGCACTAGCCTGTAGAATCTCTCCACACCTAAACTCTCTGATTGCTGTCAACCAAAGCGCCTTCATCCGTGGTCACTCCATTCAGGACAATTATATGCTGGTAAGCCAAAGCGCAAAAACCTTTCACCGCCGCCGTGTCCCAGCGCTCTTTCTAAAGCTGGACATAGCACGTGCCTTTGATTCTGTCTCCTGGCCGCTGCTGCTCCAAACTCTGCGCCGGCGTGGCTTTGGTCCAAAGATGATCTCTCGCATTTTTGCTCTGCTTTCTTCTGCCAGCACCCGAGTACTTGTTAATGGCAGTCCTGGAGACCGAATCTGGCATGCTAGAGGGCTCAGGCAGGGTGACCCTGTGTCACCAACTTTGTTCCTCATTTTCATGGACATCTTAAATGCTGTGTTTTGCAAAGCAGAGGAAAGGGGGATTTTTCAGAGCCTACATCGCTGGGTGTTCGACACCGCCTCTCACTATTTGTAGATGATGTTGCAATGTTTATTTGCCCTAATCCCAAGGAAGTGGAGGCTGCTGGTGCTCTACTAAAACTGTTTGGACATGCCTCCGGTCTCAACTGCAACCTAGTAAAGAGCGTCATTGATCCAATTGCTTGTGCGGGCCTGGATGTGCAGGCCATAACTGAATTTTTCCCCTGCAGCTTAACTGATTTTCCTTGCAACTATTTGGGAATTCCTTTGTCCTTGCGGAAGTTAAGGAAGGCTGAGCTTCAGATACTTATTGATAAGATTGCCAGGAAGCTTTCCACTTGGAGAACACTCATGCTATCTCAAAGTGGTAGGCTTATACTGGTCCAAACAGTCATCTCCGCTATTGCTGTCTATCACATGCTCTCTCTGGACATTCCACCATGGGTGCTCAAACAGATCAACAAAATCTGATGTTCCTTCTTCTGGCATGGCGCTGCTGAAGCAAATGGTGGGCACTGTCTTGTAGCTTGGGAACAGGTTTGTAAACCGAAAAGTATGGGAGGCTTGGGCATACACAACTTGAAGTTCCTGAATGCAGCATTGAGAATGAGATGGAGATGGCTTGAGCGTTCTGGACCGGCGAGAGCATGGACAGGCTTACAATTCACTATGTCAGCGGAGGCAGAGGAAATGTTTCAAACTGCTTGTTCCTTTGGGGTAGGTAGAGGTGATAGAACAAGATTCTGGACTGATAGGTGGATAGATGGACAAAGCCCTGCACAACTAGCACCGGCGCTCATTTCCTTTGCTACAGGTCGCGGGGCAAAAGAAAGAACTGTGGCTGATGCCCTCCATGATCAGCAGTGGGTTAAGGACATCAGAGGTGATATTACTCTTCAGGCCTTGGCCGAATTTGTGAATCTCTGGACCACTATACAAGCACAGCCTCCCTTGACAGACAGGGATGATTCTTTTACCTGGCGCCTCACAACAAAAGGAGAATACACACCCTCCTCTGTTTACCTGGCCTTTTTCCATGGTACCACTCAGATGGATTATGCCCAGCCCAGGCCTTGTGGAAGAATCTTGCCCCATTGAAAGAGAAATTGTTCTGTTGGCTTGCCCTGCGTAATCGTTGCTGGACAACAGAAAGAAGGCGACGCAGGGGCCTTGATCACCTGGACAAATGCACACTTTGTGACCAAGTTTTGGAAGACATCGATCACTTGTTGATCCGATGCCCCTTTACAAGAGAATTCTGGTTCATACTCAGCCGTGACCTGGGAGTGTTAGATATCATACCACAACCTCTCGAAATGCTACGAAGCTGGTGGATGTCCATCTCCAACCGACAGCCAAAGAAGAAGAGGAAGGAAATCACGATGATTGCGATTGCAGGGCTGCGACGTTTATGGCTTGAACGCAACGCCCGAACCTTTGAGCAAAAGAGCATGAGTTTGGGCCAACTTGTTGACATGACCAAGGAAGAACTAAAATTGTGGTCGCTGGTTAAAACAGGGTAGATCGTAGAACTGTGGGTCGTAGTGAGGAATAGTTCTCCTTAAGTGAAAGTGCGTGTGGCCTGCGGGCTTGTAATCTCAAACTTCTGCTCACTCTTAATATAAAAGACACGCAACCCTTGGTTGCCTGTTCGTAAAAAAAATAGCTTTTTAAGTTTAAAACTAGGTAAATTTGGTGCGGCGCACGCCGCACCTGTCGGGATTAAAAATGTTGAAATTTGCTGAAATTTGTTATGTGAAGTATAGTAGCTTCAAAATTTTAGCAATTCTAAGTGTGTAAAAATATGTAGGTTTATGTTTGTAGTTTATCATATTTAATTATGCTCTATAATTAGTGGAAATACAGTGTATAATTTTTTTTCTTAATCCAATTCCATTTAATCAGACGAAATGTATTTAGGTTTTCTCTAGATATTTGCTAAATTGAAATGTCCAAAAATGTTTGTATTTTGGTGTAAGTAGTTATCATGTATTTTTTTGGACATTTTGATATTTTTGTCACATTTTTTTATGGATAGATTTTGAACTATTGATTTTGTAATTTGATTATTTTTTTCTTGGGAATTGTGTAAGGAAAGTGAGCTCATATGTTAGGGGTTCAACAATTTCTTACATTTATGTGGAAAAGTGTCTGTATTTTGTTGTAAGTAGTTATCATGTATTTTTTGGACATTTTGATATTTTTGTCATATTTTTCTGATGGATGGATTTCAAATTATTGATTATGTATTTTTTTTCTTGGAATATGTATAAGTAAAGTAGGCTTGCATGTCAAGGATTAACCATTTTCTTAAATTTATGCAGAAAAGGATAAATCGCTGACTAAATGGGTCACCGTCACATCAGGGTGACGTTAGCAGCGGAGAACAGTGACCGTGCGCTGGAGCGTTGCGAAAGTGCAAATTCGTGCGAATTTTAAAAATTGTTTAGTTTCGGAAAACTATTTAAATTAAGAAGTTATTTAATTTTCTATCCATTTTACGTTTGTAAAATGGTTAGAATTGAAATGTATTTAAATTTTCAAAATATTCAAATATGTGTGCTGAGCCCGTGTGGTATAATTCAAATTTGGAAGTGGTTATATTTGAAAAGTATGTAAAGTTTTAAAATATTTAAAGTCGTCGTGTTTGTGTGGTAAAATTTAAATGTAAAAACGTTGACATTTAAAAATTGTTCAGGTTTAATAGTTATTGAAATGCAAATAGAGTTTGTGTTAAAAGATCGTTTAGTTTTGGAAAACGATTCAAACTGGGTAGTATTTAACAGATTTTAAAATTTTGAAAGACACTTGAAAGTTTGAAATATTTTACATATTTTTGAGATGGATGCATTTTAATTTTTGATTTTATAGTATTTAGTAGTTTTTGAAATTTAAAATACATTTGAAAGTTTAAAATCTCCAATTTTAATATTTGATCACATGATGTAAATAGACAGCATTTATTTTCGTGGTCATAGCGATATATTTTTAATATTTTTCGGGTGGATATATATGAAGTTATTGATTTTTTTAGTATTTAGCAGTTTTCCAAAATTTGAAAGTCGTTTAAAAGTTTGAATTATTTGAATTTGAAATTTTATTCACATGCCATAAATAATCAGCATTTATTTTTGTGGTCATGTTGGCATTTTTTCCATATTTTTTTAAATGGATATGTTCGATTTTTTTTTTAGTATTTAGCAGTTTTTTATATTTTGTTTAATTAAGATGGGACCATTTGTCAGCAATCTATTTTTTTTTAAAGAAGGAAAAAGTCTGACAGGTGGGCCCACGCTGACGTCGTGGTGACGTCAGCAATGGCCTGAGCTGGACTCTGCCGCGGCGGCGCGTGGTGGACGCCGGCGTCGCGCCACCGCAAGTCAGGGCACGCGGCTGGTCGCGCTGGAAGCGCGCGGATGCGGGGCGCCAGGGAGCGGCGGCGCCGCCCCTGATTGGTCGTCGGAGCTTCACCGGCAGTCCACGAAACGCGGCGGCGGTCGCCGAGGACGGCGGCGGCGATTCCGGCGCTCACGCAGCGTCCCACCAAGCGAGACTCGGCGTGGAAGGAGAGGGGATGACGGCGGCCCCGGCGGTAGCCTTCGATGTGGGCGGGGAGGTGCACAGCTGCTGCGGCGGCGAGCGTCGGCGGCGCTGGCGACATCGGGCCATCGCAGGAGAAGAAAAAGGAGGGGGGGGGGATTTTGTACGTTTTACATGGAAATCCCTGACATTCTTGGAAATTATGAATTAGTCCTTCGCGGGGTTTTTTTTGTAAAATTTTGTTTCGAGGAAATCCCTGATTTTTCGACAAATTACAGTTAGGTCCTCCCGCGGTACTGTTACACCATAGCGGGGCACAGTAAAACAGTGCGAATCGCGCTGGCGCGCTGCGGAAGCGGAATTTCGGTCCGCCTTAATATAGTTAGGTAATATGAAAAACTATTTAAACATTAACCAATTATCCAAATTAAGCTAAACTTTATCATAATACAAATAGGACCATATGCGATTTACTATATTTTGTTCAAAATTTTCTGAAATGTTCTAATTTTTACATCAACTTTTGGGTTAATCTCCACCGTTAGATGGAAAGTGAACGGTGGATGGGAGGGGCTACCAAATATGCCCTTGAGGCCTTGACCCATTTGAAACGGAACTGCACCGCGATGCGCGGTCACAGGAAGACGGAAAATTTACGAAACATTTTGAAATGCGCCCGCGCCTCCCATAAAAGTGCCCACCCAGCCACCTGCACCTCTACCATTCCGCCATATCCTCCTCGGCCCAACTCCTCCCTAAACCTCACCCCATCTCGCCGAAACCCTAACCCACCCTGCCAGCCGCCCCCCTCGCGCCGCCGCCATGAGGGAGATCCTCCACATCCAGGGAGGCCAGTGCGGCAACCAGATCGGGGCCAAGTTCTGGGAGGTGATCTGCGACGAGCACGGCATCGACCAGACGGGCAACTACGCGGGCGACGCCGACCTCCAGCTCGAGCGCATCAATGTCTACTACAACGAGGCCAGCGGCGGCCGCTACGTGCCCCGCGCCGTGCTCATGGACCTCGAGCCGGGCACCATGGACTCCGTGCGCTCGGGGCCCTACGGCCAGATCTTCCGCCCCGACAACTTCGTCTTCGGCCAGTCCGGCGCAGGCAACAACTGGGCCAAGGGCCACTACACCGAGGGCGCCGAGCTCATCGACTCCGTCCTCGACGTCGTCCGCAAGGAGGCCGAGAACTGCGACTGCCTCCAGGGTAGGTCCCGCCAGATCTGTGCTTTTGTCCTCTCTCTGTTTCGATTCCTAGCGCCATATGGCTTGCAGATCTAGGTTTTATTCTGTATTTTTGTGTGTTAAGTTCTAGATCTGAAATGTTTGGCGTAGATCTATTCGATTTGCTACTCCGTTTAGGAATGAAACGATAATTTCTAGTGTTTTGCTAAGCAAATAGCGGCGTAATATGTATTAGCAGTAATTATCTGTATGTTATTGCAGGATTTCAGGTCTGCCACTCACTGGGAGGAGGGACTGGCTCCGGGATGGGAACCCTACTCATCTCCAAGATCAGGGAGGAGTACCCGGACCGGATGATGATGACATTCTCGGTGTTCCCATCGCCCAAGGTGTCTGATACTGTCGTGGAGCCATACAATGCCACGCTCTCTGTCCACCAGCTTGTTGAGAACGCTGATGAGTGCATGGTTCTCGACAATGAGGCTCTGTACGACATATGCTTCCGCACTCTGAAGCTCACAACACCCAGCTGTAAGTGCTGATTGTTCCCAGGTTGCATTTTGTATTATTATTGTCATGTATCAGCGACCAGGAATTAATATTTTGGTGGACTCTTGTCCTTGTTAATAATAGTACAATAATGTCAAGGTGTTGCATGTCACATATCTGTCCCTTTACACATGCTTTCAGTAGTCATTAACTCCAATGATTGGCAAAGCACCCTATATCTTTATGTCCATGTGCTAGTCTAAGCGTTATAGTATAAGTGGAGTCAATTGCTGAGTGTACTGATGCAATTTGCAACTAGCCAACTACCTTTTGCTGTCACATTGTGCAATTGCGCCTGCACATATCATTTTTCTTTTTCATTGTGTTATGGGATGGATCCTTCAGTATATAAGTTACCACAGATTGTCTGGATGTACTCTATGTTTCTACCTTTTACACAGTGGTAGGTATTTTTGTTAAGTTCATGTTCGCTAGGCTTCGAGGTTACATCTCGAAAGTTGGTATTTAATTTCCTCTGTACTCTTGAAGTCTCTCATGAAGCAATATGTTACTATCATTTGGTGCACTGGAAAGATGAACAGACTGGACTGCATATCTGTTGTTGTTCCTATTACTAAATATGTTAGCTAATTTCTGACCTTTTCTTATTATGCAGTTGGTGATCTCAATCACCTTATCTCTGCAACCATGAGTGGTGTTACCTGCTGTCTCCGCTTCCCTGGCCAGCTCAATTCTGACCTGCGGAAGCTTGCTGTGAACCTGATCCCATTCCCACGGCTGCACTTCTTCATGGTCGGGTTTGCTCCATTGACCTCAAGAGGGTCACAGATGTACCGTGCCCTCACTGTACCAGAGCTGACCCAGCAGATGTGGGACTCAAAGAACATGATGTGTGCTGCTGACCCTCGCCACGGGCGCTACCTTACTGCCTCGGCCATGTTCCGTGGGAAGATGAGCACCAAGGAAGTTGACGAGCAGATGCTGAATGTGCAGAACAAGAACTCATCGTACTTTGTTGAATGGATCCCCAACAATGTCAAGTCAAGCGTGTGCGACATCCCACCCACTGGCCTGGCGATGTCGTCCACGTTCGTGGGCAACTCGACGTCGATCCAGGAGATGTTCCGCCGCGTGAGCGAGCAGTTCACGGCCATGTTCAGGAGGAAGGCCTTCTTGCATTGGTACACTGGTGAAGGCATGGATGAGATGGAGTTCACCGAGGCTGAGAGCAACATGAATGATCTGGTGGCTGAGTACCAGCAGTACCAGGACGCTACTGCCGAGGAGGAAGAGGATTATGAAGATGAGCTCCAGGAGGAAGAGGCTGAATGAGCGACTATTCGCCAAGTTTACCTTCGATATGCCTTGTATCGCTTGTTAGTCATTGCCGTCGGTAGGGTGCTTGTGGTGCTGTTAGATACCTACCTAGATGCTGGTTTACTTTCTAAGTGGCATGTTGCCTTGACAGACTTGTTTTTTTATTATGTGTTCTGGATGCTCACTTCGTAATGAGCATATGGTGTAAGCACTGTTTGGTGTGGTATTCACTAGGGTTTAGGATTGCCAAACTATCTGTGTCCAGTATTTTTAGGCCAAGTTGCCTTCTATCCTGGAATGCATGCTTGTTGAGTGAACTCTCCTGTAGGTTGAAATCTGAACTGGCAAGTCATTGATACTAAAAGGTGAGATTTGGGGTTACAAATGCTGCATGGAAATTGCAGTATTTGCCTATATAAATTACAGTAACTTGTCTATAAACAGACTGGTATTTGTAGACAAAGTTCTAGATTTCCTAACTTAAATTGTTCCTTTGGTCTTCTAGAAAATAGGCATCTGTGAAATTGCTAATCTCTAAAATGAAAGTTTTTCCATTTTTGAAATGTTTATACCTGGATGCTGGTGACGACGCTCACTTTGTTATGAGCATCTGGTGTAAGCTTGACTGCTCCTTTTTTGACGTCAAGCTTGACTGCTCCGTGTGTACCTGTTGTGGTCTTGTGGATGCTCACTTCGTTATGAGCATGCTACACTAGATTGGCAATCTCCAACCTGTTTTCAGTATCTTTTAGCCAATTGATCTCGGAATGCATGCTTGGTTTATGTGCCTGTTGGTTTGAAAGATGAACTGCCTAGATGTTTTTATCTTTAATTTCTTTTCCAAAAGACCTAGATTGCATGAATTTGCTATCCCGACTCAAATTGTTCTTTTGGTATTCTGGGAAAGAATTTTTTCCCAGGGAAAATATCTAAAATGAAAGCATTTTCAAGGCGTAGTAGAAGTGTAGAACTGGTGCAAAAGAAGATCAAACGAGACGTTCTTAGTCAGCAAGGCGCATAAGAAAATATATCATGTGATGATTTGATTGACCTCTTATATTTCTTTGATAACTCGACAGTACCCCAAACACAAACAATGAATCTCTTGCACAAACTATTTGTGTTCAGTATTTTTAGGCCAAAACCGACTTCTATCCTAAAATGCATGCTTGTTGAGTGAACTAGACTTAGGTTGAAATTTGAACTGGCAAGCCAACCATGCTAAAAGGTGAGACTTGGTGTTAAAAATGCTGCATGGAAATTGCAGTATTTGTCTATATAGATTGCAGGAACTTTGTTTACTAACAGACTGCAGTATTTGTAGACAAAGCTCTAGTTTTCCTAACTCAAGTTGTTCCTTTGGTCTTCGATGCTTGTTTTTTCATTTTTGGAATGCCAAGACTTCGATGCTCGTTTTACTTTTCTAATTGGCATTGCCTTTCAATTATGTGTTGCTTACACTCACTTCGTTATGAGCATCTGGTGTAAGCTTGACTGCTCTGTGTAACTGTTGTGGATGCGCACTTCGTTATGAACATTCCTTGACTAGATTGACGATCTACAGTTTGTGTTCAGTATCTTTTGGCCAGTTGATCTCGGAATGCATGTTCGGTTTATGAACTTGCCTGTTGGTTTTGAAAGTTGAACTGCCTAGATGTTTTTATCTTTAATTTCTTTTCCAGAAGACCTAGATTGCAGAAATTTGCTATTCTGATTCAAATTGTTCTTTTGGTCTTCTGGGAAAGAAATTTTACCCAAGGAAAATCTCTAAAATGAAAGTGTTTTGTAGGGGTAGTAGAACTGGTGCAAAAGAAGATCAAACGAGACGTTCTTAGTCAGCAAGGCACATACGGAGTACAAAAAATCTCTTAGGATTTGATTGATCTCTTATATTTCTCAGAGAGCATGGCAATAATCGCCAAACACGAACAATGAATCTCTTGCACAAAAGAATTGATAGAATCCGCACACACACACCCAAATCTCAGCCTCCAAAGAATTCACCCTCATCATCACTCAATCAGGATCACCGAAGTTTTCCCCCAAAATCCAAATCTCCATTCCTCGCTCAGCACTTCTTGGCGGAGGAGCTCTTGGCCTTGTGCCTGAAGAGCACCTTCTTCTTCCCGCGGGTCGCGTTCTCGACGGTGATCACCACCTTCCCGGTCTCGCCGGCGCGGAACGAGTTGCGCACAGCTTCCTCCGCCGCGCCCATCTTCTTCCCCTTCCTGATGATGATGGTGTAGGAGCCCACGTCGCTGGGCACGAACTCCTCCTTGTAGCCCACCTCCCACCCCAGCACCGTCAGGTCCCATGTCAGCGTGGTGTCACCCTGAAAACAAGAAGTTCAGTCAGTCATCCCATTCTGAAACTGTGTCACGAAACATCATGCTCTAGCAAAATCAGGTTGTTTTGTTTTCTTTTGTACCTCGGTGGCCTCGATCTCGATGGTTTCGGTGGAGCTCGCCTTCACGATGACCTCGGTGATCTCGGCGTCCTCCGCCGCGGAGAATTCAGCGTCGTCGTCGCGCTTCAGGCCACCGTACTTCACCGGGATGGACTCGATCGGAATGTACCTTTAGAAGAAAACGCACATTTTGATCAGAAACTGCTGCAAAGTTGTCCATGTACGTCGTCGGCAGATATGGACAGTGACAGTGTCGCCATTGTTCTTACTTGAGGAGGGTCTCGGTGACCTTGGAGGGGCGAGCGACGACGAACTTGCTCTTGGTCCTCTGCGTCAGGAACGGGTAGAAGAGGGTGCTGAACGCGTAGTACGAGAACGGCACGTTGATCAGAATCTGCAGCAGCACAAAATTCAGTTACATCTCAAAACATTCAAAAGAAATCTGGGTGGAATTAATGGAAGGGGAAAATACAGAGATCAAAATGATTTGGGCACTGACGTTTCTCGCGACGAGCTCGGGGTAGTTGTCCTGGAAGAGGTCGACGACCTGCCTCATGGCGACGCGGAGGTCCTTTTTGGCCGGCCCCGGCGAGTTCTTGAGGTCGGTCACCTGCAGCAGCGACGCGACGCCGCCGGGCGTGAAGTCAAGCTCGGCGACGTGGCTCTCCATGGCGCGCACCCTCCACCGGATGAACCGCGCCTTGCCCTCGTCGTCGCCGAGCACCGCCCTGTACACGGCGTCGTCGGCGAACACGCCCAGCGCGTTGTAGCACACCGGGTGGCCCTCCCGGTCCGCGCCGTCGAGGCGGCATGCGCCCTCCGGCATGGTGGCGCCGCCGTCGTCGGCGGCGGTGGCGGCCAGGCTCTTCCACTCCCGGCGCCAGCGGAGGGTCTTGCGGAGCATCTCGAAGGCAGCGCCGGCCTTGAAGTCGCGCGCGCGGAGAAACTTGAGGAGCACCACGTCCGTGGCCTCGTCGCCCTTGCTCGGCAGCAGCGGCACGCCCCACAGTGCCACGTCCTTGTCGACGACGACCGCCGCCGCCGCCCCCTCCACCTTCTCGCCCTCGCCGGCGGCATCCTCTGTCGTGGTCGCCTCCTTCTTCTCCTCAGCCTCGGCCTCCTCTTTCTCCTCAGCCGCCGCCTCCTCCTTCTTCTCCTCGGGCTCCTCCTCCTTGGCTTCCTCCTCTTTCTTCTCCACAACCGCCTCCACCTCCTTGGCTTCCTCCTCTTTCTTCTCCTCGGCCGGCGCCTCCGCCTCCACCTTGGCTTCCTCCTCTTTCTTCTCCTCGGTCTTCTTCGCCTTCTTCTTCCCCTCCTTCTTCTTCGGCTCCACCTTCTTCTTCGGCTCCTTCGGCTCCGCCTTCTTCTTCGGCTCCACCTTCACCTCCTCGTCGAACAGCTTGCCCGCCATAATGGCCTCCTCGACCTTGTCGCGGAGCTCGGCGAGCGCCTTCCTCTCGCCCTCCTTGAGATCGCCCAACCGGTTGCTCTCCTCCCTGAACGACGGGTTCTGGCCACGGCCGCATCGCCGGGCGCCACCGCCACCACCTCCGCCGCCTTCGCGCTCACCTCCTTCGCCGGCGCCGCCGCCTCCACAGCCCCTCCAGAGACGACCTCCACCCCCATGACAAATCAATCAACCGAAATGCCACAACCCAATGCAGCACTAGCAATTCAAAGCTGGAGATCGTGTCAGAGAGAGGCGAGAAGGAGAAGGTGGCTGGTGCCTGGTGCCTGGTGTTGGTGTGTGGAGCGGGGAGGAAGAAGAGAGGGCTATATACTAGGGGCGCAACCGCGCAACGGCTATGGAACAGCGGCCAATGGGGTGGCGCCAGATAGGACGTGGGAGCCGTTGGGTTCTTCGCTTTGCAGAGCCAGCCCGCCCCGGCCCATGGCCAACGGCTACCTCGCAGCAGGTAACCGCTCTGTTTTGTCTGGTATCATAGCCTGTTTCTTTTGTGCGGTGGGCCTGGTGCTAGGCTGTTTGCATTTGTGGGGCCTGATTGATCGTTGTTAATCTGACAGCTCCGAGTTTTGACCCGACAGCAAACGTTCTTGTTCTATGCCAAGTCATATGTTCATACATAATGAATAGATATTGCATTTAGTGGCGCCTTGTTTATGGCAATGAAAGCTGGAGAAATGCAAAGAGGTGGATGTTCTGGTGGCAGGAACAAGAACAAGTAGACAGGTTGGACCATACCATACAGCTGCGACTCCAACTCAAGTAGGGTGCATGCATTGTATACAAGAGCACAGCACAGCAAAGCAGAAGCCCTTGCCAATCACACTCATTGCCTTGCTTTTGATCACACAATTGATAGGCATCCAGCTGGCTGGTTGCCAATGAGAAACAGCCAGCGAAGACCTGGCTTAGCTGCTAACGAAGAGCCAGCCGGCCGCTCAAAGACAGCAGCACGAATGACGCAATGCAGAGCGGAGGTTGAAAAGAAATGCTAGTTAATGATACCAGATTTTGGCACCATTCAACTGTTCCAGCGCTGCATGAGACCAGCTGCGAATATATATTTGATCATTGGGGTTGCAACGTCAATCTCCCATGGTCACAACACATGGTTGATGGATTGCATTCCATGTGTTCAGTGGTAGAATTTTTTTAAAAATAGAAAAAGCTTATCAGCAAAACATAGGTTTCTGGTGATGAATGCTGAAGTATGGAATAAATATTTGTCATGGACTACTAGTAGATGACCTTCCAACTGCTACAACCATTGGAAGGGCATAAGTTCATAACTAAGGGACGAGACGATCTTTCGCTACCTGACATGACCCACCTGGTATAGCAATTTACTTACATATAAGCTTACTTACTATACACCACACTCCATAAATGACATGTGGATATCTCAGTAACGTTAGGCATCATCAACCACATTTCTGCACCACGAGTCAGGATACACCTTAGGTGATAAAATCCAATTCAGGAGGACGCCTGAAGAATTAGAGAGCACTCAGCTCCAATGCATGATGAAGTCGGCCAATTTGCCCAGATCATGCAGCGGGCTGCAAGATGCCATCCACATAAGCAACCATATTATCTCACACGCGTCAAGCGTCTATCTGTTCGGGGGGTGAGTAAAGCAACATCAGCGGTGTTTACTCGTCTGTTTCTGCCTCATCTGCTGCTTGACGACCTTTGCCACAATCTCTTCATCGGCCTCCTTGTACACACCGGTAACCCTGCAGGAAAAAACGTGATGATTTAGTTACTTTAGTTGGATAAGGAGTTCGAAGATATATGGTGAACGAACAGAAGCTATACTTGACCCTGATTTTGGCACGTTAGGAATGATAGACAAAGAAATAATCATATCGTGTGGAAATGGTTCAAAATAAACGCCCTGGCGTTCGTGTTCGACGGCATCAACTTTGGAGGAATTGAGGAAAATTATTAGAATTTATAAAGCACATACCGGTCATACGTCAAGAAAGCATCTCCAATTTGCCCTACCACTTTGTTCCGTACCTTCTTCACACAGACCTATAGTTCCTCATCCAGCAACCGCAAAACAGATGAGAAAAGAGCCAGTCACGGCATTAAACCAAAGCATACGTTAAGAAGGTGTAAAAGTTAACCTGCACGACATCAATAGGGCCAGCTTCTGGATCCCTGTTTCGGTGGATGACAATCCCATTATCACATTTGTTTATGAAATGTGCACTTCCACTGATGTCATACATATTAGGTGGTCCACCATTCCAGTTGTGAAGCTTTTACGAACATAACAGCAAATGAGACCTGATTGTATGGTACTGCAATTGTGTTGCAAAGATCAAATATGTGATTATGCGAATTTTGATTACCTGCCTAGGGTGCGCAACAAACCATACATGACATGAATGATGTTGAGCAAAGCGCTTAATCTTCGTAAGAATCTGGCTGACATATTCTGTCTCGGTTCTGTTAATAACACATAAAAAGGAATGAATCACCAGAACAAAAGGGAAAATGTAGCGGGATGCTAGCATAGTTGTCATACTTGCAAAAGGGCTACATAGCTCTCCTGATGAATGTATGTATTTCTGTAACTACTACTAGTAAATGACGAAGTCATGCTCATGAGAGGTTCAGCTCATTGCTTACTGGTTTGGGGGGCGCTGATGGTCAAGCTCATTATAAGGATCAATCACAAGACCACGTACTCCATGTCTTAGAACAGCGGCTTTAGCAAGATCAAGAACCCAATCAATAGACGGAATGGAATCATTTTCGCACCTTTTAAACAATACATATTCAACGTCAGAGCAGCATTTAAATATTCGAATGCAAATCATCATCTAATACAGGCACATTATCCAAGAGAAGTACGGCAACTTTTAATGTGTCCCAATAAAGTATATCAAGAGATGCAGAAGACAGTGACACTAATGTTACCACACACACACTTCTAAATAGAACGCCCTTGATGACATTGTTAGCACTTAGTGACCACGTTAGCGGTTTAGTAGGCCTTTTAAGTGCTAAGTTGACCTTTAGAGCAGCCACGGGGAAATATTTTTTGCTTTTGTTTGCTTCCTCAAGAAGTGCTAAGTTGACCTTTAGAGCAGCCACGGGGAAATATTTTTTGCTTTTGTTTGCTTCCTCAAGAAGCCATCTAGGCGGCACAAAACCGAAGTGACTGACTTCGACTCAAATGAAAGCGATACAAGTAAAAAAATTAGAAGGTAAAAAATACTCTTAGTAAGTCAGTATTGACAATTTACAGTGATTAGCATACAAGTCAAACAAGGCTTATACTTTTCTAGAAATGGAATCGGAGATTTATACCTACATTCACTCGATCATTTCCATTTGGTGTGGTTATAGTGTTTGTGTGCTTCTTTCTGTTGTTTGTGCCACAACATTAGTTCTCTATGTTTAGCATAGTTCATATCACATAAAATGTTAAAACCAGTATTTGGTTAAAATACTTTCAAGGGTGCTTTCCAGAACAGCGCTGCAAGGTGAGGTGGTCGCTTGCTGACCTCTTACTAAGGGTGTTCAATCTAGGGACTGCAATCAACCCGGACAAAACCAGCATAAGGGTGCTAGTTTAATCTTGTCGTACGCTGCGAGCCCAAGTAGCAGCTCTACTTTTAAATTTGCATAAGATGGGTTTCAAGGGTTGAGATGAACTGGTTTTGAACATCCTAACCGCGTAGCACTATTTAAAACAATGTAATTGATTGAAATATAATATATACCGAATCAGATGAAATGTCTCGTTCAACCATTGTTTGCCTTCTTCAAATTCATCTGGACTCATCCGTTCCACAGAGCCCCCGTATCTAAAAACCAAAAGAAGAGGATTACTAAACCAATTACATGCAATGCAACCAAAAAAACCTTCAGAAAGAATAAATAGCAATAAAGCCATAATGTCTGCACGCGTGCACGTAAAATCTGTGGAATCTATTTCAAAGAATCACATTGACTTCAAAGTTGCGTATTCTAAGTATCACATATAAGATCAGACGCAACAGAGATAACTTACAGACTCTTATTCTTACCTAGCATCAAAGAACGGTTTCTTAATGTGCTTCTCCAATAGCTTTCGGGCATGGTCTCTGACCTAAACAACAAAAATCATCATTATTTGGAGGTGCACAATAAAATGAAAAGGCTAACTAGCATCAATATTAATAATGGCTTGCCTTGTTTTCCATTGAGCATAGTGCAAATTTCCACTCAGACTGATTGTTTATATTGCACATTAGTGCATCAATCCACTCACTTTTGCCGGAATTTGGTACTCCTGTTACTATAGTCAACTCCCCAGGAAGAACCTGCAGAACGGAATATGAACTAAATCACACGAGAAATTGTGGATGATGCATGAAAATCTGCAACTACAGTTTCTGATATGCTACAGTACCCTAAAATGGAAATCATCTACTTGTTTTACGACGAGTCATAATACATGACTACATGGTACATAATTCCCCAAAATTGGTTAAATGATCAGACTTCACGCCAAATGTCAACAGCTATTGTGGTCAGAAAACGACCTTCTATGTGCTAACAACGAAATAAAGAACTCTTTAACTTAGTGATAGGATCTGCTTCAAATTCAGAAGATTCAGACATGAACCCACAGGAAAGTAGCCAATTACAGAGAATTAATTACTTGGATTTGGTCGCTTAACATAGGAATATTCGGCCAACCTTGGTAGGAGGCACCTAGGGTTTAACCCGAACAAGATAAGATGGAACATCAGTCTCCAAATCCATGGCTTGCCTTACAAGAAAAGGGAAAAATACTGAGCTGTAAAGCCAACAGAGGTAAAAGAAAAGCAGCTAAGTGGGAGGGCGAAACGTTCTTAAATATCGAACGTTGGATGGAAAATCGACGATGCAGAAGCAATCTGGGACGCGTGAACCGCTAAGTGAATCCGGCGACCAGTTCTTGATCACGAAGAGCCATTGGATTGCCATGTGATGGTTGTACATGTTTCGTAATGGTTCGTTCAGCGGGAGACGGGTGTTTTCCTGACGAAACTGAATTTAGCCCTGACACTTGGCAAGGAGAAAAACCTTCTAGTTGTTTTCAGCTAGATCAACGAATCATTCATGACTACATGGTACGTAATTCACTGAAATTTGTTATAATGATCTGATTTCATGGAAAATGTCAAGCAGTTATTACGGTCAGAAAACACACTTCTATGTGAAAATAGAGAAAACAAAGGAACTCCTTAACTTGTTAAGGGAGAAAGCCAACTCCAAATTCAGATCAATCCTTCAAAAAAAAGATGAGAAGGAGTAAAAATGCTACTAATAGATACCTTGTAAAGATCATCCATACATTTCCATCCAGTAGGAATTGCACACCCATTCACGCCAATCCCTAGATAATAACTATCGATCTCAGGGAAGAAATCTTTGAAGTTGAAAAGTCCTCTTATAGGATACAGTTCTGCATCTTCTATAACCTTTTTCAATGCTTGTGGTCCTAAGAACATAAGTACCTGTAGTTGAAAAAGGAGTTACAAGGAACAATTAAAGAAATTGTAAAAACATCCAAGATCCAAGACAAGGTTATATATTCATAGAAAACAGAGCTAAGGAAAATAAAAATTGGACTCAAATGTGGCTATATATTTCAGATGATTCTTCAAAATGCAGATTTATTGTACATAAGAATTACAATTTTTAATTAAGAATAGTTGTAAATAGGCTACTTTCAGAAGCATCGTAATACAATAATCTAGGGTAAGGAAGTCTAAGACTCTTGATACAAGTTAGCGTAAGCTTATCTAAAGAGTAAAGAGACAGGACATTTCTAGACCTCTTAGGCCCTGATTGTGCTTGTAACATCAGAAAACCTTTTAGCATGATAACAATATTATTTATTAGTCGAAGTTGACCATGCATGCAGTCACAAACCTCATTCGCATCTTTGCAAAATTCGGTCTCATTCTTCTTTGGCCAGCTAACTCTCCAACACCTGATTGCATCAAAATAAATGTAGAAATGAGTTGAATGAGGGGTTGCACAGTCATGGGTACTTAGTAATTGCGGAGGTTTGTGATTGCAAGACAGAATGGTACACAAACCTTTCTTTACCAAGCCGACGAGCAAGTTCTTCAGCAAGAGCCTGCCCTGGAGGATCAGCATCTGTTGCCAGTATAATTCTAGATGCCTAATATATAGCAAAACATATTCAGTAAACTGAAACCTGCATATTTCAGCAATAGAGTTTGCAAAATAACTTCTGAAATGAGAAAAATACCCACCGGGTCAAGATAATCTTTGCAATTCCACAGATATTGATACTTCTTATCCTATCTTTACAGGGAATGTAAGAAGATGTTAGGTCGCAACTAAGTTTCAACTACAGATCATCTCACATTAAGGGAACTATACTAGCAAGTTTGCAGCAGTATCAGGAAATAGTTCTAACATGGTCTTTGTCTGGGAGTTTGTCGGATACTTGTGGTGGTGCACCATCTGGCACACTCACACAGTTACGATAGCCAGCCTCTTCCATGGAAAGTTTATCAATTTCGCCCTCAACCTGCAATGTCACAAAGGAAAAAGGGCTAGTAAAAAAATTGTGAACTCAGGCTCAAATGGATAGGACAACAACAAAAGGGAGCATGTCGCATGGCAAATCTAGAACTTACAATGATAACATCGCGTGCTTGCTTTATATCGTCCAGACCATAGAAAATTCTCTCTGTGTTCGGCTCCTGGCAAGAAGAAAAAATGAGTATGATATAAAAGTATAATGTAAGCACGTAACCTAAAAAGGACAGTACAACAAACCTGCGAAAATTTCTTAGAGACTTCCCTGTATTTGCAGCTAACAAGAACTTTATCACGTCTGTAAGTGAAAGCAATAACAATCTGCAAATGAAATACCATAAGTATGTATCCCAATGTATGCTTGTACACAGTAAAACTGCATCAACAGTACAGTTATACCTTGTTGTTCCATTTACGCTGCGATACATTGTTCCTTCGAAGTGTTTCCGGCGATATCATTCTTTCCGAGAAGTATGTCACGAGCTGCAAGAGATAACCATTTTACAGAATACCCATGTGAAAAAGATTTTACCAGCACAAGAAAAGGATGCCAAAGAGAAGTATCAAGATGGCTTCAGTATCATTTGAAGAATATGCCAATTTTAAAAGATGTCTAACTTAATAAATAGTTTCAACATTACCTCATCACACAGAGGCTCGAGACCCAGGTCCTCTTCACGAAGCTTTCTGTAAGGCTTGACAGCGTTATCTGCTTTGACTTCCTGCTTCACCTTGGAAATTCCATCAGGCTGCAGACGCACAAGAGTTCAAGACAGATCAAATTGGTATCAAGATGGTTTATTACTTTCATCTTCCTTTAATTTGTTGGTAAACTCACCTCGGCATTGCCTTTCCAGCCACAACTCGCTCTAAAACAATTCCATGTTGCATTTAAACTGAAGAAACAGCATAGAACAGAGATTAGATGCCAAGATAGTCATAAACCTTAAGAAGTCCAACAACTGACAAGCTAAGAAATGAGCTATACATAAGAACTCACCCATCACTTCGGATGAAGACACTGAGGCTTAGTTCCTCATTTGACCCCCCTTTGCACTAGTTAACATAAGGGAAACCACACTTAATATTGTTTTGTTCTGATAGCTCAAAATATAAAGTACAATGGATCACCAACATGGCATATACATTTATATCGCATACAGGTGAACATGTGTTATAAGCAGGTCAATCGAACTGATCATAATTTGCAGCTACTTCACTCTTCCCACAGATTACTCTTTTTATTGAAGGCTAGTGAAATACTTCCAATGTAAATGAGACGTGAAACGGAAATGAGCTTACTAAACCAATCAGAAAAAAAAAATATGGATATGAAGTCAAATACATGAACCGTTTTAGCTTACTTATCCAGCCAAATACATCATGAAAAGAGTAGCAAATGGAAACAGCGATGTTTATTTACATCATATAAAGATGAACAAGCAGGTCATCAAATTGATCATAATTTACAGCTACTTCACTCTTTCCACAGAACACTAATGTTTTCAGGATGGTGAATACTTCCAATGAGCACGGCATGCGAAACAGAAATGAGCTAATTAAACCTTCTAGCTTGCTTACTTATCCAACTAACTACATCGTGCAGAAAATAGCAAACGGCAACAACAACGATGCTTGATATCATAATAATAAAAGGCCACACTACAATACCGTTGGGCAAAGCATCCGCTGGAAAGTGCCGAGCCTCCACTGGGTCATATTGATCCCCTCATTCTTCAGCCTCTGGATCAGCTTCCCGAGCCGCTCCTCACAGGCCCTCCTCTCCTCGACCGAGCGAACTGCCGCCCCACCACGTTGTCAGTAACACAAAACAACGACAATGATTTTACACCCAGTTGTTTCGGAGTCATTACCAATCCTGGATGGCGGGACGTTGGGGCCGGCGGGCATGGCGGCGGCGGGGGCGGTGCCGAAGCAGCAGGCGAGCTCGGCCCGCCTGGGGAGGCGGGCCCCCGAGGCGGAGTGGAGCAGGCGGATGCGGTGGGCCCCCGCTGCGGCGGCGGGGAAGCGGCGGCGCGCGGCGAGGAGGAGGCCCGAGTGGCCCCCGGCGGCAGCGGCGGAGGTGGAGGCCGCCATGAGGAGGAGCGACTGGAGGGACGGGCGCGGCGGCATGAGGCTCTAGGGTTTCAGGGCATGGGCGGGCGGAGGTGGAGGGCTTGGGGAGGAAGAAAGAGAGGCGAGGAGGAGGAGCAGAGGATTTTCAGCCTGTTTGGTTGGAGGGAATTACGACTAGGGATTGGGAATTGTAGGGGTGTGAGACCAAACATCCCTTGTATGGTTGAGAGGAATGGGAGTTAAGGAGGGAAGTGGAAAGGGAATTAAGTAGGCCAATTCCCTCTAATCTCTTCCCTGGGTACCCCCTGGTAATTGACAGGGAATTGAAACGAAAAAAAAGATGCGTTCGTTGCTCCCGATCCCGTCATCGTCGCCGTGCGCGTCGTCGTCTCTATCCTCGAGATCGAACCCTCCCTCGGCGTAGCCCCCATGTCGTGCTTGCTGCAGGTGACCCGGCAGCCGCCCAGGTAGTCTGCCGCCCGAACGCTTGCCGTGCAAGGCGTGCGGCGAGACGCCGGCCAAGCCACGGTAGGTGGAGCTCCACCAGGATATTTCCCACATCGACTTCACCAGGAGCGGTGTGTTGCGGATGGCAAGGAGCGTTCCCCAGCTCCACCATTATCTGCTCCCTGGGCACCGGCGTGTGCCGTGTGCGGGCTCCCTACTGCTGCACCTGCAGCATCCTGCGCCATGGCGCCGGGAAACAAGCTAGCGTGGATGGCGTGTGTTTGACTAGAGACTAGACTATAGCTACGGCGTAACCTTTCAAATCAAAACTTGCTGTCAAATTCCCACGCTAGTCTCACTATGCACCGAACGTGGGATTGGGAGTTCTAATCAATTTCCCAAGCCTAATCTCCTAATAAACTCCCATCTCTAAATTCCCAGTCCCTTTCCTTAGACTATCCAAACACGCTGTTTGGATTGGATAGGAGGGAATGGGAAGGAGGGGTTTAGGGTTTTACGGCCGGCCGCGTGTTCCCCGGAGTGCGCCTTACGTGTGGGCCCCCTGGAGCAGTGAGGGATACGAGCGTGACCAAGGAAATGATTTTCATTTCTCCTCAAACAGGCTTTCGCCCGCCCCGCTTTATAAATAAAGCGAAATAGCCGAACCGATACAACATGAAGGGGACCCCTTACAAAACAGGTACAAGGAGACCCAAAGACACCAGAAGGAGATCGAGGGGTATCAGAGCTCCACGACGACACCCCCGAGAGAGTAACGACGCAGTGTGCCGTCGACAAGAACAAAACGGTCAAGGGTTTTCACCCGGAACCCTAGCACAGAGAAGGTACCCATAACGGCTATATCAACGGTGCTGGAGGCATTTAGGGTTACCCCCACCCCAGGTTCCCTCCGCCGCTAAGGTTACACCACTCCAGCGAGCAACTTCTCCGCCACTAAATGGAGCACGGATTCGGTGGGGCTAGCCTTGGCTGGGCTGGGCACGGCGGTGCGCCTCCGCGCTGGCGGTGCTAGCCTCGACGATGCGGCGGGGGCGTCGCTGCTTCCATTGGAGGACTCCACCTCCTAAGAGTACTCCGATGACTCGATCTCCTCGCTCACCGAGCTCACCACCGATGACGATCCGGACTAGCTCGTCGCAATCACGAACAACAACGAGATGTTGCAGCGCATGATGGAGAAATATGTGTGCTCCGCCTATCGCGCGGAGAAGCGGCGTCGTTCGGTCCACCACTAGGCTGAAGTGATCAATGAAGCATTGGTCGAGCGCGGCATCCGGTTGAGATTGGAGCACACAGCAGAGCAGCGGAGGAACAGAGAGGAGCACCGCCAGCGCATCTTCCTGCACGATGTCCGACGTGGCAACAACTAGTGTGGCGGGTATAAGGCCTTTTGGTTTAAATCTAGTTTTATGTTTGTGTAAATCTAATTCTATGTTTTAATATGAACTATGTTTGAGTTGGTGTATGAACTATGTGATCGATAAAAATCCAGCGTGAAGTTGGTTTTATAATTTACAGTACCAGGTTTCGGTATCTGTTCTGCATGCGCGATGGATATTCCAGTGTAACCCGAAACTGGTTTGGTTGCTTTATTCGGGATCCGCTAGTGATGCTCTTACGCCTCTCGCTAGGTCACGCGATAGACGTACGAAGGCAAAAAAAAAAAAAGACAGGAAGGGACGAACTAGCAGTTCGCTTTGAAGTCTGAACGCGAGTCGGGCAGTTGGCCCAAGACGCCAAGACCACACGGCCCAACAGCAGTTCGAGGCTGAAAAGTTTTTTGCTCACCGAATCGATCGATCAACATAAAAAAAAACTATGTACAAAGCATAAGTATCCGCCCTCCGTATCCGTATCGATCGAGAGGTCGACCGTATCTTGGACCAGCAAAGGCAAAGCACAGGCCTCCGCCGTCTTACTCAAGGCCGGTGCCATCTCGACGACGAGGAAGCGGAGCTCCGCAAGCGTGAGCGCGACCTACGCCGCATGAATCACGGTCGTCGTTCCGCCGGCTCTCCACCGTCCTCTTCGCATGAAACTGGGTGAGATCCGTTGAGAAATATTCCTTTTTGCATCCCTACAAAAATACTTTTTGCAAATGAACTAACTTTGACAAGAACTGTAAACGCAAAAGAAGTTTTTCTTTTAGTTTGTGAACTAGCTCAATCAACAGGGGGATAGTTCGCCCAATCCTGAAGTTTAAGTGCAGATGTCCCTGAAACCTATTGTTGTCAGTTAAGCAATTTGGTAGTTGTTTATTTTGATACTGCTGTTGTAGTTTGTCCACGAATTTGGCGTCGACCACCTTTATTGCCTTGTGCTCCGCGGTCGGTGTGTACCTGGTTGTTTCTTCGTAATCAAGATGCCACAGGGGCTAGTCCCTCTTGGTCGAATTTCTATATCTTTTGTAGTTTAATTATTGTTTCACTTCTCATTTAATTATTACGCCATATGGTCATATCCATAAGAAAGCACCATGTATTCACTATTTTCTGCACTACCTCCCTAAGAAATATAAAATGCATACAAATCCTAGCTATGTTTCTATTATGTTCATCATAATATTTAGTGACACATTATTTTACTTGTTTTCATTAGGGCTGAGGAGCATACAGGCAAGGTGAGCAGCAGTGAGCTTGGGGGTACAAGTATGGACCTGTCTAACTTTGAGGCCCTGATGCTGAGTAATGACGCATCTCACACAGTTGAATTTGAATCAATTGACAGGTGTGTCCGACTTCTTCTATGTTTGACAAAGTTTATAGAAGAAAATGAACATCTACAATGCCGAATCAATGTCAATAGATCCACCAAAAATATGTTTTCATAATGTATTTATTAAATACTTTAGATGTTGACACTATCTTCATAATCCTAGTTGTACTTCCACTATCTGTCACATTGTAGTAATAGTCATTAACACATTGCCGTACTTGTTTTGTAAAGGGTTGAGGAGCATGCTGGCAAGGTGCGAAGCAGAGAGCCTGCAGGTACAAGTACGAACCTGTCAAAGTTTGAGGCCCCAACGCTAAATCACATACCTCAAACACCTGAATCAGCTGACAAGTATGTATATCTTTAATTTGTCCTTCTTTTTGATGAACCAATACTATTGATTTAAATAAAAGAAATGGTAATTTGTAGTAGGAAGCACAAGTGCAGTACTGTCGCAAGTGATCTAATTATTAGTCATTATTTTGCAAAAAGGTTGAAATAGATTCCGACTGACTATGTGGTTGTATGCACTAAACATGCATCATTGAATGCATATCTTCATGATTAAGATTAGTTATTGATTTATTCGTTTTCATAAGGCTTCCAAGCCTCCAATTTAGTCACACAGAAGTTGACTCAAGCATCAATGTAAATTGTTTGACCTAGGGTGGTGATGCATGTTGACACAGTTGAAAGTGGCATTCTTGATTCTAAAATTACAGAGCCATCAGCGCTTCAGAAAAAAAACCCAAGGTAAGCACTACCCAACATGTGTTTATATGATGTATGCTGATTTTCAGAAAACACTAGTGTTATTACGTTTCTGTATGTAAACACAATAGCTTTTATATTGGGGCTATGCAATAGTCATCCCCGGGTCATAATGCGGTTTAGCGCAGTCGCTACCACATTGTGAACCCCACATCATCTATATTTCTAGAACCTGGTTTTAGTATCATACCCATACCCCAATCACTATAATCAAGGGTGTTATCGTAGTGAATAAAGCAAGCTTCATTACAGGAACTTTCTCCTATATCTAATATATGTCCGTTTAGACAGTAAATGGAACTTTCTCATGTATCTACTATGTCCGAGAATAGACAGTAAATGGAATGTGTGTTTGGTTTATTAATACAAGTCTAACTACATTGAGAAGCAGTTCATCGCAGCTTGTCCCATGTTGTATTATGACATGAACTTTCTTCGATATCTATGCATAGAGTATGCTAGGAGAGAAAAAAACCCAAGCTTGTATGGATATTTGTTTGCATTTGTAGATTACATTATAACCTTGTTTTGTTGACCATAGTTTGATGCTTCCTATCCAGTGATATACCACGAAAATATTGGCCACCCAAGAATCAAGGTGATATATCATTTGCAGAAAGACAAGCTGAAAAAGAATACGAAGAAAGACAACATCAATTACGCCAAGCACGAGGCCAATATACTTATGCTTCGAAGGAAGAAATTGCTCGAAATGCGAAGAAATGGATGAGTGAGGAGGCGATGGTGGCTTTCAGAAGATACATTGGGAGCGAAGATCATCTTAAGGTTCTCCATGTCTGCATTGAATCTTGATTTGTCTGCTGAATCTTTAATTGTTTGGACTGTGAAATACTATTGCTAACACTTATTTCATACTAGGAACTTGAATATGAATTTGAAGAGCTTCTCCATCAATGTTTCAGTGTGGAGCATTATTTTAAGATATTTCATCACTTCAACTTTACTGTCAAGGTAAAGAAGCGTGGCTCAACTGATTGGACATTGATGACATGCTTCGCTGAGGTGAAAGCGATACTTCAAACAAAACATTATGTCTGCTATACTCTAGACCCAGATGAAAATGGTATGGAAGATTTTCACCGCATTAGTGGTGACTTCTAGTTCTAGTGTTTTAAAGAGATACTAATCCTCTGGCTTATTTTGTTAGGACGATGTTATGCATGTCAGAACCAAGGAATGCATGAGTTAAGACACCCATCAGTTGATATATTTGACTGCGGCAAAGAAGACATATCATTTCCATACTATTGTGACGAAAGCGACTCTGATGAATCTCATCCAATAGTGGGATGGTGTGAATCATCCGAGGATGATATGAGTTAACTTTAGCTCTTCTAGTTGTGTGACAAAGACATCATATGATCTACTACATGTATCTAAAAATAGCAAGTAGCAACGCAACAACTGTTAGATGGAATTGGCCCCTATCTCAATCTGCATCATCCATGGCTGGCAGATTATTTTGTTTTTTAGAAAGATTGGCTGGGACATCAATTGGGTGCTATTGTGTATTGGCCGTGCTAAATGTCTCACTGGTGCTTACTTTGTTGCCTCTGGTTTGTTTCGCTTTAAATTCTTGTTTCCCCTGTTCGCAACTACTCCATCGGTCGCATAATAAAAGATGTTATTACAACCAACTCCTAGTTGTAATAACATCTTATATTTTGAGACTGAGGGAGTATAAGTTTGCATGTGCTTGGAAGTTGCTGATGGACTTGAACTGAAAATATTTGGCTAATAACGAAATTTCTATGGCACCAACTGAAATTTTTCTAGTGTCATGATATCTGGTTAGTAAACTATCTCAATTTTGTTGGGGATAGCGTGTGCACATCACCAACGGAGTTCCATGGCATGAGATAGACAAGATAAGAGCAATTCACCCGCTTCAGTACTTAGTTAATCAATGCCATTAACTGGGTGTAGTATAATCATCTGTTGTTTTTCTTCGGTATTGCAGGCTCCAGTTAGTAATAGTTGTCATTCGTTTATCAAAGCAAATATGGAAAGTGTCCTACTTTTTCTGTCAATTGATCTTCCTAATCCTCCTGCATCAAGTATGCTACAAGGACCTTGCTCACTTTGCCGCGTCTTTCTTTGTTGCTATCGTTTAACTTTTCAGCACCATTCTTTGCGTTTAATTTTTAATATCAATAGCTCATCTTAACTATTCATCCTAAATTAAGTACTATTACCTCCCAATGCTCATTCATTCTTTATGGTATGCAACACAACCGATGAAGGTGATCCACGAGTATGGTTGGCATGCCTCCAGCCGGCGGCGCGGACGTCCTCCACACTCGAGCTCCCTCTCCCCGCCGCCGCCAGGGTCTCCGCGGGCAAGGCTCGGAACGGCGGCGGCGGGGCTCTCTCCTGCACGCGTTGGTGGCGGGTCTCCCGGCGGCGGCGGCCCGTGGATTTCGAGGCGGTTCGGCGGCGCGGTGCCGTTGTTCCCGCCGGCGAGTGCATCCCGGCGCTGCCCACGACGGAGGCGCGCGGCCTTGCGGGGAGGAGATGCCCCTGCTGCTCCGGTCGATCTACGGGCTTCACGGTCCATCTGGGCTCGTGCGTGCCGGTGGCTGAAGGCTGTGGCGGGCAGGTGGCGCCGGGACGCCTGGTGATGCCGGTTTCTTGGCACCGTGGCGGTGCCGGCGGCCGGTCAGGCGGCGGCGGACTGGATCCACACCGGCCAGTCTCGTCGGCTCGGATCGCATAAGGTGGCAGTCCTGAATCTTTCTAACACCAAGACGAAGATTTACTTGATGCAGTTCTTCATTGTATCGGCCGGATTGTCGAGTTCTGGAAGGCTCCGCCGGCGAACTCCATTGGGCAAACTAGCCTGGAGATTGACGGATCGGGTGGGATTCGGTCGCGCGCAGCCATGTTTTTTCTGACCGTTTGGTTTCAGAGGTAGCGTTGTGAAGCTCTGCAGTCTGTTGCCATCATGGATTTGTCTTTTGTTCTATGATGAAGTCAGAGTACGGAGAATGGCAAGAAAGCCGAGATTTGAGGACTTGCAATGGTGGTTCCAGTCCTGGTGGGATGAGTGATTGGCTAGGTGATTCGTAACTTGGAACAGCAGCAATGGCAAGAGGGGGCGACAGCACAGGAGAAGTTCAGAGTCTAAACTTTCAGGGTGAAAACCCAATGTCTGGCCTTAATTGGTTGTGCCTGGCAATTGTCTTGGTGAAGGCATTGTTTTTGCGAGTGTGGACTGTCTTCGGGGTGAAAACCTATGATCTATGATCAGGGCGACGACGGCGCTTGAGCAATGTTCCCTTCTTGGAGGCGTCGCTTTTGGAGTAGCTGGACTTCTGGTACTGTTTTGGTGGGGTTAGGTCTGCTGTAACAAGGAATAGATCACTGTAGCGGGACTTTTTTTCGTAATTCTTCTTTTTATTCTGGGCTGTGTGCATCCGTGGGGCCGCTAGGGCACGCGTTGTTGCAGAGGCTGGGTGTAATTGGTATCATCGCGATATTAATATATACTCTTTATCTAAAAAAATGGTTGGCATCGTTTCTTCACACCGATTTTTATTTATTTTTGACAAAAAGACAGTCGGAGCTGCTTTTTCATTGATTATACAAGAATAGTACAGAGTACTAAAACTGAAAGGAAGGAAAAACAAAAGCAAAACTAGAGCATATGAGCTAAAAGTTCCCTAGGTATTTGTAGTCGGATTTGTGGCAGCTGTATACCATACGTTGACCTCCTGGGTGATTTTCTGTCTGACCTTTCCCAGATTGGAAGCCCGAGCTTCAAAAATACGGGCGTTGCGTTCTTTCTGGGTGGACCACCAAGTAAGCTTCACCAAGGCGTTCCATACCTTCCGATCATATTCATATGCATTCCGCGTGTGTCCAGCATGCATTGATTCAGAGTGGTTTCTACGCTCGGGAGAAAACAGGGCGATCTCACCACATAACCGGGTGGTAAAGGAGCAAGTGCACAACAATCTGAGATCTGGAGAGGCACATGGGACACTCCTCGCTGTGAGGCCAACCTCGTCTGACGAGCATATCGAACATCGGCCCTGAACAACAGTCAGGGCGAAAATACGGCAGCGCAGAGAGGTGTCGCTGTGCCAAATGATCACACGCAAAATAGCAAGTATTGGAACCCTCGAACTGGATGGTGTAATCAGAAGCTGCAGTGTAAGCTCCCGATGGCGTACGCAGAAGCTACAGCCTGATGTTAGAGTAAGACTTCTGATTGCCACTGATGTACGTAGCAATTCGCTAAAAATCCATTTTTTTTTCTACATATTGTTTGTTGTTTCAACGTACAGGAAATTATGAGTGAATTATCAGTTATTAGCCTCGTGTCAACTTTAGCATGTGCTTGGCCTATTCTTGTAGGGTGATTACAACCTGAAAAACAATTACTCAAGTAGTGTCATTCAAATAGAACTGAAGACCCCACTCTTAGTGCTGTACAAGCATAATTGTAAGAGCGCTACCGAGTATATCTTAATTAATTAATCATGTCCTTACTTCATATACATTTTACTTCGAATTATCGAGATCACATTGGAGCGATACTATGTGTCTACCTTCTCTTATACACGGATCGAAAAAATATAAGGGACTGTGGCAACGTACGGACATTTAAGTAGTACTATAGAAAAAGAACAGTCACTTGTAGCACCAACATCTTCAAATTGGAAGTGCACACAAACCAAAGAAAGCTATCATGGCGCGATGATCCCGTTCGAGTGAACGGGTTTACACCCTGGCTTAGTAGCATTATTTATATAATGGGCAAATTTTGTGTCCCATCGAGGATCAAAATAGACTGAATCCTCCGAAGGCAACCAGGCCATATACCCACTTCTTATCGTCCCAAAGAGGATAGCTTTTTCGATTTTGAGTCCATATGCTGTAGAGGCACTTATCTCAAACTCTGCGTCACACCCACGGTATGTTCCGAAACTCGGATGCACAAGTCTGGTCCCTGCGTGCTCACAGTGGTAGCAGCGACCTTTTTTTTCAAAGCAAAACAAGAACAAGATAATCAGTAAAGCAACATCTGTTAATGCATAAAGAAAGCTTAATCAAGCAACCATGAGAAAGAAATACCATCATTTGTGGACGGGTCAACCACGCAGCACTGCACCACGTTTTCGTTTTCATCAACATTGCTGCACTCAACGAAGAACATCGTGGGGGTTTCAGAAGGTGGAGAACCCTTTGGCGTCGCATAGAAGTTTATATGACAGTACGGGTACCCATCTCTGAGGGCGTAGTAGCCGTACTCCCCGTTCTCTGCTACCTCCGCATTCACGCCACATATAACATGGAGCTGATACTCGACTCCTTCGGCAGATTGCTTCGAGAATTCTCTCAGTGCTTCTTTAATGGTGTCTTGAAAGAAACCTTCCTCATCCCTGAACCTTGCCTGCTTGTTTGAGACAAAACTGGAGGCACGAGGCTTCAGTTTGGGAACCGATGGCCGGTTGCAAGAAGAGGAAGAAGAACGGCCTGCATATGTCAACAACAGTGCAGAGATCTCGCCGACATTTCTGGAGGATAGCTTGGGCTTCTTCAGAAGGGATCGCAGTGAGCGCATGACTGACGGTGCAGTCTTCGACAGGGCGAGGACAAGCTCTCCTAGCGCTCCAGGGTCCGGATGCCACGCTACCTGAGCGGCCTTCTTGTATGCTTTCTTGTAGGCCGATCGGGAAGGCAAACAATGGCCATCTTCTAGCTCCAGCTCGGAGATGGCTACGTGAAGGTTTGCGTTGGCCTTCAGGAGGTACACAATGGCGACGTTCTCTGCGAGGTCAGGGAAGAGGGCGCGAAGGAACGCCACCAGGCCTTCAATAGACCGGCGCTCCAGGCGCCGAAGGCTCTTGGTGTAGAGCATGTCGACAGGAAACTCGGCATGAGCCGGGAACGCGGCGTCGTACCAGATGGCGTTGAGCAGCACGTTGGAGACGGGGTGGTCGTCGATGGGGCCGAAGATGTAGCCGGCCTTGAGGAGGCCGCGATGGTGGCGCCGGCCCAGGGCGTCCCTTGGGAGTTTGGCGATCGCATTGAGGTAGATGCCGTGGATCTTGTCGTGGAGCACGGAGACGATGGATTCCCTTAGCTCGATGTGAACCTTGGTCTTCTTCGTCCGCCTGCTGTGCAACTCCGATCTTAGCTGAGACTCGTCGAGCTGGCTGAGCCCCGGCAGAGGCAAAGTGAGGAGCAGCTTCTGAAGGCGATCGGTGGTGTCTGGTGCTGAATTCTGACGACAAGATGCCAACATGGAGGACCAGGTGGCCGTGAACGTGGCAGGGCAGGGATGCTTGGCAGAGGCAGCGGCGCACTTGAGGGCCACCGTGACGGCGGTGGTCAGAGGAGCTATCATCTTGGTTGGTGCAATCATCTCACGGTCGAGCTCGATGAGGCGGGCAGCCACGTTGAGGTCGGCCTTGGCCAGCCGTAGGTAGCGAAGAGCTTCCCAGTCGTGCAGGTAGCGGAAGCGGCAGACGAGGAACGTGATGAGGCCCTTGAGCGACCGATCGACGACGCTGTTGCGGTCGTCGGAGTTTCCCAACAGGTTCATGATCTCGATCTGCGATTTTCCTCTCTTCCTCTTTTTCTTTGACACGATATTCTTCTCGGTAGCAGTGTTCTCGTCCTTGCTGACGCCGGATATGGCGTTGAAGACGATGTTGGAGACGGGGTCGAGGAGCCCGAAGCAGAAGCCGGCGCCGATGAGCGAGGGGATGAGCGCCGGCGTCTCCTCGAACGGCAGCCGATCGAGCGCCTTCTTGTGGTACCCGCGGATCCGGCGCCGAACCTTGGATAGGTCGCGGCAGCGCTGTTCGGAGGGGTAGTACTCATCCGGATTGCTCGCTTCGTCGGCCATCGGAGCGACTTCTTTGATTCGCATGCGCGGGTCGGGCCGGCGGTGGCGGAGGCGGATTGCTGTGATAGTCCGTGCACTGGTGGAGGCCTCGGCGCCCTACCTTGGCTCGCGGCAAAAAAAATACTGTACTCTACTCTACCAAAACCGGGTTTCTATCCATCGATTGCGTAGGGAAAGAAGGGTAAGTATGCGGACACCCTCCCTTTGAGTCGGTACTCCGACTCGCCCCCAGCGAGCCGCCAGTGGGCTGGCCCATCTTCAGGTCAGTTTTGTTCTCCGTTTCTTTTTCTGTTTCTTTTTCCTTGTTTATTTTTCTATTTCCTTTTTTGTTTTTCTCAGTTCTCGTTTTCTTCCATTTTTCTTTTTAAATAATTTTCAAAATATGAACCTCGTTTTCAGTTTTTTTGAACCATTTTTAAAAGCGAACCATTTTCAAAATGAACCATGTTAAACAATAAACCATTTAAAAATGGTTCCAATTTAAAAAAATCCGCTTTTTTGAAAATGGTTCCGGTTTTTGAAAAATGGTTCCGCATTTTTGAAAATGTTTCCAATTTTTGAAAATGGTTCCTTTTTGAGGTTCCGATTTTAAAAACTAGTTCCGATTTTTGAAAATGTTCCGTTTTATGAAAATGGTTCTTTTTTGAAAATGGTTCCGATTTTGAAAATGTTCATTGTTTAAAATGGCTCCGATTTTGAAAATATTAATTTTTGAAAATGGTTATTTTTTCATTTTTTTTTCAAAATCTATACATTTTAAAAATTGAACGTTATACATATCTGGATAATTTTAAATTTAAAACCGCCACAACACTGACGGATTCCATGGTCTACGAGCAACGACGGCTGAGCAAAGACGATGTCGAGATTTATAAACACACCTACAAGCATAACCCAATAGCTATTGCTGTGTTGGCGGCAGATATTGAAAAAGACACATGTTGGGCGCAGTGTAAACACATACATACATATTAAATCTAGTCGTATATGATTTTCAAAACAGAAAACTTACAAAATGAAATGGTGTGAACGTCGAGATGAAGCTACACATATAAGGATATTTCAAACGGTCGATCCTATGCGATAAATTTGATAAAATCGTCCAAAAATATAACAAACTCCGGTCCAGATTTGACAAGTTACAGTGGACGAAACTCAAAACCGAACACGACGATTGAACCTACTCATCGACGCACATATTTTTCATGTACACTTTATTCTGAATCAAATTATATTTGTGTGGATTAATGAGGGTATAAGTGGAGCAGTTTAAACGAGGTCAGAACAAAATTCATGTACGAGGGCAACCACCGAGGTCACACCACGTGGGTTTTTCACGTATGAGGAGGGTGGCTTTAAAAAGGCCATTCCTGTTCCAAGTCTGTTTTAACCAAACACATGAAATTTGCAATGCATCCCAGGCCGGTCACCGTGGGACTGAGATTCAGTGACATGCCCATGGCATGTCCACCATTCATCTTCCATCCAACGGTTAAGACTTGCTCAAAAGTTGATGTCAAAATTAAAACATTTCAGAAAAATTGAAAAAAATTCCTCAATCATATATGGTTCGTTTTGGATTATCAGAAAGTTTCGCTTCATTCGAATCAACCAAATATGATTTATTAGCTTTTTTAACACTAAGTATTTCCACGCCCATGCCAGTAAGCGGAGAAGGAAGAATCACCTGTTTAAACTGCGTGACACAACTACTGAAGCAAACAGCCAAGAGGAAATGGAAGATTTAGCAACAAACTTCTTCGTGGATTTGATTGGCACCCCTAAAGAGAGGGAGTGGGACCTCAATTTAGCCTTCTTGGATCTCCGACCCAAAATTTGTTGGGACTTGAAAGGGATTTCTCTGAAGAGGAAATCTGGAATGTGATAAAACAACTGCATGTAGACAAAACACCAGGACCTGATGGGTTTATTGCTCGCTTCTTTCAAACTTGCTGGCAGATGATAAAAACGGACTTCACGGCAGCAATTGCGCACTTGGCAAGGGGTAATCATCAGAGCTTCCACCTTCTTAACCAAGCTTACATCACTCTTCTCCCAAAGAAAGATGGCGCCGCAAATATTGCTGACTTCCGGCCAATAAGCCTGGTGCATGGTTTCGCCAAGATCTTTTCCAAAGCACTAGCCTGTAGAATCTCTCCACACCTAAACTCTCTGATTGCTGTCAACCAAAGCGCCTTCATCCGTGGTCACTCCATTCAGGACAATTATATGCTGGTAAGCCAAAGCGCAAAAAACTTTCACCGCCGCCGTGTCCCAACGCTCTTTCTAAAGCTAGACATAGCACGTGCCTTTGATTCTGTCTCCTGGCCGCTGCTGCTCCAAACTCTGCGCCGGCGTGGCTTTGGTCCAAAGATCATCTCTCGCATTTTTGCTCTGCTTTCTTCTGCCAGCACCCGAGTACTTGTTAATGGCAGTCCTGGAGACCGAATCTGGCATGCTAGAGGGCTCAGGCAGGGTGACCCTGTGTCACCAACTTTGTTCCTCATTTTCATGGACATCTTAAATTATGTGTTTTGCAAAGCAGAGGAAAGGGGGATTTTTCAGAGCCTACATCGCTGGGGTGTTCGACACCGCCTCTTACTATTTGCAGATGATGTTGCAATGTTTATTTTCCCTGAAGTGGAGGCTGCTGGTGCTCTACTAAAACTGTTTGGACATGCCTCTGGTCTCAACTGCAACCTAGCAAAGAGAGTCATTGCTCCAATTGCTTGTGCGGGCCTGGATGTGCAGGTCATAACTGAATCTTTCCCCTGCAGCTTGACTGATTTTCCTTGCAACTATTTGGGAATTCCTTTGTCCTTGCGGAACTTAAGGAAGGCTGAGCTTCAGATACTTATTGATAAGATTGCCATGAAGCTTTCCACTTGGAGAACACTCATGCTATCTCAAAGTGGTAGGCTTATACTGGTCCAAACAGTCCTCTCCGCTATTGCTGTCTATCACATGCTCTCTCTGGACATTCCACCATGGGTGCTCAAACAGATCAACAAAATCTGCCGTTCCTTCTTCTGGCATGGCGCTGCTGAAGCAAATGGTGGGCACTGTCTTGTAGCTTGGGAACAGGTTTGTAAACCGAAAAGTATGGGAGGCTTGGGCATACACAACTTGAAGTTCCTGAATGCAGCATTGAGAATGAGATGGAGATGGCTTGAGCATTCTGGACCGGCGAGAGCATGGACAGGCTTACAATTCACTATGTCAGTGGAGGCAGAGGAAATGTTTCAAACTGCTTGTTCCTTTGTGGTAGGTAGAGGTGATAGAACAAGATTCTTGACTGATAGGTGGATAGATGGACAAAGCCCTGCACAACTAGCACCGGCGCTCATTTCCTTTGCTACAGGTCGCGGGGCAAAAGAAAGAACTGTGGCTGATGCCCTCCATGATCAGCAGTGGGTTAAGGACATCAGAGGTGATATTACTCTTCAGGCCTTGGCCGAATTTGTGAATCTCTGGACCACTATACAAGCACAGCCTCCCTTGACAGACAGGGATGATTCTTTTACCTAGCGCCTCACAACAAAAGGAGAATACACACCCTCCTCTGTTTACCTGGCCTTTTTCCATGGTACCACTCAGATGGATTCTGCCCAGCCCAGGCCTTGTGGAAGAATCTTGCCCCATTGAAAGAGAAATTGTTCTGTTGGCTTGCCCTGCGTAATCGTTGCTGGACAGCAGAAAGAAGGCGACGCAGGGGCCTTGATCACCTGGACAAATGCACACTTTGTGACCAAGTTCTGGAAGACATCGATCACTTGTTGATCCGATGCCCCTTTACAAGAGAATTCTGGTTCATACTCAGCCGTGACCTGGGAGTGTTAGATATCATACCACAACCTCTCGAAACGCTACGAAGCTGGTGGATGTCCATCTCCAACCGACAACCAAAGAAGAAGAGGAAGGAAATCATGATGATTGCGATTGCAGGGCTGCGACGTTTATGGCTTGAACGCAACGCCCGAACCTTTGAGCAAAAGAGCATGAGTTTGGGCCAACTTGTTGACATGACCAAGGAAGAACTAAAATTGTGGTCGCTGGTTAAAACAGGGTAGATCGTAGAACTGTGGGTCGTAGTGAGGAATAGTTCTCCTGTAAGTGAAAGTGTGTGTGTGTGGCCTACGGGCTTGTATTCTCAAACTTCTGCTCACTCTTAATATAAAAGACACGCAACCCTTGGTGCCTATTCGTAATTTTTTTTTAGCTTTTTAAGTTTAAAATATGAAAAGCTATTTAAACATTAACCAATTATCCAAATTAAGCTAAACTTTATCATAATACAAATAGGACCATATACGATTTACTATATTTTGTTCAAAATTTTCTGAAATGTTCTAATTTTTACATCAATTTTTGGGTTAATCTCCACCGTTAGATGGAAAGTGAACGGTGGATGGGAGGGGCTACCAAATATGCCCTTGAGGCCTTGACCCATTTGAAATGGAACTGCACCGCGATGCGCGGTCACAGGAAGACGGAAAATTTACGAAACATTTTGAAATGCGCCCGCGCCTCCCATAAAACTGCCCACCCAGCCACCTGCACCTCTACCATTCCGCCATATCCTCCTCGGCCCAACTCCTCCCTAAACCCCACCCCACCTCGCCGAAACCGAAACCCTAACCCACCCTGCCCGCCGCCCCCCTCGCGCCGCCGCCATGAGGGAGATCCTCCACATCCAGGGAGGCCAGTGCGGCAACCAGATCGGGGCCAAGTTCTGGGAGGTGATCTGCGACGAGCACGGCATCGACCAGACGGGCAACTACGCGGGCGACGCCGACCTCCAGCTCGAGCGCATCAATGTCTACTACAACGAGGCCAGCGGCGGCCGCTACGTGCCCCGCGCCGTGCTCATGGACCTCGAGCCGGGCACCATGGACTCCGTGCGCTCGGGGCCCTACGGCCAGATCTTCCGCCCCGACAACTTCGTCTTCGGCCAGTCCGGCGCAGGCAACAACTGGGCCAAGGGCCACTACACCGAGGTCGCCGAGCTCATCGACTCCGTCCTCGACGTCGTCCGCAAGGAGGCCGAGAACTGCGACTGCCTCCAGGGTAGGTCCCGCCAGATCTGTGATTTTGTCCTCTCTCTGTTTCGATTCCTAGCGCCATATGGCTTGCAGATCTAGGTTTTATTCTGTATTTTTGTGTGTTAAGTTCTAGATCTGAAATGTTTGGCGTAGATCTATTCGATTTGCTACTCCGTTTAGGAATGAAACGATAATTTCTAGTGTTTTGCTAAGCAAATAGCGGCGTAATATGTATTAGCAGTAATTATCTGTATGTTATTGCAGGATTTCAGGTCTGCCACTCACTGGGAGGAGGGACTGGCTCCGGGATGGGAACCCTACTCATCTCCAAGATCAGGGAGGAGTACCCGGACCGGATGATGATGACATTCTCGGTGTTCCCATCGCCCAAGGTGTCTGATACTGTCGTGGAGCCATACAATGCCACGCTCTCTGTCCACCAGCTTGTTGAGAACGCTGATGAGTGCATGGTTCTCGACAATGAGGCTCTGTATGACATATGCTTCCGCACTCTGAAGCTCACAACACCCAGCTGTAAGTGCTGATTGTTCCCAGGTTGCATTTTGTATTATTATTGTCATGTATCAGCGACCAGGAATTAATTTTTGGTGGACTCTTGTCCTTGTTAATAATAGTACAATAATGTCAAGGTGTTGCATGTCACATATCTGTCCCTTTACACATGCGTTCAGTAGTCATTAACTCCAATGATTGGCAAAGCACCCTATATCTTTATGTCCATGTGCTAGTCTAAGCGTTATAGTATAAGTGGAGTCAATTGCTGAGTGTACTGATGCAATTTGCAACTAGCCAACTACCTTTTGCTGTCACATTGTGCAATTGCGCCTGCACATATCATTTTTCTTTTTCATTGTGTTATGGATGGATCCTTCAGTATATAAGTTACCACAGATTGTCTGGATGTACTCTATGTTTCTACCTTTTACACAGTGGTAGGTATTTTTGTTAAGTTCATGTTCGCTAGGCTTTGAGGTTACATCTCGAAAGTTGGTATTTAATTTCCTCTGTACTCTTGAAGTCTCTCATGAAGCAATATGTTACTATCATTTGGTGCACTGGAAAGATGAACAGACTGGACTGCATATCTGTTGTTGTTCCTATTACTAAATATGTTAGCTAATTTCTGACCTTTTCTTATTATGCAGTTGGTGATCTCAATCACCTTATCTCTGCAACCATGAGTGGTGTTACCTGCTGTCTCCGCTTCCCTGGCCAGCTCAATTCTGACCTGCGGAAGCTTGCTGTGAACCTGATCCCATTCCCACGGCTGCACTTCTTCATGGTCGGGTTTGCTCCATTGACCTCAAGAGGGTCACAGATGTACCGTGCCCTCACTGTACCAGAGCTGACCCAGCAGATGTGGGACTCAAAGAACATGATGTGTGCTGCTGACCCTCGCCACGGGCGCTACCTTACTGCCTCGGCCATGTTCCGTGGGAAGATGAGCACCAAGGAAGTTGACGAGCAGATGCTGAATGTGCAGAACAAGAACTCATCGTACTTTGTTGAATGGATCCCCAACAACGTCAAGTCAAGCGTGTGCGACATCCCACCCACTGGCCTGGCGATGTCGTCCACGTTCGTGGGCAACTCGACGTCGATCCAGGAGATGTTCCGCCGCGTGAGCGAGCAGTTCACGGCCATGTTCAGGAGGAAGGCCTTCTTGCATTGGTACACTGGTGAAGGCATGGATGAGATGGAGTTCACCGAGGCTGAGAGCAACATGAATGATCTGGTGGCTGAGTACCAGCAGTACCAGGACGCTACTGCCGAGGAGGAAGAGGATTATGAAGATGAGCTCCAGGAGGAAGAGGCTGAATGAGCGACTATTCGCCAAGTTTACCTTCGATATGCCTTGTATCGCTTGTTAGTCATTGCCGTCGGTAGGGTGCTTGTGGTGCTGTTAGATACCTACCTAGATGCTGGTTTACTTTCTAAGTGGCATGTTGCCTTGACAGACTTGTTTTTTTATTATGTGTTCTGGATGCTCACTTCGTAATGAGCATATGGTGTAAGCACTAGGGTTTAGGATTGCCAAACTATCTGTGTCCAGTATTTTTAGGCCAAGTTGCCTTCTATCCTGGAATGCATGCTTGTTGAGTGAACTCTCCTGTAGGTTGAAATCTGAACTGGCAAGTCATTGATACTAAAAGGTGAGATTTGGGGTTACAAATGCTGCATGGAAATTGCAGTATTTGCCTATATAAATTGCAGTAACTTGTCTATAAACAGACTGGTATTTGTAGACAAAGTTCTAGATTTCCTAACTTAAATTGTTCCTTTGGTCTTCTAGAAAATAGGCATCTGTGAAATTGCTAATCTCTAAAATGAAAGTTTTTCCATTTTTGAAATGTTTATACCTGGATGCTGGTTTTATTTTCCAAGTGGCATTGCCTTTCAATTATGTGTTGACGACGCTCACTTGTTATGAGCATCTGGTGTAAGCTTGACTGCTCCTTTTTTGACGTCAAGCTTGACTGCTCCGTGTGTACCTGTTGTGGTCTTGTGGATGCTCACTTCGTTATGAGCATGCTACACTAGATTGGCAATCTCCAACCTGTTTTCAGTATCTTTTAGCCAATTGATCTCGGAATGCATGCTTGGTTTATGTGCCTGTTGGTTTGAAAGATGAACTGCCTAGATGTTTTTATCTTTAATTTCTTTTCCAAAAGACCTAGATTGCATGAATTTGCTATCCCGACTCAAATTGTTCTTTTGGTATTCTGGGAAAGAATTTTTTCCCAGGGAAAATATCTAAAATGAAAGCATTTTCAAGGCGTAGTAGAAGTGTAGAACTGGTGCAAAAGAAGATCAAACGAGACGTTCTTAGTCAGCAAGGCACATAAGAAAATATATCATGTGATGATTTGATTGACCTCTTATATTTCTTTGATAACTCGACAGTACCCCAAACACAAACAATGAATCTCTTGCACAAACTATCTGTGTTCAGTATTTTTAGGCCAAAACCGACTTCTATCCTAAAATGCATGCTTGTTGAGTGAACTAGACTTAGGTTGAAATTTGAACTGGCAAGCCAACCATGCTAAAAGGTGAGACTTGGTGTTAAAAATGCTGCATGGAAATTGCAGTATTTGTCTATATAGATTGCAGGAACTTTGTTTACTAACAGACTGCAGTATTTGTAGACAAAGCTCTAGTTTTCCTAACTCAAGTTGTTCCTTTGGTCTTCTAGAAAATAGGCACCTGTGAAATGAACCTGTTTTTTCATTTTTGGAATGCCAAGACTTCGATGCTCGTTTTACTTTTCTAATTGGCATTGCCTTTCAATTATGTGTTGCTTACACTCACTTCGTTATGAGCATCTGGTGTAAGCTTGACTGCTCTGTGTAACTGTTGTGGATGCGCACTTCGTTATGAACATTCCTTGACTAGATTGACGATCTACAGTTTGTGTTCAGTATCTTTTGGCCAGTTGATCTCGGAATGCATGTTCGGTTTATGAACTTGCCTGTTGGTTTTGAAAGTTGAACTGCCTAGATGTTTTTATCTTTAATTTCTTTTCCAGAAGACCTAGATTGCAGAAATTTGCTATTCTGATTCAAATTGTTCTTTTGGTCTTCTGGGAAAGAAATTTTACCCAAGGAAAATCTCTAAAATGAAAGTGTTTTGTAGGGGTAGTAGAACTGGTGCAAAAGAAGATCAAACGAGAGCAAGGCACATACGGAGTACAAAAAATCTCTTAGGATTTGATTGATCTCTTATATTTCTCAGAGAGCATGGCAATAATCGCCAAACACGAACAATGAATCTCTTGCACAAAAGAATTGATAGAATCCGCACACACACACCCAAATCTCAGCCTCCAAAGAATTCACCCTCATCATCACTCAATCAGGATCACCGAAGTTTTCCCCCAAAATCCAAATCTCCATTCCTCGCTCAGCACTTCTTGGCGGAGGAGCTCTTGGCCTTGTGCCTGAAGAGCACCTTCTTCTTCCCGCGGGTCGCGTTCTCGACGGTGATCACCACCTTCCCGGTCTCGCCGGCGCGGAACGAGTTGCGCACAGCTTCCTCCGCCGCGCCCATCTTCTTCCCCTTCCTGATGATGATGGTGTAGGAGCCCACGTCGCTGGGCACGAACTCCTCCTTGTAGCCCACCTCCCACCCCAGCACCGTCAGGTCCCATGTCAGCGTGGTGTCACCCTGAAAACAAGAAGTTCAGTCAGTCATCCCATTCTGAAACTGTGTCACGAAACATCATGCTCTAGCAAAATCAGGTTGTTTTGTTTTCTGTTGTACCTCGGTGGCCTCGATCTCGATGGTCTCGGTGGAGCTCGCCTTCACGATGACCTCGGTGATCTCGGCGTCCTCCGCCGCGGAGAATTCAGCGTCGTCGTCGCGCTTCAGGCCACCGTACTTCACCGGGATGGACTCGATCGGAATGTACCTTTAGAAGAAAACGCACATTTTGATCAGAAACTGCTGCAAAGTTGTCCATGTACGTCGTCGGCAGATATGGACAGTGACAGTGTCGCCATTGTTCTTACTTGAGGAGGGTCTCGGTGACCTTGGAGGGGCGAGCGACGACGAACTTGCTCTTGGTCCTCTGCGTCAGGAACGGGTAGAAGAGGGTGCTGAACGCGTAGTACGAGAACGGCACGTTGATCAGAATCTGCAGCAGCACAAAATTCAGTTAAATCTCAAAACATTCAAAAGAAATCTGGGTGGAATTAATGGAAGGGGAAAATACAGAGATCAAAATGATTTGGGCACTGACGTTTCTCGCGACGAGCTCGGGGTAGTTGTCCTGGAAGAGGTCGACGACCTGCCTCATGGCGACGCGGAGGTCTTTTTGGCCGGCCCGGCGAGTTCTTGAGGTCGGTCACCTGCAGCAGCGACGCGACGCCGCCGGGCGTGAAGTCAAGCTCGGCGACGTGGCTCTCCATGGCGCGCACCCTCCACCGGATGAACCGCGCCTTGCCCTCGTCGTCGCCGAGCACCGCCCTGTACACGGCGTCGTCGGCGAACACGCCCAGCGCGTTGTAGCACACCGGGTGGCCCTCCCGGTCCGCGCCGTCGAGGCGGCACGCGCCCTCCGGCATGGTGGCGCCCGTCGTCGGCGGCGGTGGCGGCCAGGCTCTTCCACTCCCGGCGCCAGCGGAGGGTCTTGCGGAGCATCTCGAAGGCAGCGCCGGCCTTGAAGTCGCGCGCGCGGAGGAACTTGAGGAGCACCACGTCCGTGGCCTCGTCGCCCTTGCTCGGCAGCAGCGGCACGCCCCACAGTGCCACGTCCTTGTCGACGACGACCGCCGCCGCCGCCCCTCCACCTTCTCGCCCTCGCCGGCGGCATCCTCTGTCGTGGTCGCCTCCTTCTTCTCCTCAGCCTCGGCCTCCTCTTTCTCCTCAGCCGCCGCCTCCTCCTTCTTCTCCTCGGGCTCCTCCTCCTTGGCTTCCTCCTCTTTCTTCTCCACAACCGCCTCCACCTCCTTGGCTTCCTCCTCTTTCTTCTCCTCGGCCGGCGCCTCCGCCTCCACCTTGGCTTCCTCCTCTTTCTTCTCCTCGGTCTTCTTCGCCTTCTTCCCCTCCTTCTTCTTCGGCTCCACCTTCTTCTTCGCTCCTTCGGCTCCGCCTTCTTCTTCGGCTCCACCTTCACCTCCTCGTCGAACAGCTTGCCCGCCATAATGGCCTCCTCGACCTTGGCGCGGAGCTCGGCGAGCGCCTTCCTCTCGCCCTCCTTGAGATCGCCCAACCGGTTGCTCTCCTCCCTGAACGACGGGTTCTGGCCACGGCCGCATCGCCGGGCGCCACCGCCACCACCTCCGCCGCCTTCGCGCTCACCTCCTTCGCCGGCGCCGCCGCCTCCACAGCCCCTCCAGAGACGACCTCCACCCCCATGACAAATCAATCAACCGAAATGCCACAACCCAATGCAGCACGAGCAATTCAAAGCTGGAGATCGTGTCAGAGAGAGGCGAGAAGGAGAATGTGGCTGGTGCCTGGTGTTGGTGTGTGGAGCGGGGAGGAAGAAGAGAGGGCTATATACTAGGGGCGCAACCGCGCAACGGCTATGGAACAGCGGCCAATGGGGTGGCCCAGATAGGACGTGGGAGCCGTTGGGTTCTTCGCTTTGCAGAGCAGCCCGCCCCGGCCCATGGCCAACGGCTACCTCGCAGCAGGTAACCGCTCTGTTTTGTCTGGTATCATAGCCTGTTTCTTTTGTGCGGTGGGCCTGGTGCTAGGCTGTTTGCATTTGTGGGGCCTGATTGATCGTTGTTAATCTGACAGCTCCGAGTTTTGACCCGACAGCAAACGTTCTTGTTCTATGCCAAGTCATATGTTCATACATAATGAATAGATATTGCATTTAGTGGCGCCTTGTTTATGGCAATGAAAGCTGGAGAAATGCAAAGAGGTGGATGTTCTGGTGGCAGGAACAAGAACAAGTAGACAGGTTGGACCATACCATACAGCTGCGACTCCAACTCAAGTAGGGTGCATGCATTGTATACAAGAGCACAGCACAGCAAAGCAGAAGCCCTTGCCAATCACACTCATTGCCTTGCTTTTGATCACACAATTGATAGGCATCCAGCTGGCTGGTTGCCAATGAGAAACAGCCAGCGAAGACCTGGCTTAGCTGCTAACGAAGAGCCAGCCGGCCGCTCAAAGACAGCAGCACGAATGACGCAATGCAGAGCGGAGGTTGAAAAGAAATGCTAGTTAATGATACCAGATTTTGGCACCATTCAACTGTTCCAGCGCTGCATGAGACCAGCTGCGAATATATATTTGATCATTGGGGTTGCAACGTCAATCTCCCATGGTCACAACACATGGTTGATGGATTGCATTCCATGTGTTCAGTGGTAGAATTTTTTTAAAAATAGAAAAAGCTTATCAGCAAAACATAGGTTTCTGGTGATGAATGCTGAAGTATGGAATAAATATTTGTCATGGACTACTAGTAGATGACCTTCCAACTGCTACAACCATTGGAAGGGCATAAGTTCATAACTAAGGGACGAGACGATCTTTCGCTACCTGACATGACCCACCTGGTATAGCAATTTACTTACATATAAGCTTACTTACTATACACCACACTCCATAAATGACATGTGGATATCTCAGTAACGTTAGGCATCATCAACCACATTTCTGCACCACGAGTCAGGATACACCTTAGGTGATAAAATCCAATTCAGGAGGACGCCTGAAGAATTAGAGAGCACTCAGCTCCAATGCATGATGAAGTCGGCCAATTTGCCCAGATCATGCAGCGGGCTGCAAGATGCCATCCACATAAGCAACCATATTATCTCACACGCGTCAAGCGTCTATCTGTTCGGGGGGTGAGTAAAGCAACATCAGCGGTGTTTACTCGTCTGTTTCTGCCTCATCTGCTGCTTGACGACCTTTGCCACAATCTCTTCATCGGCCTCCTTGTACACACCGGTAACCCTGCAGGAAAAAACGTGATGATTTAGTTACTTTAGTTGGATAAGGAGTTCGAAGATATATGGTGAACGAACAGAAGCTATACTTGACCCTGATTTTGGCACGTTAGGAATGATAGACAAAGAAATAATCATATCGTGTGGAAATGGTTCAAAATAAACGCCCTGGCGTTCGTGTTCGACGGCATCAACTTTGGAGGAATTGAGGAAAATTATTAGAATTTATAAAGCACATACCGGTCATACGTCAAGAAAGCATCTCCAATTTGCCCTACCACTTTGTTCCGTACCTTCTTCACACAGACCTATAGTTCCTCATCCAGCAACCGCAAAACAGATGAGAAAAGAGCCAGTCACGGCATTAAACCAAAGCATACGTTAAGAAGGTGTAAAAGTTAACCTGCACGACATCAATAGGGCCAGCTTCTGGATCCCTGTTTCGGTGGATGACAATCCCATTATCACATTTGTTTATGAAATGTGCACTTCCACTGATGTCATACATATTAGGTGGTCCACCATTCCAGTTGTGAAGCTTTTACGAACATAACAGCAAATGAGACCTGATTGTATGGTACTGCAATTGTGTTGCAAAGATCAAATATGTGATTATGCGAATTTTGATTACCTGCCTAGGGTGCGCAACAAACCATACATGACATGAATGATGTTGAGCAAAGCGCTTAATCTTCGTAAGAATCTGGCTGACATATTCTGTCTCGGTTCTGTTAATAACACATAAAAAGGAATGAATCACCAGAACAAAAGGGAAAATGTAGCGGGATGCTAGCATAGTTGTCATACTTGCAAAAGGGCTACATAGCTCTCCTGATGAATGTATGTATTTCTGTAACTACTACTAGTAAATGACGAAGTCATGCTCATGAGAGGTTCAGCTCATTGCTTACTGGTTTGGGGGGCGCTGATGGTCAAGCTCATTATAAGGATCAATCACAAGACCACGTACTCCATGTCTTAGAACAGCGGCTTTAGCAAGATCAAGAACCCAATCAATAGACGGAATGGAATCATTTTCGCACCTTTTAAACAATACATATTCAACGTCAGAGCAGCATTTAAATATTCGAATGCAAATCATCATCTAATACAGGCACATTATCCAAGAGAAGTACGGCAACTTTTAATGTGTCCCAATAAAGTATATCAAGAGATGCAGAAGACAGTGACACTAATGTTACCACACACACACTTCTAAATAGAACGCCCTTGATGACATTGTTAGCACTTAGTGACCACGTTAGCGGTTTAGTAGGCCTTTTAAGTGCTAAGTTGACCTTTAGAGCAGCCACGGGGAAATATTTTTTGCTTTTGTTTGCTTCCTCAAGAAGTGCTAAGTTGACCTTTAGAGCAGCCACGGGGAAATATTTTTTGCTTTTGTTTGCTTCCTCAAGAAGCCATCTAGGCGGCACAAAACCGAAGTGACTGACTTCGACTCAAATGAAAGCGATACAAGTAAAAAAATTAGAAGGTAAAAAATACTCTTAGTAAGTCAGTATTGACAATTTACAGTGATTAGCATACAAGTCAAACAAGGCTTATACTTTTCTAGAAATGGAATCGGAGATTTATACCTACATTCACTCGATCATTTCCATTTGGTGTGGTTATAGTGTTTGTGTGCTTCTTTCTGTTGTTTGTGCCACAACATTAGTTCTCTATGTTTAGCATAGTTCATATCACATAAAATGTTAAAACCAGTATTTGGTTAAAATACTTTCAAGGGTGCTTTCCAGAACAGCGCTGCAAGGTGAGGTGGTCGCTTGCTGACCTCTTACTAAGGGTGTTCAATCTAGGGACTGCAATCAACCCGGACAAAACCAGCATAAGGGTGCTAGTTTAATCTTGTCGTACGCTGCGAGCCCAAGTAGCAGCTCTACTTTTAAATTTGCATAAGATGGGTTTCAAGGGTTGAGATGAACTGGTTTTGAACATCCTAACCGCGTAGCACTATTTAAAACAATGTAATTGATTGAAATATAATATATACCGAATCAGATGAAATGTCTCGTTCAACCATTGTTTGCCTTCTTCAAATTCATCTGGACTCATCCGTTCCACAGAGCCCCCGTATCTAAAAACCAAAAGAAGAGGATTACTAAACCAATTACATGCAATGCAACCAAAAAAACCTTCAGAAAGAATAAATAGCAATAAAGCCATAATGTCTGCACGCGTGCACGTAAAATCTGTGGAATCTATTTCAAAGAATCACATTGACTTCAAAGTTGCGTATTCTAAGTATCACATATAAGATCAGACGCAACAGAGATAACTTACAGACTCTTATTCTTACCTAGCATCAAAGAACGGTTTCTTAATGTGCTTCTCCAATAGCTTTCGGGCATGGTCTCTGACCTAAACAACAAAAATCATCATTATTTGGAGGTGCACAATAAAATGAAAAGGCTAACTAGCATCAATATTAATAATGGCTTGCCTTGTTTTCCATTGAGCATAGTGCAAATTTCCACTCAGACTGATTGTTTATATTGCACATTAGTGCATCAATCCACTCACTTTTGCCGGAATTTGGTACTCCTGTTACTATAGTCAACTCCCCAGGAAGAACCTGCAGAACGGAATATGAACTAAATCACACGAGAAATTGTGGATGATGCATGAAAATCTGCAACTACAGTTTCTGATATGCTACAGTACCCTAAAATGGAAATCATCTACTTGTTTTACGACGAGTCATAATACATGACTACATGGTACATAATTCCCCAAAATTGGTTAAATGATCAGACTTCACGCCAAATGTCAACAGCTATTGTGGTCAGAAAACGACCTTCTATGTGCTAACAACGAAATAAAGAACTCTTTAACTTAGTGATAGGATCTGCTTCAAATTCAGAAGATTCAGACATGAACCCACAGGAAAGTAGCCAATTACAGAGAATTAATTACTTGGATTTGGTCGCTTAACATAGGAATATTCGGCCAACCTTGGTAGGAGGCACCTAGGGTTTAACCCGAACAAGATAAGATGGAACATCAGTCTCCAAATCCATGGCTTGCCTTACAAGAAAAGGGAAAAATACTGAGCTGTAAAGCCAACAGAGGTAAAAGAAAAGCAGCTAAGTGGGAGGGCGAAACGTTCTTAAATATCGAACGTTGGATGGAAAATCGACGATGCAGAAGCAATCTGGGACGCGTGAACCGCTAAGTGAATCCGGCGACCAGTTCTTGATCACGAAGAGCCATTGGATTGCCATGTGATGGTTGTACATGTTTCGTAATGGTTCGTTCAGCGGGAGACGGGTGTTTTCCTGACGAAACTGAATTTAGCCCTGACACTTGGCAAGGAGAAAAACCTTCTAGTTGTTTTCAGCTAGATCAACGAATCATTCATGACTACATGGTACGTAATTCACTGAAATTTGTTATAATGATCTGATTTCATGGAAAATGTCAAGCAGTTATTACGGTCAGAAAACACACTTCTATGTGAAAATAGAGAAAACAAAGGAACTCCTTAACTTGTTAAGGGAGAAAGCCAACTCCAAATTCAGATCAATCCTTCAAAAAAAAGATGAGAAGGAGTAAAAATGCTACTAATAGATACCTTGTAAAGATCATCCATACATTTCCATCCAGTAGGAATTGCACACCCATTCACGCCAATCCCTAGATAATAACTATCGATCTCAGGGAAGAAATCTTTGAAGTTGAAAAGTCCTCTTATAGGATACAGTTCTGCATCTTCTATAACCTTTTTCAATGCTTGTGGTCCTAAGAACATAAGTACCTGTAGTTGAAAAAGGAGTTACAAGGAACAATTAAAGAAATTGTAAAAACATCCAAGATCCAAGACAAGGTTATATATTCATAGAAAACAGAGCTAAGGAAAATAAAAATTGGACTCAAATGTGGCTATATATTTCAGATGATTCTTCAAAATGCAGATTTATTGTACATAAGAATTACAATTTTTAATTAAGAATAGTTGTAAATAGGCTACTTTCAGAAGCATCGTAATACAATAATCTAGGGTAAGGAAGTCTAAGACTCTTGATACAAGTTAGCGTAAGCTTATCTAAAGAGTAAAGAGACAGGACATTTCTAGACCTCTTAGGCCCTGATTGTGCTTGTAACATCAGAAAACCTTTTAGCATGATAACAATATTATTTATTAGTCGAAGTTGACCATGCATGCAGTCACAAACCTCATTCGCATCTTTGCAAAATTCGGTCTCATTCTTCTTTGGCCAGCTAACTCTCCAACACCTGATTGCATCAAAATAAATGTAGAAATGAGTTGAATGAGGGGTTGCACAGTCATGGGTACTTAGTAATTGCGGAGGTTTGTGATTGCAAGACAGAATGGTACACAAACCTTTCTTTACCAAGCCGACGAGCAAGTTCTTCAGCAAGAGCCTGCCCTGGAGGATCAGCATCTGTTGCCAGTATAATTCTAGATGCCTAATATATAGCAAAACATATTCAGTAAACTGAAACCTGCATATTTCAGCAATAGAGTTTGCAAAATAACTTCTGAAATGAGAAAAATACCCACCGGGTCAAGATAATCTTTGCAATTCCACAGATATTGATACTTCTTATCCTATCTTTACAGGGAATGTAAGAAGATGTTAGGTCGCAACTAAGTTTCAACTACAGATCATCTCACATTAAGGGAACTATACTAGCAAGTTTGCAGCAGTATCAGGAAATAGTTCTAACATGGTCTTTGTCTGGGAGTTTGTCGGATACTTGTGGTGGTGCACCATCTGGCACACTCACACAGTTACGATAGCCAGCCTCTTCCATGGAAAGTTTATCAATTTCGCCCTCAACCTGCAATGTCACAAAGGAAAAAGGGCTAGTAAAAAAATTGTGAACTCAGGCTCAAATGGATAGGACAACAACAAAAGGGAGCATGTCGCATGGCAAATCTAGAACTTACAATGATAACATCGCGTGCTTGCTTTATATCGTCCAGACCATAGAAAATTCTCTCTGTGTTCGGCTCCTGGCAAGAAGAAAAAATGAGTATGATATAAAAGTATAATGTAAGCACGTAACCTAAAAAGGACAGTACAACAAACCTGCGAAAATTTCTTAGAGACTTCCCTGTATTTGCAGCTAACAAGAACTTTATCACGTCTGTAAGTGAAAGCAATAACAATCTGCAAATGAAATACCATAAGTATGTATCCCAATGTATGCTTGTACACAGTAAAACTGCATCAACAGTACAGTTATACCTTGTTGTTCCATTTACGCTGCGATACATTGTTCCTTCGAAGTGTTTCCGGCGATATCATTCTTTCCGAGAAGTATGTCACGAGCTGCAAGAGATAACCATTTTACAGAATACCCATGTGAAAAAGATTTTACCAGCACAAGAAAAGGATGCCAAAGAGAAGTATCAAGATGGCTTCAGTATCATTTGAAGAATATGCCAATTTTAAAAGATGTCTAACTTAATAAATAGTTTCAACATTACCTCATCACACAGAGGCTCGAGACCCAGGTCCTCTTCACGAAGCTTTCTGTAAGGCTTGACAGCGTTATCTGCTTTGACTTCCTGCTTCACCTTGGAAATTCCATCAGGCTGCAGACGCACAAGAGTTCAAGACAGATCAAATTGGTATCAAGATGGTTTATTACTTTCATCTTCCTTTAATTTGTTGGTAAACTCACCTCGGCATTGCCTTTCCAGCCACAACTCGCTCTAAAACAATTCCATGTTGCATTTAAACTGAAGAAACAGCATAGAACAGAGATTAGATGCCAAGATAGTCATAAACCTTAAGAAGTCCAACAACTGACAAGCTAAGAAATGAGCTATACATAAGAACTCACCCATCACTTCGGATGAAGACACTGAGGCTTAGTTCCTCATTTGACCCCCCTTTGCACTAGTTAACATAAGGGAAACCACACTTAATATTGTTTTGTTCTGATAGCTCAAAATATAAAGTACAATGGATCACCAACATGGCATATACATTTATATCGCATACAGGTGAACATGTGTTATAAGCAGGTCAATCGAACTGATCATAATTTGCAGCTACTTCACTCTTCCCACAGATTACTCTTTTTATTGAAGGCTAGTGAAATACTTCCAATGTAAATGAGACGTGAAACGGAAATGAGCTTACTAAACCAATCAGAAAAAAAAAATATGGATATGAAGTCAAATACATGAACCGTTTTAGCTTACTTATCCAGCCAAATACATCATGAAAAGAGTAGCAAATGGAAACAGCGATGTTTATTTACATCATATAAAGATGAACAAGCAGGTCATCAAATTGATCATAATTTACAGCTACTTCACTCTTTCCACAGAACACTAATGTTTTCAGGATGGTGAATACTTCCAATGAGCACGGCATGCGAAACAGAAATGAGCTAATTAAACCTTCTAGCTTGCTTACTTATCCAACTAACTACATCGTGCAGAAAATAGCAAACGGCAACAACAACGATGCTTGATATCATAATAATAAAAGGCCACACTACAATACCGTTGGGCAAAGCATCCGCTGGAAAGTGCCGAGCCTCCACTGGGTCATATTGATCCCCTCATTCTTCAGCCTCTGGATCAGCTTCCCGAGCCGCTCCTCACAGGCCCTCCTCTCCTCGACCGAGCGAACTGCCGCCCCACCACGTTGTCAGTAACACAAAACAACGACAATGATTTTACACCCAGTTGTTTCGGAGTCATTACCAATCCTGGATGGCGGGACGTTGGGGCCGGCGGGCATGGCGGCGGCGGGGGCGGTGCCGAAGCAGCAGGCGAGCTCGGCCCGCCTGGGGAGGCGGGCCCCCGAGGCGGAGTGGAGCAGGCGGATGCGGTGGGCCCCCGCTGCGGCGGCGGGGAAGCGGCGGCGCGCGGCGAGGAGGAGGCCCGAGTGGCCCCCGGCGGCAGCGGCGGAGGTGGAGGCCGCCATGAGGAGGAGCGACTGGAGGGACGGGCGCGGCGGCATGAGGCTCTAGGGTTTCAGGGCATGGGCGGGCGGAGGTGGAGGGCTTGGGGAGGAAGAAAGAGAGGCGAGGAGGAGGAGCAGAGGATTTTCAGCCTGTTTGGTTGGAGGGAATTACGACTAGGGATTGGGAATTGTAGGGGTGTGAGACCAAACATCCCTTGTATGGTTGAGAGGAATGGGAGTTAAGGAGGGAAGTGGAAAGGGAATTAAGTAGGCCAATTCCCTCTAATCTCTTCCCTGGGTACCCCCTGGTAATTGACAGGGAATTGAAACGAAAAAAAAGATGCGTTCGTTGCTCCCGATCCCGTCATCGTCGCCGTGCGCGTCGTCGTCTCTATCCTCGAGATCGAACCCTCCCTCGGCGTAGCCCCCATGTCGTGCTTGCTGCAGGTGACCCGGCAGCCGCCCAGGTAGTCTGCCGCCCGAACGCTTGCCGTGCAAGGCGTGCGGCGAGACGCCGGCCAAGCCACGGTAGGTGGAGCTCCACCAGGATATTTCCCACATCGACTTCACCAGGAGCGGTGTGTTGCGGATGGCAAGGAGCGTTCCCCAGCTCCACCATTATCTGCTCCCTGGGCACCGGCGTGTGCCGTGTGCGGGCTCCCTACTGCTGCACCTGCAGCATCCTGCGCCATGGCGCCGGGAAACAAGCTAGCGTGGATGGCGTGTGTTTGACTAGAGACTAGACTATAGCTACGGCGTAACCTTTCAAATCAAAACTTGCTGTCAAATTCCCACGCTAGTCTCACTATGCACCGAACGTGGGATTGGGAGTTCTAATCAATTTCCCAAGCCTAATCTCCTAATAAACTCCCATCTCTAAATTCCCAGTCCCTTTCCTTAGACTATCCAAACACGCTGTTTGGATTGGATAGGAGGGAATGGGAAGGAGGGGTTTAGGGTTTTACGGCCGGCCGCGTGTTCCCCGGAGTGCGCCTTACGTGTGGGCCCCCTGGAGCAGTGAGGGATACGAGCGTGACCAAGGAAATGATTTTCATTTCTCCTCAAACAGGCTTTCGCCCGCCCCGCTTTATAAATAAAGCGAAATAGCCGAACCGATACAACATGAAGGGGACCCCTTACAAAACAGGTACAAGGAGACCCAAAGACACCAGAAGGAGATCGAGGGGTATCAGAGCTCCACGACGACACCCCCGAGAGAGTAACGACGCAGTGTGCCGTCGACAAGAACAAAACGGTCAAGGGTTTTCACCCGGAACCCTAGCACAGAGAAGGTACCCATAACGGCTATATCAACGGTGCTGGAGGCATTTAGGGTTACCCCCACCCCAGGTTCCCTCCGCCGCTAAGGTTACACCACTCCAGCGAGCAACTTCTCCGCCACTAAATGGAGCACGGATTCGGTGGGGCTAGCCTTGGCTGGGCTGGGCACGGCGGTGCGCCTCCGCGCTGGCGGTGCTAGCCTCGACGATGCGGCGGGGGCGTCGCTGCTTCCATTGGAGGACTCCACCTCCTAAGAGTACTCCGATGACTCGATCTCCTCGCTCACCGAGCTCACCACCGATGACGATCCGGACTAGCTCGTCGCAATCACGAACAACAACGAGATGTTGCAGCGCATGATGGAGAAATATGTGTGCTCCGCCTATCGCGCGGAGAAGCGGCGTCGTTCGGTCCACCACTAGGCTGAAGTGATCAATGAAGCATTGGTCGAGCGCGGCATCCGGTTGAGATTGGAGCACACAGCAGAGCAGCGGAGGAACAGAGAGGAGCACCGCCAGCGCATCTTCCTGCACGATGTCCGACGTGGCAACAACTAGTGTGGCGGGTATAAGGCCTTTTGGTTTAAATCTAGTTTTATGTTTGTGTAAATCTAATTCTATGTTTTAATATGAACTATGTTTGAGTTGGTGTATGAACTATGTGATCGATAAAAATCCAGCGTGAAGTTGGTTTTATAATTTACAGTACCAGGTTTCGGTATCTGTTCTGCATGCGCGATGGATATTCCAGTGTAACCCGAAACTGGTTTGGTTGCTTTATTCGGGATCCGCTAGTGATGCTCTTACGCCTCTCGCTAGGTCACGCGATAGACGTACGAAGGCAAAAAAAAAAAAAGACAGGAAGGGACGAACTAGCAGTTCGCTTTGAAGTCTGAACGCGAGTCGGGCAGTTGGCCCAAGACGCCAAGACCACACGGCCCAACAGCAGTTCGAGGCTGAAAAGTTTTTTGCTCACCGAATCGATCGATCAACATAAAAAAAAACTATGTACAAAGCATAAGTATCCGCCCTCCGTATCCGTATCGATCGAGAGGTCGACCGTATCTTGGACCAGCAAAGGCAAAGCACAGGCCTCCGCCGTCTTACTCAAGGCCGGTGCCATCTCGACGACGAGGAAGCGGAGCTCCGCAAGCGTGAGCGCGACCTACGCCGCATGAATCACGGTCGTCGTTCCGCCGGCTCTCCACCGTCCTCTTCGCATGAAACTGGGTGAGATCCGTTGAGAAATATTCCTTTTTGCATCCCTACAAAAATACTTTTTGCAAATGAACTAACTTTGACAAGAACTGTAAACGCAAAAGAAGTTTTTCTTTTAGTTTGTGAACTAGCTCAATCAACAGGGGGATAGTTCGCCCAATCCTGAAGTTTAAGTGCAGATGTCCCTGAAACCTATTGTTGTCAGTTAAGCAATTTGGTAGTTGTTTATTTTGATACTGCTGTTGTAGTTTGTCCACGAATTTGGCGTCGACCACCTTTATTGCCTTGTGCTCCGCGGTCGGTGTGTACCTGGTTGTTTCTTCGTAATCAAGATGCCACAGGGGCTAGTCCCTCTTGGTCGAATTTCTATATCTTTTGTAGTTTAATTATTGTTTCACTTCTCATTTAATTATTACGCCATATGGTCATATCCATAAGAAAGCACCATGTATTCACTATTTTCTGCACTACCTCCCTAAGAAATATAAAATGCATACAAATCCTAGCTATGTTTCTATTATGTTCATCATAATATTTAGTGACACATTATTTTACTTGTTTTCATTAGGGCTGAGGAGCATACAGGCAAGGTGAGCAGCAGTGAGCTTGGGGGTACAAGTATGGACCTGTCTAACTTTGAGGCCCTGATGCTGAGTAATGACGCATCTCACACAGTTGAATTTGAATCAATTGACAGGTGTGTCCGACTTCTTCTATGTTTGACAAAGTTTATAGAAGAAAATGAACATCTACAATGCCGAATCAATGTCAATAGATCCACCAAAAATATGTTTTCATAATGTATTTATTAAATACTTTAGATGTTGACACTATCTTCATAATCCTAGTTGTACTTCCACTATCTGTCACATTGTAGTAATAGTCATTAACACATTGCCGTACTTGTTTTGTAAAGGGTTGAGGAGCATGCTGGCAAGGTGCGAAGCAGAGAGCCTGCAGGTACAAGTACGAACCTGTCAAAGTTTGAGGCCCCAACGCTAAATCACATACCTCAAACACCTGAATCAGCTGACAAGTATGTATATCTTTAATTTGTCCTTCTTTTTGATGAACCAATACTATTGATTTAAATAAAAGAAATGGTAATTTGTAGTAGGAAGCACAAGTGCAGTACTGTCGCAAGTGATCTAATTATTAGTCATTATTTTGCAAAAAGGTTGAAATAGATTCCGACTGACTATGTGGTTGTATGCACTAAACATGCATCATTGAATGCATATCTTCATGATTAAGATTAGTTATTGATTTATTCGTTTTCATAAGGCTTCCAAGCCTCCAATTTAGTCACACAGAAGTTGACTCAAGCATCAATGTAAATTGTTTGACCTAGGGTGGTGATGCATGTTGACACAGTTGAAAGTGGCATTCTTGATTCTAAAATTACAGAGCCATCAGCGCTTCAGAAAAAAAACCCAAGGTAAGCACTACCCAACATGTGTTTATATGATGTATGCTGATTTTCAGAAAACACTAGTGTTATTACGTTTCTGTATGTAAACACAATAGCTTTTATATTGGGGCTATGCAATAGTCATCCCCGGGTCATAATGCGGTTTAGCGCAGTCGCTACCACATTGTGAACCCCACATCATCTATATTTCTAGAACCTGGTTTTAGTATCATACCCATACCCCAATCACTATAATCAAGGGTGTTATCGTAGTGAATAAAGCAAGCTTCATTACAGGAACTTTCTCCTATATCTAATATATGTCCGTTTAGACAGTAAATGGAACTTTCTCATGTATCTACTATGTCCGAGAATAGACAGTAAATGGAATGTGTGTTTGGTTTATTAATACAAGTCTAACTACATTGAGAAGCAGTTCATCGCAGCTTGTCCCATGTTGTATTATGACATGAACTTTCTTCGATATCTATGCATAGAGTATGCTAGGAGAGAAAAAAACCCAAGCTTGTATGGATATTTGTTTGCATTTGTAGATTACATTATAACCTTGTTTTGTTGACCATAGTTTGATGCTTCCTATCCAGTGATATACCACGAAAATATTGGCCACCCAAGAATCAAGGTGATATATCATTTGCAGAAAGACAAGCTGAAAAAGAATACGAAGAAAGACAACATCAATTACGCCAAGCACGAGGCCAATATACTTATGCTTCGAAGGAAGAAATTGCTCGAAATGCGAAGAAATGGATGAGTGAGGAGGCGATGGTGGCTTTCAGAAGATACATTGGGAGCGAAGATCATCTTAAGGTTCTCCATGTCTGCATTGAATCTTGATTTGTCTGCTGAATCTTTAATTGTTTGGACTGTGAAATACTATTGCTAACACTTATTTCATACTAGGAACTTGAATATGAATTTGAAGAGCTTCTCCATCAATGTTTCAGTGTGGAGCATTATTTTAAGATATTTCATCACTTCAACTTTACTGTCAAGGTAAAGAAGCGTGGCTCAACTGATTGGACATTGATGACATGCTTCGCTGAGGTGAAAGCGATACTTCAAACAAAACATTATGTCTGCTATACTCTAGACCCAGATGAAAATGGTATGGAAGATTTTCACCGCATTAGTGGTGACTTCTAGTTCTAGTGTTTTAAAGAGATACTAATCCTCTGGCTTATTTTGTTAGGACGATGTTATGCATGTCAGAACCAAGGAATGCATGAGTTAAGACACCCATCAGTTGATATATTTGACTGCGGCAAAGAAGACATATCATTTCCATACTATTGTGACGAAAGCGACTCTGATGAATCTCATCCAATAGTGGGATGGTGTGAATCATCCGAGGATGATATGAGTTAACTTTAGCTCTTCTAGTTGTGTGACAAAGACATCATATGATCTACTACATGTATCTAAAAATAGCAAGTAGCAACGCAACAACTGTTAGATGGAATTGGCCCCTATCTCAATCTGCATCATCCATGGCTGGCAGATTATTTTGTTTTTTAGAAAGATTGGCTGGGACATCAATTGGGTGCTATTGTGTATTGGCCGTGCTAAATGTCTCACTGGTGCTTACTTTGTTGCCTCTGGTTTGTTTCGCTTTAAATTCTTGTTTCCCCTGTTCGCAACTACTCCATCGGTCGCATAATAAAAGATGTTATTACAACCAACTCCTAGTTGTAATAACATCTTATATTTTGAGACTGAGGGAGTATAAGTTTGCATGTGCTTGGAAGTTGCTGATGGACTTGAACTGAAAATATTTGGCTAATAACGAAATTTCTATGGCACCAACTGAAATTTTTCTAGTGTCATGATATCTGGTTAGTAAACTATCTCAATTTTGTTGGGGATAGCGTGTGCACATCACCAACGGAGTTCCATGGCATGAGATAGACAAGATAAGAGCAATTCACCCGCTTCAGTACTTAGTTAATCAATGCCATTAACTGGGTGTAGTATAATCATCTGTTGTTTTTCTTCGGTATTGCAGGCTCCAGTTAGTAATAGTTGTCATTCGTTTATCAAAGCAAATATGGAAAGTGTCCTACTTTTTCTGTCAATTGATCTTCCTAATCCTCCTGCATCAAGTATGCTACAAGGACCTTGCTCACTTTGCCGCGTCTTTCTTTGTTGCTATCGTTTAACTTTTCAGCACCATTCTTTGCGTTTAATTTTTAATATCAATAGCTCATCTTAACTATTCATCCTAAATTAAGTACTATTACCTCCCAATGCTCATTCATTCTTTATGGTATGCAACACAACCGATGAAGGTGATCCACGAGTATGGTTGGCATGCCTCCAGCCGGCGGCGCGGACGTCCTCCACACTCGAGCTCCCTCTCCCCGCCGCCGCCAGGGTCTCCGCGGGCAAGGCTCGGAACGGCGGCGGCGGGGCTCTCTCCTGCACGCGTTGGTGGCGGGTCTCCCGGCGGCGGCGGCCCGTGGATTTCGAGGCGGTTCGGCGGCGCGGTGCCGTTGTTCCCGCCGGCGAGTGCATCCCGGCGCTGCCCACGACGGAGGCGCGCGGCCTTGCGGGGAGGAGATGCCCCTGCTGCTCCGGTCGATCTACGGGCTTCACGGTCCATCTGGGCTCGTGCGTGCCGGTGGCTGAAGGCTGTGGCGGGCAGGTGGCGCCGGGACGCCTGGTGATGCCGGTTTCTTGGCACCGTGGCGGTGCCGGCGGCCGGTCAGGCGGCGGCGGACTGGATCCACACCGGCCAGTCTCGTCGGCTCGGATCGCATAAGGTGGCAGTCCTGAATCTTTCTAACACCAAGACGAAGATTTACTTGATGCAGTTCTTCATTGTATCGGCCGGATTGTCGAGTTCTGGAAGGCTCCGCCGGCGAACTCCATTGGGCAAACTAGCCTGGAGATTGACGGATCGGGTGGGATTCGGTCGCGCGCAGCCATGTTTTTTCTGACCGTTTGGTTTCAGAGGTAGCGTTGTGAAGCTCTGCAGTCTGTTGCCATCATGGATTTGTCTTTTGTTCTATGATGAAGTCAGAGTACGGAGAATGGCAAGAAAGCCGAGATTTGAGGACTTGCAATGGTGGTTCCAGTCCTGGTGGGATGAGTGATTGGCTAGGTGATTCGTAACTTGGAACAGCAGCAATGGCAAGAGGGGGCGACAGCACAGGAGAAGTTCAGAGTCTAAACTTTCAGGGTGAAAACCCAATGTCTGGCCTTAATTGGTTGTGCCTGGCAATTGTCTTGGTGAAGGCATTGTTTTTGCGAGTGTGGACTGTCTTCGGGGTGAAAACCTATGATCTATGATCAGGGCGACGACGGCGCTTGAGCAATGTTCCCTTCTTGGAGGCGTCGCTTTTGGAGTAGCTGGACTTCTGGTACTGTTTTGGTGGGGTTAGGTCTGCTGTAACAAGGAATAGATCACTGTAGCGGGACTTTTTTTCGTAATTCTTCTTTTTATTCTGGGCTGTGTGCATCCGTGGGGCCGCTAGGGCACGCGTTGTTGCAGAGGCTGGGTGTAATTGGTATCATCGCGATATTAATATATACTCTTTATCTAAAAAAATGGTTGGCATCGTTTCTTCACACCGATTTTTATTTATTTTTGACAAAAAGACAGTCGGAGCTGCTTTTTCATTGATTATACAAGAATAGTACAGAGTACTAAAACTGAAAGGAAGGAAAAACAAAAGCAAAACTAGAGCATATGAGCTAAAAGTTCCCTAGGTATTTGTAGTCGGATTTGTGGCAGCTGTATACCATACGTTGACCTCCTGGGTGATTTTCTGTCTGACCTTTCCCAGATTGGAAGCCCGAGCTTCAAAAATACGGGCGTTGCGTTCTTTCTGGGTGGACCACCAAGTAAGCTTCACCAAGGCGTTCCATACCTTCCGATCATATTCATATGCATTCCGCGTGTGTCCAGCATGCATTGATTCAGAGTGGTTTCTACGCTCGGGAGAAAACAGGGCGATCTCACCACATAACCGGGTGGTAAAGGAGCAAGAGACAAGCAAGTGCACAACAATCTGAGATCTGGAGAGGCACATGGGACACTCCTCGCTGTGAGGCCAACCTCGTCTGACGAGCATATCGAACATCGGCCCTGAACAACAGTCAGGGCGAAAATACGGCAGCGCAGAGAGGTGTCGCTGTGCCAAATGATCACACGCAAAATAGCAAGTATTGGAACCCTCGAACTGGATGGTGTAATCAGAAGCTGCAGTGTAAGCTCCCGATGGCGTACGCAGAAGCTACAGCCTGATGTTAGAGTAAGACTTCTGATTGCCACTGATGTACGTAGCAATTCGCTAAAAATCCATTTTTTTTTCTACATATTGTTTGTTGTTTCAACGTACAGGAAATTATGAGTGAATTATCAGTTATTAGCCTCGTGTCAACTTTAGCATGTGCTTGGCCTATTCTTGTAGGGTGATTACAACCTGAAAAACAATTACTCAAGTAGTGTCATTCAAATAGAACTGAAGACCCCACTCTTAGTGCTGTACAAGCATAATTGTAAGAGCGCTACCGAGTATATCTTAATTAATTAATCATGTCCTTACTTCATATACATTTTACTTCGAATTATCGAGATCACATTGGAGCGATACTATGTGTCTACCTTCTCTTATACACGGATCGAAAAAATATAAGGGACTGTGGCAACGTACGGACATTTAAGTAGTACTATAGAAAAAGAACAGTCACTTTTTTTTTAGATAAAGGGCTTTTATTACTTAAAAGGTTTAAGCGTTACACCCGGCCTCTGCATAACTAAAAAGAACAGTCACTTGTAGCACCAACATCTTCAAATTGGAAGTGCACACAAACCAAAGAAAGCTATCATGGCGCGATGATCCCGTTCGAGTGAACGGGTTTACACCCTGGCTTAGTAGCATTATTTATATAATGGGCAAATTTTGTGTCCCATCGAGGATCAAAATAGACTGAATCCTCCGAAGGCAACCAGGCCATATACCCACTTCTTATCGTCCCAAAGAGGATAGCTTTTTCGATTTTGAGTCCATATGCTGTAGAGGCACTTATCTCAAACTCTGCGTCACACCCACGGTATGTTCCGAAACTCGGATGCACAAGTCTGGTCCCTGCGTGCTCACAGTGGTAGCAGCGACCTTTTTTTTCAAAGCAAAACAAGAACAAGATAATCAGTAAAGCAACATCTGTTAATGCATAAAGAAAGCTTAATCAAGCAACCATGAGAAAGAAATACCATCATTTGTGGACGGGTCAACCACGCAGCACTGCACCACGTTTTCGTTTTCATCAACATTGCTGCACTCAACGAAGAACATCGTGGGGGTTTCAGAAGGTGGAGAACCCTTTGGCGTCGCATAGAAGTTTATATGACAGTACGGGTACCCATCTCTGAGGGCGTAGTAGCCGTACTCCCCGTTCTCTGCTACCTCCGCATTCACGCCACATATAACATGGAGCTGATACTCGACTCCTTCGGCAGATTGCTTCGAGAATTCTCTCAGTGCTTCTTTAATGGTGTCTTGAAAGAAACCTTCCTCATCCCTGAACCTTGCCTGCTTGTTTGAGACAAAACTGGAGGCACGAGGCTTCAGTTTGGGAACCGATGGCCGGTTGCAAGAAGAGGAAGAAGAACGGCCTGCATATGTCAACAACAGTGCAGAGATCTCGCCGACATTTCTGGAGGATAGCTTGGGCTTCTTCAGAAGGGATCGCAGTGAGCGCATGACTGACGGTGCAGTCTTCGACAGGGCGAGGACAAGCTCTCCTAGCGCTCCAGGGTCCGGATGCCACGCTACCTGAGCGGCCTTCTTGTATGCTTTCTTGTAGGCCGATCGGGAAGGCAAACAATGGCCATCTTCTAGCTCCAGCTCGGAGATGGCTACGTGAAGGTTTGCGTTGGCCTTCAGGAGGTACACAATGGCGACGTTCTCTGCGAGGTCAGGGAAGAGGGCGCGAAGGAACGCCACCAGGCCTTCAATAGACCGGCGCTCCAGGCGCCGAAGGCTCTTGGTGTAGAGCATGTCGACAGGAAACTCGGCATGAGCCGGGAACGCGGCGTCGTACCAGATGGCGTTGAGCAGCACGTTGGAGACGGGGTGGTCGTCGATGGGGCCGAAGATGTAGCCGGCCTTGAGGAGGCCGCGATGGTGGCGCCGGCCCAGGGCGTCCCTTGGGAGTTTGGCGATCGCATTGAGGTAGATGCCGTGGATCTTGTCGTGGAGCACGGAGACGATGGATTCCCTTAGCTCGATGTGAACCTTGGTCTTCTTCGTCCGCCTGCTGTGCAACTCCGATCTTAGCTGAGACTCGTCGAGCTGGCTGAGCCCCGGCAGAGGCAAAGTGAGGAGCAGCTTCTGAAGGCGATCGGTGGTGTCTGGTGCTGAATTCTGACGACAAGATGCCAACATGGAGGACCAGGTGGCCGTGAACGTGGCAGGGCAGGGATGCTTGGCAGAGGCAGCGGCGCACTTGAGGGCCACCGTGACGGCGGTGGTCAGAGGAGCTATCATCTTGGTTGGTGCAATCATCTCACGGTCGAGCTCGATGAGGCGGGCAGCCACGTTGAGGTCGGCCTTGGCCAGCCGTAGGTAGCGAAGAGCTTCCCAGTCGTGCAGGTAGCGGAAGCGGCAGACGAGGAACGTGATGAGGCCCTTGAGCGACCGATCGACGACGCTGTTGCGGTCGTCGGAGTTTCCCAACAGGTTCATGATCTCGATCTGCGATTTTCCTCTCTTCCTCTTTTTCTTTGACACGATATTCTTCTCGGTAGCAGTGTTCTCGTCCTTGCTGACGCCGGATATGGCGTTGAAGACGATGTTGGAGACGGGGTCGAGGAGCCCGAAGCAGAAGCCGGCGCCGATGAGCGAGGGGATGAGCGCCGGCGTCTCCTCGAACGGCAGCCGATCGAGCGCCTTCTTGTGGTACCCGCGGATCCGGCGCCGAACCTTGGATAGGTCGCGGCAGCGCTGTTCGGAGGGGTAGTACTCATCCGGATTGCTCGCTTCGTCGGCCATCGGAGCGACTTCTTTGATTCGCATGCGCGGGTCGGGCCGGCGGTGGCGGAGGCGGATTGCTGTGATAGTCCGTGCACTGGTGGAGGCCTCGGCGCCCTACCTTGGCTCGCGGCAAAAAAAATACTGTACTCTACTCTACCAAAACCGGGTTTCTATCCATCGATTGCGTAGGGAAAGAAGGGTAAGTATGCGGACACCCTCCCTTTGAGTCGGTACTCCGACTCGCCCCCAGCGAGCCGCCAGTGGGCTGGCCCATCTTCAGGTCAGTTTTGTTCTCCGTTTCTTTTTCTGTTTCTTTTTCCTTGTTTATTTTTCTATTTCCTTTTTTGTTTTTCTCAGTTCTCGTTTTCTTCCATTTTTCTTTTTAAATAATTTTCAAAATATGAACCTCGTTTTCAGTTTTTTTGAACCATTTTTAAAAGCGAACCATTTTCAAAATGAACCATGTTAAACAATAAACCATTTAAAAATGGTTCCAATTTAAAAAAATCCGCTTTTTTGAAAATGGTTCCGGTTTTTGAAAAATGGTTCCGCATTTTTGAAAATGTTTCCAATTTTTGAAAATGGTTCCTTTTTGAGGTTCCGATTTTAAAAACTAGTTCCGATTTTTGAAAATGTTCCGTTTTATGAAAATGGTTCTTTTTTGAAAATGGTTCCGATTTTGAAAATGTTCATTGTTTAAAATGGCTCCGATTTTGAAAATATTAATTTTTGAAAATGGTTATTTTTTCATTTTTTTTTCAAAATCTATACATTTTAAAAATTGAACGTTATACATATCTGGATAATTTTAAATTTAAACATTTTATATCATCAAAATATAGGAAAACGAAATCGAAAAAACATGCGAGTGACATGTTACAAGTACTGTATGTGCGTTATGTCTATCACGTGGTCAATTAGCGCGTACTGGTCAGGTTCTTTCATTCGTAGAGGTTGGTTGCGGGTTCGAATCCCAACCTACGCATGCATTATTTTTCGGCCTCCGCGGGTCCTAAATGTGCTTTGTTCCTAAATGGGTTTCCGTCGTGGGAGGGATCCTGTGGGCGAGTCGGATGGTTCGCTCGCAAAGAGCGATAGGTAGGGCAACCCTAAGGGCATGTACAATGGTTGATTAAATGGTCTTATTTTATACACGCAACGTAATTTAGATATGACAATAAAAACATGATGTACAGTGGTTGATAAGAGGTTTTATCTTTAATAACCAGATATCCTAAAAAAGTGGTGAGACATATTGGTGCTAAGATATGATCTCTTAGCTAAGATAAGACACTCTTTTTTTTCGTTTCTCTCTCCTCTAACTCATCAATCATCCTACGTGACGCTGCTAAGATAAGACCATTGTACATGCCCTAAGTATGTTCGCTGCCTGCTAGTTGGTTGTTGGGCCGTGTGACTGCTAAGTCCTAGGCTGGGCCGGCCGACTGCAAACTAAATTGAATGTTATCTCAAGAAACAAAACAAAAACTTCGGGGGCGCATCAGACCGGAGGAGGGTCGACCAAGAAGCATCGAAGACGGTGTACATATCGCCCTAGAAGCCCACGCGCTGGGCGACGGCCAACACCGACTCTAGCTGGCGCACCGAGAACTCCACGAGAAACCTAGACGACGCCTCCAAGGAGGAAACGACACACCACCGCCACATCTGAAGTCCGGATCTAGGTTCCCCTCGGTGCACGGGGCGGGGAAGCACGGGCAGCGCCATGCATAAGTCATATTTAAATTTGTGGTGGTGATGCTTGAGCCGTATTAGTTCTTAGCATATCGCTGTTCATAATGCAATAATACCGAAAACAAAATTTAATTTCTCAAAACCTTCAACATACTAGAGAATATGACCTCGCATTTTTCGAAGGACACTACTATTTTTTTTTGTTGAGAATTACCCCATGTAGTTCTAACTCACCAGAATGTCGAGGGAGGATTTGCCAATGCTAATCTGGTAGGCGGTTGCCTGGGAAGAGAAGAGAGCCGCTGGTCTCCTCCTAAAACTGGTAGCTGCCAGTTTCATGACACCAATGGGAACTCTCGTTTAAATTTCGAAAATTCTACCAATACAAAATGGAAAATAATATCACCAGATGTACATTGAAAATTTGAACTTAGAACAAAGTTAGAACTTAGAAGTGACGGAGGGAGTAACCTATGCACATCGATCCTTATCAAAATAAAAATGGAAAATGCGCGTCTTTCTAGATCGGAGCCGGAGTGCCCGACCAGGACACGCTCACAGCCAGCTATAGCGCACCCTTGCCTTGCCTCCCGCCCCAAGTTTCTCCTCTCAGCTAGCCACGTCTGTCTTCCTTACTAAGCACACCACACACTTTTCCCTATAAATTCACCGATCGAACCGCACCACCGCCTTCCCCGAGTTAAATACCTCTCTTCTATTTAGTTGGAGCCTTCACTCTGGTGTGCTTACCAAGCCGAGCAAGTCACCTGCGGCTCACTGTTACTGCCCAAGCTAAGCTAGGCCTTGCAATGGAGGTATGGTTCCCCCCGTAATACGTATCAAGAATTGATCTTGCGTTTGTTTGCCATGACTGAGCGATACATGCTGATATGTGTCGATCTATTTCGCAGGATGCTTGGGGGAATATGCAGTACCGGCGGCGGATACCGGCGTTCGGGGAATGGAACTACGACCACGGCGGCGATGGCGGCGACGACTGGTCCGTGCTCACCCAGCGGTTCGAGTCTGCCACTATGCAGATCCCGTTTCCCGCGCAGAAACCTTGCCGCAAGGTACGTATTGACTCGACAAGCTACGTGCGCGCGGTTCTAAACTAGGATGCTAAAATTACACTGTGAGGAGTTCCATTCGTGCCGTCAAGTCATGGCTGACAAATATCTATGGAGTACATTATTAAAAGCATTAAGTTAACCCACTCTTCTGAATTAATCGAGTCGATCCTTGCTCTGGAAGCTAAAATGACTCGTAGGCTTGGAGCATACTCCACGCTCTCTAGTCAACACCGTGTCCGCAGGGTCAACAGTCCGGTGACCACTACACACCAGTGCATCTGTGCATGGGACCCATGCATGCACAGGCACACAGCCACACATTCACAGGTCTAGCTTTTGTGCGGGCCCCACCTTGCATTCCTTGCCACCACAGACACATACACAACACACTGCCTTGCGACGGACTGACTTTTCCCTTTCCCCTTCCCCTTGCTACAGTAGCAGGAGAGGCGAAAAAGAGGACGGCACCTGAATCGCCGCCTTTCTCTTTCCTGTCGGCCTTGGCGCCGTCGGAGGGGGAGGGGGGTTGAATCGCCGGCCGGATATGTGTACAACTAGTTAGGTTTAGCTAGTTTCTGTGAGGTTTCGGGGTGGTGTTCGAGCTTGCCGGCGCCATCGCCGTGAATAAATTCTTCTGGGCCTGCTTCGACGTCGCCGGTGGGGGATGTCTACGAGCCACGGGAGTAGTTTGTCTGGGCGAGATCGCCGGGGCGACGGCGGGGATCTCGCTGGGGACTTTTGTTCCTCCTCTTCTTCTGCGTCACGGCGGTGTCTCCTCCAACACTGTCGGGAAGATGGAGGAGTGTGTACAGGAGCTATGGCCGTTGTTCTGCTGCGGCTAGTGGTGGTCTGGATGGTGCCATGGTCCGTGCCGGGTTTGTGGCCTGAGGCAGGCGGAGCTGGCGTTGCTCCTCGACTTCGTCGACGGGGAAGCCTGGTTCTGGAGGTTGATGATGTGCTCGGGGCTGATCCGCGACCCGCGTGCCACAGCGAAAGGTGGGCATCTTCGATGCTTCTTATTGTGGTTCATAAAGCCGTTTCGGCGATGGAGCTGCTTCAACCTCGGGCGAGCTGGTTTCCGTCCTCTCTGCTTGTGCTGCTCGTCGGCATCGGAGACGAGAGGCGGATCGGAGTTGGTACTGCAGGGACCTTGAGGGACTTCTTTGTATTTTCTTCTTTGTGGAAGGGTCTTTCTGCGATGTGTACGGGTCTGCGTGTCCTTCTGGACCGCTCCGTTACGTGTGTACGTGTTCTGTACTCCTATGTGTCTTTGACTTAATATATACGTATACTTATCAAAAAAAAAAAAACACACTGCCTTGCTCTTCATGGTCTCGATCTTGACAATAATGGTATGTTTGCAGAGAGCGAGGGCAAGCCGCCGGAGGCGCGTGCCGGCGTTCGGAGAATGGAACAACAACCACGCAGACCACGACGGCGATGCCGTCTGGACGTTCGAGCCTACCGTCACCGCACACAAATCACTCAGACAGGTACTACTAGTTACAGTAATGAGAACCGAGGCATAGCCCGGATGGCTAGGAGGTGTTGATACCTTCCTGCCCGCGAGCTCTCGAGTTTGACTGCCAGCGCCCGCTCCCTCGTGCGTACTCACCGAAATTTCTTCTATCAAACTTGATTGGAGGGCCGTCTAACCTTCCAATCCACATTTTTTTACTAGTTACATTAATTACGAGGTAAAACATCTGTGTTTCTGTTTATAATCTACATGTGGCTTCATGCATGAGTGATCCTATTGCAGGTGGGAATGAGAGACGGCAGTGGCGTCGTCGCCATGGGGAAGCAGCTGCAACACAAGGCGAGGCAAACCTGGGTCACTGACTCCAGGCTCCACGGGGCGATGGAACCCTTCTCCACGGTGGTCGAAGCTGTTGACGACGACCTGTATGAGGTCCCATCAGAGATGCTCTGCAGCAAGTCAATGCCACGGGTATGTAATTTTGTTTCCACGTATAATCGTTGCACGTACACTTCGGCAAGTTTACAGAACAAGAAATTGATTGATGATCGTCTCACACTTCGGGAATGTATATCTGGATTGTAACTTTAAAGGCCGGCAATAAGAACTAAAAGAAATTGATTGAAGATTGCTGATTGTTTGCAAACACAAGAAACTCCATTGATAAACAGTTCTTGCTCCGGTTTACTACAACAGATTAATTACATAAACTTTACTAGTCAGTTAATTTCGCTATGAATGCATTGTACCATGGAATACTATTTCTCTCGGTTAAACGGATAGAAACTCTCCTGCACGTTATGAATCCTTGAAATACGGCTAATTTTAGTTTTTTTATCAATGCTGCCTGATTAATTATCTTGTTTCATTGCAGAAGGGTAGGACGTGGCTGAGGAGCCTGCTGAAGAGGTGCTTCAGCCTCAACTGCTTTGCTTGATATACTGGTGACCGTGCCGATCAAAGTACACATCCGTTGTCATGTTCTCTGTGTGTGTAAAAGAGGTGTGCACACATCTTGTATGCTTGTGCCGCCTAGGAGGCTAGGACTCACATCGTTGTGCTCTCTATACTCATCTGTTGATGCACCACTATGACTCACATTGTTTTTAATCCATAGAGAGAACGCCTTACCTACAATACGTTTCCTGTTTTTTTATGTACGAGCAAAACTCCCAAACTGAACAATTTGATTTCGTAAGATTCGGTTCGGTACTGTCCACCGTATGTGTTTAAATGAGGAAGCACAATAACTTTTTCCACGAAGGAGCAAACCCCGAACTATGCATCAGTTGATACAGACAACCATTTTTATTACGAGTTTGACTTCAAAGTATTACAAAATGGACATAACTCACTAGTGGAACCACCCCCCCCCCCCCCCCCCCTTAGTCCCGGTTCTAGAGCGCCTTTAGTCCCGGTGTTACCAACCGGGACTAACAAATCGGGACTAAACACACCCCCTTTAGTCCCGGTTGGCCACGTGGGCACGGCGGAGCTCGCGGGCTGGAGGGCCTTTAGCCCTTTTTTTGAAATATTTTTTTTGATTTTTTTCTATATTTCAAATCTTTGAATTATTTGTCAGTTTAATCTCTAATCACCCCTAATCTTACACTGCTCCACCCCCAGCACGCTCGTGGTCAAACTTCCCGATGGGTCACCCATCCTCACACTGCTCCACCCCAGCACGCTTAACTTTTAAGTTTCTTTCCAATTAGCTTCCAAGATTGCACTGCTCCACCCCTAGCACGCTCATGGTCAAAGTGCATACTCGTGGTCAAACTTCCCGATCGGTCACCCATCCTCACACTGCTCCACCCCAGCACGCTTAACTTTTGAGTTCCTTTCCAATTAGCTTCCAAGATTGCAATGATGACATCTTGATAATACTATGGTATCAATCTTATTATCCTCTAGACTTTGATGTCACATGATATTATTTTTTAAATTTCAAACCTATATTAACATTAATATTAATGATTAAGTAATAATAATTATTAATTCAAATAACAAAAAAAATGAATTTTACATTATTATTGCCATTTTCTATTTAATATGGAAAAATTCATATCTTTAAATCCGTAAATCGAAATTCGACAAATAATATATATAAATCGATCAGAAATATGATAGGAATCCAAATATTGCATCCATATCATCTTTTGCAAAATGCGCTAAGTGTGCTTATTTTTTTTGATTTTGTTAAAAAAAATCTTCTTTTTGAAATAACTTTTTACCTTTTGGAATTTCGAGGATCTGAGAAAACTTCACCGGGTAAACCCGGGTGAAATCGAGCTCCAATTTTTCTCTAGTTTTTTTGATATATTAAACGCATTTTTTCGACGTCGTATGCAAAAGTTATGGCCTTTTTTTCTTCTGTTTTTTTAAAAAAAGGGTCAAAATTTATATTTAAAAATTTCTATACCAACTAGACAGTAAAACCTAACTACATCCCAAAGGATTTTATTTTTTTTGAAGATTTTATCATTTTCTTTTATTTTCTACAAAACAAAAAAAGGCGATAGAGGGGGGGGGGGGGGGGGGGGGGTAGGCATGCATGAGAGGAAAAAAACGAACCGGTACTAATGCTGGCCGGCGCCCTGGTCGTTCGAACCGATACTAATGGCCCCATTAGTCCCGGTTCCAATTATAGCCGGGACAAAATGGCCGAACGGAAGGGCCTTTTTCTACTAGTGACTAGTACTCCTTTCGTTTCGAATTACAATATGTTCTAGTTGTTTCTGAATCGCATGTATATAAATATGTATTAGTATGTCTGTTCACTCAATTTTGTCCGTATGTAGTCCACATTAAACTACCCAAAACATTTTGTAATTCGAAACAGAGGGAGTACAAACTTAGCCAAACCAGGAGATAATAGATGACACATATATGCAAAATCATATTGCTAGGCTGCCCTCCAAATTGGCTCTTTTGCACCTTTCTGTAGGAGTATATACCTATACACATGATTTTTTTTGGCCCACCCATCATATTTGCTGCCCATTTGTATAAGCAATATAACCAGCTACACAATCTCCTAATACACGATGACCAACTAGTTTGGTTTTTGTGCGAGCTCAATCCAACCTGTACGCATTCCAATGTGTTGCAAGGTACTCCTCGGAAAATTTGAAACTTAAATCAGAAACACCTTATCATTAACCAGTCGATCTAGAATAATCCATCATTAAATATTTAAATACCTTTTAAATATTATGGTACTCCCTCCGTTTAGGTATATTAAGCCTCTTATAAAAATATATTTGTTCTGAAACTATAAGAACTGAATTAGGTATTAATTGCATGTTTTAATACTACATTCACAAATTACTCGCAACTAATTGGCTGTTAACTGGGACATACAAACAACTGCAATTATTAGCCTGCATGCGTGAAAAAATAGGCCAATGCCTAATCAAGAAAAGTGGGCCTTCCTGCTTTTTCGCATCACCCATTAGTTATCCATACCTACTAGGAAGCACAGCGGGCGAAGGACGAGAGACGAAAGCAGTAAGTGAAACTGGTCATAATACGGAAATCCATAACGGGTAGTAGATGCAGATGCACCCACTACCCAAAAAACAAATTTTAAAATGTCAAAAAATTTGAAATAATTTTTTTTGGATATAGTTCAAGACATTTTATGTTAGCAAAAAAAGTTACGTGAAGAAAAAACATTTTTTGTAACCTGTGCAAAAAAGATAAATCCGAACACTACAAAATGATTTTATACGAGACATTTTTTTGTTTTTTTGCACAGGTCACAAAAAAAGTTTTTTCTCCACGACAAATTTTGTGCTAACACAAAAGGTTTTAATGTATATCCGAATTTTTCTGTAATTTTTTGACATTTTGAAAAAAAATAAAAAATGTTTTACATAGTAGGAAAAGACCCGTTGCTCTTCCGGTTACTGTGCCTGTGGCTGTGGTGCTTTCTGTAGCGATTACTTGTGGACTTGTTGCCTGCTTTAGTCGCACAACCAAATAATAGAGGCTTAATACACCTAAACGGAAGGGAGTACCCAACATATACATGCACCCTTTATGGATTCTAAAATTCATTTCTATTAAACCGTCACATGTTTATGTGTCCATTTAATTTTCTAACCTTTAAACGCGAGTGATAGCTGATTAGCAACACACTTTACATTTACATAAATGTACTCTTTAATCCAAATACACCACATGATTTTAAGAATACCAACCCACATAAGAACACATGGATAAATTACGTGTGCCATAAGGTGCAGATGGAGATACTAATATGTTTCAATGAAGGAAGCGACACATAGGTCAAAGCACGTAACAAGTATAACCAAAAACTAGTCCGGAGAAGGAGGCATAATGTTCATTCTCTGAACTCCAAATAGGGCAATGAGTTTCCTCAAGATGAAATTGATGATGGGTTTTTTTCCATCAACCATATCCTTGCCATGAAAATACACCACCCATGCAAGTTTATTGACATCTATATGGACAAGAAGTGCAAACATCATGATATTTAACAAATAACAAGCGCACCTGGCTATATTGTGGAAGGCAATCAATTCTATGTCATGAAATCAAAAGATCAATAAGCTAATGTTTAGTTATCCTCTTCATAATTTCATGTGCACAGTACAAATTGAGTTGGACATGTTAAATATAAAGCCTTGCCCTTTCCATCAGTTCGGACTTTTAGGATTATTGGCTAGTGCATCAATTTAATATGGTATCAGAGCCAGGTGGTCTCGAATTCAAACCCCGGCTAACGCGCTATTTAATATAAAAATAGTTGCGGCCTCCCTTCTATCCCACGTCTAAGCTCTTCCCGATTGTTCAGCCTAGACGTGAGGAGGAGTGTTAAAATATAAAGCCTAGCCCTTTCCATCAGTTCGGACTTTTGGGATTATTGGCTAGTGCATCAATTTAATAGGACACACATGCAAATAGTCAGCCAAACCAAATCTTTAATGGTGAACCAGTGGAGCAAAAAATGTGAAATAAAAAAAAATTAACCATACTATTTGCATGGTAAGCATGTAGGTGGATGGCATTTTTTAATCCGTGGTTTTTTTTAATGATTTTAGTCAATTTGTGTGGAGTTTCAGTCACTTTTGTGAAGTTTTATTCACTTATAGTGAATTTCGGTCACCTTTGTTGCTTATTTTTTTAGATTTGTATTTGTCAATATTGTAATTTTTGGTTATTCGTTCCAGTCTCACTTCTATTTGTGCACTTGTACTTCTATTTTTAATTGCAATTGCAACTATTATTATAATTATAATTATTATATATTTATGTGATTTCACCATTTTTTGCAATTTAAAATTGGGTTGCGATTGCAATTTTTATTTGTTGTAGATAAACTTTTGTTGTGGGACGCTACAAAAGTGATTGAAATTTCTTTTCACCTACATCCCTAGATACTATCTTAAGAATTATGAACCATGAAAAAGGGTGAACTGTGATATCCTTACCTTTCGGTGTCTATGTCTCATTGCCGCAAGATAAAATTGCTTATGTATGGACCTTGATCACACACATGAACCGATATATCAATACCTATATTTACATCCATACAAAATAAAAATAAAATAACGAGAGACAAACAATTCTAAAGATGTGTTGTTTCCACTTGCTACATGCCAAAACTTATATTTTTTATCTCTCTGAAAGTGCATGAGCCCTCATGTGTGGTTTTGGTAATTAATGACAATCTCTATGGACTAATGGTTGCATTGAGCTATCCTTGTAGGGCTTGTCCATTGACAATGCTTGAACACCATGTGTTGGTATCAAGATTGAAAGAAGAAGATAAAGTGATGACCAAAGCAATATCCAAGTCATCATATATATTAAGAGAAGAAGTTGAAGTGCAAGTTCAAGAGAAGCATCTCGAAGAAATCCTATGCTTGAAGCTTTTCACCCATTTGGAGTTAATGGCCAAGTGAAGATGTGTCTAAGAGTGTGGTGTATGGGGGAGCGATATGCGAGTCTTCACCAAGCAAAGCGCAATCAAGAAAGGTGGTCCATTTGAAGAGATCAAGATCGTCATCATCTAGCTCAAATGGAATGCGCAAGACAAAGGTATGATCTTGATAGGGTTTCTATTTTACCGGTATCATGTTGTTAGTGGGAGACCAGGTTATAGGATAGACGGCGTACTATCAAGAGGGGCTCTCAAGTGAGTAACTTGATCGCATCTTTGTGGAGAGCTCAAACCTTTGCATAATTGGCATCATCATCTTTCTTGGTTCTTATTTGGTTTTTCTCCTAGTTGGGTTTTGGTGCTTATCGTGATCTTCATGACAAGCTCAAGTTCTTCGAAAACGGTTTTTGGTTTGAAAACTTGTTGCGTTTTCGTGTTGAAAATATTATCGGTTTATCCGTGACGAAAGTTCCACACCTTCCCATGTGTGTCAACTTAACTCTATTTATGGTTCTTAATATTTCGTTACTTTTCCAACAAAATTGGTTTCACCAAATTTGGAGTTCAAACGAGAAAGTTATTGGGTTTACAGTTTTGCTGATTTGGAGATGTTTTTCCTGGCCGGAGTGTCTGGTGTGCCAGGGCCGGTGTTTCCGGTGTGCCTCAACCGGAGTCTCCGGCCTCAGGGGTGCTCAGGGGCCGGAGTCTCCGGCCCATCAAGTTTTGGAGCGAAGAGCTCCACAAGACGGCGCTCTCTGCCTTCGGTCCGGAGTTGGTCCGGAGTGACCTCGGAGTCTCCGCTTGTGGCCGGAGTCCCTGCCCCCTCGGTGTCCGGAGTCTCTCCCTAGGCCGGAGTCTCCGGCCCTCTTGGACCGTAGTCTCCGGTGTAAGTTTCCTGCAACGGCACTTTTTCTAGGGACCTATAAAAAGGCCCCCCTTCTTCCCCAAAGGGTCAGCTCTTCCAAGCACAAAATTTTCCCCTCTCTCACCTCCATTGTTGACCTTGGAAAGCTTGCCCCTCTCCCAATTCCTCCCATGATTCTTGCATATCTTTGAGAGATTTGAGAGAGGAGATCTAAATCTATATTTCCACCAATCCATCTCTCCTCTAAGTGAGGGGAACCTAGTGGATCTAGATCTTGGAGTTCTTGTGTGGTTCTCTTCTTTGTTCTTCCTCTCTTCTCCCCCCATAAGCATTAGTTGATTTTGGTGTGATTTGAGAGTGAAGGACTTGAGCACTTCTTGTGTTCTTGCCATTGCTTTTGTGCATTGGTTTGTGCTCTCCACGAGGATTCGTGGAAGTGAAAGTTCGTGAGTTTGTTACTCTTGAGTCTTTGGACCCTAGACGCCTTTTGTGGCGGTTGAGGCCTTTTGTGGCCACTTGGGAGCTCCCAATCCTTTTGTGGGTTGTGTCTCAAGATTGTTGTAAGGGACTCGATTTCCGCCCAAAAGGAAATCAATAGTGGAAGGTGAACCGAGCTTTTGGGCAAGGTTCATCGGAGAATAGGGTGAGGCCATTTGTGGCGTCTTGAGTTTGAAACTCACACCCCTCCAACGAGACGTACTCCCCTAAATAGGAGGAACTCGAGAATACATCGTTGTCTCCGCGTGCCTCGGTTATTTCTATACCCACGCTATTTACTTATGCACTTTACATTGTGATAGCCTTCGTGCTTGAAGTCTTATATATTGCTATCTCTTTGTTGCTTGTCTTGCTTAGCATAAGTTGTTGGTGCACATAGGTGAGCCTAGTTTATTTAGATTGTTGGCTTGTTAATTTAAACATCTAGTTTTATTCCGCAATTATCAAGCCTAAACCGGAAAAGTTTTAAATCACCTATTCACCCTCCCTCTAGGCGACATCCTTGTCCTTTCACTCTCGTTATCGATCAATTTCCTGATTTTTCCCGGAACTTATATATGGATCATATTAGATCCTAATTAGTTTTTAAAAACGAAATAAATTGGACGTTTTCAAAACTGTTTTAATGCGGAAACACGAATATAATACAGTACACACCCACAACCTATTCAATGTTCGTAAGTTCACAACACATTCAAATGCTCATGCGCCAAGATTTGATACAATAGGAATTAGCAAAAAAAATCCCAAAAGACTAATGAAACTCTAACGATCGATGCCAAAAGTTGCAATGCCCAAATGCACCCACAAAGAGACTCTATGAGATAAAAAGGAAAGATGGATTAGTAAATCCTATGAGCCTACCTTCAAAATATATTCATCGGACAAAGAAATATACCGAGATAGTAACAATGATGTGCTAATTTGCCCTAGGCCTACGAGCTAAATGTCTCCTCCTCTTCATCATAGCTTATAATATGTGATTTGGTCGCTATTATCAAAGGCAAGGACATAATCAAGAAATCTACCGGTTTTTTTCAACATATTGAATTTTATAATGCTTTGACTAGATATTATGTATTTTGTGTTGTGAACATGATCATATGGATTTGGTTGTGAACATGATGATTGAATTTGCATAAAGATGGAATTGATGTGGTCTATGTGGTGCTGTATACAATATGGATGATATGTTGTTTTCTATATCAATATCGTGGAATTTGTGTTACGCTCTAAAATCCGTGTATTTATACGTTGTGAAATCTTCTATTTTGATTTTGATTAAATTACTAATCGCAAGATATTCCTTACAAATGGTCGCATACAATACTCATTGTCATTGTGGCCAAAAGGCAAATAGTTCTTTGAAGCGGAAGTGGACATTGTCCAAGGATGATTCATGTCAGCAAACAAGTATATGAGGTAAACCTGTGTTTTTTAGCCAACACATATCGAATGGGTTGGCCTTCACTGTCGATGTGTCTCCCACGTCAGCGACTAACTAGGAATGGGTTTTAGTTTCATCTATGTCCAATGTGGCTTTCTGTATATTGCTCGATGTCTCTCCAACCCATTGTACTGAAATTTTTAGTAGAAGAATAGGTATGACGTAGTAGTAATTAACATAGACTAGACAACACGAGTTTTAAAAATACATCAGACTACAACACATTGAATCAAGCATTGTTCTCTCAAACAAAGTAGTCGACACCACTTCATATAACTTTCTTTAAACTTCATCTAACTGATGCACATATATGTTGTAGTCTCTCTAACATGAGTACTATATATATATCTGTGTGTGTGTCGTTAAATATGAGAACTAATTACCCAGCTAGCTGGTACACCATGAAAGCCAACCCCTATTGCATTGCACCTATCACGGCATCTTGTTTGCCACCAGCTCAAACAGATCAGCCGGGTAACCTGTCTTTAGCTGTGCAAACCCATCCGCTGCGATGAATGCTTCCAGATTAGCAGGATAAGAGAGGAACTGTGTGCATGCTGTCTTCAGCATGGAACAATGATGCCGCTCGGCCAACGCTAGAGTGGCAGCCAGGGAGTTCGTGTCGATGTGCCGGCACAGTGCCTCCTCGCAGATGAGCTTCAACTTTTGCACCTCGTACCTATCCGCCGCGACGAGCATCCTCTCGGCCGCCATTGCAGACTCGAGCAGGGGAGGCGAATCCGTGTAGATGAACTGGAGCAGAGCCCTCAACACTTCGGCATCCATGCCGTCAACACGTAGTAAGGCGATGTTATCGCCGGTTATCGGCGCGAGCGAGAGATCCGCCTTGAAGACGGGTGATACAGCTTCGAGTACCCACCGGTGCGCGGGGAAAGTCTCCCCGCCGACCTCGATCTTCACGTCGGCGAGTTGCCCGTGAAAGACGAACGGTGGCGCTCTCGGTCTAGGTTCCGGGACGGCAAACTCGGCGTGGTCGTCGATGTGCATGTGCATCCCGGTGACGGTGACGTCGCACAAGACGGTCAAGCGGTCGTCCTTGAGATGCTTCTCCCTGTCCAGATCCTCGTGTTTCATGAAGTTTAATTTGCCCCATGCGAGCTTAGTCCCCTCGAAGGTGCAGTCTAGTATGCGTCTAGTGCACGACGGCATCCCGGCCTGGTCGAGTATACTCAACTGGCCCCTCGCCGTGGCATCCCCGATCTTGGCGTGGCTAGGATGCTGGAGGAAGATGGAGATGTAGCCTTCGTGACCCGCACAGCCGTTTGGATAGCACACAACACGCCAGTCATGGCCGCCGACGCTGAAGGTGCCTGAATTCGTCGCGTGCCCGTTGGGCCTCATCTTGCTGACCAGCGTGTACTTGTCGATGCGCAGCACGTGGGAGCCGGTTGGTTGCCTCGGGACGATGGTTGAAGCGGAGAGCTGCTGCCGACCGGCGCCACGAAGGGCGGCCAAGAGAGCGGACATTGACATGATGGGATCGATCGAGCGCCTAGACGTCGACGACCCGAAGGAGACGATCCACAACCGTCACCGCCGCTCCCAGATGCAGGTCCTATATATGTGTGCGACAAATCACGAGGCGCATGCGCCTACATGTGGTTGCCTTTAGGGTTTTTTCAACTTCGTTTTTTTTTTCATCTTCGGTTGTACTCCCTCCGTTCGGAAAAGGATGTCTTAGATATATCTAGATTTGGATGTATGTGCTGATATGTTTCATATATTAACAGAATTCTCTAGATTTCAAAGGAAAGAACACAATCTCTATCTCTGCACATAGTACTCCCTCCGTTCGGAAAAGGATGTCTTAGATATACATCCAAATCTAGATATATCTAAGACATCCTTTTCCGAACGGAGGGAGTACTATGTGCAGAGATAGAGATTGTGTTCTTTCCTTTGAAATCTAGAGAATTCTGTTAATATATGAAACATATCAGATTTTTATATGTCAGGTTTGGTACATGTACAACTTAATATTGTCGTGACCTGGGTATCACCAATTATCAAACATTCTGTTGTGGAAGTCTCAGATAAAATGAGTTAATAAATTAGATATCTACTTTAATATCCCTATTTGCTTTTTAAGCTAAGTCCTAGAATATGTCAACCAAATAACATGATTACAAAGGACACATCCAGATCGTAGCACAGTTGTCCACGCATTTACAGTTGTCCACGCATTGTCCACACATTTACATTCGGTGGTAGCCAACGGCTCTGCCGGCGCATGGCCTTCACACAAGATGAAAATGTCGTCAACAAGACCAACATGTCGGCGACCACGGACCCATTGGCTTCTCGACATCGTCAACCACGCCTCCGACAATATGGGTTGAAGCTAGGGTACCATTATTCGAGGTAGCATCGTCACCGTCATCTGAACGACGCTACCACGACAACACAAAATCTTAACATCAGGGACCTAGTTACAGATTGCCGATCAACAGAGCGCAGGACCGAAGAGAAGTGGCGGCTAGGAGTGAAGGAGCTAGCACATTACTCACTGAACAATGGGAAAGATGCAAGATGCATAGTTAGAGACATGATGTTTTGACTCATAGGTTTAGATGCACCCAGGCCCGGGTCCACTGTGGTGCAAACTGTGCCGTCGACACAGAGCCCACAGATTTGGGGGCCCCAGATTTTTATATGTACGTATGTATACATCTGGATTTTTTTGGGTTTTAATCGTTTATCATGCGCAGTGGGCCTTCTCGCTCGCTGCTGGGCCTTCTCGTGCGCGTCAGTCTCCCGTGGGCTCCCGTGTGGCTGTTGAGCGAGTACGAAAAGGTATCGATCTGCTCTGCTCTGCTCAAAACGCCCACGACTCCCAGGCCTGCCAACGCAACGCACAAAGCCAGACGACGAACACGCACACGTCGGTCAATTCGATCGATCAGTCCGCCAATCCCATCCACAGCAGTACAGCGCCGCTGCGCAGGCGACGGGCGACTCCGTTGTGACCTTTGACCGCGACAGTTTTTCTTCAATCTTCATCGCCTCTTATCGGCTGATCGCAAAAACAGGTATAGTCTGGTTAATATTTTGTATCCACACTTCTAATTTCTGATTGCATCCACACTTTAATTTTATTTTGTTCATCTTGTTTTTCAATTATGCAGATTTGACATGGGGAAACATCAGTCTGTTCCCAGAAGCGCAAGAGAAAAGAAAAAGAACCGGATTGGATCAAATCTCAAAAAGGTGCTATGGACAAGTTTATTAGAAAAGAAGCATCACAAGGGTCACCCGGTAATCAGTCTGTTGATCCTTCTACCTTTGCACTTCCAATTGTTCCTTACAATCAGTATACAGATAGCCAGACAAAGACAGATAATATGAGTGAAAATTTCATTTCAAAGAACACAAAAAGAATGATGATGTTCAAATAAACGTTATGCAACTTCGAGTTATATAGGTATGATTCTCAATGTATTCAATTGTTACGTAAAATATTTTGTTATATACATTAGAATTATTTATTAGTTTAAATTTTTGTGTGAGATATAGCCCGTTTTAGATTTTTGCACAGTGCCACGGATTTTGCTGGCCCGGCCGTGGATGCACCCATCATGAAAAAATAGTTTAAATATATTTCAAAATGTCAAAAAAATATAAACAACAATTTTTGTTGTAAATCAAGACATTCTATATCCGCACACAAAGTTTCCCGAAAAAAAGACATTTTTTGTGACAGATATAAAAAGACAAAAAACTGTATTGTGAAAAATCATTTTATAACACCGGAGTTTGTCTTTACACATAACACAAAAGAAGATTTTTTTTTGTGAAACTTTGTGTGCAAACATTAAATGCTATTTGTGAATTCCTGAAATTATTTCTGATTTTTTTTTACATTTTGAAATATGATTTTTGCATAGTGGGTGCATCTGCACCTACGGGGCGAACCAGATTTCCCCATAGTTAACCAAGACTATGCAGCATGAGTTTTAAAGATACATAAGACAACATCACATTGAATCAAGCTCTGTTCTATATCAAACAAACTAGTCAACACCACTTCATATAACCTTTTTTACTTCATAGTATAACTAATGCACACATATGTCGTCGTTTCGCTAATATGAATAGTATATGTCGTCCAGCTAAATATGAGTAACCAATTACCTAGCTAGCTGGTACATCATGAATACCAACCCATATTCCTCTTGTCACGGCATCTTGTTTGCCACCATCTCAAACAGATCAGCCGGGCAACCTGTCTTTAGCTGTGCAAACCCGTCCGCAGCGATGAATGCTTCCAGATTAGCAGGAGAAGAGAGGAACTGCGTGCATGCTGTCTTCAGCATGGAACAATGATGCCGCTCCGCCAACGCTAGAGTGGCAGCCAGGGAGCTCGTGTCGATGTGCCGGCACAAGGCCTCCTCGCAGATAAGCTTCAACTTCTCCAACTGGTACCTGTCCGCCGCGACGAGCATCCTCTCGGCCGTCATCGCCGACTCCAGCACGGGTGGAGAGTTCGTGTAGATAAACTTGAGCAGAGCCTTGAACACCTCGGCGTCCATGTCCTCGATGCGTAGTTCGGCGATGCCAATGGCTGTCGAGGCGAGCGATAGGTCCGCCTTGAAGACGGGTGACCGGGCCTCGAGCATCCACCGGTGCGCCGGGAACGTCTCCCCGCCGACCTCGATCTTGACGTCCACTTGATGCTTGTTCCAGATTGCTTCCTCAAGTTGCCCGCGCAGGCCGAACGGCGGTGCTGCTGGCGCCGTCACAATTCTTGGTTCCCGTGCGGCAACCTCGACGTGGTCGTCGGTATGCAGTCCAGTGACGGTGACATCGCACAGGATGGTGAGGCAGTCGTCTTTGAGACACTTCTCCTTGTGAAGATCCTCGTGCTTGATGAAGTCTCTCCAGCCCCGGGCCAGACTGTCCTGCGTGAAGCGGTACTCTGCTATGGTTCGTCTGCAATTTGGCTTCGAGGTCACGTCGGGTACTATACTCATCTCGACACCTGCCGTGGTATCCCCCGTCATGGCGTGGCTTGCATGCTCGATGAAGAGGGAGATGGAGCCCTTGTGCTCCTCCAAGCAGCCGTTTGGGTAGCATCTTATACGCCAGTCGTGGCCGCCGACGCTGAACGTGCCTGATTTGATCTGCTCGCCAATGGCCAGCATCTTGCTAATTCTCGTGTACCCGTTCAGCCGGAGCAGGTGGGAGCAGGTCTCCTGCGCCGCGGAGACCGTTGTAGCGGTGAGTTGCTACCGGCCGGCAGCGCGTAGGGAGGACAAGAACGCCGACATCGACATGATGGGAGATCGGAGCGCGCACGTTAAGGAAGGAAACGATCGACGACTGCGGCTTCCAGATCGATGCCGATTGTATCACATGGCTATTTGAAACGACACGTCCATGTGGCTATGCTAGGAAATAAAGATATGATGGCGAAAACCGAAACCCCGTAGATATTACTGGGGTTTTTGTTGTGCCCTTTCCGCTCCGTAAAATACGACGGCATGGTAGCATAATATTACGGACAGTCCGGGGTTCGTAAAATATTACCGGCTGATTCCGGCGCGATTACCCGCAATCCAAGCGGGGCCTTAATCAACTATCGATCGAAACCTAGGTTTAACATCTTGATATTGTTAAAAAAAAAAACATCTTGATAGCTTGTGATTATAAGATTATTGTTCTGGGCGAAGATATCCGTTCACTTCGTCCGTCTTGACGCTCTAGTCTTCAGGAAGCGAATTGTGAGTATATGTGTCTGTTTTGTATTGGTTTTCCAAATATTTATATGAGTGAACTGTGAGTATACACTACCGGAAATCACTTCTTTGCCGTGCGGCGAATCCGCACGGCAAAGGCTCTTTTGAACCCGGCAAACGTTTTGCCGTGTGGAACAGCACGGCAAAGACCTCACGGCACAACTCGGGTCGGCAAAGGCTCTTTGCCGTGTGATTTGGCCAAAAAGCACGGCACAGGCTTTGCCGTGTGCCCTCCTCGCGCCACACGGCATATATTTGTCAGAATAGGGTCACACTAGTAGAAACAGGGGCTTTAGTACCGGTTTCAGAGGGCCTTTAACACCGGTTGTGCAACCGGTACAGTTAAATCGGGACTAAAGCCCCCCTAGTCCCGGTATGCCACGAACCGGTGTTAAAGGCTTCCACGTGGGCGGAGCTGCGCGCACGGGCGGAGGACCTTTGGTCCCGGTTGATAACACCAACCGGGACTAAAGGTTTCTGTTTTTTTTCTTTTCGTTTATTTTTCAGGATTTAGAGTTTCTGTTTTTTTTCTTTTCGCTTATTTTTCAGGATTTAGTGTTTCGGAGGAGATCACGTCGATACACAAAAAAAAATGTTTTCGCACACGTGAAGATCACATAACACACATACAACTTGGTATATATATGTACACTTATAAAATACTCATTACATGGAGATCACTGCTAGTACATGGAGGAAGTCTATTTTTCAATATAGTGGAATTCTCTGGATTCAGCTATGACCTCCGTAAGGAAAAATCCCGCCAATTTCTCTGCAATTGTTTTTACGCGGTTTTTTGGTAGGAGCTGGTTCTGCTTCCTTGCCATCTTTAAAAGAAGGAGATCAAATCAATTATGAAGGAAACTAAACACAATTGATGGTAGCAAAATAAAGTTGTGAATGCTGTTTACGTACCTCTTGATTTCTTCGACTATTGACTCTCTCATTGACCTTCATGTGAATGTACTCGCAAACGTAGTATCCACATAAATCCGTCCCCTGTGGTTGTCGCAGGCACCGCTATACCAGAATAGAATTCAATCAAATAATAATCAAGAGAATGATAATGGTATTGAAACTAAAATTAGAGAGATACGTGAACCTAGGTACGTAGTACTACTTACGTTGTTAGGCTTAAACTCCAACTTATCTTTCTATACACCGCGTTCTTCCTCGATGAAATTTTTCCAAACCCTGCCCGGCAAAGAAAATGAATTGAGGAGTTATTACTTACATTGATATCAGGAAATGAACGAAAGAAGCCGATATAGTGCGATTGAAATTACCTTTTGAGCATTAGACGCACGCTTTTGTATTCATCAGAATCTCTCCTTAATGAGTCCCAGATTTCAACTTCTCCAACCTCGATTTTAATGATTAGCAGAATGAAGTGGAACCTGCGCACGTTAATATACGCACTTATTCATAACTCATCAATTACACTTAATATCGGGAAAGCAAAATAGACAGTAACACTCACTTCAAGTTGTAAGGAAAAACATTTCTTTTTTGATACTTTGTCGCTTTAAAAACGTTAGCAAAACGTCATCTGTGTCCTGGGCATGACGTTCTACGGTGACTTCATGAATTTTATCCGGGTCAATGAACCCAATGTCCCAGATTCCTCCCACTCTGCATTCACGAATCTTCATTCTGCATAATAGCGTAAAAAAGAATGTCGTGAGGATAATTATAGGCAATGACCGAGCTTAACTAAAGAATTAAATTACACAAATAAATCACTTACAGACAATAGCAGCTGATGATAGATTTGTCAAGGGCACGTTAATTGTACATCTGAAAACGTTCGGGGAACTCAACCTGCACAGCATATTCTCGGAAGTAGTGCTCTTCCTTAACTCCCGCCATGAAATAGAATCTCCCTTCTTTTGCGGCGGTCATGTACCAGTTATGCAATTTCCATAACTGTGTTGTTAGAACATTCGGATCTGTGACCATAGGCTGCCCGAGAACATATTGATATGCTAGCTCAGCAATGGCGTAACCTGTCTCGCCATGGATTTCCTGAGCAACAATATTGTCGTTGTAGAGGGCCACCTTATCAGAATGCACAATGAGCGGGGCGATCGATTGTACTTCTTGTCCTCCGAGCTGAGGAACTTTTTTCCCGCATTTCTTTTCCTCCATCTGTGAGCTATGTTGCTTGTTAATATCATGCTCATAGTCTGAAAGGGGCCTCCTTGAACTCACTGTCGATATTTCTCCACTGCGACCCATCAGCGGGGTGTCTCATTATCTCGTCTTCCTTACGGTCTTCTTTGTGCCATCGCAATAACTTGGCATGCTCTTTGTTTCGGAACAAACGTTTCAACCGCGATATTATAGGAGCATACCACATCACCTTGACAGGAACCCTCTTCCTGGGGCTCGGCTCGCCATCAACATCACCTGGGTCATCTCGCCTGATCTTATACCGCAATGCACCGCATATCGGGCATGCATTTAAATTCTCGTACACCTCACCGCGCTAGATGATGCAGTCATTGACGCATGAATGTATCTTCTTTGCTTCGTACGTACTAGGGGGCAATACGTTATCCCTTGGAAGCATCTTCTTTATTATTTTCAGCAACTTTTCAAATCACTTGTCAGATAGTCCATTCTCTGCCTTCCATTGCAGCAATTTCAGGGAGGTACCCAACTTTTTCTGGCCATCTTCACAATTTGGGTCCAATAATTTTTTGTGATCCTCTAACATGCGCTCCAACTTCGACCTCTCGTTTTCACTTCCACAGTTTTTTTGTTAACATTCTCGGACTGATCATCAACAATGACCTCATGTTCAGCTTCGTCTTCCCCCATTGTAGTACCACCGTGTTCAGAGAACATAGGATAGTTGTCATCATCCTCTTCTTCATTGTCTTCCATTATAACCCCTCTTTCTCCGTGCTTGGTCTAACAGTTATAGCTGGGCATGAAACCGTTCTGAATCAGGTGGACGTGAAGGGTTCTTGAGGAAGGGTAATTCCTCTTATTCCTACAGTCATCACATGGACAAAACATAAAACCATTCTGCTTGTTTGACTCAGCCACACGGAGAAAATTATGCATGCCATTAATAAACTCGGGACAGCGTCGGTTACCGTACATCCATTGCCGGCTCATCTGCATTATATAAATATATAAAAACCATTACACTATAGCTATATCATGAATAGAGATACGTGACCAAATTCATTAATACAAGTTCACCACATTAAAACAAAAGTAGAGTAGTGACCAAATCTAATACATAGTTCTCATAAACATACATTAATTGAAACTAACATACAACTATCTAAAGAATTTAAATCCAACGACAAATGCGATCAAAATCGCAACTAAGGTAATTATTGAACCAACAGCATAATGATACCAAGCCTCTTGACTAATGGCATATTTTCTAATCTTTTTAATCTTCAAGCGCATTGCATTCATCTTGATCTCGTGATCCAAGCGCATTGCCTCCATCTTGATCTCGTGATCATCGACGACGTCGGCAAACTTGAACTCCAATTTCATATTCTCTTCTAAGCATTGGAGACGAAGATCTTCACTTCTTTTCAATTTTTCTTTCAAATCATTGTTTTCTTTTTCAAAAAAACTCGACAATAGGGTCGGTTGGAATTTTCGGTTCAACTACCTCCTAGATAAAAATATATCTATGTCAAGTTGGTTGGCATAATTGTCATAAACACGAAATTAAACAAATATATAGTTATAACAAACAATCGTACCACATCCGAATAATAGAGCGGACGAGAGCCGGTGTGGACAGATGTCAAAACCATGACACTATATATAACAAACAATTATACAAATAAGAAAATTATACAAGTAATAATTATGCATCTAAACAAGAGGCTCACCGAGGTGGTGTCGGTGACGGGGCGGCGCGGGCGATCGACGGCGGTGAGAAAGGGGACGGGACGACACTATAAAAAACCAAAAATCATACTTTAATTTGAGCTCAAAATGCATATAAAACAAATGAAATCCCTAACTTAGTAATTTCATCAAACACCTAGCTAGCACTACAAAAATCAAATGAGCTAAACTAGTAATAAAATGAGCTAAACTTGAAATGCCGGAAGATAGGATGAAGTTGCTAACCCTTGTATAGGTAGGTGTCACCAATCTTGACAAATGTTGGAGAAAAATGGGGTCAACTCGATCTCGGGAGAGGAAAGAGAGAGCAAAAAATGGAGTTGTGCTCAAGCAGGAAAAATGGAGCTGGGCTCGGGGTGGAAGAAGATATATAGGGGAAACTTTAGTCCCGGTACTAAAGGGTCTCGCCGTGGGGCCCCCCACTGTAGCCGCCTGCCCCAACCCTTTCGTCCCGGTTGATATTACCAACCGGGACAAAAGGTCCCGCACCAACGGGGACGGCTTCCGGCCGGCCGCCTCGCCTCTAGAACCAGGACTAATGCCCCCTTTAGTACCGGTTCCTGTCCAACCGGTACAAATAGGCCGCACCGAAGCCCCTATTTCTACTAGTGTCAACCGTCAACAGACTCTTTGCCGTGTGCCAGCAATTTCCTGTGACTCCACTCGTTGCCGTGTGCCGGCCTAGAGACGGCACGACACAACTCCATTCTTTGCCGTGCGCTGGCCTAGAGGCAGCACGACACAACTCCCTTCTTTGCCGTGTGCCGGCCTGGAGACAGCACGACACAACAGCCTTCTGTGCCGTGCGCATGCCTAGAGACAGCACGGCAAAGAGTCTTTGCCCAGACCGTACCCCAGGCCTCGCCCTTTGCCGTGTGCTGCCGCAAAACAACACGACATATCTACAATATGTCCCCGTTTTGTTCACAGGTGCGCGCCACGTGTAGGCTGTGCCGTGTGCCTGAACACGGCAAAGTGACCATAATGTCCCCTTTTTGTTCTGTTTTTTTTAAATCCCTGCATTTTACAGATAACTCACAGATGACAATTCTCACACAAATATGACAGAATAGTGCTCCAACATGGTTCTAACTCCACATAACATAGACATAGTTCATCAAATAAGATCAACATAGTTCAAACTCCAACAAATAAGATCAAACTCCTCCATAAGACTAATTCAACATAGTTCAAACTCCACATAGCATAGACATAATCTCAAACACCACATAGGCATAATTCAACATAGCATCCACATGAACTCCGCGACGATGGACGGATGGCGAAGATGGACGTCATTGTTGATCCTCCTACAAGTTTATACAAAAATCATGAGTTTTACAACTAAAATATCTAAGTGTCTAAGCATAGTTCAACTAACCAAGTGGAAATGGCAAATTTGACAACTAAAATAGCTAAGTGTCAATGGCATAAGCATAGTTCAATTAACTAAGTGGAAATGGCAAATTTGACAACTAAAATACCTAAGTGTCAATGTCATAAGCATAGTTCAACTAACTAAGTGGAAATTCAAGAATATGCACAAGTTTAGATGTAGTAAATCAAAAAACATGATCTAAGTTAGATGTAGTAAACAATAAGACACAAGTTGATCTATGTGGTAAACCAAAAGACACAAGTGACCATTGGAGATTCATTGATTGGCTATGTCGATCTAAGCGAGACATGAAGTAAGTTTTCGAACGAGAGTGGTAGCAAGTTGAAATGGTAACTAACCTCTAGTGGCATTCCGGCGGTGGAGTAGGTCCTCAACATCATTGAGGAGCATCCTACACATTTGCAAAGAAATGATGAGTTCGACAACTAGGTGGAAATGGCATAGTCATGGCATTAAAAGAAATCTAACTAAAATTTGACAAGTTCAACTAATGGGTAAAATTTGACAAGTTCAACTAACTAAAATTTGACAAGTTCAACTAAAGTGGCAATGGCATGGCAAGCTAAATTATGAGTCATGCGAGCATACCCACGGGAGCTTCCGGACAACGTTAGGGTTGGAGATATGGGGCTGCCCCTCCGGATCGTCCTGGCCACCAGGCAGCGGCGCCATCGAGTAGGATCCACCCGCCGATCCTGGATTCATCTACAACATGGAAAAATGCTCGCATTACACAAATAATTTAGTTACAACAATAAGATGGATATAATGACAAGTTTGACAACATACTCATGGGAACATCGGTGGAGGGAACGTGAGTGGAGGAAAAGCAAGTCCCGTCCGCAGGAGCCATGCGCTGCATCGTGCTCATCATCCACTCCATCATCTGCGTCTGCTGGATCTGCTGCTGCTGCCTGATCTGCTCCTGCTGCTGCTCATAGAGCACCTTCTGCTGAGGCAACTCCTCCCTGAGCTTGTCGACAGCTAGACCCGAAACTCGTGGGCGGGTCTCCAAAGCAGGCGCACCAGGAGCCCTCCCACGGCAGATCTGGCGTAGAGACGGGACGGTGCGAGGGTCAACAGTGCCGTCACCTATCCACAAGCGGCCATTCGCCTTGCCCCGCAAGCACGACAGCCCCGACGTCAAGTGGACTGGTGAGAGGATCAGCGTCCTTACCGTTGCGCTCCTTGAACTTCGTCGTGTACCCCGTGCTCCGGAGCTCGGCGCCGTTGCTGATCCACATGGACCCTGTATCAGGATCCGGCTCATCCTTGGTACGAAACTTTGCCCAAACGGCGAAGGGCGAGGGTTCTACGCCGGTCTTCAATTTCTGCAAAGAGAGCACGAACATAGGTGAAAAGGAGACTATATTGCAAAAGAGAGCACGGACATATGTGGATTAAAGAATACATTTTCTCACCTCGTTTTGTACGCGTTATTCATTGCCGTGATCTTTTTATTTTCCAGCACGGCAAAGTAGCCTTTGCCGTGTTCCGCAAAACCTACTGCACACGGCAAAGTTTTGCTGCACGGGAAAGACAAATTTTCTGGTAGTGATATGTGACCATTTATATCTAGTTTGTGGAAACATTTTTATTTGCTGAGACGTGCAGAAAACAATGTCTGATAATTAATTGTAGCCCAAGTCATGAGTATATTTCGGTTGTACATGTACCAAAGCAGAGATGTCACGGTCTCTTTATTTCTACCGCTAATGCTACACCTACGGACGGAACGTGCTATGGAAACGCTATGCGCAGGCGAAAGAAAATCTGTTAGAAAAAATATCACCATCTCTATCTATCTAGGCGAGCTCTTCCTCTGTTCGGGCACCGCGGCGACCTATCTCTCGTCGGCGGCGGTGCGGCGACCTGGCCCTTGTCCGTGGCGGCGCGGAGACGCGGCGACCCGGCGCTCGTCCGCGGCGGCGCGGCGAGCTCCCCTAATCTGCAGCTTCACGGCGATCCCCACAGAGCGGCGACCTACCACTCGGCTCTGTTTTTCTGTAGCTTTTGTTACAGCTCGTTGCAGGAGTCACAATCGGTTTTGTTTCTCAACTTTTCTTGTAAAAAAATCACAGCGTGTCCAATTATTTTGCTTGATCTCTATGCAAAAGCTTGTTTCCTTGTCTTTGTTACGAGCCAGACTATGTTGTTCCTCCCAAGAAACGTGCAGACAGGAAATAGAGTGCATCTTCAGAAGCAACAAAGATGATGGTAGTCTTGCTAGTGTGCTAGTGATCCTTGTCTGATGGAGATTGCCAAGTAACCTGAGAGATAATATTCAGTGGAGGAAACATCAAGCTATAGGACAATTAGCAAATATTGTTGTTGGTACCTATGGATGGTTTACAATCTGAGACAATGTATTCTTGTGATCACTTTATGGGAAGTTCAGTTCTGCATAAGTGTTCTTTGTAGTCCTGTCATCTTATCATGTATATGTACTTCTTCAGTATTAATGAATAAAGATTGCTTGGTTCGGAAAGATTATAGAAGGTGTAAACCCTGTCCATGTGGCTGGCATGTGCACTGAATAGTCAGTGAAACTTTACAAACAGATAGCACTAAGAAAACATCCATTACAATTTTCAACACAGTGCAGAAATGTTACAACTTGAGATGTAGAGAAAGAAAAATTGATGGATGATCTCATCTCTTATCAGTACCCTAGTTCCTATCAGCTTTTACATTAAAGTTGTCATGGGGCTGCATCCAACACTTCAATTTACACCCAAATCATGTCTAACTCTGGTCCATCGTATCATTAATCCTTTCAATTCCGTTGAAGTGTAATTCTGCAGAATTGGACAGAGCGGTAGAGCTTTGCTCAACTTGAAGCAACATACTTGTATATTTTCACATTTTCACATTTTTTCTCCACCGATCAAGAATGTACTGTGAAGGAACCTCCTTTATTTTCTTGTGAGTGAGCACACATAACACATGCCTCCAGAGAATACCTCTGAACTCAAAACAGCCACATGAACACTTGACTTCGCACTCTTCCTCATTGAAATATACATGGTACACATAATCTTTCCTCCATCCTTCATGTTTGTCAATTAGCACATCCTCAATTATTTTGTATGTTTCTATTGCCCCTTCTTTTTGTATGAAGTTCCGGTCACAGTACATAATGTGTGTTAGCTCCTCTTGGACCTCTTTGAACTTCGAATTTGTATACACTGATTGGAACTGCTTCTCGATGTCAAAGTGTGTGATAGTAGGTATGGTTGAATGGAAAGAATTAAAATCAGCGATTATCTTCTTCTCAACTTTATCACGAAGAGCATTCTCATATTGGCTAGCAAAATGCTTCAATGTTGTCTTGGCATTAACATACCCATCAAAGAAGGCATGCATACTCTCGCTACGTTGAGTAGTGGACATGCCTGCCCAAAAACAATCTTTCACAAATGATGGAACCCAACGATGCCGATTGTCATAGAGCCCTTTAAGCCATTCATTATCAGCAATATTGTACTTTTCAAGCATACGCACCAAGAACTTTCAAAATCTGTAATTGTTAACGAATCATAAACTGCTTTGCCAATAGCAGTCTTGATGTACTCATATTCGTCATATCCACCTAGCTTCGCAGGTAGCTTGTTCATTATATGCCACAAGCACCACCTATGTCGAGCATCTGCAAAAACTATTTCCACGGCATTCTGAATTGCTCTTGCTTGATCTGTAACAATAGCTCTTGGTTGACGATTTGACATACATGTCAGCCATGCTTCAAATAACCAAACAAATGTTTCAGTATCTTCATTTGATAATAAAGCACATCCTAGCAACACAGATTGTCCATGATGATTCACTCCAACAAAAGAAGCTAACGGCATATCATATTTGTTCACCAAGTATGTGGTGTGTAAAGTAATAACGTCACCAAAGGAGTCATAAACTGCTTTACTTCTTGCATCAGCCCAAAAAACATTCCAAAGTCGAGATTCATCATCGACATCCATGAGACTAAAAAAATCGGATTGTCGGATTGCATTTTCATAAAGTAGTCACGAATGGCCTCAGCATCACCACTTCCAAGTTTCAATCTTCTTGTTTTCTCTAGAAAATTGCGACATTCTTTCTCACCAAAGGTCATGTTGTCATGAGCATCCACTGCCACAACAAAAGAATTGAAACTCTTGTTTACTCGTATTGCCGCCCGGTCATTCAACTCAAGCCTCCGCTTAACATGAAAGTCTAACTTCTTGTTGCATCGAAATAACCGTGATTTTGTGGACTTAATGTATGGTTATGATCTAGAATGACCGTTGAAAGATGAAACTTTCCTTCCGGACCACAGACAATATTAACTTTAGCTTTACAACCTAACCCAGCCGTTGGATTTGGCTTCAACATATTTCTTGAGTTGGACTGAGTCTTCCCATAGCGAGAACAACAAAGTGTAAGGTACTTCAGTTTTCCATTATTGTCAGTGTTTGAGCTTCTTCTCGTCACACCAAACCCTTTTGCTTTTAGCATAATTTTTGTAATACTCTCGCACATCATTCTCGGTATCAAATGTCATCCCCAATTCAGGATCTTCAAGTAACACATCTGGTAAAGATTCACCATGGTCCTCTTCAAGTTCCACATTGATTTTCTTCTGTTGCTCGATGCCATCATCATCGCTTGATATAGACATGTCTCTTGATTCTTGAACACAATGAGCCCCATCACCCATTTCTGTAAATCATGATAGTATTAAAATTATATCTTCACAATAGACGAATTATTTTTTAACATAGCAGAATACTAAGATTACCTGCTGATGCAGATAGACAAGGATTAGACGTGAACCTGCTTCTCTGCCCTAGAAGGATCTCTCAGCAGCTTGGCGCGCTCAATCTGAACCAACGCAAAACCGGCATGAACCCAAGGATCAACGAAGTACTTAGCTGTAGGCTGTAGACCTGTAGCAAAGTTCAGAGGGTTTGTACCGACCACGATTCACAAGGCAAACCTGAATGAAATCGAGCAACTCTTCAGTCCGTGAGTTCGGGTACGTGCGCGCGCGTCCGTCCAAGTTGAGCACCTCGGCAGCGGCACGACGGCGAGGTCTAGCCGCAGGCTGAGGAAGATTGTTGTCTACCGACGCGTCGGCCTGTGTCGGCCCAGTGAAAACCAGGGTACCATGGGCCGGCCTGCCACAGCCCTCAACACTCAGAGAGGATTTTTATAAGGACCAGGCGTCTCAGCTTGGTGAGCCTCGCGAGGCGCTTTGCCCTCGCGACGCCTCGCGAGGACCCTCCACGACGGAAGAATATCACTAAGTCATGGCGCCTAACCGCGCCACCCTCGCGAGGCCTCTCTCGCGAGGTGCCAAGTACTTCAGAACCTCGGCGAGGAGGTCTAGCCCTCGCGAGATTCCTTCAAGCGGAAGCAAGCTCTGCGCCCGCTGCAGAGCGCACATGGCCTCTACACCCGACGCAGAGTGACGCGCGCACCTACGCGTAGTGACGACGATGCCGCAGTTGCCTTCTTGGTAATTAAAGCAGTCAACAAAGCAGCGACAAGGAAAACGGACTCCAAGAATTGCCATTTCGGTGATAAGGGGACCGTTGGCCGCTACGCTCCAAGGCAGACGTCACCGTGGGACACCCCACGACCCTCTCCATCGCCAGCCCATCGTTCTGGATGGACAGTGGCTTTATCTGTCAAGAGGCAGCAGCTTTTGGTTGTGGACCGAGTCTATGGACAGCTCCGTTGCTGTGCACCGTCCATTTACTTGTCGCCATGTGGTAGCCCTTCCCGCCCAAAGAATTGGGGGAAGAGGCCCGGGGCGCCTATACAAGGGGGCGGTGTACGACCGTAGCAAGGGATCGATCATTTGAGTAGCTTAGCCACACCCGCGCAAGGAAGAAAACGACGCAGTAGCTTCTCGTTCTGCCATAGTCCACCACAGCCATAGCTGAGCCCTCGGCAAGCTCATTGTACTGTAACCTCTACAAGCAGTGCAATACAGACAGGCAGGAGTAGGGTCTTTACACCTCACGGTGGGCCTGAACCTTGGTATGGGCTGGTGTTTACTCTCTGTCGTGATGTTCCTCACCGAGCTCGACGAGCACCGTCGCCGAGGTAGTTGAGGATTTGTTTGACTGCGTGTTCAGCCCCTTACTCGATTCTTGGCATCAGTGAGACACACCCCTAGTTCCTGGGACTAGTCTTCGACATTTGACGCGCCAGGTAGGGGGCTGAGGCGCGTCTTCAACCTCTTCACGCCATGGCCGAAACGCGAGCTGAACGGCTCGCACGACGGATGTCCCGCAGGGCCAACACCGAGCCCGTCGCCAACCGCAACCCGCGTGGCCGTCCACGTGCCAACCGGGCTCCGGAGCACAACGACGACCCCGAGCCACGCGTCGAGCACCCCGACGACCTGGAGGGCGGCAACGACGACGACGGCGAGGGGGCTTCCTCCATGCACCCGTCCGGGAACCCGAGTGCTTCCACGCAGAGCCGTGTGGCGCCCAGCCCAACCGCTGCGCTGCTCATGGCGTAGCCGCGCAGGAGCCGCTGCGCTACCGCCCCACGCAGGCGGGCCACGACGTCTGGCTCGGACGCAAGGAGCTCATCAACGCCGCCCCCGTACCCGCTCCAGCGCCGGCACCCTCTCGCTCGCTGGTGCACCACTCCGGACGCGGAGGGAACGTAGCGCACGGCGCTCCTCCTCCCCCTCCGCCTCCGCCACCACCTCCTCCAACTGGAGCACCAGCGGGGAATCACCGCGCCGCGTCGCACGCGTCCTCGCCGCACGACTGCCAGATCGTGCAGCAAACACCTCCGGATGCGCGCGTGGAAATCGAGCGCCAACGAGACCGCCACAACCGCGTTGTCCAGGAGGTTGTGGCCGTAGGCCGCCAGAACCGCAACGCGCTCGCCGGCGGCGTCACGACATACGCCACAGGCTGCTCCGCCTTCGCTGGCCATTCACGGCGGCGGAGACGGACGCAGCTCGGCCCGGTCGATCTGATCGTAGGGAAAGACCTACGTGCAGTTCCAGCTTTTAGCTGCATAATTAGCGGGATTGATTTGGTGGGCTTCCTTTTTTTTTGCGTTTCTCCCATTCCACGTTGGATTCCATCTTTGTCAGCGCGTAACTCGTCCGTAACTCCCCGTAGCTGTAGCATTGTCGTATTTCTACATAGCAGAGTCCAGACTCCAGAGGCTGTCAAAAAAAAGAGTCCAGACTCCAGAGCCGATGAAACAGCTACGCATATATAACACGAGCAGGCGCCTCCTTTTTTGCCGTATCTCCAAGCCGTTGTCTCCTTGGTCATAGGCGCTAGATCCCATCATGTCAATGTCGGCGGTCGTGTCCGCCCTTCGAGCCGCCGGTCGGCGGCAGGTCTCCGCCTCAACCATCGCCATGAGGCAAGCGACGGGCTCACACGTCGTCCGGATGGACGGCTACACGGAACTCAGGAAGACAGTGGCCAATGGGGTGAAGATCAGATCTGGTACGTTCACTGTGGGCGGCCATGACTGGCACCTTTCATACTACCCAAACGGCTGCGGCGCCGAGAGGTCCAAGGGCTCCGTCTGCCTCTACCTCCAGCACGCCAGTCATGCAAAGACGGGGGACACCACGGCCAAGATCGAGTTTAGTATACTCGACGAGGCCTCGAAGCCAACTTACACTCAGACAATACTAGAGCACCGCTTCTCGGAGAAAAAGCTCAATTGGGGTTTCAGAGACTTCATCAAGCACGAGGATCTGGACAGGATGAAGCTTATTAAGGACGACTGCCTGACTGTCCTCTGCGACGTCACGGTCACCGAGCCGCGTACCGACGACCACATCGAGGTTCCCTCCCCGGAATCTGAGGTTGATGTAGCGCCCCCGACGCCGCCGCCGTTCGACTTGCCCGGGCAACTCGCGGAAGCCGCGTGGAATCTCAAGAAAGTGGACGTCGAGATCGAGGTCGGTGGGGAGACCTTCCCGGCGCACCGGTGGGTACTTGAGGGCGAGGCCGGATCACCCGTCTTCAAGGCGGAACTATCGCTCGCCTCGACAGCAGCCGGCATCACCAAACTACGCGTCGACGGCATGGACGCCGAGGTGTTTAAGGCTCTGCTCCGGTTCATGTACACCGCTGAGTTTTCGGAGAAGAGCCAGCTCGAGGATGCGACGATGGCCGAGAAGCTTCTTGTCGCGGCAGACAGGTATGAGATGGAGAAGCTGAAACTCATCTGCGAGGAGGCGCTGACCCAGCACATCGACATGAGCTCTGTGGCTGCCACTCTAAAGTTTGCCGAGCGGAATCATTGCTCCGTGCTGACGGCGGCATGCATTCAGTTCCTCTCTTCTCCTGGTAATCTGGAAAAATTCATGGCGGCTGATGGGTTCAAGCAGCTAAAGGCAGAAGCAGGTTACCCTTCTGCTCTGGTTGAGCTTGTGGTGAAGAAGGGGTGGTTCGTGTAACACGCAGATAGCTAGGTAATTATTAGCTAATTAAGCAGGATACTCGTGTTACTATGTTAGAGATATTATAATGCATGTGCTTTTTTTCGGAAGTGGAAGATTATATTTCCTCTACATGCATACAAACCCAAATAATTTATTACATACGGGTGCCACGAGTGATGAGCATGGCCAATTCGATCGACTGGTTGGGGAGGAGAGGACTATCGGCAAATGATTGATGTTCTCCGAGTAGGCCATGAAAAAAAGTTGGTACGTGCAGCTGCTGCATGGAATTCGTACATGCAGAGTTTATAGTTGTTCTAAGAAAAAAAAATCGGGGTCTAGCAAATATGCATCAGAACAATTTAATATTTTCTAGACGGGTTCTAACCGTAATCCTACAAGAAGCTGTCAACAAAAAGCCTCGCTAAAAACAGAGAAACATACCGCATCTAGGCTAAGGTTTCATCAAATTGTTTTTTCAGGGAAATCCAACTAACTTTAGTGCTCGAAATAGGCTTTCGTCCCACTTTATTATAAATAAAACAACGACCATCATACAACCACGCATACAAACGCAACATCACACATGCTGGGGCTTCAGCAAACACAATGCCCAAAGGAAAAAAGAAACGAAGGACATGGTGAATCGACGAAACAAAGATGACCCGCGACCGTTGCACCCTCTCTGATATGTCCACCACGCTCTCAGCATCCCGAAGTACCCAGTGCCAAGCAGCACCTCCGGGGGAGCGCCGTCGACATGGCGCCGCTGCCGGACCAACGAACTGGTTCTAGGGTTTCCCCCGGCACTCGGAGTAAAGTGAACTGGGGGTACCCACGACGCCCTCCAACAAGGAATGGCACCACCCGAAGATGGCACCGCGTCGGTGTCGACCAGCCGACAAAGATTTCTCCCGACCCCTAGACACAGAAACACCTCGGCGCAACTGGATCACCACCACCCGCTTCTCCGTCCATCAGAAAGCGTCACCACGTTCTTGCCATCATCCTCGCCGTCTCTTCATGAACACTGACCCACGGCCTGCAAGACGGAGCATACGACATCGCCGGAAAGAGGGATGATACGTCTCAAACGTATCTATAATTTTTGATGTTCCATGCTGATATTATATCAATTGCTACATGTTTTGGTTACACTTCATATAATTTTTATGCATTTTCTGCGACTAACCTATTAATAAGATGCCACAGTGCCAGTTCCCTGTTTTCTGCTGTTTTTGGTTTCAGAAAATCTATTAAGGAAATATTCTCGGAATTGGACGAAACAAAAGACATCGTCAATAATATCACGAGGAGATCACGGAGTCCAAAGGGGAGTCGGAGCAGACCCACCAGGGGGCCACGCCACACTAGGGCGCGGCCCAGGGTGGGCCCGCGCCCCCCTATGGCGTGGTGGCCCCCCTCGGCCACCGACGCCGCCTCTTCGCCTATATATTCTCCGCGACGCGAAAACCCTATTACGGTCGATCATATTCCACGAAAAGTTTCGTCGCGGCCGTCATCGTCAATCTCAGATCGGAGGAGTTCTGAAGCTCTTCCCGGCACCCTGCCGGAGGGGAGATCATCACCGGAGGGCTCTACATCACCATGCCTGCCTCCGGAGTGATGCGTGAGTAGTCCACCCCTGGACTACGGGTCCATAGCAGTAGCTAGATGGTTGTCTCTCTACCTTGTGCCTCCATGTTTAGATCTTGTGAGCTGCCTAACATGATCAAGATCATCTTATTGTAATGCTAGATGTTGTGTTTGCTGGGATCCGATGAATATTGATACCATGTTTATTCAAGTTGTTTATCTATGTGCTCTTGATCTTGCATGCTCTCCGTTGCTAGTAGATGTTTTGGCCAAGTAGATGCTTGTGATTCCAAGAGGGGGTATTTATGCTCGATAGTGGGTTCAGTCTCTAGATATCTGGATCAGTGACAGAAAAGTCTAAGATGGTAGATGTGCTGTTGCTACTAGGGATAAAACATTGGTGCAGTGTCCAAGGGCACTTGTATTGATTACATTACACACTTTACTTCATGCAATAATCTGTTGTTAGCAACTTAATACTGAACAGGATGCGGATGCTGCCTTGAAGGTGGATTATTTAGGCTTAGATGCGGTTGGAATAACGGTCTATGTACTTTGTTGTAATGCCCAACTAGATTTCATAGTAGACATCTTGGCATGTATTGCATTGTTATGCCCTCTCTATTTGTCAATTGCCCAGCTGTAATTTATTTACCCAACATGCTAGTTATCTGTTCTGAGAGAGACACCACTAGTGAACTGTGGAACCTGGTCCAATTTTCTCATACTGTTTACACAACCTGCTGCAATCATCTGTTTCATGTTACTTGCTGTGTTTCCTGCTGTTTTCCACACCATACGTTTAACTCTTTGTTTCTGCAAGACCGGAGAGATTGACAACCTCTCTGTTTCGTGTTGGGCAAAGTTCTGGTTTGTGTCTGTGCAGATTCCACGTTGGTGCAAGCTCCCTAGCGCCAGGGGGAGTCAACATCAACAACCTTCCGATAGATCGTCAAGTCCTACTGGTCCGATTAAACCTTGGGTAGATTATTCAAGGGAAAACTTCTGCTGTCTACATCATAACCTTCCTCTTGGGGTTCACCAACACGTAGCCATCAAGCTGTTTTCTGGCGCCGTTGCCAGGGAAGTACTCATCATCACCATCATCATCATCCTCAAATACTCTCCCGTCAACCAGGCACCAGCTGTTTTCTGGCGCCGTTGCCGGGGACTTGGAGGCTATTGGAAAGGGGAGTCTCTCAGTTCCGATCTCTTTACTTTGTTTTTTGTCTTGTTTTATTTTTGTTTTGCTTGCTGTTAAAAATCAAAAATCCAAAAAAATTAAATTCCTGCATCTAGTTTTTAATTTCGAGTTACCCTGTTGCTTGTTTTAGGCTTGCTAAAATGAGTAATCCTGAAAATACTAAGTTGTGTGACTTTACTAGCACAAACAACAATGATTTTATCTGTACACCCATTGCTCCACCTGCTTCTAAAACAGAATTTTATGAGATTAAGCCTGCACTGTTAAATCTGGTTATGAAAGAGCAATTTTCTGGTGTTAGTACTGATGATGCTGCTGCCCACTTAAACAATTTTGTTGAACTTTGTGATATGCAAAAGTATAAGGAGGTAGAGAGTGATATTATTAAGCTGAAATTGTTTCATTTCTCTTTAAGAGGAAGAGCTAAAGATTGGTTGCTATCTTTGCCTAGAAATAGTATTGATTCCTGGACTAAATGCAAAGATGCTTTCATTGGAAAATATTATCCTCCTGCTAAAATTATCTCTTTAAGAAGCGGCATTATGAACTTTAGGCAACTTGATAATGAGCATGTTGCCCAAGCTTGGGAAAGAATGAAGTCTTTGGTTAAAAACTGTCCCACTCATGGACTGACTAATTGGATGATCATCCAAACCTTTTATGCAGGACTAAATTTTTCTTCAAGGAATTTGCTGGACTCGGCTGCTGGAGGGACCTTTATGTCCATCACTTTGGGTGCTGCTACAAAGCTTCTTGATGATATGATGGTAAATTATTCTGAATGGCACACTGAAAGGGCTCCAACTGGTAAGAAGGTAAATTTTGTTGAGGAAATTTCCTCCTTGAGTGATAAAGTTGATGCTATTATGACTATGCTTTCGAATGGACATGGTGTTGTGGATCCAAATAATATTCCTCTTGCTTCTTTGGTTGCTCATGATGAGAAAAATGTTGATGTAAACTTCATTAAAAATAACAACTTCAACAACAATGCCTATAGGAATAATTTTGGTAGCAACAATTATAGGCCATATCCTTCTAATGGTAGCAACTCTTATGGTAATTCCTATGGTAATTCCTACAGTAACAATAGAAGTGTGCCCTCTGATCTTGAAGTCATGCTAAAGGATTTTATTAGCACACAAACTACTTTTAATAATACTGTTGAGGAAAAGCTAGGAAAAATTGACACCCTTGCTGCTAAAGTTGTTAGTCTTGCTCATGATGTTGAAATGCTGAAAATAAAAGCTATTCCTAGTGATATTAGAGAGAGTAAAACACTCAATGCTATTCAAATTAAAATTGATAATAACATTAGGATGATTGCTGAACTGCATGAAAGATGGGAGAGAGAAGAAAGAGAAGCTGAAATTGCTGAACAAAATAGTATTGTTAGAGTTTGCACTATTTTTACTAATGAAACAAATGTAGCCTCTAGTGCTAATGCGCCCCCTACTGTTAGTGAAAAGATAATAAGTGTTGGAAATGTCTCTACTAACTCTACAAAAAAGTTTAAATTGCCTGATAGCACTACTTTTGTTCCTAGTAAAAGTGCTGAAATTTTTAGAGCTGTTGGTGATAATTGCTCCATTGTTTTTGATGACAACAACTTCAATTTCGAAAATTGTAACATAACTGAAGTCATCATGTTCTTGCAAAAGCTAGCTAAGAGTCCTAATGCTAGTAAAATAAATATGGCTTTTACTGAACATATTATCAAAGTTCTCATGCATGCTAGGGAAGAAAAATTAAAACTTGAAGCTTCTATCCCTAGGAAGAAGATGAAATACTCACATGATACTAGTGTCAAGACAAATTATGGTTTTGGATTTTCTGGTCTTGACAATACTTGATGCATCTCTTCATGCCTAGCTCAAAGGCATTAAAGAAAAGCACTTCTGGAGATAACCCATGTTTTTATTTGCTGTTTTATTTTTGTTTTCTTGAGTCAAGGATGCTTGTTTACCTCTGTAGCAACTCCTTTGTATCTTTTATTTGCTGTTTTGTTGTGCCAAGGAGAGTTACTAATGCAAAGTTGGTTTTTATTTTCGGGACTGCATTGGACAGATTGCTGTTCGTCACCGTTTAATTCAGTAGAAAATCAGAAAAAATCGAAAAATGCTGAAACTTTTTGTGCATGTTCCTGATGATGTTACGCAACTTTCATTATTTCAAAAGTTTTTCATCTGAGCATCGTAAGTGCCTCGAAAAAATTCGTCATTACAGACTGTTCTGGTTTGACAGATTCTGTCTTTTATTTTGCATTCTCTCTTTTACAAGTTTTTAAGTGGTTTCTTTTCGTGTAAAAGTGCCCACTTGAGCCTAGTAACAGTGGCTAATGTTTAAAATAGTTGGCTTGTGAGTTTTGTCTTTGCTAGAACTTTGAAGTATTATCTTTTAGTGCACTAACCTGCTAATGAGAAAAGCTGTTAAGTTTTGGTGTGAAGGAAGTTTTCAAGTGTTGATAGAGGAGAATGATACATGATCAAGAAGAGTGAAGAGCTTAAGCTTGGGGAGGCTTACCTCCCCAGCATATTTCAAGAAGACTCAAGCATCTAAGCTTGGGGATGCCCAAGGCATCCCCTTCTTCATCTACAAATTATCAGGTCATCTCTAATGGTGCTATATTTTTATTGCTTCATGCTAGTGTACTCTTCCTTGGAGCGTCAGTGTGTTTTTGTTTTCAGTTTGTTTTGTTTTGTTTGCTGTGCTATACTTGTTGGATCCTAGTATTCATGTTTGGGAGAGAGACACGCTCCACTTTTTCATTAGAATACTCTTGTGCTTCACTTATACTTGTTGAGTATTCCTGTCTAGTTGTGTTATTGCTGTTAGCTCTCAGTTTTTCATGTATCTCTTGTTAGAGCTTTCAGTTTCTTTTGAAGAAAGTACTCTCTTGCTTCACTTATATCTGTTTGGAGAGTTGTCAAATAAGTTGATTGGTGTTTGGTTGGACCAGAAAAATGCTATGCATGTGGTAGTGGTATAAAATGCTTACATGAATCTTTTTAGATCGTTGTCTTGAGTAATTTGATGCTTGCCAATTGTTTTGAGCTGTCAAGTAATTAATGTTTAAGCTTGTGCATCATGTAAGTAATGGCTATTAATGAAGAACTACTATAAGGATTTTCTGCTATAATAATCTGTTGCATAATTGGAAGTCCATAGTAGTCTAGATAATTTTTGGATGAAGGCTATGTGTTAACAAGGAAGACAGTGGGAGTCTATGGTTCGTCAAACCTTGTGTTTTATGTACACTCTTGCTATTCCAGTTGATAATGATGTTTGCTTATAATAACCTTGCTAGCCTAAACTCTGTACTAAGAGGGAATGCTTCTTGTACATCCAAAACCTTGAGCCAAATCCATGCCACCTGTGTCCACCATACCTACCTATTATGTGGTGTTTTCACCATTCCAAGTAAATTTCTTCATGTGCTATCTACTAACTACTCAAAACAATTATCCTTTTTGTGTCACTACTTGAAAAGCTCATAAGGACGTAGTAGTGAGATTTGTCATCTTCCATGCTAATTAATTTACAAGGATTGGCAGCTTCATCTGCTTCTCCACCTTTTATTTTGCATTAAAGAGCTGGTTAGTCCACCCTATAAATAAATAAATAGACACTCCTCCATGGTGAATGTTGGTGGGCACCCGAGGATTCGGTTAGCCATGGTTTGTGGAAAGTAAATGGTTGGGAGGAGTGTCACCAATAAGTGCTTGTTACAAGTGCAGTCCTAAAAACTCTCGGAACCGCTCTAAAAGTTAGTTAGCCATGGAAGATGACAAGTACCTGCTATTTGATTTGTTGACACCTGTATACACCATTACCTTACAAAACAATATTTTATGCTCTCTATATGCCTTCGGGAACTACAGCTCTAGCACATGATGTTAATCCCTGCTTCCCTCTGCGAAGGGCCATTCTTTTACTTTTATGTTGAGTCAGTTTTCCCACTTCTTTCTGTCTACTTAAGCAAACATCATTGTCAACTCCAGTATAACAGTTTTTACATAACTTTGTGTTTGGTTGATCATATTCTTTGCATTGACATTATCTATATGATATACATGTTGAAAGTTGAAGCAAAAGCTGAAGCTATTATCTTCCTTTGTGTTGATACAAACACTTTCATGTTGAGAATTATTGCTGCTGTGAGCTAACTATTATGTTAGACTATTATATCTCTAAATGTTTTATAGTATTATTCATGAAAGTTTGCACTTGTGTGATCACTTATGTTTACTCTTTATTTACTTGCTTGCAAACTATAGACCATTGGCTTGGATCACTTCATTCAGATCATGTGCATTACATTGTTATTTGATCAAAGATTGTGTTGGTAGCATGTCACTTCAAAAATTATCTGTTTTTATCGTTTACCTACTCGAGGACGAGCAGGAACTAAGCTTGGGGATGCTTGATACGTCTCAAACGTATCTATAATTTTTGATGTTCCATGCTGATATTATATCAATTGCTACATGTTTTGGTTACACTTCATATCATTTTTATGCATTTTCTGGGACTAACCTATTAACAAGATGCCACAGTGCCAGTTCCCTGTTTTCTGCTGTTTTTGGTTTCAGAAAATCTATTAAGGAAATATTCTCGGAATTGGACGAAACAAAAGACATCGTCAATAATATCACGAGGAGATCACGGAGTCCAAAGGGGAGTCGGAGCAGACCCACCAGGGGGCCACGCCACACTAGGGCGCGGCCCAGGGTGGGCCCGCGCCCCCTATGGCGTGGTGGCCCCCCTCGGCCACCGACGCCGCCTCTTCGCCTATATATTCTCCGCGACGCGAAAACCCTATTACGGTCGATCATATTCCACGAAAAGTTCCGTCGCGGCCGTCATCGTCAATCTCAGATCGGAGGAGTTCTGAAGCTCTTCCCGGCACCCTGCCGGAGGGGAGATCATCACCGGAGGGCTCTACATCACCATGCCTGCCTCCGGAGTGATGCGTGAGTAGTCCACCCCTGGACTACGGGTCCATAGCAGTAGCTAGATGGTTGTCTCTCTACCTTGTGCCTCCATGTTTAGATCTTGTGAGCTGCCTAACATGATCAAGATCATCTTATTGTAATGCTAGATGTTGTGTTTGCTGGGATCCGATGAATATTGATACCATGTTTATTCAAGTTGTTTATCTATGTGCTCTTGATCTTGCATGCTCTCCGTTGCTAGTAGATGCTTTGGCCAAGTAGATGCTTGTGACTCCAAGAGGGGGTATTTATGCTCGATAGTGGGTTCAGTCTCTAGATATCTGGATCAGTGACAGAAAGGTCTAAGATGGTAGATGTGCTGTTGCTACTAGGGATAAAACATTGGTGCAGTGTCCAAGGGCACTTGTATTGATTACATTACACACTTTACTTCATGCAATAATCTGTTGTTAGCAACTTAATACTGAACAGGATGCGGATGCTGCCTTGAAGGTGGATTATTTAGGCATAGATGCGGTTGGAATAACGGTCTATGTACTTTGTTGTAATGCCCAACTAGATTTCATAGTAGACATCTTGGCATGTATTGCATTGTTATGCCCTCTCTATTTGTCAATTGCCCAGCTGTAATTTGTTTACCTAACATGCTAGTTATCTGTTCTGAGAGAGACACCACTAGCGAACTGTGGACCCTGGTCCAATTTCCTCATCACTACAAGAAATATGCTAACTTGTGACCCTCAATATTGGTCACAGAAATGGTCATGAACTGTCATTTGTGACCTTTTTGTGACCAAAAACGATTGGTCAAACGATGAGCGTCACTAATGGCAGTTTGCGACCTTTTTTGGGGATTGGTCATAGACAATTGTGACCAAAACAAAAGGTCACAAATTTTATGACCAATTGTTTTGGTCACTACCAATCTAGCCAGTCCACGTCAGATCCAACGTGGCTGAGCTGACGTGGCGTAGCTGACGTGGCAAGTCCCAGTCAGATCCAACGTGGCCGAGCTGACGTGGCAAAATTGTGACCAAATGGAATGGTCGTAAATCAGAATCAGCCCAGTCCAGTTCAGCCATCTAAATGGGCCTGGCCCAATAACACGGCCCATTTAACATACTTTTTTCGCAGATTAGTTTAACCGGCTATTTGGGCCCAGCCCAACAGTTTGGCCTTTTAATTTTCTGGGCCGTGGCCTTTTTGGATCAACAATATCAGAATTTCTTTTTGATATATGCGAAAATTAATTATATGGGTCCCAGTTGTCAGGTTCATATATGTGGCGATCAGATTTCAGTTATATAGGTCCCAGATGCCAAGGTCATAAATTTCATAATTCAAATTGACAGTAACTGCATAAAAATAATTTAAATTGACAGACAGAATACACAAAAAAACTTCAAATAACAGTAGCCAGATTCAGTATGGAGCTCCTGCTCTACAGATAACACATAATACAATGAAAATCGAAGTTACAGAATACACAAAAAAACATCTAGATACTATACAAGCTCTACAAGTGCTATCTTCTTCAGCATGGAGCTCCTGCTCTTGTCATATTGACTCATTGGATGACCAAAGTAACATCATCATGCCTTCCACGGCTCCTGTTACATGAACAAGCAGAGAATTATCAAAAAAACTGGAGCCAATATTATGAACATTCCATTCAAAATGACATAGTTCGTTAGAATGATAACACAATTTAGCTAGCACCATGCCTTTTGTTATCCAGCTAGTCAAAATGAGATATCCATACAAGAAAACAGAAACAACATAATATGCATAGCTCCAGTGCAGGTCCTGCAACTAATTTCACTGCAACACATTGCCCCTATACAAAAAGACCACTACCACGACCATCCATTCAAATGGCAGGATCAAAGACTACTAGTCAGCACACACATACTAACATCACAAAGGCATGAGAAAATAAAAGGAACCAAAAGAGGTACCTGTCATTGATAGACAATGAACTGGATTGAGTTATCATTTGAATTCTACTTCAGGACTAATTTTATATTCAGTGACCATGCTGAGGACTACAGACAAGACAATTTCTTATCCAGCCAAGCTGTAACCAAATGCCAACATTATAAATTTATTTGTAATCACAGAGTAGCTGTAAACATTATCTATACATGTAGCAAGATCCCTCTATTTCCCAGGTTTCATCATTATGATCTCGATTAACAGATGAAGCAAGCAATCAAGCATCACCATATCGTGAGAGAAGAAATAGAAGATTACCGATCTGGTGAAGCAGAGTTTGATTATGACGGCTATTTCTGGTGCCAGGTTCACCTCATTCAGACAAGCGACTCAGGACGCCACTAGACCTCCTGCATCCAGCGTTAGAGAGGGCAGTCTTGCGTCCTCTGCACCACTTGCGCACTGAAAAAACATTAAAGAAACAAATACGTTAGATAGGATAACACAAGTGGCTGTTCATGGTTCTCTATTAATATTCATGATTGTTGTTTGTCATTATTTCACATTATGCATAAGCACATTAGAAACATCAAATCTCAAGTGAATAAATTAATCTAGCATAAGCACATTAGAAGCAAATTAATGTATCCATCATTAACAAAGAAATGGTTTGTATCAATGAATCTACGAATAGGTCAAGCAACGTATATGCCTAAAATGAGATACGCATACAACAAAACAGAGACAATATGAATTTAGCTAGTGGAGATAACAGTGCATGTGCTAACAATAATTTGAGTACTCCTTAGTCTAGTGGAGCTAATAATCCAACTATAGAAAGCAAGCAACTTGCAATATTTCTGAAAATTACGGAAACAAGCAAAGAAATGACTTATGTTTTCATTAGCGTCTTGCAATATTTCTGAAAATAGTACAAGATTCCTGAAATAGGTTGGCTTAGTTAGAGGTGCATAAGACATAATGCCTAACATTCTTAACACCAACACAACGCAATGACAGTACTGCCTCCAATCCTTGCAAGCCAAGATTATAACCCTAAGCACAAAACATATTTGACTCCTCCACAATGAAAACATACGGGCATGGGCACATCGAGGCAAAGCTAGCAGAAATATGAACAAAAGGGGATCTGGCGGAGGAGACGGACCTGCGACCTATCTGCGTGACGGAGCGCGATCCTGGAGACGGGGAGGGTCGTGTTGTAGACGATGGCGTGGTAGATGCACAGGATGAGGGTGAATCTGGATAGGACGCGGCCGTCGGCGGTGAGCCTCGGGTGGACGAGGTTGGACACGCTGGATACGTGCTGGGCACCACTCCTTGATGTGCGACTTGGCTCGGTCGTCGTAGAGCTCGTCGGTTAGCTCGAAATCATCATGGACGAAGGCCACCGTCGCCTTGCACTCTAGATCGGACGCGGCGACGGCCATGGCGGGTTGCACCGTGCTCCTTCCCTACACCAACCGGAAGACATGTCCAGGACGAATCATGATTTGAGAGATGCTTGCGGTTCAGAAAGAAAGATAGGAAGAGACTCGCGCTGGCTCGACCTGCAGATGAGCGACTGCTAGAAGACGACGTCGAGGACGAACGTGCAGACGGAGGAGTCGGAGCCGCCCATCACTGCAGCGCAGGACGTGCGGCCAGGACGGCAGATCCGGCGTTGTCGGCCGCGGATCGATGGGATTTCGCGAGAGCACGGTGGGCTGTGGATCTGGCGTCGAAGGTGGCGGATCTGGCGTCGAGGGTGTCGAGGGGGGTGGGGAAGAAGGGGGCGGCGGCGGCGGCGCCATCGATCTGAATCGAGGGAGAGGGAGAGAGAAGGAAGGGGGTTGGTGGGTGGGTGAGTGGCGGGCGGCGCCCCATCGATCTGAATCGAGGGAGAGGGAGAGAGAAGGAAGGGGGTTGGTGGGTGGGTGAGTGGCGGCGATTGGTGGGTGGGAGGGTGATTTCTAGGGTTAGGTTATGGAAGAGGAGAGGATGCCGCGCGCTGCTGTCTTTCCTCTCTTGTCGTTAGGAGAAGTGAGCCAGAGCCGTTGGATCAAAAGCCATGGACAGCTCAGATCGGCTACAGTGGGCAGTGGGGGGTGATCCGTGGACAGAGTGGCTCTGAGTTCTGACTGGTTCCGAAAAATGTTGCCATTAAAAATGGTTTCTAAGTGCTAAAAACATAGAGTTTGTGTAGCACCTATGAAATATTTGTTGTAAATTTGGACCACATAAATTTTAAAAATATAATCCCAAATGTTATTTACAAATAACCAAATAGTTGTTTGTTAAATGTTTCCATCTATCTCTTGTCAAAAAGACAAACTTTTGTCGATGTAGCTGGAAGCGGGTCAAATTTGAACTACAGTTGCCTCGTGGTTTGCTCATGATTTTTTTAAAAATCACTTTTGGATACACAAGTACCTTTTTTATCAGAGATAACAATAGTTTCACCAGATTCAACCCCTAGCTACGAACGGGCATGTCAGTCGTTTTGACCGTATTGTGAAATCGGCATACAAAACTAAAAAAAAATCAAAATAATGGAAAACCTTCACGTGACGTCATGACATATGACCTAGTTACCATAAAAAAAATATAAACTTGCAATTCAGAAGTTTCATTGAAAACGTGTTCCCAGAAACTTGCTATCATGTATAGACATTCATAGCTTTCAAGACTAACAAGCAGTGTTTTGGCCACATTCATGACATAGTTTGTCGAAATGTGCCCGAATTTGGCACATGTGTGTATTGTGGCATGACAAACAATGTTGCCGACCAACGATTTCGACATGTTTCACAAAAAAATACACTTTTCATTTTTTAAGTTCTAATAGCCCGACTTTTTGTGAAGCGGCTACCGAGAGTGTCGTCCAAAATGGAACCGATACAAATTATTCACATAGTAGATATCATTATATGTACAATCACAAAAAAGTATTCATTTCTGAGCTTTTTACCATTTTCCGGTCAATTAAATGGTTTCCTGCTGATTCAGATGGAAATGGCTAAAATTTGAACTACAAGTGCTATATATCTTGCCCGTTATTTTTCAGGAATTTCATTTCTAGGTTCACAACTAGTCATTTCATCATAGATACACGAAAATATTTGCATGATTCAATCACTACACACGAACGGTTATGACCGAGACGGTAATGTCCACCGTTTTGACCGTATTTTGAAACCGGCATAAGAAAAAAAAATCATGGCATAATTTAAAAGACCCAAATTTTAGAAGTCGATGTTTGCATTTCATCATGTCATAATTTTAAAACCCTGTATTTGTTTTATCTTGCATTTGAATTTCAAAGAATAATCTCAAAAATTTATTTCAAATTCCACATAACACTATATAAAGCAATAGATAAGCTTAGGGGTATTTTTTATTTTATTTTGACTAAAAACAGTCCCTAATAGTCTATAATGACAGAGGACATCTTTACAAAATTTATTTGGTTGAAATTGGAGTTCAAAACCAAAAGTTATTAAAGAAAACAAAAAAGAATAAAAAGAAAAGAAAAATTGAACTCCCTCTATTTATGTGGACTCAAAGTCGTGTGAAGCCCATGTTTTCCAGCAGATTCATCTTCTAATGGCTAATGGGCTGTTGGGCCACTTGGCACAACGGAAAAAAATTGTGGCGGCGCTGGCCTAGCTACGAACTTGTGGTTTAAATGGTACTGGCGCGGTAAGGTATCACATGTCATGTGGTGGACTAGTGGTTAGCACCGCTTGTCTATAGAGGGTGAGGGCCTGAGGACTCCCGGCCACGCTCTTTTTGCTTGATTATTCGCCAGCGACGGTAGAAGGTCCTGGGTCCCACGCGTCAGGTTGGCCGGTCCTACCTGCCAGGTGCGTGGCGACGGTAGAGGGTCCTGGGTCCCACATGGCGGGTCCCACGGATCGCACGGTGGGTCCCACATGGCGGGTCCCACAGGTCACACGGTGGGTCCCACATGGTGGGTCCCACATGGCGGGTCCCACGGATCACACGGTGGATCCCACATGGCGGGTCCCACAGGTCCCACATGGCGGGTCGCACGGATCACACGGTGGGTCCCACATGGCGGGTCCCACATGTCACACGGTGGGTCCCACATGGCAGCATGGTGGGTTCCACACGGTGGGTCCCACATGGCGGGTCCCACGGATCACACGGTGGATCCCACATGGCGGGTCCCACATGTCGGTTGGGCTGGGCGGGTCCCACCGGTCATTGTGTGTGCTACTCCTGACAGTGGGTCCTACATGTAAGAGTGACACGTAGGCGAAAATGACACCTAAACACTGACACGTAGGCGTGACCGCTGAGTTGGCTGTCCAGTCAGAGTGACACGTAAGCAAAAATGACACCTAAGCAGTGACACGTAGGTGAGACTGCTGAGTTGGTTGTCAACTAATGAGAATGACCATTTAAATTGGTCGTAATCGGTAGAAAAAATATATTAAATTAATGTTATTTGCATTATGACCAATTCATGTAAGAAGATTATGACCTTTCAGACAGATTTGGTCGTTATATTTTCGGGTTTAGACCCTTCAAAACAGCGAGTGACCAAATGATACAAAATGGTCATAGATCTATGACCAATATTTTCAGGGTCACTATAAAAAGGTCATAGGTTAGCATATTTCTTGTAGTGCATACTGTTTACACAACCTGCTGCAATCATCTGTTTCCTGTTACTTGCTGTGTTTCCTGCTGTTTTCCACACCATACGTTTAACTTTTTGTTTCTGCAAGACCGGAGAGATTGACAAGCTCTATGTTTCGTGTTGGGCAAAGTTCTGGTTTGTGTCTGTGCAGATTCCACGTTGGTGCAACCTCCCTAGCGCCAGGGGGAGTCAACATCAACAACCTTCCGATAGATCGTCAAGTCCTACTGGTCCGATTAAACCTTGGGTAGATTATTCAAGAGAAAACTTCTGCTGTCTACATCATAACCTTCCTCTTGGGGTTCACCAACACGTAGCCATCAAGGGACAGCAGCATCGCCGACCCACGGGAGGAAACAACCTCCACCACCGAGAGGCGGTAGTCGACCAGACAGAGCCGCCGGATCAAACCAGGCCCACACTGGCCTAGTCGGGCCGAAAAGGCCCGTAAAGGTCCCGCCGCTCTGCTGCAACAGGCAGGTCGCAGTGCCGCCGTCCCCTACACCGCGTCGTTGCCGCCACCATCTTCAGGAGGCGTTGCAGCCGCAAGCGCCCCAGCCCGCCCAAGCCCAGATGGGGCCCGATGGGCCCAGATCTGGGCCGGAGGTAGGGCGCCGCCGCCGCTCCACTGCCGGCGCCGCCGCACCAGCTCCACTCGGAGAGCTCCGAACCAACGCCTCCCTAAGCACCAGGGGCGGATCCAGGAATTGACCATGGGGGGGCGAACAAGATATTAACCGTAAAAGCTATACACAGTATATCAAGTCTAACAATCTTTTTAAGGATTCAAATTGTAAAAATATATGATATGCAATTGAAAAATCTGCATTTCTATTAGTTTGAATGTAGATCGACGCCTGAGCCTATCAAACAAGTAGCTCTACTAATAGAAAATAATGAATAAACTGTTATGCCTAGCCAATTAAACGAAGTACGTAGCGATTATTAGATTCGATGAAGCTAGCACATAGCAAGTGCGTACATATATACAGTAATACCTTGGAGGTTGAAACGAGTGGCGTGCGTGACAGCGGCAGGGTCGTAATCGTCGGCATCGGCGTCGGCGACAACTGAGAGATGCAAAGACGCCCAAATTGCTTCGCTAATCACCGACGCTTAAATCCATGTGGCCATGTCCTGGCGGCGGCGCGGCTGCGATGACGCTCAACCAGAACCAGGCTGCTGGGAACGTCACATGCGGAGATCGATGTAGATGAGATCGTGCCGGCGTGCGCGCAGTACAGTAAATCCGATCTTGTACGGTATACATCCATCGATCGAAGGGGATTCCGTTTTGCCTAGGACCTAAGCACGTACGTGCTTTGGGCTTGGCCCATGGCCACCAAATTTAGAGTCTAGTCACTCAGCTAGGTACGAATAGGATTACGATTTGTACTAATTAGAGTAAAAGTGAATAACTACTACTGCCCCCGCTGCATGTCGCTGGGGGTGACCGAAGCATGGGGGTGGCCTGGCCACCGCCCGCCCCTCCCTGGATCCGCCACTGCTAAGCACACCGCCCGAGCCTCGCTCAGCGGCGGAAAGGGAGAGGCGGGATGGGGGCGAGGAAAGGGCGGGGAGGGCCGCGCCGGCCGCCGCGGGGGCGGCACGGTCGCGGGAGAGGGAGAGGTTCGGGAGAGGGAGTCTTCCTGTACCGGTTCAAACTCGTTTAGAATACGTGAGAAAGCTAGCCTTTCACTAACTTTAGTGCTCAATCGTAATGTTTAGGGGTTCAAGTGCAGTACCATGAGCAGTCTTCAATAAGCGATTCTTCATGGTGAAACTTATACATGCTCAAGTGATTGGCTCTTCCTCCCCATTTCCTTGGATAACTGCACTACAAAATCTGGGCCACCAGCAGATATATCTTGACTGACTTTGCTTGCAGACAAGAAGCAATCATCTAAAAAAAAAGCAATCATCTAAAAAAAAAGCAATCACCACTTGGCAAAAATGAATTCACCTCGTAAAAAAGGGAATATAAAGTAGTGACTAGTGAGTGAATTTGAGATCAATGGTCTTGGGCCAAGTCGGTACCAGACTTGCAGAATAAGACGCTGGGTTCGCAACTTGGCACCTCCACCAAGAAATCCGGCCTACCAAATTCTATTGGACCGAAATAATATTTCTCAAGAAAAAAACTCTTCCTTCTAGGGACCTGCAGGTACCGATACTCCCCCTTTTTTTCTCCCCCTTTGAGAGCTTCGATCCATTTGCATCTAGTATTGTTGTTCCCAGCGATGCAGTCCATAGAGATTTTCAATTGTCGTGTAGTAGCGCTGTGGCGCCGGCCGTGTGTCTTACGCTCGAGACAGCACGAACAAAGCACAAGTATGACCAGTATGTTGACCAGTATGTCTTCGGTCTTTAGTCGTTCGATCCGCATGTTTTTTTGTACGTCGAAGTTGCATTTCTTGGACCAGGATTATTTCGTTAACCACACAGATGCAATTTTCAGCATCTTACAACGGACGTAGTATTTTATTTCCACTACCCAAAAACCGAATTTCAAAATGTCAAAAACATTAACAAAATTTCTGGTGTAAATATGAACATTGTATGTTGGTATAAAAAACTTTCACGAAGAAAAGAATTCTTTTGTGGTCGGTGGTTAAAAATAAATACCCGGTGTTCCAAAAATGACTTTGTATGAAACTCATTTTTTTTGTCTTCTACATCAGCCACAAAAAAATAAGTTTTCTTTACGAAACTTTTTTGTGCGAATATAGAGTGTCCATATGTAAACCAAAAAAATAGTTTAAATTCGGTTAAAATGCATTTTACACAATGGGTGCATCTAGACCCACCGGCCAAAACACCGTGTCCTACCCATTTGCAACTGAAAATTCTTCCAACTGTATAAAACTTAGTTGCAACCCACTTGCAATTGGAGAATCTTAGTTGCAACCCACTTGGAACTTAAAAAATGTTATTTGCAATCCACTCGTAACTAAATAAAACTCAGTTGCAACCCATCTGAATCTGAAATCTTTCAGTTGCAACCAACTTGCAACTGAACAGAACTTAGTCGCAACCCACTTGCAACTGAATTAATCTCAGTTGCAACCCACTTGCAATTGGAAAATCTTAGTTGCAACCCATTTACAACTCCCGGTTAGCACGAACCACGATGCAAATGGAATGGTTAGGAATATTTTTCTCAGTTGCAACCCACATGCAACTATTAATAAAACCCAGTTTTAATCCACTTGCAACTGGAAAATCTCAATTGCAAGCCACTTGCAACTCTGAGCCAACATGAATGATGATGCAAATCGAACTGTTAGATTGACCTTAATATAAGTATAGATATAATAATATAATTTAGAGGCCAACCATTTCCTACAAAAGTAAGATCATTTTTTAGAATGTCGAAGAACAAAGGAAAAACCGAAAGTAAGATGAAAAACTGTGAAAGAAAATGAAAATATCAATAGGGAAATGAAAAGAATGGACAAAAAATGGAGTAGTTAGGAATACACCACACATACATAAATTTAAGAGACAACAAACAACTAAGAAAACAGTAAAATGGTTAAAAAAATCTTAGATTCTAGAATGAACAACAACATGAAAAACAAAAGCCCACCTTCTTCCCCTTCTAGTGCTTCAACAGAAAAAAACACAAACAGAAAAACAAAAACAAACAAACAGGCCACGTAGGTAAAAGCCCAGGTACCTTGCTCATGGCAAGCAGCGGCTGCAGCCCACGGCACGCTTGAAGAAAAAATGGGTAACGATCGCTGACTCGCTGTACGACACAGCGATAAAGAGAATCCACTAACAAATTCATATAATCTCGGCGCATAAAATTTAATGGCTGACAAGGTGACTGGGATTTAGTTAATAGCTAGGAGATTTGTTGTACCCTTAATCAACTAACGACCGAACCTAGGTTTACTTCTTGATGGCTTCTGATTATTGTTTGAGTGTGAGCTAGGCGATGTTATTCTCAGTATGGAGATATCAATTCACTTCGTCAGTCTTTAGGCTCTAGTCTTCAGGAAGCGAACTGTGAGTTTATGTTTCTGTTTTGTATTGGGTTTTAAAATATTTAGGAAAACCATTTATCTCTAGATCTTTGGAAACAACTTCTTCGTTCTTTTTTTTTGCTTAGACGTGCAGAAAAACAATGTCTGCTAAGTTAATTGTAGCCCAAGTCGTCAGCATATTTCGACTTTACATGTACCGAACGAGAGATGTCACGGCCGGTCTCTGTAATTACACGTCAGCCCTTGAAACTGCCATATATACTCACGGTTCTAGGCGCCTCCTTTTTTGCTGGATCTCCAAGCCGCGGGAGGTCGTCGTCTCCTTTGTCAAAGGCGCAAGGTACCATCATGTCAATCTCAGCGCTCTTGTCCGCCCTTCGCGGCGCCGGCCGGCGGCAGGTTTCCGCTTCAACCATCGGCTTGAGGCAGGCGACCGGCTCCCACGTGGTCCGGATAGACGGCTACACGCAACTCCGGAAGACAGTGGCCAATGGGGTGAAGATCAGATCTGGTACGTTCACTGTCGGCGGCCATGACTGGCATCTTTCATACTACCCAAACGGCTGCGGCGCCGAGACGTCCAAGGGCTCCATCTGCCTCTACCTCCAGCATGCCAGTCACGCAAAGACGGGGGACACCTCCGCCAAGATCGAGTTTAGTATACTCGACGAGGCCTCGAAGCCAACTTACACTCGGACAACACGAGAGCATCGCTTCTCCGAGACCACTTCGCTCAACTGGGGCTGGAGAGACTTCATCAAGCACGATGATTTTGACGATGAGAAGTATCTCAAGGACAACTGCCTGACCATCCTCTGCGACGTCACGGTCACTGAGCCGCGAACCGACGACCACATCGAGGTTCCCTCCCCGGAATCTGAGGTTGATGTAGCGCCGCCGCCGACGCCACCGCCGTTCAACTTGCCCGGGCAACTCGCGGAAGCCGCGTGGAATCTCAAGAAAGTGGACGTCGAGATCGAGGTCGGCGGGGAGACCTTCCCGGCGCACCGGTGGGTACTTGAGGGCGAGGCCGGATCACCCGTCTTCAAGGCGGAACTGTCGCTCGCCTCGACAGCAGCCGGCATCACCAAGCTGCGCGTCGACGGCATGGACGCCGAGGTGTTCAAGGCTCTGCTCCGGTTCATGTACACCGCTGAGTTTTCGGAGAAGAGCCAGCTCGAGGATGCGACGATGGCCGAGAAGCTTCTTGTCGCGGCAGACAGGTATGAGATGGAGAAGCTGAAACTCATCTGCGAGGAGGCGCTGACCCAGCACATCGACATGAGCTCTGTGGCTACGACTCTTGCGTTGGCCGAGCGGCATCATTGCTCCGAGCTGGAAGCTGCATGCGTGAAGTTCCGCTCTTTACATGGTAATCTGGAAGCATTCATAGCGACCGAAGGGTTCAAGCAGCTAAATGCAGAGGCAGGTTACCCCTCTGCTCTCGTGGAGCTTGTGGTGAAGAAGGGGCGGTTCCTGTAACTGTGTAACAGGCAGCTAGCTAGCTAGGTAATTAATTAATTACTCCCCACAATAGTATTAAGCAGGATGCTCATGTTAGTATGTTAGAGATATTATATGATACATGTGTGAATTGGTTAGATGAAATATCGTCGATTAGTTTGTGTTTCTCATATATACAGAGAACTTGATTCAGTGTGCTTTTTTATTTGGAAGTGGAGGATTATATCACCTCTAGATGCATACAATCCATATTTATTGCATACTAGCTAGTTTGTTACATCAAGCAAATGAGTCTATGTGTCTTGCACAGTCTAGTGTGCTTTTTTATTTGGAAGTGGAGTACAACATTTTCTTCTAAGTAGGCCATGGCTTCTTATTTGGTTCGTGCAGCTGCTGCATGGACTTGATACAGGCAGAGGCTGATTTTTTTTAAATAATACATTTTTTAATTAAATTTGATAAATAATATGCGTTTTCAAATTTTTTCATAAATAATACGGCCTCGTTGACGCCACATGCGAGCAGGCCTTGTCGTCTCCACCGTGGACGAGCAGGCCCTATCGTCCACACCGCAGACGAGCAGGCCGTCTCGTCCATTCGGCCGAGAGGCCTGTCATCCACGGCGTCAACGATAAGCCTGCATGCAGCTAGCTTTGCTAGACCAGACCATCGATCGATCAATCGATTGATCACGCGATGCATGCTCTCGTGCACGGGCAGACGCACGGCCGGCGAGCCGCATGCAGCTAGCTTTGCCAGCCATCGATGGATCAATCGATCACGCGGTGCATGCCTCTCGTGCACGGGCGGACGCACGGCCGGCCGGCTCGCCGGCGAGCGCACGCATGGCCGGTTCGCCGGCGTGGCACGGGCATATGCATGCACGGCAGGCCGGCTTGCCGGCGAGCACACGCACGGCCGGCTTGCCGGAGCACGCACGGACGCACGCCCGTATGCATGCATGGCCGGCCGGCTCGCCGGCGAGCGCACGCGGACGGAGCTGGGTGTGTGACGCGAGGCTGGAGCTGGGTGTGACGAGCGGACGCACGGGCAGACGCACGGCCGGCCGGCGAGCGGCGTGGCGAGCACAGGCACGGGCAGACGCATGCACGGCCGGCGAGCTCAAGCACTGGCACATGCATGCACGGCCGGCTGGGTGCTGGGCATGCATAGACGGACATATCGTCCACGGCATGGACGATTGGTCTAATCGTTGACGCCATGGACGATCAGGGGTCCTGTCAGCCAAGCAACTGTCGGACGACCAGCTAATCGTCTAGGGGCGTAAACAGTACTATGAGCAGTCTTCAATAAGCGATTCTAATGGTGAAACTAACATGCTCAAATGATTGGATCCTCCTCCCGATTTCCCTGGATAATTCCACTATACGATCTGGGCTATATATCTTGAATGACTTGTTGCAGTCAGAACTCAATATCAAAATCACCGCTTGGCGAAAATGAATTCACCTAGTACACCTAGTAAATAAAAAAAGAAACTAGTGAGTGAATTTGAGATCAATGGGCTTGGGCCAAGTTGGGACCAGACGCACCTCGAACAAAACATCCGGTCCCCCAAATCGATACGCACTTGTTTTGTACCTCCTTTTAATCTTTCTCAAAAAAGAAAAACCTCCTCCATTTGCATTATTTTTTTTGAAAGCCTGCGTACAACAGAAGTACCACATCCACGATGAAGTACAAGAACAAGAAAACCCGACGCAGGGGAACAGAGCAAAGAACAAGCTCAAGCAAACAACACCGGCGAGGAAGACCATTTGCATTATTGTTCACAGCAATGCAGAATATAGAGATTTTCAACTGGAAAAATGCTCCTATGTACGTCGTGTAGTAGCGCTGTGGCGCCGGCTGTGTGTCTTACGCTCCAGGAAAAAAGCACAAATGTCTACGGTCGCTATTCGTTCCATCCTATTCGTATGAGAATACTGCACTGCATTTTTTTTGTATGATTGTTTCGTTTTTTTTTTTTTGACGTGGTTTCGTTTTAACCACACTGCAGATGCATGTTAGTGTACAGTTTTCCAACAGAGTCCTCCCTCTCGTGTCGCCCCCGTGAGGTGGCGGGGAGGGAAACCCTACTCGCCGCCGCTAGCCCCTCCCCACACCCCTCCCTCCTCCCTCCTCGCCTCCCCCAAGGGCGCGGCCAAGCGAACCTTGGTCGTCGCCAGCGGCAGGGGGTACTCTTCTCCTCGCTCATAGGGTCGGCGACGCGGTACGCCACCCCGGGCCTGGACATAGTGTGCGCCGGGCACCATGACGGTGTGGCTCCCCGGCGTGTTGGCGGCATGTCCGGGCCCATCAGCGAGCAAGGGGCACAACCGGTCCAGCAGACACCCAGCACGCACCGACGTACACGCTCCAGAAGTCGTCGTCGCCGTCTTCCGCTAACCCATCTTAAGGATATGGATCAAGGCATTCACCTTGTCAGGCCCCTGTCGTCGACACCACCAAGACGCCAGACAGCTCCTCCACCGTGCGCATGACCACCATCATGCGACCTACGTGGAGACCCCGCTGCACCATGCCGCTGAGACTCCTCGTCGATGATGCGCGCGCTAGAAGCTGCACCGCTCTACCTTCAGACCACTCGAATCAGTATGAGCTCCAAAAACGCTGCCCTCAAGAGGGAAAATGGCACCGGAAGTGTCTATCCCATGTAGGTGTAGCGAGTTGTCGCTAGTAATTGGTAGCTTCAGGTTGGTTTTTGTTTTCCTCTTGTAAAGTTTTGTTGAATAATATAATATAATAGAAAAAAGCCGTGTGCATCCTTTGAATCTAGAGGCCGAGGTCTCAACCTCCATTTCGAAAAAAATATGTAATAATATCTTTGTTTGTTCATGTGTTATCTGTTTTTTCGATGGAATTGAACATGCATGGGCGACCCAATTGGCCACTTGGCAATATTCTGTTCACACGTCACTTGGCCACAGGAAACAAAACTCAGTTCACACCGCCGTCGTTGACATGCATATGAATACTTGCATGCCGCGGTCAGCGGGTCAAACGCAAAATTATTTCAGAAAGACAAAACAAGGTTCAAACATGATCAGGTCTCCAATTTTTTTTCTGAACATTTTCGAGTCCGGTTTCTTTTGTGGCATTTGTGTGAAACTCGGTATAATTTGACTTCGATCGTATGGATAAGGCTCTGCATTGTGTATAGGTATATTTCTTTACAAGCTTTACTATGGGTTGGGAAGGTACCTGAAACTACCGGTGGTACCATGCCAACCACCGTAAAGCTGCTAACGAAGATATATTGAGTATATATTGCGACGCGTCACAAACTGTATATTGCACTATATATAGGAGGGAATCAACATTCATTTGGACCAAATATTTCATATCACATATAAACAGGGTCGGTCCTGATATTTCGGGGGCCCAGGGCAAAATTAGAGCTCAGGCCCCTTAATTCAAACATCGAATAAGTACTATATATATACAAACTTTTACAGCACTAGGTGCATACAAAAATCACAATATCACACAATCAATCAAACATAAATAGGTGTGAACTCAGTGATGTATCAATATAACTCACCTATCACGTAGACACTGACTGTAATCATGCCATCGCGGTGGCCGGTGGGGACAATGAGGTATATTCTCGGAGATTGAAACTCTCCTCTCAGTGTTGATGAATGAGGGGTGGTGAAGTGGCATCCTCAAGGAATATTGTAACGATGCCGCACACACAAGACACATAAGATATAGAGAATTAGACGCTTACCTGTCCATGACCTTTTAGTTTTGTTCGTTATTTGAACTGATATATAAACTAAAATTTTAACTTTTTTGGTGTAGAATTTTTTAGGCCCCGCAAGAAATAGATTTAGATTTTTCTAGAGAAAATAGAAAAGGAATTAAAAAACAAAAATGCCTGGAATTTTTTAACAAAGAAATGCCACGACTGTGTGTTGCAATTCCACCGGTCCCACTTGACTTAATCACCGAGTAGCTCCTTTTTTTGAAGTAGGAGAGAACTCACCTCGTATCCAACTAAGGAGTGGAGCAGGTAAAAAAAACTAAGGAGTGAAGCAGGTAAAAAAAAAGGAGGAAAAGGCCTAAACTAACGTAAGAAAAAAGGCCAACATCAAGCCCACTAGGAAGATGTAACAATTCGAGCCCTTCCTTGTTCGTCTCCTACCAGAACGCACGGAAGAAAACCTCCAACCTGCCTCTCATGGAGCTTGCTCGACTGATGGGGCCCCTTGGATTCGGGGGCCCGGGGCGGTCACACACCCTGACTCCCCTCAGGGCCAGCCCTGCATATAAAAAAGTCATATCTAATCAACATATTAATTTCCTGCATATATAAAATCAGCAACTACTTTGATAGACACAAATAAAAAATTGAGTTCATTAACCTAAACCTCAATTTCCTTCCATTTGGACAGAGAAAACATGCTTTTTTTGAAATAAAAGAGGAGTACATCTCTCCGCCTCTTGCATGAATCTTGAGAAGATCTACACATGCTGACATGCTTGCACTCTCATCACCGCGAAAAACGGCATCGTCCAGAAACAGAGATATATTGGATAGGAAATGTTGACTGAAGAATCAATTATTTCACTTGATATTTGCAACATTAGGGCTGACATTGAATTACAAGGGGCACTAGAAAGCGCGCATGCATACAGCAAAGAGCAAACCTCTCATGTCAATCATGCCCAGGCCGAGAACTAAACCAAGAAATGAAAAGGAGAAGGAGAAGAAAAGTGGCGTAGGAGGAGAGTGAACTAGTCAACAGAACGAAAGAATCACTCCTTTAATTACCCGCCGGAGAAGTCCATGGACCGGCCGGTCTGTTTGATTAGCTTAAGGATCATGTACTCTTGAGACTGGATGAACCAATCAGTACTAGTTCTTGGTGGAGACGGCGCCGGCGGTGGAGAGCGCCTGCTTGAACTGGTGGACGGTGCAGGGGACGCGGATGATGCCCTCCTGCTTGTACCTAAACTCCTGGGCCGCCATCTCCAGCAACGCTGCCAGCGACGGGTGCCGCAGGACCTCCACCCGCACCACGAACCGCTCGCCTTCCTCGTTGCCGTCGCCAACGACGAGCAACGGGACGCACCCGCGCGGCACGTCGCCGCTGCCATCGCTCACCGGTCAGAGAAGCTCAGCCGCCGAATTAGCTCCCTCATCGTTGGTTGATCGATGAAGCTCGTTGACACACGTACTGATTACGGTTAATTTCGATGTGAATGGATATGTGTGTTGTGTTGCTTAGCGCTGGCTTGGGGCTCTCCTTTTATAAGCTACGAGCTCGAATGTTTGATTGGATCATGAGCTATAGCTGCTTTCTACTTGATCGTGTAGAGACAGATTGAGAAGGAATACTGTTCTGTGGTGGCGTTGTAGTCGTGGTTGGGGTCAACGTCAAGATGGGTTCAAATATGTAGGCTATCATCAGCATCTTTGAAAGTTGAAGACCGTGAAATTGTAACCCTAGAAGCATTACAATACTCGAGCTCCTATAGTGCTACTTCTCAGTTACCCAGTAATAAGAGCATCTCCAACAGACGCCCAACGCGTCGGCGCGCTAAATTTTTTTCGCAGCGCCAAAAGTACGTTTTAGCGCGCGGAGCGCCTGTTTTGTTTTAGCAGAAGCGCTATATTTAGCGTGGTGCGGCGCTTAAATTTTTTGCTCCAGCAGCTGCGCTAAAATTCCAGCGCGCGCAGCACAAACAACATTTTGCATCAACCATATATACAACCGAATCAAAAGATGGACTGATGAAAATAAAATTTTATTATTAGAACGAACAGACGAACGTTCGTTGACTAAAACATAGAACTAACAGACTCGATTAAACTAACAGACTACATTAAGCTAACAGACTCCATAAACAAGCTCCTAGATATCAAAGTCGGAGTCCGAGCTCTCCGACGTATCGGAGATGTCGGAAAACAGATGCTCCCACCTGGGGTCTTCGTCGTGCTAGGTGGTGTTGTTGAGCTGCGCCTCCGCCTCGGCCTTGCGTTGGCGCCGCTGGGCCCAGAGCTGCCGCCGCTCGTACCTCCGCTCCGCCCGCTCAGACGCGTACGTAGCCAAGAGCTCTGCCTCGGCGGCGGCTTCTTGCGGGTGCCTCCGGCGATAGTCCGCCACCAGCTGCGCGTCCCTGTCCGCGATAAGAAGGCGGGCCTGGAGCTGGCGGTGGGCGGTCCGCTCTTCGGCGGTGACGAGGCGCGGCGGAGGCGCCAGATCCATCGCATGCTGCACGTTGTCGACGTCCGTGAAGTTCATCTGGTGCCGGCTCTGGCCGAGGTGCCATGCTGCCGCGTCGTAGGCGCGGGCGGCCTCATGCGCCGTCTCGAACGTCCCGAGGGATCTCCGCGTAGAACAAGCCGTTCGGCCGCGCGCGCACGCCGCGGTAGCCGGACTGGTTCCTGCGGCGCGGAGGCATGGTGGCGACGGCGCGCGGTGCGGATTCCGTGCGGTGACGCGAGCGGTGGGGGAGAGAGGAAAACCGGTTGGGGAAAAGTGAGGAGACGCGTGGAGTGAGCGCGCGCGCCGCGGGGCGGTGTATTTAACGCGGAACGTAGCGCTTCGGCCAGCGCGCGCCGACGTTTTTTGAGCGCGCGCTTTTTTCCCGCGACTGCTTAAGCGCGCGAAATGGCTCCGCGCGCGGGAAAAGCCCGTTATTTGGCGCGCGCGCGCTCCATTTGCCGCGTCTGTTGGAGATGCTCTAAGACTTCACTATATGCATGCTAGATTTAAAAGTTGAAAGAGCCGTTAGATTTAATTAATTAATTGTTAGATTAGATTAACATATCGTGCATTTTTTTCAAAAACGAGGAAAACCAGCAGCCTCTGCACCCATTGGTGCACACAGGCATATTGTTGCCAAGTCAGAAATATTAAGAAAAAATAAAAGAGAAACATCCAGAAAAAGATTATATATAGCACTTATGATACTGTTATTAGATCGGCAACCAAGTCGCTTGAAGATACCCCGTGCTACCATCTATTATACACTAAAAGCAAAATGAGCTAGTTTTTCGAGGCACCACATTAATCCACATCATCTAAAATAATTTTAATAGTTGGATTTTTTTTTTTTTTTGCGAAACACAGTACAACGTAAGCGCTCATAAACACGCGCACACACTCACCCCTATGAACACACGCACGCACACCCTACCCCTATGAGCACCTCCGAAAGACTGAGTCGGCGGGTCGAGTCTTGAGATTGACGAAGTCACCACGGGCGCCTCGCTGTCGACGGGAACGTCGCCTCCCACTGAAGAATATTCCGCCTTAAATGAGAAACACCAGCGTCAAACCTGGGGTTTGAACTCTGGTGGGTTAGGGGTACAACCACCCAACTAACCATCTTGCCACAGGCAAGTTCTCAATTTTAATAGTTGGATTTAGAATCACTGGCTAAGATTTAATGAAAATTATTAGTTATGTAACTGCTGTATAGGTCTGTTTGACACGATAGAGGTCAATTGACGTACGAGTACATGCCTAGCACCGGTTGGGCCCTGAGAGGTCCACCAGATCGATGCCAAACACAGGCGTACAGCACCAAGCACACAACGACGCAGCTGGGGGAAATTAGTGTAAGATGGGCTTTTTGTAAGGTAATCCAAGGTGGATTGTGCGCTGGGATATGGGTCCCCAGATTTTGTATTGCATGTAATTAATTAAGAGCCCCCAAAAAGGTAATTAATTAAGAAGAAGCTTTCGTGAACCCAAAAAAAAATGTGCCAAAATAGAACATGTTTGCGCCATTGCTGATCATGACATTAGAACGTAGGTCTAGAACTTGGAGACATGGATAGATCAATGCACATTAACCTCTCACATGTATGCACATGACGGTATGCAATACAAATCTATCTTTCGTGAGACCATGTTGGCTACACATCATCTAATTATTCTGTTTACTCTGTAAAATAAAAAGTTCATTTTTTAGATTATAAAATGAATTGTTCCTTTTTAGATTATCGAATAAAATAGTCTGCATCATAATTGGCTGAATTTATGCAAGCATACATATTCTAAATTTGTACAAGCATAGGGCTTGCCTGCCTCATTTATATCATATACGCGCAAAAGAATGCTATTCTAAGAAAACAATTATGAACGATGTCGTATGAATCACTCAAGAGATGTGCCATCAAATACTATTGAATGAACACACATATATAGAGACAGACGGCAGACATAGCATTATCCACGAGATTTCTAGATTTGGTTGGAGGGCAAATTAGATAGATTGAAGGGCAAGACTAGCTACGCTTTATAGAACAATGAACAATATTTGAATCAAATGTGCATCTGGCTATTGGCGAATCGCATGTGTCATGTGGGCATTACTAGGAGAGTTGATCAGCTCACATATATATGTTGAGGAAACTATGGTAGGACATGATATGCCAGCTAAAAGGTTTTGGAAAGTTAATTCGTGAAATATTCATCTCAATTTGCATCGCTTCTTATTGTTCTTTTTTCAACTTGCATGCACTTCTTATTATTCTCTACTTTATTGTGAAACCAAAATATTACATAGAAATCGAACATGTATTACATTGAAATTTAAATTATTCAAAATTATATATTTTATTTTCCTAGAGAATCGCCTTTCAATACTATATATTATTATTATTTCTAATTTTATATAGATATTAAAAGCAACTGACAAAGGTGTGTGTTGGGAACCGTTGTACTTACAGACAGATTGAGCACACAATTGTTAGAAACAACTGATGCGAGTAACAATAATGTAGCTATCTAGCTAAATTATAGGCTAAACAATTCAAAAAGAAAATGGCGATGTGCCAAACAGTATCAAATGTCTAAACCCACAAGAACTGGACTGTCCTCCCGAATTTGCACAAGTGGTGGATTTACACATCTCAAGGAGTGGGACCATAATATCGCCGAATGCACTTGGTATAGGGACAAAATCCTTCAAACACAAGCTACAAAATCAATGCTCTATTTGAAGTATAGAATACAAGAAAAGCACAAAGAGATGAGAATGAGTACTACTGGTCCTATATGAAAAACCGTGACAACAACCTTAGGATAATGATGGACTCAAGGGAAACCTATTTAGTAGAAAACCAAATCAACCACTAGGACGTTTGTTGTAATAAAAATACGAACCCAACAAATTAGATATCTAAGGTGCAAGAGGTTTGATCCTGATTCCTTGAAGGTGTGGGAGGAAAAGGTTCAAAAACGGTTAACTATATATACATATGATTTTCATCTACGAGAGGGAATTTTGGAAGTCCCACAGAGATAATTTCAAAAGATATGTTTGATTAACTAATTTTCTTAGATTAAGCCTGAACCATACGGCTGCATCCTGAACACATTGTTTTTCCTTTGCAGCGAAAATAGCAAATATTACCTAGGTTAATCTAACATAGTCTAGAAATCTTTGAATATAAATTATATAATAAAGACATAAAGTGGTAAATTGGGATTAACTAGAAATGGTTAAAGATAAGTGAAATGCATGGCTGTCAATTTGCTGTATCACATTTTTATTGTATTTTAAAAACATTAGATCTTTAAGGGTGCTAAATACAAATGATCATTAGCTCACTGTAAAACATACGATATTAAGAAAGGTAATGTATTTTAAAAGCACAACATTTAGGGTAATAATAGAACCATATTATTTCTATCGCATAATACAAATATTATTGCAACTAGAAAGTTACTTCTCTTCGATTGAATGTGTTAAAACCGATGCCCTCGCTTGCTAGTTTCTAGATAATTGCAGCGAGACTTCAGTGTAGCCCGCGCCTTTGCACACTGCAGTAGGAATACATACAGATCCAGTGGGAAGACATATAAATGACAAAAAATCGGAAATTCTTATTGTTAAAAACAATATGCGATGATTTCAGATTACCCAACAGAAAGTAAAGACTCCCACCCAAATTTGTGCTTTTAGCTTTTTACTAAGTCCTCCGAATCAGCTCCCCAGCATTTTTATAAGGTAACACTAGTACGTAGGTAAAGATCAAAAGCAACAAATACTATACACAATACTCCATAAATGCAACATATTGGTGAGAAAAATAAATGGTGTATTGTTTGCCCTTTACCATAAATGCAACATATTTTATTTCAGTTCCAGCGACATATCGCTAGATTATAATTTGTTGGTATCACCACTCGTGTACGGAATCACGAAACAACCTTTAATTGTAGTGGAACCTTCAGTTTCCAGATAATCTTTTTGTTAAAAATAGACCGGCCATTCATCGCAGCAAGGTACGTACATGGATTTGACTGTGAAATGTCCCGTGGCATTCAAATTCTATCGAAAACTATTAGTCTCATCGGATAGTTCAATGGATATTTGCCTTAGCACTAAGTGTAAGCATGATTCTCTTTTGTCCCAGTTAACAATCTTCTAAAATCAATGTTCAAAGGAGTTGTCGCTAACACATCCACTGCTGTAACGTGTTTTCTATGAACAATGTTGTATAAATCAAAGCATATTGGTGAGGAAGTGAGTCATTGCCAAGCCAAGTGTCCTCTTAAAAGTGAGTGGTAGATCCGTTTCCAATATCAAAAATCCTCTGCCAAAAAACTCTTCCGTCATATGAGTCCTTTCCAAATGGTAGATTCGAAAAGTTTTAACGACACTTGTGACAGAGTTTTCGCATAATGATACTTTTTAGAGAATAGTTCTTGCCATTATTCAAAAGTTTAAACAGTCATTTGAGGCTAGTAAGTACGGCGTGACTTCCCAACTACTCATGAATCTTGATGAACACTTTTATCACTATTGTAATTACCATTATATTTCCATGAATCTCTTGTTCTCTATCAAAATTACGCACTTTAATCATGCTCTCAGACACGTATACCCACGTTAAAAAATCACAATTCTTTTGCTTGGAATTGAAGATAACTTGGAGGCACTTTTTGATAAACCTTACAACTGGCAAAACCATCTCCTCAGCTTCTCGTGGGCCGATATTCTTACTCGAAAGCAAATACAACAACCCCTACACTTAAAGTCGCCAGCTCCTATATCCCTTGATGGGAAGCCTGGGCGCCCCCAAAATGCAACTTATGCTTGGCTTATTGTCAAGAATTGCCTGTGGACCACAGAGACTATCCACACACGAATGGCCTCTTTGACCCTATGCCAGATATGGCGAGCAGTCCCAAAACACATTCCCACTGTTTGGGAAAGGTTCACAAACCTTGCTAGTTCTTCTCATGAAGGGCTCATATCGGTTGTCATGGTTGGGTGTTGGGAGATCGGCAAGTCGAGAGACATGAGGGTTTCAACAACAGGGCCTTGATACAATATGTCCATATCTGATCATGGGAGAATCAATGAAAAGGCACCTCGCTTTGATTGCAGCGGGAACGGAGCACTTTGCGCAACTCTTGCCTTGGGGGTTCTTGTTTCAAGGATATCTTGGGGACGGTTCTTTCCATGTATGTTTTTGGGCTGAGATGATATGATGTTGTTTGTTCTTTTCCTCTACTAGACATAGTCCTTATGTTTACTACTTGTAATCACTGATAAGACTTGTAATCAGTGATAATACAAAGCTCCTGCCCCATTTAGAAAAGAAAAAAAGAAATGCAAAGTACGACACGTATTAATATTTGTTACTACGATAAAAGCTAATGTATATGGAAAATACTTCTATGCCACAAGTTCAACCATAAAATTGGACGCACGCAGTATTTCCGTTTGCTTTACAAGGTGCACCCGACGAACTGGACCAGCTGATCGATTCACCTTACATAAATTAACTTAGTTATAAAGCGGATGCTGGTGGCTCCGGTTGGGGTTCAAGTAAGACACCCACGACCGGCCGTAGTGGTCGACCGGCGACTTGACCACGCGCCTGAGCGCCGCGCCAGTCACGGCCCGATCGATCGCAATATTATGGTTGGACTTGGACCGCACCAACACGTCCTGGCGAGAACATATACGTACAGAATTACTGACGACGTCTCCTACGTTCGTTTCTGATTGTCTCATTGCACGTGAGACGACATAGACTATTCTCATGCTATAATTAACATCTACTCGTCTTCTTGAAGTGTTCTAAGTTATCTGGGAGCAGCTGTGACCAAGACAAATAAAAAAATCATCAATCAAACCAAGTTACATATCTTTCCACCAATTATTAAGTTCGTGTATAAGTTCACTGTTTGTTGGTTGTTGCTAGAAATCTGCTGATGTAAGCGCTGATGCAAAATCAATGATATGGTGCATCCCTTGAGACCACAGTGTGTCAAGCTAATCTCTATCAACGCAGTGTCAAACATTGATCTTACAAATTCCTTGAGGTCATACACTGTTAGAAATAATTAGCGCCAGGATTGTAATCTGAACAGAACCCGAGTCCTAGTTGAGTTCGTGCCTTGTACGTAACCTGTATGGACTCGGGTCATCTCTTTCTTGTACGCCACGATGCCGCATAGCATCGCTCCCATATAACACGAACACACGCGGCTCGATTGTTATCGAGTAGAAACGCTTCATACAGATTTTATATGGTATCAGATCCAAGATGTCTCAAGTTCGAGACCCTGCTCACGCGGATTAAAAAATGAAAAGGAAAAAAGATCCTACGGCCCGCTCACTAATGTTCCTTGTAAGCGTAGAAATGCTAGATGAAATTGATTGTCAGGTTATTACTTATACCAGATGATGTAGAATGCCAATGTGTCGTGACTTTGACCTAGAAAATGATTTGCACCATATTCTCCTGTCATGCTAATCACGTTCTCCTTCCATATTGTTTACATGAATAATGAATTACATATGAACCAGGAGTAGGGGCACTCAACAATCGGAAAATCTTCACTTGCAGTCAGTGGTAACATATGCACCTTGCTAGCTGTTTGTGTTGTTATTAAGTTCGTGTATAAGTTCACTGTTTGTTGGTTGTTGCTACTTATTGTTGTGGTAAAAAATCAACATGTACGTGCAACGCACGTCTCATAAATCAACTAATGTATTTAAATTTTGGATCAACTCTCTGTCAAAACTGAAATAAAAAATGACGATACGCTCTCTCTATCTCGATATATGCGTGTTTTCAGCGTTTTTAAAGTTCATCTTGAAAATAATAGTTATATGCTAAACATACCCCTACCCAACAACCCAAGGTAAACCTTGAAAATACACTTTTACCAAAATTCAGTAAATAATTGTCATTAGAATATTCACGACATTCGGATTTGTAAAAACTGCAGGCTCACTCTGCTAGGTGGAGAAAACACATTGCTTAGGCTGTATTTTGAGAACTGTGAAATCCATATCAGGACCATATCATCTCATACAAAAGACTCACAACATATAAGGGTGATATTAGTGAAGTCATCTAGGGTTAGCAATAGTCTTTATATTTCCATTTACGATTATTTAATTAGTCTAATCCAATTATCGAAGTGAGCACAATATAACAAATCGTCACAAATGTGAAGCCAGTTTATTAATCAAACCAAATGTGAATGTAAATTCCTTATATATGCAAAGTTAATTTCAAATCACACAATCATCATCGACCAAATTTTGAAGGAGAAAATTCAGGGTTTTCCGATCCAAATGGAGTATATATTAGCGGTGATAAGAAAATGACATGTTGGGCGTGGCTCAAAAGTCAGGGTAGTTGCATTTGTGCTATCAAGTGAATCTGAAAAATAATCTTTAAAATAAAAATATTTGGATTATATATTTAGATACATAAATGCAAAGTAATTAGCTTACTTCATGCATGAACAACCTCCATGTTGGAGGCTACAAGAACACCGCTATTTTGTTCTGCTAATAACAGTTGGTTGTCGTAGATATAAGCGAATTATGTTACGTACTGCAACTATGTTACCTACCATTTTGCATGCAGTATTTGAATCAACTCCTTACATCAATTCTACAAGTCAATACCACAAATTGGGTTCCCAGCCTTTTATCTTAAATTTTGTAGAACAGTAACACAGTAAGAATTGTTAAGCCGCTAAATTAAGTCCCACAATGTCATAACTCAGAAGCTAATTCCTTCAGCGATCATTTAGCCTTTCTCTGGAGCTGTGTAAACATCTACAGCGCTGAAACTGATGTGTCATGATGATTTAAGTTCACTGTCCCATGTTTAAATCTAGAGTAGTACTGTATATGCGAATAGCTAGACTTAATACAATGTCCGACTTGGGTTCAGTAAAAGAATCTCTCGGGTCATGTGCCTGTGACGGCCCCTGCAAAATCTATCATGAACTCTGTTATAGCTATCACATACTTGCAAACACGGGTGACTGCGTGAAATCAGTCACTACGTTTCACCACTGATTTGCTTATTGAAACACAATCTTCAGTAGGAGACCAGTAGACTGACAGGATAAATCAAACAGAGTCGGCACTGAACCTGAAATCCCAATCCGATGAATCTGATCCACTTAGACGCTCTTGAACTATTCCAGCAGCAGCGCGAAGAGATTCCGTCTGACCCTGACGATATAATGCATACAGAAGCAAATCGTCAAAAATCAGAGCGAAATCAATACTACGGGAATGAAAAGAAGAGGGCCTCCTCGTGACGACATGGCCGCATCCACGGCCGCGAAGCCCCGACCAAGGCTCTGACCATGCGGGCGGCGACCAAGGCTGCGACTCATGCGGTCATGCCGGGTAGGAGGTCCAGAAGGCGGACAGGGTCGGGTGATCCCTGCGTCCACAAGGGTCGAGGAGGACGTAAGAGTACCGCCTTTGGTTGGTTTTTGGTCTTTGGCCACCACCAAAGGAGATGACCACGAGTTTGCCGTTGTCTCGGCGGCGGCGATCGGTACCAGGAGAGGATCTTGGCGGATAAGAAATCGTCTCCAAGGTGCGGCGGCTTGTAGACATGACGGCGCGGCGTGTGAGTTTTTGCTAGTCCGATTCGATCGTTAGAGAGAAAACGTTTGGCTTAGGATGGAAAGTGTTTGGTGCTCGACATCGGAGCAATCTGGATCGTTGATAGGCAATTGAACGCTATAGATTTAAAGTATCCCGACAAGTTTGCTCTTTTAATAGTAGTACTAGTTGGCATGTACGTGCAATGCACGTGTCCCAAGATTGATGAGAGAAGAAATAAATATTATGATAGCATGAAACCAACAATGTACCAAGTTATAATGCTTCCATTTTATAGCAACATATGAGTATCATATGAAAGGGTTAGTGTTCAGAATGCGTATTTGATAACGTACATTTTTGTCAGCTTCAAAGGGAAAAAATATTGTAGTATTTTTGAAATATCAGCACCTCCATTTTACCGCTTCAAAGAGTCTTGCAACAATGCTAATGGTATATTGTTCCTCACTACCACAGCTCAGATTTTTCAACCGGGTTTGCCACAGGAAAAAAAACTGCTGCATAGCAACTACAGATACATAGCCTTACCTTCAATCTTTTCACCCCTGGTCCGTCATTGATAAGCTACAGAATGTTAATTAATACAGTAACATATTAGCACTATACGATTCCAACAGTAACTGGATTATTGGCAGAAGTAGTAGTTATAGAGTGAAAAGGTACACAGACTAAATCATGTTGAAAGCTCAAATCGTCTGATGAAAGACTTCCATATCTTAATCGTATAGCTCACGCAAACCTGACAGAAAAGAGCAGCTTCAAACTAACACAATTTGTTTGTAAGCTGAAACCAGATGATAAAAGGTCCATCTCTATATTTTAGCTCAATCATAATCATATGATAGAACATCACTCATCACATTATTCATTCAGCTAGCTGAAGACTTAAGAAAATGTAAAGCATGGAGTAAAAGGGCATTGGCAAAAAGAGAACAATTGCGCCCAAGCTCAAATCAGCTGGTAGAAAACTTTACTCCAGAATATACTTGAACTAACCCTAGGCAGTGAAATAGCAGCTGCAAGCCTGCAATAAAAAATGATCAAGTTATTAGGAAACACCTAGCTCGAAAACATCTAACTGAAGCTTCTAAACACGATACAAATTTCTGAAAACGCAAACTGTATTAAAAATGTAAATCAATCTGATATATGTTGCCTAGACCGAAGAGAAAGTGATAAGTTACAGAAATTAGTCACAGAATATTCAGTTCAGTGCTATGAACTATGAAATACTCACTTGAGTTGCACATTCTGTGTGCATGGAGTCCCATGTAGGCATGAGCATCAGTATTCTCGAAGCTGGCAAGAAGCCAAGAACAAAATAACTAACCATCGACGTCGGGTGACATAAATATTGCAGCTATAAAAATACATGCACAAACGATGAGTACAAAGCGAAAGAAAATTCAAATATCCATCTCTGCATTAAATTGTCGGTGTGCATATAAGGAGTCAGGACTTGGGACTAAACAGAAACAGACATGGATATAGTGGGGCACATGGAATACGTAAGCAAATTAGAATCGACAATGGATGCATAACGCCGGATAGTAGCAGTGCGTGTGCATTTTTTCTCTGCTACATGTGAAAGTAGCCGGTTAAATATCCTATCTGAAACATAATGGCGAATATTGAAGCAAATTAGAATCAACAATGGATGCATAACGCCGGATAGTAGCAGTGCGTCTGCATTTTTTTCTGCTACATGTGAAAGAAGCAGGTTAAATATCCTATCTGAAACATAATGGTGCGCATTGCCCATATGCCAGAGCACGTAAAGAATGGTGTCTGCTGTGTACATAAGCAACCAATCTATACAAACTAAACAAATCGTTGGGGCAGACCAGTTCCTTGTGATTCTGAAGCATGAAAATAGAACTGAATCATCAGAACCTGAAGAAAAGACGACAAACTCTGCTAGATGCTGCTTCCTGTGGCCTAAGCCATCAGAAACTGAAGCATGAAATGGAACTGAATAGAACTTACGTTCTTTAATAGTACGACCAGCTGATTCCAGATTTGGCAAAGAAAACAATTCCAAGATAATCATTCTACAGACTTGACAGTTCATGTCTTTGTTTCTAATGCCTGATTCCACAAAGGCCTATTTCACAAGCAAGGACAGCAAGGATAAAGTCTCAAACTCACCACGGTTAAGAAAATGTAGCTCAAATCTGCTAAGTGAAGTACAACCCACGATGGCAACCAAAATACAAGGGGCTCGTCACGCACTTACCTTCAGACATATGTCAAACTGAATAACCACTCCGGGAACCGAAGCTCCAAAACCTATGAGTAGTACAGTATAGAAATTGTCCCCAAAGGGAACGTCCTAAGCTACTGCTAGTACTCCTAATCCTATCCAGGAGCTGGCACCAAGCATGAGGTTCAGTTTGCACTGCAATTCAACAATTAATTCCCTATCCTAGCAGAGCATCCATCAACTAATAGGACAACCTACGTGTATTTATTAATCTACAAGGGAGCAACAAATAGAACTTGTTCTAAGCTGAATAGTTCAGTTCAGTTGGTAATTCCTCTTACAGTACACAAAACGCCTATAGCCAATTACCCGTTTCATGTAGCCTATTAGTACTGCTGATCTGAAATAAAATCTGTAGCACCAACAATTGTCACTAACACTACTCCAGGGAACACACGTACTACTCAGATTGATGGTCAGCTAGGCAATTCGGACCGAAGTCTCAGATTCCAACGCTGCTTCATCTAAGAGCTGAGCAGATGAAAGAAACACACAAATGAAACAATCCCGCAATTCTAAATCAATGAAGTACCAGAGCAGTTGATGGTTGTTTTTCTCTTCTCCAGTGCGGCACCAGACAGGGGAAGGTAGCGCTAGAGGCGCCCTCCTCCTTCGTAGCCGCACCAACAGTGCTCAGGTCACGGGGGGAAGAGTATGGTGCCGGCGCTCAGATGGGAGGATGTAGAAGGGATGAGGTGGGAGCTGGGGAGAAGAGAGAAGGGAGGAGGGAGGAGGGAACTAACCTGCAGGTTGCAGCAGTACATCGGCGGAAGGCGGAGGGGGCTGCTCAGCGGTGGACGGAGGACGGAGCAGCGGCGGTCGACTGCGTGATGAGGGATCTATTCTCCGGTGCGGCGTCAGCACAGCACCAGGGGTGTCTGGCCGGCGTTCATCTGCGGTTTGGCGGCTGCGTGGCACCCAGGCAGGTCGGCGAGTCGGCGATCCCGTCGTGCATCGCGGCGGTGGCGACGAACCCTAGGTCCAGCGACCGAGACCATGGGGATGTTGTACTCGACGCCCATGAGGCGGACGGGAGGGCGGCTTCCATGGTATTCCTCCCGACGGAGGGCGGCGGACTGCCGGAGCGAGCCGCTAGCGAATCTCGGCTCCTCCTTCCTCAGCTCGTCTTCCTCCTCCTGCGTCCGTCCGCCTTGGCCTGCAGCCACCTCGAGGAGCTCGCCGGAGCGCCGGGAACGGCCGGCGACAAGGGGAATCGGACGCCAACGCCCTAGGGCGGGCTGGTGGCCGCCGGCCGCTGCGGCGAGGCGCCGTCGGGTACCGGCGAGCGGCGTACTGAGCAGAGCAGAGCTGGGCGGCTGACTCGTGGGTATTCGGTAGAAACAGAAATAAAAACAAAAATAACGTTTCGGGATAGGACATGTTGAGTTGCTCAACATCGACCGCACAATCTGAATCGTTGATCGGAAATTGAACGCGTACGATTTAATGTATCCGACACATGTTTGCTCTTTTAATAGTAGTATAGACTAGACATAGTCCTTATGTTTACTACTTGTAATCACTGATAAGACTTGTAATCAGTGATAATACAAAGCTCCTGCCCCATTTAGAAAAGAAAAAAAGAAATGCAAAGTACGACACGTATTAATATTTGTTACTACGATAAAAGCTAATGTATATGGAAAATACTTCTATGCCACAAGTTCAACCATAAAATTGGACGCACGCAGTATTTCCGTTTGCTTTACAAGGTGCACCCGACGAACTGGACCAGCTGATCGATTCACCTTACATAAATTAACTTAGTTATAAAGCGGATGCTGGTGGCTCCGGTTGGGGTTCAAGTAAGACACCCACGACCGGCCGTAGTGGTCGACCGGCGACTTGACCACGCGCCTGAGCGCCGCGCCAGTCACGGCCCGATCGATCGCAATATTATGGTTGGACTTGGACCGCACCAACACGTCCTGGCGAGAACATATACGTACAGAATTACTGACGACGTCTCCTACGTTCGTTTCTGATTGTCTCATTGCACGTGAGACGACATAGACTATTCTCATGCTATAATTAACATCTACTCGTCTTCTTGAAGTGTTCTAAGTTATCTGGGAGCAGCTGTGACCAAGACAAATAAAAAAATCATCAATCAAACCAAGTTACATATCTTTCCACCAACAAATCTTTGCCTAGTCCCGCTTTAGTCGTACGCTACGCCAGTACATTGTGTCATTGTTGTAGCTGTACGTACTTGGAAATGTGATAGATATATGTTCCCCTACGGGAAAATGCTTTGCTTCTAGCACCACTTGAAAATTAGTTTTATACTGACCCGAGTAGAGAATTTGAATATTCTCACAGCCATACGCGGTAGACGTCGTGTGCCCTTGTATGGTCATCTTTGCTAATTACTCCTAGTATGTTGTAATCCTAAATACCATTTTTTTAAAGAAAAGTGCAGTGACCCTATGCAGCATTGTTTGTTGTACTGTGGCATTCGTTGATATAACGATTATTAAACAATGTTCTACAAATATTACATCACTCTGAGTAATAATTAGAAACATAGCATGTCAAATATTATGTATTCATTATTAGAAGGCAAAGAAGAAGAAAATCTCAACATGTTCCTCAGACCCCTAAGGAAACTCTCATAAGAATTATACAACAAAAAACTAATGGAAGTACAATACCAAATACCATAATAACTGAGCAGTTTATTTATGCCACTCTACGGTTGTTCAGCATACAATGACTCTCTGGTCCTACGTTAGGTTCTGCCTCCTCCTCCTCGCCTTCAGTCCCGTAGACGATGTAGTAGTCCACCCCTTCGACTCCTCCAAAAGGGTATGATTCCCCGTAGTAGACATCATTGGCTTCCAGCTGGACTTCCAAATTTTCCTCCGACACTCCCAAAATATAATAAAAGGTTTGAAAAATACATAGGGATGAGTACGTCGTACTCAACAAGTTCATATAGGAAATATAAGTGTTTAGTATTCCGGCGAGAGAAGCTGTTCCTTCACGTACCTACGGTCGTTTCCTTGTACGTCCTCCTGAGATCCTCTTTCGGCAGGTTTTACTGGTCTTGGTAGTACTCACGATATCGACGAGTAGTTGATGGGAGCCACGTGCTTAATTGTATGTACGTTCGTTGCTGATTGTCTCATTGCACGTGAGACGACATAGACTATTCTCATGCTATAATTAACATCTACTCGTCTTCTTGAAGTATTCTAAGTTATCTGGGAGCAGCTGTGACCAAGACAAATAAAAAAAATCATCAATCAAACCAAGTTACATGCATATCTTTCCACCAACAAATCTTTGCCTAGTCCCGCTCTAGTCGTACGCTACGCCAGTACATTGTGTCATTGTAGCTGTACGTACTTGGAAATGTGATAGTATACATGTTCCCCTACGGGAAAATGCTTTGATTCTAGCACCACTTGAAAATTAGTTTATACTGACCCGAGTAGAGAATTTGAATATTCTCACAGCCGTACGCGGTAGACGTCGTGTGCCCTTGTATGGGCAGCTTTGCTAATTACTCCTAGTATGTTGTAATCCTAAATACCATTTTTTTTAAGAAAAGGGCAGTGACCCTATGCAGCATTGTTTGTTGTAGTGTGGCATTCGTTGATATAACGATTATTAAACATTGTTCTACAAATATTACATCACTATGAGTAATAAATAGAAACATAGCATGTCAAAATTTACGTATACATTATTACTAGACAAAGAAGAAAAACAAATCTCAACGTGTTCCTCAGACCCCTGAGGAAACTCGCGTAACGACTTATACAACGAAAAACTAATGGAGCTACAATACCAAATACCATAATACTCAGCAGTTTATTTATGCCACTCTACGGTTGTTCAGCACACAATGACTCTCTTGTCCTACTTTAGGTTTCTGCCTCCTCGTCGCCTTCGGTCCTGTAGACGATGTAGTAGTTGACGCGAGCCACGTGCTTAATTGTATGTATGTTGCAGGTTGCTGATTGTCTCATTGCACGTGAGACAACATGGACTATTCTCCTGCTATAATTAACATCTACGCGCCTTCTTGAAGTGTTCTAAGTTATCTGGGAGCAGCTGTGACCAAGACAAATAAAAAATCATCAATCAAACCAAGTTACATATCTTTCCACCAACAAATCTTTGCCTAGTCCCGCTATAGTCGTACGGTGCGCCAGTACATTGTAGCTGTACGCATGTGCGTACATGGAAATGTGATAGTATAAATATTCCTCTAGGGGAAAATGCTTTGATTCTAGCACCACTCGAAAATTAGTTTTATACTGACTCGAGTATTTGAATATTCTCACGGCCGTACACGAGGTAGACGTCGTGTGCCCTTGTACGGTCCGCTTTGCTAATTACCCCTAGTATGTTGTAATCCTAAATACAGTTTTTTTTTCTTATACCCTATGCACCACTGTTTGTTGTAGTGTGGCATTCGTTGATATAACGATTATTAAACATTGTTCTACAAATATTACATCACTCTGAGTAATAAACAGAAACATAGCATGTCAAATATTACGTATTCATTATTACAAGGCAAAGAAGAAAAAAAATCTCAACGTGTGATGGCCCTTGACGTAGTTACCTGCGTCAAAAGAATATGGGTTAGGTTGAGACTCCAAGTGCAGAGTGTATAGTATAGGAAAGACGGTTTTCCCCACGAGGGGTGACTCGAGGGTTTAATATCGAACTCTCGGGGAATCAGTAGTGAAAGATTTATCTTCTTATCCTTCTCTTGAAAACCTACAAAACAAAGTAAATTGTTTGTGCCCTCAACCTCACCAAGTGGTTGTCAAGCACAAGGTGTGAGAATGATATCAAAATAAAATGAATGCAAAACAGTAAATAAATATGCAATGATGATAAATAAATATGCAAGGATGGTGGAAACAATGATGGATGATATTTTTGGGTTTTGTATTGTGAATGCAAGATGTAAAAGTGTTTTTGTATTTTCGGATTTTTAAATGGCAGAAAATGTAAAGTGGATAAAAGTTGTTGGAAAGGTGTTTCTTATGATTAAAAATGGACCGGGGTTCATGGTTTCACAAATGCACTCTCTCTTTAATAAAGTGGTAGACAATGGAACACTAGAATTGACATATGAGATTGCAACAAAAAGGTTTCATGACAAGTTACTAATTATATGGGCATCACGTCCTAACATAGAGATCTTTTGTTTATTAATCTCTCTTATACTCCACCAAGATGCGAACTAAATCATAACACCTTAGTAATTAAGATAAATCAGAGTATAGCATTAAGTTCATGACATGAAGTTAAAATAAGAACATGCTAGATCTAGTCATGGAGTAGTGGCAATGGTCACACCCACATCTCCGGTAGCAAGGTATTTTTCTTTATCCCTAGTGAGGCAACAAAGTAAGGTAAACACCCAAGTGGATCGCGGAACTTTCTCTCACGTTCACCGCACTAGCCACCCCCCGTTACTCCAACTAATGCACACGTTCCCCCTCACACGCTCTCATACACATGCTTGATCATAACAAGTAACAAGAACGGGGTACATAATATGCATCTACTTTCATAACTGAAACAAAACTATTGCAATCTCAAACATATATTAACTCATAAAAAGATCCACCACAAAGGTATTACATAGATGACCGTAATCATGTTCAGCAGCTCATACGGTACTAATTAGTGAAGCTCAAGAGAGGAGAGATACATAAGTTACTTCCACAAACCCATAGTCCAGGGGTGGACTACTCCCTCTTCATCATGGAGACGGTGGAGAAGTCGTTGGAGAAGATGGAGACCACGCCGGCAGCGCCCCGCCGGAGTTTTCCCCCTCCAATCTGCAACTCCAGGTCTCTGTTTCGTGGTTTCTGTGTTTCTGCGGCGCTCCTTTCCGAAGGCGTCGGGGACTATTTTTATAGTCGTTTTTAGGTCAAGACGGAGGCTCGGGAAAAAAGATCGACGGCAACGGAGCCACGAGGCCCAGATGGTGGGTCCCACGCGGCCAGGAATCTGGCCGCGTGGGCCACCCTCTTCTGGCCCTCGGGCCTCCGTTTGTTCGCTTCCTTCGCTCCCACGCTTTGTTCCTTCCAAAAACTGATGCCGTAAATTATTAGGTCATTTGGACGTCGTTTGGGTCCCTGAAACATCAAAATATAGAAAATAGGGTTTTCTGCCTGTGCAGGGTTAATTCCAGAAAAATAGGGAAACAATGAAATATTCCCAAAATCAATATAAAACAATGATATAACCCTTATATGATGCAAATATGATTGAAATATAAGTAATATAATGCAAAGTTCATGTATGCATTTTACATGCATCAACATCCCCAAGCTTAACCTATACTCGTCCTCGAGTATGAAGGTGATAAAACTAACATGGACTTTGCTTTTAATACTATCAATGGATATCAAAGATGATTACTATTGCTACATAGAGTCAAATGATTCATTCTTCAAAGGAGTAGCAATATACAAGATAGATTATGAAGTGATATCAAATATTCAATGTAAGGATGTTCAATGATAATTCACAAAGTGTAACATAGAAGAAAGTACTATGGACCAAATGTATGCATAATGAAAAGTAAAAACATCCTATAATGGTCATAGAGTATTCTTGTAAATCTGAATATAAAAGGTGGACACTTTGGAAAGATATATAAATGAGTAGAGGTAAAACATGAATAAGTTTCATCTAACTTCCAAATGCTTCTACTTAAGTTAATGTTTGCAATGTGGTATTCATTGGTGTCAAGCTCTCATTACCCCTATCATAGCATCTTGAATGGTTAAAGTTTAAAGTGAAAGCAAATATGAGTAGTATGCTTGACAAAGTATGGGTTGAATGTCTCATGCCCCGTGAATACGAGTACCTACACCACGGTGTTACTCAACTTGGGACACAAAAGCAAGTTCAAGTTAAGGTCATTGTAAGTAATATAATAGCGTCATCAAGAGCGTCAACTGGGGTACCTCTTGCCCAGGACATGGAACAAGCCCATGTCAAAATGACAAGACAAACAAACAAAATGAACAATCTCCACACCCTTTTTATTTACTATTGGTATAGCTTTTTATTGTGGGGTGCATCACTGAAGGTTCACCATAGCATGTAAGTAAATTTCCACCATGAATGATGCATGGCTTAGATTAGCGGCCCAGGCGTCTCTCTAGCCATTTATACAAACTCATTAAACTTACTAAGTTTCCACATTTATTTGGCACCATGATAAGCATCCATAAACAAAAGTACATGATATCAACAAAATATAAAGAGCACGTTGAAAGCTTGCCATGTGACAGCACATATGAGCTAACTCCCAACCAAGACTCTTGTCAAGCTCACAACTTCATAATTTTAATCACAATGGGTCATGTTTATTAAGTGCAATAAAAGTAAGGTGTGCATCAAGTTCGTGAGAGCTCTTTAACCAACTTTTCCCATAACAATCAATAACATAAGCATTTTAATTCAGAAGTATAGATAATACAAAATAACATGATAAACATACTCGGAATAGCATAAAGCTAATAGGTAGATATGGTGGACTCACTGGAAAAACTTTGGTTGAAGGTGTTGGAAAACAAGTTTTTACTTGTTGGAATTTTTGGGCTAGCAAGAGGGAGAAAGTTGACCGTCTAAATGCATGCATAAGTGTCCATAGAACTAACCAATCCATGTTAAACAAAGTAAAGTAACATTCAGCATCAAAACATGAATAAAAGATAGCTCTTGATAAAACACTTGCAAATTAATATTCATTAAAAGCATATGAATCATGCAACTATATGTATCTTTTTGAATCAACTCAAACATCCCTTTCCCAATCTTTTTAATAGCATCCAACTTAATTCAACCCAAATTTCCAGTAGCTCTCTCATATATAAATGATAGTGGTGGTCTCAAGACAAACAAAAATCAAACCGAAATAAAAAGCAAATAAAAGACGCTCCAAGTTTATGCGATAAAGTGCATTGATCGAAAAACAGAAGTTAGACGTGTGCAAACCGAGAGTGTGTTGGTCCAGTGGGGTTGTCTTCACATCCCCAAGCTTATGGTCTTCACCATCCTTGGATAGCTCTTGGTGCATCTCCTCTAATCCCTGTGAAAAAACTTCAAAACACCGTTTCTCCCATTTCTTTTCTGTGGGGTGACATTAGTAGTGATAGACAAATGAATTACTTGCTGCATAAAATCCTTAAACAAAAATTCATATGAATGTCCAGAAAGTGTATAATGTTGTATGCCTACTTATAAACTCAATTGGATCAAAAAGATTCAAGTTAAAAGTTCAAAGAATGCATCAAACAAAATGGGACAGAATCTGTCCAGAAAAACAGCAGCAGCAAAACGTATTTTTCTACCCTACTTAAATATGTCGAAAAATCTGAAAAATTCATGCTTATAGAGGATGAAAAGTTGCAACTACAGTTCAAATATCAGCTCATTCGGAGTTACAGAATAGGAATTAAAAATCATACCGTGCACAGATTCGTGCTGGAATAAAATCTCCGAATGCAAATAGCAACTTTTTCAAACCAAAATAGGTAAAACTTGGCACTTTATTAAAAATTCCAGAAACAAAACTAAAAACTAAGTCTCTTGTTACAGCAAGAGGACACAAAGAAAATCAAAAATAAAAACAACCGGGTTGCCTCCCGTAAAGCGCTTTCTTTATAGCCATGTAGCTAGGCTTCTTACTTGATATTTATTGTGGACGAAGCTCATGAGGGAGCTTGAACTTTGATGTGTCCCTCTTCCTTGGGAAGTGTTCCATGCACTTCTTGTGTGGAAACTGAAACTTCACATTCCCTTCTTTTGAATCAATGATAGCACCTGTGGTACGAAGAAAAGGTCTTCCAAGAATAATTGGACTAGAGGTTTTATTCCCCATATCCATGATTAGAAAATCAACAGGTACAAATGTCATATGCAACTCTACCATAACATCACTTACTTTTCCTAAAGCATGTTTAATGGAATCATCAGCAAGTGCAAGTTCAATAGAGCATTTTTCAAGATTCTTTAATTCAAGTACTTCATATAATTCTTTAGATAAAACAGAGACACTAGATCCTAGATCTAATATAGCATGGTGTGTCTCTTTTCCAATGGTTACTAGTACTTTGGGAATCCATATATCCCCAAGCTTAGGTGGTATCATAGCTTCTTGGTTGTACCTAGCAATCTTTTTTTAAAACATGATTAGCAATATAAGAACCAAAACCTGCTTGGTTAACATTAATGGAAGGATCACTTGCAAATTTTTGTAAGATAGATATTAATTCATGCAAGCTACAATTCTCTAAGTCAAGCAATGGTTCCTTGACTTCACTAAGCATTTTAACTTCCTCAACTTTTTTCATCATATTCAGTTTCGTTAACTTCTTCTTTTAATCCAACAAGTTGAGACATAAATGGCAACAAATATTCAGGATAGTTCAATAATTCATTAAGAGTTTCCTCCAAAGTAAGAGGAACATTTTCAGCAATATTAATAGAATTCATTCCAACCATAGGTGGTGCTTGTGGTTTCCCTGCAGACATACTCAATAAAGTGGCTTGGTTATCAGCTAGTTTTGACAAGGCTTTGTCTAGTCCTGCAGTTTGGAGTTGTAAGCCTTTAATATCAGAACTAATAGAAGCAACAGACTTATTCAACTCTTGTATCATGGTATTATGACTAGCAACTTGTTCCATAAGAATTTTATTAGCCTCAAAATTATCATTACGTGGTGGCATAGGCTTCCAATTATTATCACTAGCATTAGGATATGGAATAGAAGGACGGTTGTTGGGAACATATGGGGCTTTATTATAGGAATTATAATTGTTATTACCATACCCATTATTACCATAGTTCCTAATGAAGTTAACATCAACATTTTCAGGATTATTACCAACTAGTTCTTGCAAAGGCACATTTTCAATATTTTGTTTATTAATGAAAGCAAGAATAGTGTCCATTTTAGATGACAAATCATTTGTTTCTTCTATGGAGTTTACTTTCTTAGATGGATTAGGTGCTCTATCAGTATGCCATTGACTATAGTTTTGCAAAATACTTTCCAATATGTTCTTAGCTTCTACTATAGTTTTTCCCATAAAAGCCCCTCCAGCAGCGGAATCAAGAATATTTCTAGACATGTAATTTAGACCATTGTAAAAAGAGTGTAATATGGTCCATTCGTTAACCCCATGTGATGGACAAGTTCTAAGCATAAGTTTTATCCTATCCCAAGCCATGGCAACATGTTCATTTTCATTTTGCCTAAAAGAAAGAATATTGTTTCTATTTTGCAAAATTTTAACAGGAGGATAATATTTCTTAATGAAAGCTTCTTTTAGATCATCCCAAGAATTAATGCTACCAGTAGGTAATGAATGCAACCACTCTTTAGCTTTTCCTCTAAGTGAGAAAGGAAATAACTTCAGTTTTAGAATATCACTTTCCACATTTTTAAATTTTGCATGTCACATATTTCAACAAAATCATGAAGATGCATAGAGGCATCCTCCATAGCACTACCGCCAAATTGTTCCCTAGTTATCAAGTTCAACAAACTAGGACTTACTTCATAACTATCAGCTTTTATCTCAGGTGTGGCAATGGGCCTAGCAATAAATTGATCATTTGGAGTGTTTGTGTAATCACACAACTTAGTTCTTTCTCCCATTTTTGCAAGTTTTTATGTGTTTTTTAATTTTTTATGCAAAACTGAAAATAAAATGATACTAAACAATGCAAACCGAAATAACAAATGCAACACAAAATGCAAAACTGAAAATAAAAATGCAAACCGAAATATAAATATGATATGCAAGACAATAACAAAACAAAATAAAATGCTTTGAAGGTAAAGATGGATAAGATGATGCTCACGTAGGTGCAACCTCCCCAAGCTTAGGTGTTTGCACAAGTTGGTGATGAAGTTGACTTTGTTGTGAGATACCCTTGGATAAACCTTTACAGCAATGATTCCCCGGCAACGGCGCCAGAAAACTGTCTTGATGGCCCTTGACGTAGTTACCTGCGTCAAAAGAATATGGGTTAGGTTGAGACTCCAAGTGCAGAGTGTATAGTATAGGAAAGACGGTTTTCCCCACGAGGGGTGACTCGAGGGTTTAATATCGAACTCTCGGGGAATCAGTAGTGAAAGATTTATCTTCTTATCCTTCTCTTGAAAACCTACAAAAAAAGTAAATTGTTTGTGCCCTCAACCTCACCAAGTGGTTGTCAAGCACAAGGTGTGAGAATGATATCAAAATAAAATGAATGCAAAACAGTAAATAAATATGCAATGATGATAAATAAATATGCAAGGATGGTGGAAACAATGATGGATGATATTTTTGGGTTTTGTATTGTGAATGCAAGATGTAAAAGTGTTTTTGTATTTTCGGATTTTTAAATGGCAGAAAATGTAAAGTGGATAAAAGTTGTTGGAAAGGTGTTTCTTATGATTAAAAATGGACCGGGGTTCATGGTTTCACAAATGCACTCTCTCTTTAATAAAGTGGTAGCAATGGAACACTAGAATTGACATATGAGATTGCAACAAAAAGGTTTCATGACAAGTTACTAATTATATGGGCATCACGTCCTAACATAGAGATCTTTTGTTTATTAATCTCTCTTATACTCCACCAAGATGCGAACTAAATCATAACACCTTAGTAATTAAGATAAATCAGAGCATAGCATTAAGTTCATGACATGAAGTTAAAATAAGAACATGCTAGATCTAGTCATGGAGTAGTGGCAATGGTCACACCCACATCTCCGGTAGCAAGTATTTTTCTTTATCCCTAGTGAGGCAACAAAGTAAGGTAAACACCCAAGTGGATCGCGGAACTTTCTCTCACGTTCACCGCACTAGCCACCCCCCGTTACTCAACTAATGCACACGTTCCCCCTCACACGCTCTCATACACATGCTTGATCATAACAAGTAAACAAGAACGGGGTACATAATATGCATCTACTTTCATAACTGAAACAAAACTATTGCAATCTCAAACATATATTAACTCATAAAAAGATCCACCACAAAGGTATTACATAGATGACCGTAATCATGTTCAGCAGCTCATACGGTACTAATTAGTGAAGCTCAAGAGAGGAGAGATACATAAGTTACTTCCACAAACCCATAGTCCAGGGGTGGACTACTCCCTCTTCATCATGGAGACGGTGGAGAAGTCGTTGGAGAAGATGGACACGCGTCCCCGTTGCAGCGCCCCGCCGGAGTTTTCCCCCTCCAATCTGCAACTCCAGGTCTCTGTTTCATGGTTTCTGTGTTTCAGCGGCGCTCATTTCCAAAGGGCGTCGGGGACTATTTTTATATTCGTTTTTAGGTCAAGACGGAGGCTCGGGAAAGTATTTTGATTGAAATATAAGTAATATAATGCAAAGTTCATGTATGCATTTTACATGCATCAACGTGTTCCTCCGACCCCTCCCTGAGAAAACACTCATAACGACTTATACAACGCAAAACTAATGGAACTATAATAATAAATACCATAATAACTCAACAGTTTATTTATGCCACTCTACGGTTGTTCAGCATACAATGACTCTCTTGTCCTACTTTAGGCTTCTGTCTCCTCCTCCTCGCCTTCGGTCCTGTAGACGATGTAGTAGTCCACCCATTCGACTCCGCCAAAAAGGTATGTCAATGCTGGGTGAACAAATTACAGCTGGGCAATTGACAAAATATTGAGCGCATGAGAATGCATATATATGACATGATGATTACTATGATATTCATGTGGGCATTACGACAAAATACATAGACCGTTATCCAACAGCGTCTATGACTAATAATCCACCTCCAGGTTGTCATACCGAGTTCCCCGTTTGTATTAAGTTGCAAGCAACGGATAATCGCATTAAGTAATTGCGTAATGTAAACAAATGCATTAGACTTAATGGCGCACCCTTAAGCTAAGCATCGGTTATTTTATCCCTAGTGGCAACAGCACATCCACAATCTTAGAAGTTGCTGTCACTCTCCCAGATTACCGGAGGCATGAACCCACTATCTAGCATAAATACTAACTCTTGGAGTTACAAGCATCTACTTGGCCAAAGCATCTACTAGTAATGGAAAGCATGCAAGATCATAAATAACATATAAGATAGATTGATAATCAACTTGACATAGTATTCAATATTCATCGGATCGCAGCAAACACAACATATAGCATTACAATAAGATGATCTTGATCATGATAGGCAGCTCACAAGATCTAAACATGATAGCATAAAGTGGAGAGACAACCATCTAGCTACTGCTATGGACCCGTAGTCCAAAGATGAACTACTCATGCATCACTCCGGAGGCAGGCATGGTGATGTAGAGCCCTCCGGTGATGATTCCCCTCTCTGGCAGGGTGCCGGGAAGAGCTTCTGAACCCTCCCGAGCTAGGGTTGACGGCGGCGGCGTCTCTGGAACTTTTCATGGATAATGGCTCGGGTGTCTAGGGTTTTCCCGTGAAGATGAATAAATAGGCGAAAGGGCGGCGGCTGGAGCGACCCGAGGGGCCCACACCACACCGCGGCGAGGTTGGAGGTGGGGCCGCGCCGCCCTATGGTGTGGCGTCCTCCTCGGTCGTCTCCGTCTCTCATTTGAACTCCATGTACGTGTTGGAAAAATAGGAGGTCCTGTCCAGGTTTCGTCCAATTCCGAGAATATTTCCAAAATAGCTTTTCTGAAATACAAAAACAGCAGAAAACAGGAACTGGCACTGTGGCGTCTTGTTAATAGGTTAGTCCCAGAAAATGCATAAAAATGTTATGAAGTGTATGTAAAACATGTAATAATTGGTATAATATCAACATGGAACATCAGAAATTATAGATACGTTTGAGACGTATCAAGCATCCCCAAGCTTAGCTCTACTCGTCTTCGAGTAGGTAAAACGATAAAAACAAAATAATTTCTGAGCTGACATGCTACAATCATAATCTTGATCAAATAGTATTGTAAAGCACATGTTATGAATGAAGTGATCCAGGTCAATGGTCTATAGTTTGCTAGCAAGTAGATAATGAGCAAACAACTGAATCATATAAGCAAAAACTTTTCATAAATAGTACTTTCGAGACAAGCATCAAAGAGTTTTGCATAAGAGTTAACTCATAAAGCAATAGATTCTAAGTAAAAGGTATTTGACCAACACAAAGGAAGATTTAAGCTTCAGCAATTGCTTTCAACTTTCAACATATATATCTCATGGATATTTATCAACACAAAGCAATATAATAAGTGCAATATACAAGCATATAAAAATTGTTGCACCAAAGTTGACACTAGTGTTTGCTTCTGAGATAGAAAGAAGTAGGAAAACTGACTCAACATAAAAATAAAAGAAATGCCCTTCGCAGAGGGAAGCAGGGATTAAATCATGTCACTAGTAGGGAAAAGCTTATAGATGCAAGGCTGTTACTGACGGGCAAAATAGCCGCGCGTCAGTGCTATTTAGCACTGACGTGCAAAAAAATGTGTGTCGGTGGTGTCTAGTTACCACTGACGTACGGTGCAAAGCGCGCGTCAGAAATAACTGAGTTCTGAGTGAGAAAATGGGGGCGACATACCACTGACGCGCGAAATAGCTGTGCGTCAGTGGTATTTAACATACCACTGATGTACAAGGTGAAATGTGCGTCAGCGGTATTTTCTTTCGGATGCGCGCCGGAATTTTGAGGCCAACCGCGCGAGCAGAATTTTTTGGAGGCCAACCCTATCCTATCAGAAACGTACGCCTAGCTCTCGCTATCCTCCCAGCACCGCCTCCCTCCCGCCCCTCTGGATCTCCTCCCTCCTTATCCTCTCCCTCTCGATCCCCTTTCTTCTTCGCCGCCATCGCCGTTCCTCCGCTCGATCTCCGACATCCCTCTCGCCGACGCCCACCGCCCTCTTCTCTTCTCCACTCCATCCCTCCGCCCCGCCGCTGGCAGCGCGCATCAAGATGCGGATCGATGCTGCTCGTCGGCTGCATCAAGCGACGCCGCCTTCAAGGTCGCCACCATGGAGGCCCTCGACCACTCTCTCCCGCCGCCGCCAACGACCTCTACTCATGTATCCCGATGCCTTCCAGCTCCGGTGTCCCGTCCGCGTTTCAAGGGAGCGGTGGTGGCTCCCACCCACCCCGATCCCCTCTTCCTCCCCAGCGGTGACCTAGGAACGGCAGCTGCTCCTCGCCGGCGAAGCGCCTCCTCGGCGTGCTGATTCTGCTGCCTCCAAGCTCGAAGACGAGATCCCCACTCGCAGCTGCTGATTCCGCCGGCCGCCGCCTCCAAGCTCCTTCACGTGCCTCCTACATCTGCTGCGACGGCCTCTCCACCTCCGTCTGCATCATCTCTCGCCAGGAACCCTAGCTGGGCAAGGTACGGCAATCTCTCTATGCCTCTCTCTGTTGTTGTATGTCACTCTGCTCCATTGTTAATTCTGCTTGGATGTTGCTCTGCTGATGTAATCTTGCTCAAGATTCTTGTTTGTGCTCAAAATTTGTGTATGATGTGTCTGTATGTTGCTCTGCTTGTGTATGCTGCTTGTAATTGTATACTGTATGTTCTATGTTATGCAGCTCTATTTACTGGTTGTGCTGTTGTAGTGGTGTGTCTTCTTTTTGGACATAGGGATTTCGGGCTGGTGTGGCTTCTTTTTGGACACATGGATTTGGGGGGGATCTTGTGGCTTCTTTTTGGACATAATTTGGGGCTGGTGTGCCTCTTTTGGACACCTCATTTGGTGTAAATTTAGGGCTGGTTGTTAAGAGTTAAGAACTTAGTAGTTTGTAGTTAAATGTAATGAACTAATGTTTAATTTCTGTTGTTCCTAACGTGTGGTGCTCATGCTTGCTATTACTCATATGTGCATGTTTACTGCTTACTAGTACTAATATATGCTTCACTCCCCCCTACAACAAAACAGCAATTTTAGTTTGGGACTAGTATCATCATGGTAATGCTCACAAGTCTGTACTGTCAAATTGCTTAACTGAATTTTATCTGAACATTTGTTTGCAGTAGAAAGAATTTGATTGTATCAAGAACTAGCCGTAGCAGTTAAGCTAATGCTACTAGTCCTCTGAAGTTAACTGAACATTTGTGCAACTAAAGGTAACTGAAGTAGGATGAACATTTTCTTGCTGGAGTGAACTTATAGGATGAACATTTGCTTGCTGGAGTATTTATAGGATTAAACTTCAGTGCAAGTAAGCTTGACACATAAGTAGGATGGAAAGACAGACCTAAGTATTTCCTAGCATCGTGTTGGTTAAAACCTGTTTCCCTTTCCCTTTAAAATGCTAAGCTAATATGAAATGAACATATTTATTCAGATCCTGTGATATAAGTGTTTCATCACATCGTAATGAAATTCTGATGCCTTGATATTCAGAACATTTTAAAGCACCACTTGTTATTTTCCTGTAATATATTCACTTTCGAGGTAATTGCACCATTCATACATAAACTTGTCCATTAGGTGCACTTTCATACAAAAACTTGCAAAGTGTGATCGAATGGTACACAAACTTGTCTATCCCGTGCAGTTTCATACAAATCCAACCAAAACTTGACACGTGGCCGTTTTTTCACGCTGGCAGTTTTGCAAAGACGCCCCCGTACAAAACCGAGCATAACAGAAAGGTCCATCGTGGAAGTAGGACGGACGCTGCCGACGAGGAAGACGACAGCGACGACCACGTCCGCCCCGGCGCAGCGCTCGTCGCGGCCTCCAGCACGCCCCGCGCCTCCTCCAGCAGCTCGGCCGGGCAACAACGCGGTATTCCGTCGTCGCAGCATCTTAGCCGAGGAGCGCCACCTCCGTGGCGCGCACCATCGGCCACCCTCCGCCGCCCACATCCACCACGTCGTGCCTTGCCCTGCTTCCGCCGGCGGCCTCACGCGATGCCTTCCTGGCCGCGAACATTGGCATTCCCGTGACCAGCCGGAGCAGCGCCACACCCAGCGTGTGCACGTCGCACTGCGGGGTCGGCTCCTCCCCTGTCGCAAGCCACCGCGGGTCCACGTACGCCAGTGCCATGTCCCCGGCGCGCTTCGGAGGTAGGTCAGCATTGACGAAGAAAAGAACCGGAGAAGCCGTCGGGGCCAGGTGCCTTTTCCGCCGGAGAGTACAAGATCGCCGCCCAGACCTCCTGCTCAGTGAAGGGGCTGTCGAGGCCGTCGTTGTTGACTTGGGGGAGGTTGAGATCATCCCAATTAAGGGCTTTGAGCCGAGGATGGAGGAGTAGTGGTCGAAGAGCAGAAATTTTCCAACGCTACTTGCTCTCGATCAGTCAGCTCAGACTTTGTGAAATGGAACTGATCTGATCGCGTAGATCATCCCTTTTCACCGAATTCTACCTGCCACTCCGGCACGATCCGACTGAACGAAGAGATCGACAAACAGATTAGTAGATAGATCGATGAACCAAACCTTGAATCCAATCAATTGGCAGATCGATTTATCATCGTTCATTCTACAATCTAGGCATTAATCTGAACCAGAACAGGAAGGCAAACTATGAACAGACACAACACACGCATACGCATGAAGCAAGTTCAGTCTAAATAAACACCGAGCTACCACTAAAAAGAGTAAAAACAATTCAAACTTTCCCCGACGCAACGCGCCAGGTGAAACGCCTAGCTAGCTAGTAATGTCCACTGGCTGCCAACGGACGGCGGATCAGTCGAAGCGGCGCCCACGCCAAGAGGAGACGGAGAAGAGGGCGCGGTCCTGCCAGTAGGGAGGCGGTGCAGCTGGAGGCTGGAGGTGATGGCGAGCGCCTAGCCTGTCTTGACGCGGAGGGACTCGACGTCGAGGGCGTCGAGGCGGGTGACGACGGGGTTGAACTGGAACGGCACTTCAAGGCGTTCGGCCTCCTTGGTGAGCACCATGGCCGTCCGGGAGAGGACAAAACAGGACAAGCAGAGAAGAACAAAGGGCATGAGGCCAAGCGGGTCGCAACAAGCGGCAACATCGCATGAGCGAACCGAGCCTCGTCCACGGCGACGTCGGGATGAGATGTTGCGACGACGGAGTACCGCGTTGTTGCCCGGCCGAGCTGTTGGAGGAGGCGCGGGGCGTGCTGGAGGCCGCGACGAGTGCCGCGCTGGGGTGGACATTGTCGTCGCAGTCGACCTGTCGTATTCCTCGTCGGCGGCGTCTGACGGCTGGCGGCGCACCGTCCTACTTCCACAAAGGATCTTTCTATTATGCTCGGTTTTGTACGGGGTGTCTTTGCAAAACTGCCAGCGACGGGCCCGTCTTTGCAGCGTGAAAAAACGACCACGTGTCAAGTTTTAGTTGGATTTGTATGAAACTGCACGGGATGGACAAGTTTGTGTACCATATGATCACACTTTACAAGTTTTTGTATGAAAGTGCACCTAATGGACAAGTTTATGTATGAGCGGTGCAATTACCTCTTCACTTTCAGATGCCTTGCTATTCCTGAGATACATACTCCTTACATTCATGTTACTATAAAAATATTAAATGAAGAAGTAAGTAACCGACCATTTAATTGGTTTTTACCTCAGCTGTTCTCGGTTTACCTGATTGTTCTTAAATAGCTAGTGAATAATTAAGGCTGCTCACAATTTAACTAGTGAATAATTTAGGTTCGCACACAAAACCTATAACTTTTGTTATGGATATTTCTCCATTTGCTCGGTATTTCTGACACAAGTAGCTGTCATTCTGCAATCTATATGTGCTTCAGTTTGTGAATATTAACAGATAATAAATCAGGGGGTGTTACCATTAGCCATTTGACACATCAGGGGGTGAACATAGCCTGGCCCTTGATTATGTTTCTGTTTCGTAAGATAAAAATGTATTTGGAAGTTTCGTAAGATAAAAATGATCAGTTGCTTTATTGGTTCGCTACCTTCCTCAGATGTTTTCCCAACTTAAAGAGACTGCATATCATGGTATTTGTTGTCACCAATTCAAGTCCATCTTACATTTTCTACAGATTTTGTGCATGCAGTTTGTTAATTATATATAGTGCTTCTGATTAATGCATAGAATCACTCCATGTCAGTTATTATGATATATGGTCTTTTGGTTTCGTCCACTGTAATGTGAATGATGATAGTGATGCAAGCTAGTTTAAGTAAAATTTTCACGCGTTAAGGTAACGAGCACATTGCCTGGATGCACCTTGCCAATTGTGTTGTATACAATGTGGCCAGTTATAGTGCCATGCCTTGCATTTATTCTCAGCCATCATGCCTTCTCCCAAATCTACGTACATAGACTAGAATACATGATTAGTATTATGTAAGGGTTTCGTACTCATCTGTAATGCTCTTATTGTATTGTAAATTGACATTTGAATACAGCCTGCTTGAGTAGCAGTGCTTGAAGTGCTCCCAGCATATGTTCAGCATCCAGCGGCAACGGAATCGACACGGGGCTGCGGCACCGACAACGACGTCATCAACATGAGGTTGTGGCAGCGGCGACGAAGACTTCGGCACGGAGCTGCGGCTACGACGGCATCGAGCTGTGGCGGCGAAGATGGCATCGACACGGGGTGCGTCTGCGGCACCGACGACGACGACATCAACACGAGTTCATGTGAATTTTCATACCCAACAAGGTGAGCATTTTATTTCTTTTTGTAATTTAAACTATGTGTGTTAAACAAAACGCCATAGGTTTTTCACTATGTGTGTTAAATTCTTATCCTGCATTTAAAAACATGATGCTTGCAGTATAAAACGAAGGAGGCAAAGATGACGACAACATGGGCTACGGCGACAACGACACAGGGCTGCGGCGACGACATTGGCCACAAGGCTGCAGTGGCGACGACGACATCGTCGGGCTGCGGCGGCGGCGACAACAACCACAAAATCGACATGATTTTATATATACTAGATAGATGCAATGTCATATGGTGGACGTATGGATGAAACATGTATGTATTTGGATGTATAATAGGAAAAATGAAATATATGGATAAATTGACATTTGAATATAGTCTGCTTCATCTATTTTTGGACAAATAGATTTATGTGAAAATTAATTTTTTTTATCCCAAAAATGTTACCCGTGACGCACAGACTAGAACGCACGTCACTGGTACTCCTTCTACTAGTAACGTGCGGCATAAAGGCCACATACTCCTTCTACTAGTGACGTGCGGCATAAAGGCCACGTCAGTGGTAATTGCTACCACTGACGGACCGCCCGCCCGTCAGTGGCTCGAGTTACCATTGACGAAATAGCGCTGACGGACGTCCGCCCGTCAGCAGTAGCTGTTTTCCGTGCGTCAGTGGTAGTCTTTTCCCTACTAGTGTGTGCTAGAGCTTTTTAAGTTTTTGAAATCTTATAGAGAGTAAAAATAAGTTTTGGGAGGTGTTTGTTAATTGTCAACGAATCAGAAAATAGAAAGTACAATATGACCCCTGTCAACCAGACTTTTAAGAGCGGCTCCCATGAAGGACGTTATTTCTTCCAGCAAGGCAGATCATCCCTCTTCTCTTTTGTTTACACATGCAGATATTTCACTGTTTGTCATTGCTTGACTGATAAATCAGGGCAAAAATGTGAAGAGAATTAAGTGGTTAAAGTTGTAATTAATTGGGACTGGGCACCCCATTTGCCAGCTCTTTTTATAAAATTAATGGATAAGCGGATGTATATGCCGCTAGTCCGGTGGTAAAATCTGTTTGACAGTTGACATAAAGACATCCACCCCGTCCTCATGAGCTTGGTAAACATTGACACAAAATAGTAGTAATAATTTTTTGAATAGTTTAAAGGTAGCACATGAAAAATTTACTTGGAATGGTAAGGAAATATCACATATAGGTAGTTATGGTGGACACAAATGGCATGGATTTTGGCTCAAGGTTTTGGATGCACGAGAAGCATTCCCTCTCAGTACAGAGTTTTGTCTAGCAAGGTTATTTGAAGCAAACACAGGATATCAACCGACACAGCAAGATTTATATGAAAACATATTGCAAGCATTATAAGACTCTACACTGTCTTCCTTGTTAACCAAACCCTTTTATTAGAAAATATCAAGACCTTAGAGATACCAATCATGCAAACCAAATTTCAACGAGCTTTACAGTAGTTCTTCATTAATAGGTTTTAACTACATGATACAAAAGCTTAAACATGAACTACTTGATAACTCAAAACAATTGACAAGTATCAAATTATCCAATACAGTGATCTACAAGAATATGTAAACTTTTTCCATTATACCATCTACCACATGCAACATTTTCTATTCCAACCAAATACCAATCAACTTATTTCAACATAAACTCTCCAAACAATTATAAGTGAAACAAGAGAGTACTTTATTTAAAAGAACTAACAGTTCTGAATAAGAGATGCATGCAAAACAGGAGCTAAAAGCATAGCAATAACTAGATAAGAATACGCAATAAGTATAAGTGAAGAATAGGAGTATTCATATGAAAAAGCGGAGCGTGTCTCTCTCCCAATCAAGAATGCTAGGGTCCAATCTAAAAATAAAAGCACACAGACGCTCCAAATAAAACACATATGATGTGAAAGAATTAAAATATAATTTCACTAGAGATGACCTGATAAGTTGCTGATGAAGAAGGGGATGCCTTGGGCATCCCCAAGTTTAGACGCTTGAGTCTTCTTGAAATATGCTGGGGTGATCCATGGGAGCATCCCCAAGCTTAAGCTCTTCACTCTTCTTGATCACATTATATCATCCTTCTCTCTTGAACCTTGAAAACTTCCGCCACACCAAAGTCAGAGTAATTCTCATTAGAGGGTTAGTGCACAATCAAAAACTCACATGTTCTATAAGGACACAAACATGACCGTTACTTTTAACATTAACTACTGGCACTGATGTTATGTGAAGCTCTTCACCCTAAAAAAAATTCCACTCAACACTAGTAAAAGAGAGAATGCGAAAAATAAAAAACATAATCTGTCTAAACAGAACAGTCTGTAAAGACGAATTTGTTCGAAGCACTTACGTTGCTCCGATCGAAAAACGCAAAACTAACGAAAGATGCGCACATATCTGAGGATCATGCACAAAAATTTGCAGATTTAAATAATTTTTCTGTGATTTTACAGAAGTAAAACGGTGAACAGCAGAAATCTGTTTCTACGCAGAAATCCAAATCTAGCATCATCTTCCTATTAGAGTCTCCACTTGGCACAACAATACGAGAAAATAAAGATACAAAGGCATTGCTACAGAAGTAAACAACACCTTGACTCAAATGAAGAAAAATTGCAGAAATAAAATAATAGGTTGCCTCCCATAAGCGCTTTTCTTTAAAGCCTTTTAGCTAGGCATGATAATTTTTATGATGCTCACATAAGGATAAGAGTTGAAACATAAAAGAGAGCATCACGAAGTATATATTAAACATGTTTAAATCTAACACTCTTCCTATGCATAGGAGCCTTGTAAGAAAACAAGTCAATGAAACACAAAGTGACTAGCATATGAAGGCAAAACAAGTGCAACTTCAAAACTTTCAACATAAAGGGAGGAGACTTAATATTATTGAGATACATGAAACCGTGTCTCCCTCTCTCATAAGGACCAATAGGTCTTAAAGTACCCATCAAATAAAAGCCAATCAAGAGAAAGCTCAAAACCTTCATCATAAAGAGAAGAAATTTAGTAACATGAAGATTTCTATAACCATACTTTCCTCTCTCAAAATAATTTTCAGTGGCATCATGAATAAACTCAACAATATAGCCATCACATAAATCATTCTTATCATGATCCACATGCATAAAAGTATCATTACTCTCCACATAAGCATAATCAATTTCATTAGTAATAGTGGGAGTAAAACTAGCACATCCATCATTATAATCATCATAAATTAGAGAAAAAGTATCATCAAAGCGAATTTCCTCCTCCAAAGCTAGGGGACTAAAAATAATATTTTCATCAAAACCAGCTTCCCCAAGCTTAGAGCTTTCCATGGCATTAGCAATAATGGTGTTCAAAAAATGTATGCTAATAACATTGCTACTATCATGATTATTATGCAAATAAAGTTCCATAGGCTTTTTAATTTTCTCTTCAAACACCTCATGTCCCAACTCAAGATAAATTTCATAAAGCTCTCTCATGTTGTTTTCAGCCATAGGACTAGTTTCAAGGAAAGTAACCATTGATAGCAAGTAAAGAGCTAGACATAATAATTCAGCAAGACAATAACAAAGTAATGAGATTGAAAGCGTGAGACTCCCCTTGCAAAAATCCTCTTGCTCCCCGGCAACGGCGCCAGAAAAATTGCTTGATGACGTGGATCACACGTTTGTTGGGAGACCCCAAGAGGAAGGTATGAAGCAGTGTAGCAGCAGTTTCCCTCAGTATGAAACCAAGGTTTAATCGAACCAGTAGGAGTAAGAAATCACTTCTGAAGGTTGTCAGTGGCGCGCTGACGTGGAACCTGCACACAACACAATCAAACCAATTTGCCCCAACGAAACAGTGAGGTTGTCAATCTCACCGGCTTGCTGAAAACAAAGGATTAAACGTATTGTGTGGAAAATGGTGTTTAATTGTAGAGAATGAAAAGGAACAATGATTGCAGTTGGTTGTATTATCAGTGTAAAAGAATGGACCGGGGTCCACAGTTCACTAGTGGTGTCTCTCCATAAAAGATAACTAACAGGCTGGGTAAACAAATTACAGTTGGGCAATTGACAAAATATTGAGCATATGACAATGCATATATATAACATGATGATTACTATGATATTCATGTGGGCATTATGACAAAATACATAAACCGTTATCCAACAGGGTCTATGACTAATAATCCACCTCCAGGTTGTCATACCGAGTTCCCCGTTGGTATTAAGTTGCAAGCAACGGATAATCGCATTAAGTAATGTAAACAAATGCATTATACCTAACGGCGCACCCTTAAGCTAAGCATCAGTTATTTTATCCCTAGTGGCAAAAGCACATCCACAATCTTAGAAGTTGCGTCACTCTCCCAGATTATCGGAGGCATGAACCCACTATCTAGCATAAATACTAACTCTTGGAGTTACAAACATCTACTTGGCCAAATCATCTACTAGTAACGGAAAGCATGCAAGATCATAAATAACATATAAGATAGATTGATAATCAACTTGACATAGTATTCAATATTCATCGGATCCCAGCAAACACAACATGTAGCATTACAATAAGATGATCTTGATCATGAGAGGCAGCTCACAAGATCTAAACATGATAGCATAAAGTGGAGAGACAACCATCTAGCTACTGCTATGGACCCGTAGTCCAAAGATGAACTACTCACGCATCACTCCGGAGGCAGGCATGGTGATGTAGAGCCCTCCGGTGATGATTCCCCTCTCCGGCAGGGTGCCGGGAAGATCTTCTGAACCCTCCCGAGCTAGGGTTGACGGCGGCAGCGTCTCTGGAACTTTTCGTGGATAATGGCTCGGGTGTCTAGGGTTTTCCCATGAAGATGAATAAATAGGCGAAAGGGCGGCGGCTGGAGCGACCTGAGGGGCCCACACCCCACCACGGCGCGGTTGGAGGTGGGGCCGCGCCGCCCTAGGGTGTGGCCGCCTCCTCGGTCGCCTCCGTCTCTCCTTTGGACTCCGTGTACGTGTTGGAAAAATAGGAGGTCCTGTCCAGGTTTCGTCCAATTCCGAGAATATTTCCAGAATAGCTTTTCTGAAATACAAAAACAGCAGAGAACAGGAACTGGCACTGTGGCATCTTGTTAATAGGTTAGTCCTAGAAAATGCATAAAAATGCTATGAAGTGTATGTAAAACATGTAACAATTGGTATAATATCAACATGGAACATCAGAAATTATAGATACGTTTGAGACGTATCACACAACAATGTGATAAAATAAAAATACAAAGGAATTGTTACAGAAGTAAACAACTCCTTGACTCAAAAAGCAAAGAAAAATTGCAGAAATAAAATCATGGGTTGTCTCCCATAAGCGCTTTTCTTTAACGCCTTTCAGCTAGGCGCAGAAAGTAAGAATCAAGTGTTTCCAAGTGAAGAAGCATCAACAATCTTACGCTTAGCTCTCTTACCCTTACCCACATATTTAGGAAATACTTGGTTACACATAGGTGAAGGGGCGAAATTCATAATGCCTTGGCCCATGTCTATTGTTGCTCCAAAGCGTTTCAGCAGAGATCTCCCAAGCGTAATTTGTCCTGTTCCTGCACATTCAATGACAACATAATCAATAGATATTGTTATCCCCAGGAGTTATGTATATACTCCTTTGGCTACTCCTTTTGGTAATTTAATGGTATTATCAGCCAGAGTTATCCAATTTTCACATTTGGAAATGTAGCGGACCTGCACTTAAAAATTGGCAAGATCCCTGTGTATAGTGCAAACCCTGGATCGATTCATTTACACACACAGTCTAAGATGAATATCATGCAAATGCGTCAAATTTTATTACATCGCATGATCCAGACTTACAATTTTCATTACAAATTGCATAGCACAAGGCTAGCCTTTACAAAGTTCAGCACAGCGGAATAAAGGTAGCAGTGAGTCTCCATCATCTTCATGTGCCACAGGCGAAACATGTTGGTTGCAGACTCGAAACCCTTAAACGAATTCTCACTCGTCGTCGGAACAACCTGCAACAGGAAAAATGTTGCAACAGGGTGGGTCAGAACCATATAAATGGAACTGGCAAGTGACACTCTGTGGACACTTAGTGGAATAACTCTAATAATCTATATGAATATTTGGCCGGTGGAGTTCAAAGGCTAATTTGCATAATGCTAGTTTTATCTTATCACTTTGTAAAACATTTTGCATCTATTAAATTGGTAACACTGGTAAAACCCCAGTGAAACCGTGACAACACAAGGTAAAACCACAGTGTGGCAGGTGACTACCTCCGGTAAAACCCCGGGGAGTCCCTAATGTTGTTTACTAACAAGTTTTATTTTGAAGTTGGCATGTTGGGATCCTCCGTTGACGTCCTTGATCAGCTGCTCAGAATTGTCCGTAACCGGGGACACGGCTAAGTACTTAGTTTTTTACACTCTCGAGAGGTTGTGCACTTTCACCATTTGACCCAATCAACCCAAACTATCCTCTACACTCATTTAGTGAGAAGGAAAAGGAGAAGATCGAGACGAGACTTTTCAGAAGTTGTGTTCCCATGATCACCAGGAGACCACCGCCCACCTATCAACCCTACATCTGTCGATCTCCGGACCCAGGTTCACATCAACGTACTCCGTCAAGACAGAGCCCATATGACAAATGGTTGCACGGGAAGCAATCTTCACTTGGAGTTCTTCAGATCCCTTTGTTCCTGGGTGGCCATCCACAAGTGAATATCCCTCAGGTAAAACCCCTGGGGACAACACTCAACTCATACATCTTCTTATCAAAACCAATTCCACCCAGGTGTTTCATTTTAACTTAGTAGAATTTAGCTTTTCATAAAACATCTTTTGCATAGCACTTCAATAAACTACTAAGTTAAAATGGGATGCTAGACAACTAGTAAAAGGGGAGCTATTCTAAACAGTTTTAGCATAGCAATTCTACTAAGTCCTACACATGCTTAAGAAAAATATTCTACTCATGCATAGACAAAATACTTAGGAAATTTATGAGGTGTGCCACTTGCCTTTGGAAGTTGTCGTTGCTCACACTCTTTTCAACAAGGAACAACGTTGCACTCCGTTCAATCTATACATAGAAAACACAACAACAATAATATAAACAAGCATGCTAACAATCATAACAAACATTCAGAGAACAAACATAGCAAACGAGTTTTAAACAAGTTAGTTAGAAAAATGGTCAATGTTCAACTCTCAAAAGAGTTATGGAAAAAGGGTTTATGGTTAGCTACTAGGGCATGGGTTGGTCAAGGTTTAAGTTTGAATATAAATCAAACTCTAGTGGATCCCTATTTGTTGTGCTTCACCTTGGTCTTCTTCTCTTGTTTCTGAAACTTCTTATTTTGTGCCTTGAACTTCTCCTCTTGAGTGTTGGTCACATCTTCTTGAGTCTTGACCTTCTTTGATCTTCAATTATAGCACTTTAGGGACTTAGTCATAAACACTAAGGACTTGGTCTATGTCCAAAGTAAAAGAAAAGATAGGAAGAGCAGAAAGGAGAGAGAGAGAAAGATGTAGTTGGTCTTCCAAAGGATCATCTCTAGGCTTCCTTGTAGCTTCCTCCTTGGTGTGATGACTTCATTGAATTTTTGTAGAATTGATGGTTTTGCAGACTTGAGGGTTTTGGTATCACCAAGGCTGGTCTTGAATCTAACTTGGCCACACCACTAAGTCAAAGGGAAAAGAAAAGAAAGGGAGACAAATTTAGAAAAGATAGGGTTGGTCATCTTGAAGTTCCTCTTGTTTTCTTCTAAGTGCTTCCACTTCTTGGAGATGGCTAAGTCATTTCTTGGAGATGGCTAAGTCATTCCTTGGTCCTCCTTGTAGTAGCATCTTGTTGAAAATCCCAAGTTGACAAATGGGGCACCTTCATTGTACTTCATGGTTTTCACAAGTCCTAGCTTGGTTGTTTTTCAACTGGGAGAGTCAACTAGGAAAAACATACATGGACTTGGTTTCATGGTGTCCAATGGCTTAGGCCTTGGTCTCTCTGGTCTAAAGTTAGTACTTAGAACAATTTTGCTAAAGAGAACATATTGAAAACATTGTGAGAAATTAAACTAAGTCAAAAATAGTCAAAAGAGCATCTAAAATTCTAAAACAATTTTTAAACTTACCAAAAATTATTTTGGACATGGGGAGCTGTTAGAGCACGACCTAAGGTCTCCAAAAATATTTTGTTTGCCCAAAAAATGGATTTACAGGATTTAAACTATGCAAAAAATCATCAAACAAGCATATTTGAATTTGAACCAAATTGATATTGTCAAATTTAAATTTGGACAGTGCTTAAAGATTCTACAAGTCCGGAGCTTTTCAAAAAGTCCAAGTTTGCTAAATTTGGAGTTGTGGTTAAAAAGTTATGTCAAATTTACTCAAACTACTCATTTGAAATTTGAATAAATTTAAACTGGAAAAAATTGAAAACTAGCTGTACCAAAAGTTTCTACAGGTCAAGGGCTTTCCATGGGTATAAAGTTTGTAAAATTTGGATAAGTGGGTGAAAAGATATGACAGATCTAAGATCCAGGGGCTTTTCTGCAAAACTGCCAAATTAAAATAATTCGGCAAAATAAAACAGATAAAGATTGGCCACGTGGCAGACTGTGATTGGCTGGGCTTGGCTGACTGGGCGCTTACTGGACTGCTGACTGGGCGTTGACTGGATCAAATCTGGACCGTTGGATCTAGATCTAAAGGACGAAAATAGAAGGTACCTCTTCGCGTTTTTGATCTATTCACAGCCGTAGATTGCAGATCGGACGGTTGTGATCGCGTTGACCAGACCGTGGCGGTGGACTCGCCGGAGATGGAGGTCGCGGCGGCGCAAAGCTTCGGGCGTGGACGTTCCCGTCGCTGCGGTGCACCCCTGGCCACGGGAATAAGACGACGGCGTTCAGGAGGGCTCGGCGAAGAGGATGGTGTGGGCGGCATGGTCGTTCTCTTCCTGGAACGACGTGTGGAGGCGACCGGAGGTGCGGCGGCGGAGAGGACCTTCGGGTCGAGGATGGATTCGTCGCTGTGCTGCACAGAAAAATAGCCCGAAGGCATGAGGAGGTGCGCAACAACAAAAGAGGAAGAATGGAAGGAAGAGGGGGACTCGGGGTGCCCGACGTTCACCGGAGCAGGAGCTCCTTGCCGGCGGCAGTGGCGGAAGGTCAAGCTCGATTTCGAGCGGCCTGGGGGCACTCGGGTTGTGGTTTCTGGGGCAAAAGCGAGAGGGAGCGAGGTGTATAAAAAGAGGGGCTCGGCCGCGTCGATCTCCGCTTTAATGGCCTGAATCAGAGGAGAGAAATCGCCGGTGTCTCCTTCCTTGGACGCGAGCATGATTTCCTCCTGGAGGATGAAGATGGTGTCGGTGGAAAAAAAAAGAGAGAGGGAGGTGGGCTGCTGGTGGGCCGAAGTGGGTCGCGCGCGCGCTGAGTGTTGGGCTGGGCTGCCAGGCTCGTTCGGGAAGGCGGCCCTTTTTTTTCTCTTTTCTTTTTCCTTTTCTGAAACTTTAATAACTTTTGATTTAAACCTCCAAATGAAATCAAACCAAATTGTAAAAATTTGTAATTTTAAATTTTATCAAAGTAAACTATTTTTAGCACTTTAGCAAACCATTTCAAAATAATATTTAAAATATGGTATAAATGCTTAAATAGGGTTTTAATTAAGGTTTTAAATAAAATCATTTGTGGCTTAAATAATACCACAAATATAAATATTTGAAAATAACTTATTTAAATTATGTTCTATAATTCCAACTTTCAAATTTTAAATGCAAACAAGACAAGAATATGATGAATGCATGCATGAATTTAAATTTTTAAATCAAATATATATAGTTTTCAAAAAGTTTTTGATTTTTCTGATTTTTCAAAAAAAATTAAATCTTGTAATGTTACAGACTACCACCCTTAAAAGGAATCTCGTCCTCGAGATTCGAGATGGCTAGAAAGAACGATAGGTTTGGGCAACTGGTTTTTGGAGCATCAGGGTGGCTACCACCCTTAAAAGGAACTTTTGTGGGCAGTCTAGAATCTAGTGGTACTTATTACAATCTTAAAAACATTCACATTGACTCTGGTCCTTCTTGGCTAAATTCCTCATGAAGTCTCAGTTGGTGTCTTCGTTTCTGGTCTTACACTGATATCTGATCCGCTTCTTTTCTGGTGTAGTGAGTGTGACCCCTTTGCTGGCATGATCAATTTTACCATCATACCTGGACATCCAGTCCTTGCCTATGATTATATCAAAGCCTTGCAGTTCCAGTACAAACATCTCGCTTGGAAAATTGTGTGCCTCAATTTCCAAGGTCATGTTTTGGCATACAGTGTTTGCTGGAGTCTTCCCTTCTATAGAGCTTACTCTGATGGGTCTTCTAAGTCCTCGATTGGGTATCTTATTTTTACTCACAAAGTCCTTGGATATGAATGAGTGTGTTGCTTCAGTATCAAAGAGTACTAAGGCAGGATAGGAATTGATCAACAATCCTTCTATAAGTGGGTCTGGTTTCTTGAGAACTCTCTCCATGTTTATAGAAAACACATGTCCCTTTCGGAACTGAATTGACTTGATCCCATTACTAATCTTCTTTTCCGGACAGCCTCGGGAATAGTGTCCCATTTTCTTGCATTTGAAACACTCTACTTGACTGAGGTCCTTCCTGTTGGGTTTGGGGTGGAGATTTTGACTACTGTTTTCTCCCATAAGGTGCTCATCTCCGAGGTCATAAACCTCTTCAGTATGGACGGGGCTATGGTGGACATGGTTGAAGTGTTGGTCATTTTCTCCAAGAAAGTCGTTTCCATTAATCTTATGACAATGGTGGTTATTGTCTTCATTGTGGTTAAACTCAAAATTGACATGTTCGTCATGCGAAGTGTGCCATTCCTGCTGTGATTCTGAGTGATGCTTTTCCAATTTATGCTTCCACTTCTTGTTCGCAACTTGCTTCAGTTTACTTTCCAAAACTATAGCTTTGTCCACCAGTGACTGGTAGTCAGGGGTATAGGCAACTGTCAATAGAATGGATAATTCGTCATCCAGACCATTTAGAAACCTCTGCTTCTTCTTGGTATCTGTATCAACATCATCCGGTGCGTAGCACGCCAAATTATTAAACTCATTCATGTATTCTATTACATTTCGGTCGTCTTGTCGAAGCTCCAAAAATTCTTCCCTCTTCAGTGCCATCACTCCAGATGAAATATGTGCAGCACGGAATCCTTCTTGGAACGATTCCCATGTCATCTCTTCAATGGGACGTGTGATCTGGTAGCTATCCCACCAGTCGGCTACAGGTCCTTCTAGTAGGTGTGTCACAAATCTAACCTTCTCAGCATCTGTGCACCCGATGGTCACTAAATCCTTATTTACTGAACAAAGCCAATCATCGGCCAAAATAGGTTCAGTAGTTCTTGAGAACTTTTCTGGTCGAAGCTTTAAGAATCTGATCAGCATATCCACTTGAGATGGTGCTGGTGCTGGAATGTCCTTGTTGTCTTCTAATTTTTGGGTCACCAACTTGTTCAACTGATTCTGTGCATCTAGTATCTGTTGGATTGTAGGCATCACAGGGTTGTTGGCATTTGGCTGGGGCATCTGTTTAGTTTAGCATGGATGAGTAGAGATAGAAAGAATCTAAAGGAAGTTCTACCCATACACAGCAGATCAAGGCAAATCATCTTACAAACAACATCTAACAAACAACACACTATATGGTTCCATCACAAACAAACAATCTAGTATTGTCATACAACCTAAGTTGGTACGATCAATACACTAACACGATAACGTTGTTCGAATTAAGTGGTGGTCTAGTCTATCTCCTTGAGTGCTTCAAGTTTTTCTTCAACTTTCTTCAAAATCTTCTAAGTGTTTGAGCTCTGAATCTGGGTTCTTCTATGGTCTTCCATGCATGTAGTGTTTCGTGACTCGTAGAATTGCACATGAAGCAACAAACTCAGACTTTTAAGGACATGGTCATCTATAATAAGAGAAGATCTTTTTAGAAGGTTGATAGTAGATGAGAGTACTAGAAAATAAAATGAAAAGTTTTGTTTTTAGCAAACTGAATAAAAATAGATTTTCAATCCTATGGTCAAAACCTATTTGTATCTAAACCAACGGTTTCGAACCTACAGGCAACACAGTGCTCTGATACCATCTGTAGCGGACCTGCACTTAAAAATTGGCAAGATCCCTGTGTATAGTGCAAACCCTGGATCGATTCATTTGCACACACAGTCTAAGATGAATATCATGCAAATGCGTCAAATTTTATTACATCGCATGATCCAGACTTACAATTTTCATTACAAATTGCATAGCACAAGGCTAGCCTTTACAAAGTTCAGCACAGCGGAATAAAGGTAGCAGTGAGTCTCCATCATCTTCATGTGCCACAGGCGAAACATGTTGGTTGCAGACTCGAAACCCTTAAACGAATTCTCACTCGTCGTCGGAACAACCTGCAACAGGAAAAATGTTGCAACAGGGTGGGTCAGAACCATATAAAATGGAACTGGCAAGTGACACTCTCTGGACACTTAGTGGAATAACTCTAATAACCTATATGCATATTTGGCCGGTGGAGTTCAAAGGCAAATTTGCATAATGCTAGTTTTATCTTATCACTTTGTAAAACATTTTGCATCTATTAAATTGGTAACACTGGTAAAACCCCAGTGAAACCGTGACAACACATGGTAAAACCCCAGTGTGTCAGGTGACTACCTCCGGTAAAACCCCGGGGAGTCCCTAATGTTGTTTACTAACAAGTTTTATTTTGAAGTTGGCATGTTGGGATCCTCCGTTGACGTCCTTGATTAGCTGCTCAGAATTGTCCGTAACCGGGGACACGGCTAAGTACTTAGTTTTTGACACTCTCGAGAGGTTGTGCACTTTCACCATTTGACCCAATCAACCCAAACTATCCTCTACACTCATTTAGTGAGAAGGAAAAGTAGAAGATCGAGACGAGACTTTTCAGAAGTTGTGTTCCCATGATCACCAGGAGACCACCGCCCACCTATCAACCCTACATCTGTCGATCTCCGGACCCAGGTTCACATCAACGTACTCCGTCAAGACAGAGCCCATATGACAAATGGTTGCACGGGAAGCAATCTTCACTTGGAGTTCTTCAGATCCCTTTGTTCCTGGGTGGCCATCCACAAGTGAATATCCCTCAGGTAAAACCCCTGGGGACAACACTCAACTCATACATCTTCTTATCAAAACCAATTCCACCCAGGTGTTTCATTTTAACTTAGTAGAATTTAGCTTTTCATAAAACATCTTTTGCATAGCACTTCAATAAACTACTAAGTTAAAATGGGATGCTAGACAACTAGTAAAAGGGGAGCTATTCTAAACAGTTTTAGCATAGCAATTCTACTAAGTCCTACACATGCTTAAGAAAAATATTCTACTCATGCATAGACAAAATACTTAGGAAATTTATGAGGTGTGCCACTTGCCTTTGGAAGTTGTCGTTGCTCACACTCTTTTCAACAAGGAACAACGTTGCACTCCGTTCAATCTATACATAGAAAACACAACAACAATAATATAAACAAGCATGCTAACAATCATAACAAACATTCAGAGAACAAACATAGCAAACGAGTTTTAAACAAGTTAGTTAGAAAAATGGTCAATGTTCAACTCTCAAAAGAGTTATGGAAAAAAGGTTTATGGTTAGCTACTAGGGCATGGGTTGGTCAAGGTTTAAGTTTGAATATAAATCAAACTCTGGTGGATCCCTATTTGTTGTGCTTCACCTTGGTCTTCTTCTCTTGTTTCTGAAACTTCTTATTTTGTGCCTTGAACTTCTCCTCTTGAGTGTTGGTCACATCTTCTTGAGTCTTGATCTTCTTTGATATTCAATTATAGCACTTTAGGGACTTAGTCATAAACACTAAGGACTTGGTCTTTGTCCAAAGTGAAAGAAAAGATAGGAAGAGCAGAAAGGAGAGAGAGAGAAAGATGTAGTTGGTCTTCCAAAGGATCATCTCTAGGCTTCCTTGTAGCTTCCTCCTTGGTGTGATGACTTCATTGAATTTTTGTAGAATTGATGGTTTTGCAGACTTGTGGGTTTTGGTTCACCAAGGCTGGTCTTGAATCTAACTTGGCCACACCACTAAGTCAAAGGGAAAAGAAAAGAAGGGAGAAAAATTTAGAAAAGATGGGGTTGGTCTTCTTGAAGTTCCTCTTGTTTTCTTATAAGTGCTTCCACTTCTTGGATATGGCTAAGTCATTTCTTGGAGATGGCTAAGTCATTCCTTGGTCCTCCTTGTAATAGCATCTTGTTGAAAATCCCAAGTTGACAAATGGGGCACCTTCATTATACTTCATGGTTTTCACAAGTCCTAACTTGGTTGTTTTTCAACTGGGAGAGTCAACTAGGAAAAACATACATGGACTTGGTTTCATGGTGTCCAATGGCTTAGGCCTTGGTCTCTCTGGTCTAAAGTTAGTACTTAGAACAATTTTGCTAAAGAGAACATATTGAAAACATTGTGAGAAATTAAACTAAGTCAAAAATAGTCAAAAGAGCATCTAAAATTCTAAAACAATTTTTAAACTTACCAAAAATTATTTTGGACATGGGGAACTGTTAGAGCACGACCTAAGGTCTCCAAAAATATTTTGTTTGCCCAAAAAATGGATTTACAGGATTTAAACTATGCCAAAAAGCATCAAACAAGCATATTTGAATTTGAACCAAATTGATATTGTCAAATTTAAATTTGGACAGTGCTAAAAGATTCTACAAGTCCGGAACTTTTCAAAAAGTCCAAGTTTGCTAAATTTGGAGTTGTGGTTAAAAAGTTATGTGAAATTTACTCAAACTACTGATTTGAAATTTGAATAAATTTAAACTGGACAAAATTGAAAACTAGCAGTACCAAAAGTTTCTACAGGTCAAGGGCTTTCCACGTGTATAAAGTTTGTAAAATTTGGATAAGTGGGTGAAAAGATATGACAGATCTAAGATCCAGGGGCTTTTCTGCAAAACTGCCAAATTAAAATAATTTGGCAAAATAAAACAGATAAAGATTGGCCACGTGGCAAACTGTGATTGGCTGGGCTTGGCTGACTGAGCGCTGACTGGACTGCTGACTGGGCGTTGACTGGATCAAATCTGGACCGTTGGATCTAGATCTAAAGGACGAAAATAGAAGGTACCTCTTCGCGTTTTTGATCTATTCACAGCCGTAGATTGCAGATCGGACGGCTGTGATCGCGTTGACCAGACCGTGGCGGTGGACTCGCCGGAGATGGAGGTCGCGGCGGCGCAGAGCTTCGGGCGTGGACGTTCCCGTCGCTGCGGTGCTCCCCTGGCCACGGGAATAAGACGACGGCGTTCAGGAGGGCTCGACGAAGAGGATGGTGTGGGCGGCGTGGTCGTTCTCTTCCTGGAACGACGTGTGGAGGCGACCGGAGGTGCGGCGGCGGAGAGGACCTTCGGGTCGAGGATGGATTCGTCGCTGTGCTGCACAGAAAAATAGCCCGAAAGCATGAGGAGGTGCGCAACAACAAAAGAGGAAGAATGGAAGGAAGAGGGGGACTCGGGGTGGCCGACGTTCACCGGAGCAGGAGCTCCTTGCCGGCGGCAGTGGCGGAAGGTCGAGCTCGATTTCGAGCGGCCTGGGGGCGCTCGGGTTGTGGTTTCTGGGGCAAAAGCGAGAGGGGAGCGAGGTGTATAAAAAGAGGGGTTCGGCCGCGTCGATCTCCGCTTTAATGGCCTGAATCAGAGGAGAGAAATCGCCGGTGTCTCCTTCCTTGGACGCGAGCGTGATTTCCTCCTGGAGGATGAAGATGGTGTCGGTGGAAAAAAAAGAGAGAGGGAGGTGGGCTGCTGGTGGGCCGAAGTGGGTCGCGCGCGCGCTGAGTGTTGGGCTGGGCTGGCAGGCTCGTTCGGGAAGGCGACCCTTTTTATTTATTTTTTGTTCTCTTTTCTTTTTCCTTTTCTGAAACTTTAATAACTTTTGATTTAAACCTCCAAATGAAATCAAACCAAATTGTAAAAATTTGTAATTTTAAATTTTATCAAAGTAAACTATTTTTGGCACTTTAGCAAACCATTTCAAAATAATATTTAAAATATGGTATAAATGCTTAAATAGGGTTTTAATTAAGGTTTTAAATAAAATCATTTGTGGCTTAAATAATACCACAAATGTAAATATTTGAAAATAACTTATTTAAATTATGTTCTATAATTCCAACTTTCAAATTTTAAATGCAAACAAGACAAGAATATGATGAATGCATGCATGAATTTAAATTTTTAAATCAAATATATATAGTTTTCAAAAAGTTTTTGATTTTTCTGATTTTTCAAAATTTTGAAAATCTTGTAATGTTACAGGAAAGCTCCCAAAGGTTTAAGGAATCATAAATTTCCCTATGCATTAAACAAAATTCAGACATGATATCACAACGAGCATGGAAGGTTTCACCATTGATAACAACTTTCATAGAGGGAATCCATCCTGATGGTTCAAAATTTACTGCCACATTATCATAGTGTTCACGAATCTGATTATACCCTTCTTTTAGACCAGATATGTTTGTTTCAAGAGTATTTAATCTATCATTTATGCTTATGAGAGCCGAATCAATTTTACTGATTGGAGGGCTAGAAATTGTAATCAATTTTTTATAGCGTTAAAAGCTTGATCCCCATCATGACGAAGGAAATCTCCTCCTACCACAGCATCTAAAGCATATCTGTAGCAAAGAATAAGACCGAAATAAAAGCTACTAAGGAGCAGGCTTAAATTCATTCTTGGTTCGGTTTTAGCATAGGACTCAAAAATTCTAGACCAAGCATCTTTAAAACTCTCTTCACTCCCTTACTTGAAAGTGAAAATCTCTTCCTCAGATGACATGACTACAGGAACAGGGCTAGACATGATAACAAGACAGAAAGTAACACTTCGAAATAAGCAATTTTTTTTTTTTTTGTGTTTTTGATAAATAAAGCAAACAAGACAAGATAAAAATAAACTAAGTAAGATAATAACAAAGTAAAGAGATTGGAAGCGTGAAACTCCCCTTGCAGAAATCCTCTTACTCCCCGGCAACGGCGCCAGAAAAATTGCTTGATGACGTGGATCACACGTTCGTTGGGAGACCCCAAGAGGAAGGTATAAAGCAGTATAGCAGCAGTTTCCTTCAGTATAAAACCAAGGTTTAATCGAACAAGTAGGAATAAGAAATCACTTCTGAAGTTTTTCAGTGGCGCGCTGACGTGGAACCTGCACACAACACAATCAAACTACTTTGCCCCAACGAAACAGTGAGGTTGTCAATCTCACCGGCTTGCTGAAAACAAAGAATTAAACGTATGGTGTGAAAAATAGTGTTTAATTGCAGAGAATGAAAAGTAACAATGATTGAAGTTGGTTGTATTATCAGTGTAAAAGAATGGACCGGGGTCCACAGTTCACTAGTGGTGTCTCTCCATAAAAGATAACTAACATGCTGGGTGAACAAATTACAGCTGGGCAATTGACAAAATATTGAGCGCATGACAATGCATATATATGACATGATGATTACTATGTTATTCATGTGGGCATTACGACAAAATACATAGACCGTTATCCAACAGCGTCTATGACTAATAATCCACCTCCAGGTTGTCATACCGAGTTCCCCGTTGGTATTAACTTGCAAGCAACGGATAATCGCATTAAGTAATGTGCGTAATGTAAACAAATGCATTAGACCTAACGGCGCACCCTTAAGCTAATCATCGGTTATTTTATCCCTAGTGGCAACAGCACATCCACAATCTTAGAAGTTGCTATCACTCTCCCAGATTACCGGAGACATGAACCCACTATCTAGCATAAATACTAACTCTTGGAGTTACAAGCATCTACTTGGCCAAAACATCTACTAGTAACGGAAAGCATGCAAGATCATAAATAACATATAAGATAGATTGATAATCAACTTGACATAGTATTCAATATTCATCGGATCCCAGCAAACACAACATGTAGCATTACAATAAGATAATCTTGATCATGATAGGCAGCTCACAAGATCTAAACATGATAGCATAAAGTGGAGAGACAACCATCTAGCTACTGCTATGTACCCGTAGTCCAAAGATGAACTACTCACACGCATCACTCGGAGTAAGGCATGGTGATGTAGAGCCCTCCGGTGATGATTCCCCTCTCTGGCAGGGTGCCGGGAAGAGATTCTAAACCCTCCCGAGCTAGGGTTGACGGCGGCGGCGTCTCTGGAACTTTTCGTGGATAATGGCTCGGGTGTCTAAGGTTTTCCCGTGAAGATGAATAAATAGGCGAAAAGGCGGCGGCTGGAGCGACCCGAGGGGCCCACACCACACCGCGGCGCGGTTGGAGGTGGGGCCGCGCCGCCCTATGGTGTGGCGCCCTCCTCGGTCGTCTCCGTCTTTCCTTTGGACTCCGTGTACGTGTTGGAAAAATAGGAAGTCCTGTCCAGGTTTCGTCCAATTCCGAGAATATTTCCAGAACAGTTTTTCTGAAATACAAAAACAGCAGAAAACAGGAACTGGCACTGTGTCATCTTGTTAATAGGTTAGTCCCAGAAAATGCATAAAAATGCTATGAAGTGTATGTAAAACATGTAACGATTGGTATAATATCAACAATGAACATCAGAAATTATAGATACGTTTGAGACGTATCATTCACCCGCATACATATTGTGATGTTTTCTGTTCTGCATATGAGACCTTTTCAATTAATCGTGTATGTGTAGTGTGACTCAAATGTCATAGCGGTGATGGTACTATATTTCGGTGACACCTTACGAAAAAGATAGACCACCAGGCGAGCAGCAAGGTGTGCTGCAGCTCATGCACTTAGAAGGTGTATCCAATGGTCTTCGGAAGACATCACACGAGATTTAATCAGGAAAATATTTTTTATTTTCCTTTGTTTAGCTTTCTTTGCGTTCATATTCTTACATTGTTAAATAGTTTGTGCAGACCATGGAATCGCATGGTTAGGTCCAAGGTGCTGATATAGCATCTGTGTACTAAACAACTTCAGTTTCTCTAGTTGTTAGATCTTGTCCCATGTGGTTAGGTCCAACCTACTTATTTCAGTGATACATAGTATCTGTCGACATGACATTTGTATATGGTCATGTTATATTTGAAATGTGTAACAATGAGATTTATCTATGCTATTGATGAATTGTTGTTGATCCTTCTGCTTGCCATGAAATATATAATAGACCTATGAGAGAAATATGTTTTAGAAGTGCGAAAAATCATAGTGCAAACGACAGAAACAAAAGGGCTGTGTTTGATGTCTGTATAAGGCAAACGGTGATAGAAAGTAATCTGTTACGGATGCACCATAAGATTTAGAAATGCGGTATAGCAGATGTACGCTACCGATAATTGGACAGATCGATAATTAACAGTTAAATCTTTCGTTGCCGATTTGATGGCGACGAAGCCGTTCCCCATTGCCGAAGAGGATTTTGTCACATGGTCATTATTTTCAATATGTACTAATGCGAAGACTTTGTTGTGCATATGTCAAGACACAAAGTTACTTGTTTCTTCAAGACATAAATCCAGGACTCACCTTGACTGCACTTACCCATTATATTGTTTCATTAGAGTAGAGAATCAACATTCAAAGGACCAAATATTTGATGTTCACATATAAAATAGTCGATTCTAACAAACCCATAGTTTTCTGCATAGGAAACAAATTAGTCACCGCAATTGATAGAAAAAACAAAAGGAAATGAGTTCATTTAGCTTTGTTTTTCCTCCAATTTGGACGAAAGAAAATATGTAATTTTGCGAATAACATAAAAAAAAGGAGTACATACTGAGCCTCTGCATCGTGATAATTTCAACAAATTTCGTGCACAGAAAGTCAGAAATAGACCAATATTGTACCACTAAATGTGGACAGAAGAATTAGTCAATTTTATTTCCACTTGATATATCTGTGACAGGGGCTTAGGAAGTATGGCCTGAAATTACAAGGCGCGTTATAAGGCGCACATACATATATTGCAACCGTCTCACGTTTCATTTCCCAACCTAATAAAACACAGAAATCAGAAGAGAGAGTTAACTAGTCAACAACACCAAAGAATCACTCCTTAATTAATTACCCGAAGAAGTCGGTGCGCCTAATGATCAGCTGGAGAATGAAGTAATCAGTAGTTCTTGGTGGAGACGGCGCCGGCGGTAGAGAGTGCCTGCTTGAACTGGTGGACGGCGCAGGGGACGCGGAGAATGCCCTCCTGCCTGTACCCGAACTCCTGCGCCGCCATCTCCAGCAGCGCCGCCAGCGATGGGTGCCGCAGCGCCTCCACACGCACGACGAACCGCTCGCCTTCCTCGTCGCCGTCGCCCAGGACCATCAACGGCACACACCCGCGAGGCACGCCGCCGCTGTCGTCGCTCACCCGGTCAGAGAAGCTCAGCCGCCGAATCAGCTCCCTCATCGTCGGTTGATCTTGATCGATCGATGAAGATCGCTGACACACGTAGTATGTTTAGCTAGCTACTACTGCTAGGTTAGTTTCGATGTGCATGCATGCATGTTTGTTTTGTGTTGCTTTGATTGGCCTTGGCTTGGGGCTCTCCATTTTATAAGCTAGCGATGGAATGTTTGATTGGATCATTAGCTGCAGAGAGAGAATACTGTTCTGTGGTGGCGTCACAGTCGTGGTTGGGGTCAACATCCAGCGGGTTCAAATATGTTGGCTATCATATACAGCATCTTTGAAAGTTAAGACCGTGGAATTTGGTAAGCTACGGCACTCCTCAATTACGCAGCTACAATAAAACTTGGCTGGTTAGTGCGCTAGAATTTCAAAAGCTGACACAGCAGTTTTTTTTTTATAAAAGAAATATATTAAAACCTGGCATTGATTATTTTTCGGGGCAAACATTTTACAAGAAGAATTTATGCTTGTTCGAGATGTATATTTCCTTAGAGAGTGAATTATACATGTATCTACGTTTTTTTTCAAAATATAAACACTAATATATATTAACGCGTATAGTTAATACAAAAATGTGCATCCATCCTCTGATATACTCCCTCCGTTCAGAATTAATTGACTCGTGTTTGTCCAAATACGGATGTATCTATACATATTTTAGTGTGTAAATACATCCACATTTGAACAAACACGTGTCAACTATTTCGGAACGGAGGGAGTAGGTGAGTAGCTCATGCAGAGTTTCGTCTAAACGTATGCGTAGACTTCCATGCATGATGGATCCAATTATAAACTACTATGTACTAACTACCCTTGAATGTCAAGAAGAGTCACTCTCTGACGTTGACAAGACAAGTTTGAAATTGCATGCAACATGCCTCGTGGATTTAACCAGTTTGAAATTCAAATCAAACCCAACGACCTACCATGGGCATACAGCTACAAGACGATGCCACATGCATGTATGTCTCTGTTCTGCCCTACAAATTGCTCCATCCTTTGGTCTGAGGTGGACTTTTGTGGTTCTATTTTGAACATATATGCATGCAAATTGGTATTCAGCAGTGGGCTAGCTGCCTAGCTTGGAGTCAGTTGACAGCGCCCGCGAGCGAGAGGACCACGAATGATCTGTGAACCAACGAAACTGCACAACTTTTGCAAGGATATTGCACTTTGAAGCAGAAAAATCTGGTCCAATTTTGTAGTGCAACTGACTATGTAAGAATTCATCTATTTTGCAGTGCCAGCCACGAATGATCTGTGTAAGAATTTTAACTTGGACAAACATTAATTGTCACAACATCACAACTCGAGGGTAAAAAATATATTAATGCTTTTTTCTTATCACACAAATTTCAAGCAGAAAAATGACCGCGTGCATGGAGATGCCTAGTACTCCATTGCCTTTTGCTTGCAAAGAGCAAAGTTGCAGTCGCAAATAATTTAATTAAAGCGGGTGGTCGGTGGTTCCGGATGGGTTTCGCGTCACTCCGGACGGCCGTAGTGCTAGACGAGTCGATCGGCGACTTGACCTGAGGAGCGCCGCCCCAGTTACCGCTCGATGGATGCAAGGACTTCATCTGCACAAACACGTACGTCCTGATTTTTTTTCTTTTTACGAAACACAGTGCAACGCAGTCGCTCTACACGCACACACACTCATCCCCATAAACACACGCATGCACACCATACCCCTGTGAGCACAAACACGTACGTCCTGATATAAGAATATAACATAGTACTACCTCTGTTTGGAAATATAAGTTGTATTTCGCTTGCTTTGAGCAAGGAGTATTTATATGACATCAAATTAATATCATTGCATTTCTATTCAAAATTACATTACTTATGATTATAATTTCTATCACATAAACACATGTCAAATGAGTAATTCTTTGTCAAAGCCATCGCCAAAGGAAACGAAAAATAAAAAATACGTCTCATATTTTGGATTGGAGATAGTAATTATTAGCGATATAACTCCATATTCTTCTCGCCATCTGGATCGTACGTAGTGTGGCGCTCGTATTCGTGGACACGACCGTCGAACTTGCCGACGAGCTTCCGATGAAAGAAACTGCTCCTTTCCCTTGGACGAGTCCTGAGATTCTGTTCTTCTTCGGTAGGTTTTACTTGTCTTACGGACGGACGGAGCACACGTGCTTAATTGTGACGCTGATTTTCCATCTGATGTGAAACCAGACTATTCTCCGGCTGGGAGTACTCGTTGTGGTGTTTGAAGTATTCTGGGAGCAAAGCACTCACCAGGACCAAAAACCTATCGAGCGGGCCAATTTATACTTCCCTGTCCACCATAAAATCTGTGCCGGCTTTTGTCGTACGGTACGTGTCAGTACACCTGTACAAGATAGTTGTACGTAATGCAAAGTTTACTACTAGTATGATCTACTTGAAAATGTGTGATGTATGTTTTTTCTTTTCTGAGGAGAAAATACTTTTATTCTGGCACCACTTGGAAATTAGTTTTGGATTGACACACCTACATATATACTCCCTCCGTTCCAAATTATTTGACTTAGATTTGTCTAAATACGAATGTATACAAAAACTAAACAAGTATAGATACATCCGTATTTAAACAAAACCAAGTCAACTAATTTGGAACGGAGGTAGTAGATTTGAATGTTCTCGACGACATACGCGGCTGTTGTAAGATCGGATTGCGATATCGGTAGATACCTGTGCATGCAGTTGTACAGTCAGACTTGGTAGCTACTACTCGGGAGCACGCCAGGCTGATCTCAGGTCACTTTCAGTACGCATGGAACTTGACCGTGACGACTAGTGGCTTCGCGTATGTGATAAGCATCGGCTACTCCTAGACTTCCAAAAGTTACCCAAGATTTTTTTACCAGGCCAACGGTTAGTACAGACCGGCGGTTTCTTATCCGGTAAAATTCCTCTTCAGCCATTTCGGCTCAAGCTAGGCTTCATCGGTGAGGTGAAATGAACAAGATCTCAAGCTCTATTAATTCAAATGAATTATATAGAAATATTGAACGATTGTCATCCATAAGAGTTTTCTTTTATGTGCATTGTTTGTATCATAGAATTAGAGTAACGAGAGAGATAGCGACTTGGACCGCACCTTTCCCCCGTCTACAGTGCGAGAGAGGCGATTTGTAGAACTCCCCGTCGGCCCACCTCTCCGGCCGGCGATTCGTGGATCCCTCTGCCTCCGGCGGCCGCTGCGGTGGTGGGAGGTTGGGGAATCCACGGATCCCGGTCTGTATATAGCGTAGGGTACTGTAGGGTCTCGGCCGGCGGCGCCATGGAGGTGGAGGTGCCGGTGGTGCGATGTTTGGTGTCGGCTCGTCTCCCCTTCGGCGGCGGCGCTCCTTGGAGCTCTGTTGCCTGGCGGTCGACTTCCTCGAGCTCGCTGATCGGTGGATCGGCCAAGCTCGTCAAGCCCCTCCCGGATCTGGCCAGGCGGTGGATCCGGCTGGTGATCTTGAAGGCGACGATGGTGTTGAAGTGCTCCGCGACGACGACGACGTTCCAGGTGGTAGGATCTCCGAATCCGGAGCTCGGCGACTTCCCGGCTGCCAGGGGCTGGCTCCAGTCCAAGGCTTTGAGCGCAGCAGCGGCAGCGGCGCGCCACCGACGGCCTTGTCGGGGTCCAGCAGGACTGATGTGTAATTTTGTTTTTTCTGGACCTTTCTGTAAGAACGGACGTTTGATACCATCGTCTGTCTCCCGCAAAAAAAAAGAATTAGAGTAACGAGATTTTTTTTCCCACAGGATTGTATTGTACTACACTATGTTTTGAAAAAAAAAATAACATCCACTCAAAGCTCGTGTTACAATTCTTCTGTTTTTCTGTAATTCAAAACTTCTTGACGAAAATTTCTATAGGTCCTAAATCATGTACGATTTTTTCTTCTTTTGCGAATAATAAGATTTTGTTTCCATAGGATTGCACTCCACTATGTTTTGAAGAAAAAAACTCTCCACTCAAATCTCATATTACAATTCCTCAATTTTTCTATTAGTCAAACACTCTTCGTCACAAAAATTTATCTAGGTCCTAAATTTTTGGGTGAATAAATAGCGTAAGATTTACTAGACAAGTCACTTTAACCTGTGTTTTGAGAACGGCGAATAAATCATGTAAGATTTAGTCGTCCTCACTCTTCTTCAAAAGCTTAATTTCCAACGAGGTCATTCTCGTTAAAAAAAAAATCCAACGAGGTGAATCCGTCCAAGTCACCGTTCTAGAAGCTACATTTGTTAATTGCAATTATTAATCAATTCTTTTCAATGAGACCGGGTGCATGCCAATATTGACTGGGACCGGTGAATCCTGACGCGAGCATTCAAGATTCGTGATATCATCGTTGAATCAGGTCGTGCACTCGTGCTTGCACGCATGCATGCTTCGAAGTGTGTGGTGAATTTCAAAAAAAAAGAAGTGTGTGGTGTATAATGGCAGAGATGGGTAGTACTAGTATGTTCCAAGAAAGAGCTTGAGGACCTATTAGGGTCAAGAAATATAAATTTTCAATTACAGCACTTCGAGAGAGATTTTGTAGGCACGTTGTTTGATCTGTACGGTTGCATTCCGTACATTTTCTTCCAAATAATCCATCGGCACCGTGTGTTTCTCCAAAATTGAGTTTATCCCTTTTTGACCAAGTATCTGTGACATGATGATGATCTGAGCGAGACTTTATTTCTCTACAGGAATATATTCCTTTTATTTCTCACGTTTTGAACCATATTTTTGCACACAAAATTTCCCTTTCAACCACATTTTCGTAATATAGGCATTCCTACTATCTAGGTCTTTTTTAGGTTAGCATCTGGATTATATCAACAAGAAAATATATTGCAAAAGACATATCCAGACCTAGCTAACATAGTTATTTCTACATTTAAAGAAAATATCATTAAAAACCTTAGAAATACATCGATGTCCTTCAAGAAAATCTTCTGCATTTGAATCTGCCACTCGTTGTTTTGTTTCCACTACACCGCCGAAGGTAAAAAAACTAGGAGAGGAGTAGCCGTCCACGCAAAAATGCAGCGGGATATTTTTCGTAGATGTCGGTGCAATAGCCTCCCACAGTGTTGTGATCTAAAGAATAAGCCGAATCAGCGAGGGAAGGGCCTCGTTTTGCGCTTACGGTCTGGCTAGAATCGTGGGTGGGAGCTGACGACTCGACCCGCACGCAGTTGGGAACAACCTACACACAAGAAGAAAACGTCGTTGATAAGACCAACAAACTGACGACCAAACCACGGAAAGCCGGAGCACAAGTCCGACGACGAAACATACCCACTGGCTCGTCGACGCCATCGACCACGCAGTGGAGATGGGGTTTGAAGCCGACGTAGCATTATTCGACCGAGCACTGTCACTAGCATTGCAATGACACCACCATGATACCAAAACCTAATTGCCACAGCACGCCAAATGTGGAAAACCTACATTCCACCCCATCCCGCCATCGGAGCAGGAAACAAATCAAAGGGGAACCAACAGGAGGTGAAGATCTGGTCGCCTGAAGAGAGAGCACGGTTGGGGGGCGTCGGTTACTTAATTAAAATTCACTAGATAACAAACAAAAACAGCCATATACATCATTTTGATGCAGAGGCTAGGGTACGCCCCCATTTCGGAAAAAAAGATAACAAACAAAGAAGGAAATGTCAACAAGGAATTGTGATTGACTCGCTAAGGAGACGACGATGACAAATATGATGAAGCAAGATGAGAACGATGACAGTTGTTTGGGCATGTGGTTTGACTGGACCAAGACAATTACACGTTGCTGCACCTGGATATGAGCCATACCACACCAGTACATCGAGCGCGGATGTGACATATGTTTTTAACAAAAATGTGTTCCTGACTTCCAGGGTCTCCATGTGCAAGCTATGTGACATGTTTTGAAAAAATTACTTGTCATTCTATCATTTCAAGATAACTTCATTAAACTGCTCCTTTTCTTTAGCTACTTGCAATGCCACTCCTTTGGATAGGGTTACTGTGCGGGAGCGGCGGAAAAGGCGTCCGCGAGGCGACCGCGTCAGTCGAGGGTCTCGCCGGCGGATCTGCTGCTCCCCTCCGCCTCCGGCCGCCGCTCCGGCGCCGCGAGGTGGGGGGGAGCCTTGGCTCCGCTGTGTGAGTAGTTAGGTACTAGCGTAGCTAGGTGTGTGTTCCCTCGGGCACCTTCGTTGACGGTGGCGATGGTGCTGTTTGGGGGTTTTGTCCTCCCCCTCTTCCCGTTCCGGCCTCGTCGCCGGTGAGGTGTGGAGGTGCTGCGTCGGGCGCGGCCGTCTGTCCGTGCTCCTCTGGCCGGCCGTGGAGGCGAGGAGGGGAGCTGGCGGTGGTCGTCGTTCCGGGTTTGTTGCAGGTGCTGGTGGTGAGCTTCTTCGTTTGCTTCTGCTCTGGCTAGTCGTGGTGGCGTGGGGAGCAGTGGCCGGAGATGCGGCGGTGCGAGCAGTGGTGGTCCTAGGCGATGCGGAGCCGGCTGGGAGCTTGGCGGAAGCGGGGAGGTGGTGCCGTGGTCGTTCTCGTTCATCGATCCTCGGCTCCGTTGCTGCGCGGCGGACGGCTCATGCGACCATCTACATGCGGAAGCGGCGTCCTCTCCCCAGTGGCGGAAGGTACGGCGGCGCCGTCGTCGGTTAGGTGCTTGGGGTTCGGCTTGGATCCGATTGTGATCTCCTTCGATAGCTCAGGGTGCTCCTTGCACTTTTCGGGGTCCTCTATGTAATTTTTGTTTCCCTTTGGACCTTTTTGTAAAGTGGATTGAGCTGTCTGAATATATGCGTCGGATCTTCCTCTAAAAAAAATATCCGTGGATTAGAACAACACATAAAAGTTGTCCTAGCAAAAGTAAACAATTGACGACCCGATAAAAAGGGTAATTCTACCTTCCTACGAAACCTCTTGATGTACATTCTACACCCATGAGTGGAAATTGGAGGTGCAGTAGGGTAGGCATTTTTTAACAGCCGGCCTATTTTTCCTGATTTGTTCACGAAGTGCTGCTGATCTGGTGGGTACTTTATCTTACGCACCATGTTCTTTAATTTCTCTGTTTTAGACTAGATGCATACGAGAGGAACAATGTACAAGTGCGAGCATGACCCAATAATTTTAACCACGTTCTGGTAAATACTTTTTTGAGAAAAGGAGAAGTTTAATGCAGGTTGGGTGAAGTGAATTTGTACTAACATGGACTTCTGGGAGGCCAGTTTTCCTTGCATTTTTTCTCTTGGATAATATCTTATATTCAAGCTGAAGGCTTTTGAGAGGTGAATTTTTTTACCTTTGCTTGAGAAGGTGGCATGACATGACTCCAAAAGAGAAAGAACCTAATGTTCTATGTGCTACTAGTTCTCTAGAGAAAAGATCTTTCAGGGAGCACTCACGGTTTCAGGTGGAGATTTTCTTTTGCAGCATTCACCTCATGTACGTCATGGGGAATGCTTGCAAGGAACGGAACAGTCGTTTTTTTCACAGGAAGACGGTCAATTACGTTGAAAACGCTTATCTAGCGCACGTGGACATTATGCTGAGACTACGATCTGGTGTTTTTCGTTCGAAAAGTTTTTGGGCATATTCCATCTAAAATATCGCCCAATAGTTTTGTAAATGACTTTCTTTGTTTTCTTGATAAAAAAGAAGCATAGTGGTGGTTTCCTTTTGCACTACCAACTACTAAGTACTCGACTAACGAATCTAAAATTCCTTCAAAATAAAATATTGTACAGTACTTTTTGTTTTGTCGGAAAATGGCAGGAGCACCTTTTATTCTAAGTACAGATGGGTAAAACAAAATATTATCTTCCGCGTGGCAGCCGGGCTCTAGTGACCTCGGTATTTTGAAAAACTCAAAAAAAAAAGTTTCAAAAATATCAGAAAAATGAGATGGATACATACACGTGTTATCTACATATTTACAGCTAGATAAGACATTTTTGTTGTAGAGTACACAAAAAACACAAAATCGTGGACCCGAAAAGGCAGAAAAGAAGTAATTTTCCTTCCAACATTTGTCTTCTTTATGCAGCTTACATATGAAAATATATTTCAATGAAAATTTTGCCGTACATAGTATGTAGTTGTATGATTTTCTTTTCAGAATTTTTGGACACCCAAAAATAAACATTTCTAATTTTTTTGAAAAACAAGAACGCCGTTTTTTTTTTGAGTGATCATGTGCCAAAGGATTTTCGCATTAGCGGTCTTTATTCTCTTATTTGCAGAAGGCTTTCAAACAGGGCCCAAACTAGTACATGCCCAACTCGATCGGTGGTACCTCAGTCTCCTCAGACATTGTTTGATTGGGCCCAACTGTGACTCCCTATAGGCTTGTACCGAAGGGGCCCAGCCAAACTAAACTAGCACACTGCTGTCTCGGTTGCGCTCAGGTCCGGAGCTGGGGCGAGTAATCAATGGAAGCAGTTGACGGGGCAGTTGCCCGATCCCAGCAGCGTGGAGCAGTGGGAGTTGTTAGCAGGGACAGCAGCGGGCTGTTCTTGGCGGCATCGGCAGTGGTTTTTGACGGAGTGATTGATCCTTAAATACTAGAAGCCCAAGCATGTGCTGAAGCACTTACACTCGGTACTGACCTCCAGGTTCGCAAAGTGCTGATCGTTTCGGATTGTCTGAACGTAGTTAAAGATGTAAATGGTGGTATGAGCAATGGCCCCAACTGCATGATATTGCGGGAGATTGAGCACAACAGAAGGAGCTTTGAGGAGGCAGGTGTGATCCATGAACGCCGCGAATCAAATGAGGAGGCACATAGGCTAGCCCGTTTTGCTACAACTCTACCTGTTGGTAGGCATGTGTGGTTTTCTGTACCCCTAAACGACCTGGGCATTCCTGTAAACGTCCTACCGATTGATCTATAAAGTCGGGTTGTTACTGCTAAAAAAAAAACTAAACTAGAGGTGGAGGGGGGGAGGAACCGCCGGGGTCTCGAGCAGGGATCCGCCGTTGCGGATGTGCTCCATGACGGCGGGGAGCGTGCGTCCTGGCACGCCCCAGAACGCTTCGCGCCCGGCGATGTTCTTGTCCATCGGCGGGTCGCCTTCGTCGTCCCAGCGGTCCATCTCCTCGGTGTAGAGGCGGCGGAACTCCGCCTCGTAGAGGTCGTAGTTGGCCGCGTTCGACGGATCCCACCAGGGATCGGCCCGCTGCTCCGCCGTCAGCTCCCGCTAGTAGTGGTCGACGGTGGCCTGGCGGAAGTCGCAGTTGACCCGCGTCAGCGCGTGCGGCACCGGGATGCCGCTGACGGACAGCGACCAGCGGCCTGGGGCGCGCATGTCCGGCGGCGCCGAGTAGCCGTTCTCGCGCACCTCCTCCACCTGCTCCCGGAGGAGGGTGCACGGCGCGAAGCCGTTCGTCGCCGCGCCTCCGGAACGTCTCCAGCTTCCGGCCATCTCCTCATAGGGTTTGCTTCGCGTCGGCGAGGTGTGGGCGATTGAATGCGGAGGGGGACGGCGAGGGCCTTCCTTTTATGTTCGCCGCATTGACGCCGCCGTGTTGCAGCAGCGAACAGGCGACGGTACGGTTTGCTGCCGCCGGCTAGGAAAACGAGGCGATAAACTCGCTTTGGCCAGGACCGTCGGTTGAGGTCGCTGTCTCAATGAGAGGCGTGGCCCGCGCGTCAGAGGCCGACGTGGTTCGGCGCAGCCGACGGCTCACCAAGCGAAGGGCGCGGGCTGGGTGCGCCGGACCAAAATCTCGTGTGGGCACCGCGAGTGGGGCGATTTTTTGGTCCGACACACCCCCAAGGCATTTAGGCGGCCGTTTGGGCGCCGCGAGTGGAGATGCCCTTAGTTAGTTTCTCTCTCGCTGACGGCCTGCTGGCGTCGTCGCAGGCGTTCTCCCACGTCCCAACTCGTGACTGACGACCTGGTGAGAACTGGACGATAAGAGAAGATAGGATAAGAGGAATCCCATCAACACCCGATCGGAATGAGGATACTGGCGGCCGGGACATGTGCAGTGTCGAGCTAGTTTTAGTTTAGTTATTATGGTTTAGTCTGCTTCACTCGTTTTCGGTTGGGTTTCAGGAGTAAGGGGCACGTACGTACGAGTACGTTCCGTACGGGGTCTGTATGATTGGGGTTAAGAAACCAATGATTAGGTGTACCATACTTTGCAGTGGCGCCGTGGCGGTGTCTGTCACTGACGCGCTTGGGCGCTGGCAACCTAGCTGCGTTCTGATCCGTTTGTACATCTGTCGTCGGCACTCGACAAGCGCTCCCATGGAGCTGGACGAGATCGGTGGTTCCTCAGTCTCCTCAGAGATTGTTTGATGGCACTGAAGCGGCCCAGCCAAACTAGCACGCACCGGGAAAATTTCTCGACTGCTCAAAAGAAACGAAGCTTGCTCGAAAAAAAATGGGCTTTCATGAGTTCATCTTCGGGGTTCTCCCATGCACGTGATAACCTCGTTTAGAGCACTGAATCAAGTACCGTGTTAATCACTACCAGTGTGAACGAAGCTGTGATGCTTAACTGCGACGATGTCTTACTCACGCCACCGCCAAGCGCCAAGCACGTACACAGGGCTTGTTTGACTGTCCGGATTAAATATTGCAGTTACCAAACAAGTTCTTAGAAGGTTTCTCTCTATCGCAGACGGCCTACTGGACTCGTCGCGCGCTGTTCTCCCACGTTCCAACCCTGACTAACGACCTGGTGAGAACTAATGATAAGAGAGGATAAGATAACAGGGATCTCATCAAGCTCCGATCAGAACTCGGGATACTCAGCCACTCAGGATCGATCGGATAGCCCGGCAGGCAGGCTGGTGGCCGGGACATGTGCAGCGCAGCCACGCAGTGTCGAGCTGGTTTTAGTTCAGTTATTACAGATTTGCAGTTAGTCCGATTCACTCGTTTTCGGCTGGGTTTCAGGAGAAACCTTAGCTAAGCTAGCCCCGCGTCTTCTCAAGCAAGCAAAATAAAGATCAAGTTAAACACCGAGGGAGGAAACACATCGACCTCGTACGGACCTACGTAAATGTGTACGTACGTTATGCATGCGTGGTTGCAAATGGCTGGCCGTGGAGGTTTCGAATCAGCACGCTTGGTTGGAGCTGTTGCTTGTCTCTGTCACTGACAGTGGCCGGCCGGCGATGAGGTCTATCCTAGTCGACTCACGGTCCAAGGCTGATTAGACCAAGAAAATGAAAGCGTAGACTAGCGTACAATCCTAGCATGTCGGCACACCCAAAACAAAACGTACCCATCGGCGTTGAAGAAGATCGAAGGATGCCGTACCATACCCGTACGTCCACAGTTTTATTTGCTATTAATTTTGTTCCAAAATATAAAATGTTTTAGTAGGCTCTTACTTTATACTCCATCCGTTCCAAATTAATTGACTTCCATTCCAAATTAATTGACTTCCATTTGTTCACATGTGGATGTATCTAGTAGTAACTACTCCCTCCGTTCCGGAATATAAGACGTTCTAGGAAATTTCCGACAAACCCAAAAAGCGCCCAAATGACCTGTCTGCCCCTACTTAATCGCTCCTATTACAACCAATGCCCTCCCGCAATGGGAAAACGTTTCGGCCCAGTGAAACAGAGGCGAAACAGAATTGAAATCGCGAGTTGTCTTCCTCCTCGTCTCGCCCAGGTCCAGATCTCGCCTCGCCCAGCAACCAGATCACCTCGCCCCATCTCCTCGCCAAGGTCGCCTCACCCCATCTGCTCGCCAAGGTCGCCTCGTCCCAGGTAGCTTCGCCCCATCTGCTCGCCAAGAGCGCCTCGCCCCATCTCCTCGCCAAGGTCCTGGTGCTGCCTCGCCCAGGTCCTGGTCCTTACCCAGTTGGATCTCGCCCATGTCCTGTCAAGATCACGCAGAAGGATCGGTTCAGTATAGGGAAGAGCAGCAGCAGTTCAGTACAGGGAGGAGTAGAGCAGTTCAGTGCAGGGAGGAGCAGGAGCAGTAATACTCACCCATCTCGGCACGGCACGGCACGGCACGGCTAATACTGTGCGCCAAATGGTAGTCAGTCTGCGTCTTGGACGGCTACTGGTCAACTTCAGTAGCAGATCAAGCAATATTACTCGTCATTGCCCCCAGCTACTAGCCACATGTCCTCACCATCCTAGGTCCTGATCAATTAGCAGATCAAGTTAGCACATCAATTCGAGATCAATTTCAGTAGCAGATCAAGCAATATTACTCAAGTTTCAACGAAAGAGATTTGCGTGCTGGAAACAATATTGCAAGCAGGTTCTGAAACTTGTTAGCAAGCAAACTAAAATATTGCAAGAATTTTAGCAGCAGACTTGAATAAACAGTACTGGAGTAGTATAACAACTGCTCCTTGTTAAACTGGCAAACTGTACTTTAGCATTTTTCTTTGCTGCACACCTTACTCAAACAAGCATGTAAGCAAACATCCAGTCACAAGTACTCAGATCTATTCTATGCCATCAAGGATAAGCAGTTAACTGTAATCTCAGTGCAGAATTACATGTGCAATGCTGATAGCCTGATACACGCTTCATTAGATCTTTTCTGTTTATCAGTCTACATACGCAACGAACGAGTTACGGAACGAAGCCAATTTACTAGCACTATTCTGACTGTGCCAATTAACATATCTTCACATCCATATGCATGCACATTCTCCAAATGGACAAGCAAGCAAATGCACTAGCAAGACATCCTAGATATGCAGCTTATCAATCCATTAAACTGCTCCAAGCAAATCTACCAAGTGCAGTACTAAATTTATTTTGACAGCCAACTTTAATGTTACTCCAAGTAAATCTAAGCAAAACCTTACTCTAGGAGCATTACTCCAATTAACATTACTCCCGTTAACACTACTCCAGTTTGGCTCAATTGAGCAAAATATTGCAAGCAATTCAGTGTACTCCTACGTTCTTGTGTACTCAAAGTTAAAGTACAGAAACTACAGCTACAGAGTACTCCCAAATCCTCGATACGAGTACAAGCAAATTCAGAAGCAGAAGCAAACTATCGAGCGCGGAGCAAGGAGAGAACAGAGAAGCTGAGCGGACCTGGTCAAGCACAGACGTAGTGGATGGCCAAGGCGTGGACGTGGTAGACGGAGATGGCGAACTGGTCCTTCCGCATCCGCGCGTGCTTCTCGCACATGCCCTCCTCGGCCTTGCCCAGCGCGGCGCGGCAGTAATGCAACACGTCGTCGCAGGCTCGCAGTGCTGGAGCCGTGGCCGCCATCCTCCCGCTTATCCTGCCAACCTTCCGCTTATCCACGCCGTCGGGGAGCAGATCAAGCACCTCCGGCAACAGATCTATCAACTCCGTCCACAGATCGAGCATCTCCAACCACAAATCGAGCACCGGCGCGGTAAAAGTCCAATCTTTGACCAGACCAACCAAGCGATGGAAAGCGGCGCGCGGCAAGAGAGGACCGAGTCGACGGAGAGAACAAGAGAGAGGGAGAGGGCGCCGGCGAGAGCGAGAGGTTCGCGCCGGCAAAAGAGAGCAGGAGGGCGCGGCGCCGGTGAGAGAGATGACGCGCGCGACGGGAGAGAGCTCAAAGAGGTCGGGAGTGAGAAGGGAGAGGAATGGGGACAGGAGTGAGAGAGGCGACGCGTTTCGCTCCGACCGGGGGCAAAACTGGAAACTCGCATATCTGGGAATACGTCGCGGAAGTTGAACGTGACATACTAAAACGTCTTATATTTCGGAACGGAGGGAGTAGATACATCCACATGTGAACAAATGGAAGTCAATTAATTCGGAACGGAGAGAGTATTTTGGTAGGAGGCAGTATATAGGAAAACATATGTCAATGGGTTTTCAAGTGTTGTATATGTAGTCGGCTGCCAACGCTGGAGGATTACAACGATATTTCTTATGCATCTTGATCTACAAGAAACCTATGTAACCAAACTGAAACGGTTTTGTCTTTGAGACGACTGATCGGGAAGATTACTTTGTGAAGAGGTGTATCATGTTTTCCCTTTCTATTTACCATGTTTGTGTCGTTGCGCCGCAAACTTCTTTTATTTGCAACTGTGTACTCTTCATATGAACGTGGTTGTTTTTTATTTACGAAACGGGACGAAAGTCTATTTGAAGAGCATATCGGGAGTGTACATTTTATCTTGCATTATTGCTAACTCATACGGTCAAACCCCTTAATTAGCTAGTGAGTGTGACGGTCCAAATTTTCACCCGCGAATGGTTGATTGGACAAGATCAAACTCATCCTTAATTAGACCGGACAAAAAACGGCGGTCGCACTCATCTGACCGACCCAGCGGGCTAGCGGCACTCATCTTCTCCTTCTTCTCGGTGGTTGTTTAGTGGGAACGGAGAGAAATGCTCTAATATGCCTGGCTGGTGCACGTGCAATACAAAGACAAAAAAATTTGAACCTCGAGAAAGCAACGACAAACTGTTGACTGGTACTTTGATGGAAGTGGCTAACTGGGACGTAAACATATTTGGGTGTTTTTTCGGAGCAATCATTCAACCGGCCGTGAAGTTTCCTTTTTATGATAAAGGATAATATATAAATAATAAATCAAAATACACCTATCATCTGCAACAACTCAATATCAAATACGACATCGAGGATGCACATGCCAAAAAAAAATAGAAAGAAAAAAACTGAACCAACAACAACCACTGCTCTAGACAAAACATGGATGCGAAGAAGGGTCTCCAAAAGCAACGCCTTCAAAAATGTGCCGTCACCGGATCCAGACAAAGTGTCTGGATTTTCACCCTGAAAAGCAGGTCTTGGAAAACTCATGCAATGCCTTCAATAAAATAACAATGCCTACACATTCCATCGGCAGGTACTCATACCGAGCGTTTTCACCCGGAGATCAAACCCGTACTCAAAGAGCACCACCATGCCTGAGCTTCCCAGTAGTAAGAAGAAACACGTCGTCGACGATACGACGCCACGGCCAATGATTGCATTTTCTAATGGCGTTGGAAGATGGAAAGCAAGCGGTTCTGGTTCGGGCGGTTTGTCAGGGTTGACTCAGCAGCCGAAATTGGAGAACCTGCCTGCCTGTTAAGCACAAGGATGCCGGTCTCGATCAGCACAGCTATATATATTATCAAGCTAGCCGACCTTTCGGAGCGACGTCCGTACGGTACGTCGACGCGAAAGCAAACCGTGAAATTGTTCACTTCCCACAAAACACAAGCTGACGACAAAGTACTGTGCTAGTGCTGAACCCCAACTGACTGTACGCACATCGTCAACGACAGATCGCAGCTAGTAATAAGCTAGCAAAGGGGACCTGTTAACTGCTTTTACGTACATGCAGGAAATGAAGTCAATCAAACCAGTGACACTTACATTTGTTAAGCAAGCATAATCGTACGGAGCAGTGATGCCACTGTACTACGTACTATAGTTTTGATTGGCTTGTTTAACTGGAACGATCACGTTCGTAACTTCCAAAAGGCACATCAAGCAAACACAGATCGATAGTGCGTACAACCAAACAGAGCAAGCAAATGGAGGACTATGATCATCGCTATTGGTTCGGCCGCATTATTGGCTTTCATTACGGAACGGAAAATTAATCAAAGCAGGAGCTGCCCGTGATTACGGACTGTACGGCACGGGTCCCTTTGTTACGTCCATCGTGGGACCCGTGCCGTACACTCCGTAAACAAAGGTATCTGTAACGGAATCTGTTCTGGCGTAAACTATAGGCAAGTACTGCAACGTCAGGTCGAGGAGCTCCCTTTGTTTAGTGGATTATTGAAAGCTAATACACTAGAGCCTAGAGCCGAGCTGGGCTCCCATGTGATCGAAAAGCGTCGACGGACTCGGTCGTACGAAAATGCTCAAACCGGCCAACTGACGAACCCGTCATCGTATTATATACGTAATACATTAGAGCATCTCCACTCGCGGCGACCAAACGGCCGCACAAACGCCTTCCGGACAGGCCGTTTGGGCGCCGTCCGGACTACTTGGCGCATTTGGGTGCCCTCGCTCCCCACTCGCGGCGTCCAAATCGTCCGGACCAAAGGTTTTTTTTCCCGAACAAGGTTTTGCAAATTCGAATGTGCCGCCAAGGTTTGGCGGCGTCGAATTACAGACGGGCTGTTTTAGCCACCAAAATACACTACGCCAAAATATGTCGCCAAAATACGCCGGGAGAGGTTGCCCGGCGTCTGCTTGTCGCTGCCGCCGTCGTCGTCGCCGATCTAGATGTTGTCACCGGGCTGGGGCACGTAGCCATAGCCGGGCTGGGTCATGTCGGGGTCATCGTCGCTCATGTCGGGGTCATCGTCGACCTGGCCGTCCGCGCCGTGGCCGGTCTCGGCGCCGTGGTTGCCGCCGTTCTCGGCGCCGTTCTCGGGCGGAACGAGCCCAACCTCTTGCAGGATCGCGGCGCGATACATGTTGTGCGCCGCCCTCGCCAGCGGGTCCAAGTTGGAGACATCGGCCGTCAAGATCATGAAGTCCTGACTCCTGTTCTTGACGGCGGCTTTCTTCTGCTCGAGGTTGATCTTGACGTCGGCCTTCTGCATCAAGGTCGCCCACCTTGCGTTGTTCTCCTCGCGCCTCAAGCTCGAGTTGGAGCAAACATCGGTGAGGACCTTGTCGATGGATGACTGCACTCTATCCGTCTTTGCCGCCGCTGCCAAGGCCGCTTTCGCCTTCTTGTTCCCGATTGGCCGCCCCTCCGAGTTTTGGGGATCGGCGTTGAGGTCGGCGCGACCGTTCTTGTTCAAAGTCCGCTGGTGCGCCTTCCATTTCTCACAATTTTGGAGAAGCTTATAGCAATGCATCAACTTGAAGTCTTTCTCCTTGTTGATGGATTTATACAACACAAGGGCGTCCATGACCTACAACAAAGCAAGCCGACGACGATCACAATTGTACTTAAGCAACAAAACAACAAGGGGATCGCAAGCCGGCGGTCACCTGATCCGCCGGGCCCTTCCCGCTCTCCTTCCGGTCGACGATGTTCTCATGGCAGCCGTGGAACTTGTTGACGAGGCGTTGGACGATGCGCCACCTATGTTCGATGGCGCCTTGGCCGCGCACCATGCTCACCTTGTAGAAGTCCTTGGTGAACCGGCGCTCGTCGAACTCGTCCTTGATCCGGGACCAATAGGCGATGCTCGACTGGTTTGTGCCGGTGATCTCGCCGGTAGTAATGGCCTTCCATGATTCGACCATGCACTCGTCTTCCTTGGTCGTCCAGATTATGCCGCGGCTGCCCTTCTTCGCCGCCTGCTCGCCGACCACAGCGTCGGTCACCACCCCTTCCTCCTCGACCTCGTCGTCGTCCTCGTAGTACTCCTCATCCTCGTCGAACCCGTCGTCGTCATCCTCCGCCCGGGCGTTGTCGTCCATGATATGGGCGGTCTCCTACACACAAGGAGCAAGGCCGGTAGCCACGACTCGCCTATGCACACATCTATTGTACATGCCATGGCTACAAAACGCGGGTTCATACCTGCATGAGCTCCGGGGCGTCGGGAGTCATTCCGTCGGTCACATGGGAGGCGCTCGCGTCGAATGAAAGGCTCCGACCGGCGGCCGTTTCGACGGCGGGATCTCTCCGCATCGCCGGCGAATTCAGATCGACGGGGTGGTTTAGATCCAGGCCACAAGAAGGGAAGATGACGTTGGGGTCGAAGCCGCCGTGATGCTGGCTGTCGCCGTACTCGGGGGAGAACCTGGTGCGAGGCGTGGCGGCGGCGCTGTAGGCGAAGAAGGAGGAATTCGACGGCGAGCCGCCGACCTTGCATCGTAGAGTGGCGTTGCTCTCTGGGCTCCCTCCCAAGGCGAATGCTTGGTTCAAGGCGGCGACGGTCTTGTTCATGGCGGCGATCTTCCTTGCCGTCAATGGCGCCGCCGTGCCGAGCCGTTTCCTCTCATTCTGCTTCACGCGGCGCCCGGTACGGCTCTGCGTGTCCAATCGGCGCCGGAGTACGTCGAGGTCCCAATCCTCCTGCCTCATCGCCTCCGGCTTCTCCCTGGGTGGGGGGGGGGCTTGCGCTTGACGCCCAGCGTCTTCCCCGCCGCCATCGTCTTGGGTGCCGGCGGCGCCATGGAGCCGGCGCGGCGCGAGGGTTTTTCTTTTGGCGGGAGAGATGGCGGGAGAGATGGCGGGGGAAATGCGATTTTTGTGGACGAATTGGGGGAAGCCGGCACTTATTGCGATCGCCGTCTCACTGCCAGGCGTGGCCCGCGTGTCGAGAGCCGACGTGGCGTCGCGTTTCCTTCCGTCCGGGGCCGCCCCAAGCCTCCCCAAGTTGAGGGCGTGGGCTGGGCGTGCCGGGCACAAAACTGGGCCGCGCCGGACCGAATTCGCGTTTGGGCGCCGCGAGTGGGGGCGATTTTGTGTACGGCACGCCCCAAAGGCGTTTGGACGGCCGTTTGGGCGCCGCGAGTGGAGATGCTCTTACCGACGATAAGCTGGATGTGCAGCTGGCTTAATTTGTGTGATCTGAAGCCACACAACGTATGGACAAAGTGCAATGCAACTATGCAAGGCCTTTGTGTAAACGAAAATAACTCACATGTTGTCGGGGATGTAACCCCGGGTACCCCAAAGTTAATGGTTTTACGGAGTTAATACAAGAGAGAAACTGGAAGTATATGAGTAAAAGATAAAGGAAAAACAAAAGAGACCAGCCTGGGGCGAGATTGGCTGTGCCCAGGCCGGAATACCGTATGCTAGGCCGAAATAGGCCTTTACCGACATATCCATGTCCTGCCGGCACTGTTCATCCGAGGACCCCCGGCACTGTGCATCCGAGGTACCCGGCACTGTTCATCCCCGAGGACCCCCGCACTGTTCATCCGAGATACTCCCCGGCACTGCTCATCCGAGGTACCCCGACACTGTTCATCCGGGGGTACCCCCGGCACTGTTCATCCGAGACACCCCCCGACACTGTTCATCCGAGATATCCCGGTACTGTTCATCCGAGGTACCCGACACTGTTCATCCGAGATACCACGGCACTGTTCATCCGAGGTACCCGGCACTGTTCATCCGACATACCTCCGGACGGCATAATGTCCCGGCCGACATACACGTCCCCAGCCACTGCCTCGACAAGTACCAGATGCCCTGCCACTTCCAGAAGACAAGCGCTAGTGGACAAAGTTAAGGACAAGGACAAGACAGGCCACGCCCATCCTGGACGTGGCTTAGCATGGCTTAGCATGGCTACAGTGCGGAGGACGGTACGGCTCATTACGCGTGCACAGTGCGGACAAGACCCCAGTAGTCAAATCATATACAGTGTATGCATAGTGATCTGTGGGCCACCCCTTGTCCCCTGGGCTCCCTCTATATAAGGAGCACCAGGGGGAACGCTCTCAGGACACGCCCCTGCACGGGCTCCTCAGCCCCTTGGGCTCTCTTTTCTCCCTCCGCTCCCGTGGAGCTCCTCCTAGCTAAGACCTCTTAGAGGCAGCATACACACAGCTCAAGGAGCATCTGTACCAATCACATATGAGAGGAGAATACACCGAATAGGCTAGATGCTGCAGTAGGGGTTTTATCTCTCACGAGAGCCCCGAAGCAGGGTAAATCCCCGTGTTGATCTGTTCTTCTGTGTGCGCTCTTCAGTGCGCTATCGCTCCCCGAATCCTCTAGCGTCCATCGGCCCCAAACATAAGCCTACCCCTAGGCATCTGTTGTTTCATACCACGACAGTTGGCGCCCACCGTGGAGCAGTCAGTGGCGCTTGCTGGATCAATTCGGACGGGACCTTCGTCATCAACGCGGGGACTCGACATCGCCATTGTCCCCCGCGCTCTAGCTTGCCGCTGTGAGCAGAGGCTAGCGCTGCCTCCATCAACGGACATCATCGACAAATCTCGGATGAGAAAAGTGACTCGGGGACTCAACTTCGGCATCGTCCCCGTGTGTTAACTCATTTTCGAGTTGACTACAGTTCGAATCCGAGATACCCTGGTAAATCCGAGGTATGCTGGAAATCCGAGATATGCTGGTATGCTGGCAAATCCGAGGTATGCTGGAAATCCGAGATATGCTGGTATGCTGGTAAATCCGAGGTATACTGGAAATCCGAGATAGGCTGGTATGCTGGTAAATCCGAGGTATGCTGGAAATCCGAGGTATGCTGGTATGCTGGTAAATCCGAGGTATGCTGGAAATCCGAGATATGCTGGTGTGCTGGAAAAATCCAAGATACCCTGGAAATCCGAGATACCCTGGAAATCCGAGACCCCCTGGAAGTCCGGGTTAAGGCTTGGAAATCCGAGTTAAGGCTTGGAAATCCGAGATAAGGTTGGAAAATCCGAGTTAAGGCTTGGAAATCCGAGATAAGGTTGGAAAATCCGAGTTAAGGCTTGGAAATCCGAGTTAAGGCTTGGAAATCTGAGTTAAGCTTGGAAGTCCGAGTTAAGGCTTGGAAATCCGAGATAAGGTTGGGAAATCCGAGATAAACTTGAAAAATCCGACATATGTTGGTCAAATCTGACATGCAGGTGGTTCAAACCGAGATATTGGTGGATCAGGCCGACAGGCCGATGTTTCGGCCGGCATAAGCGTCTTCCTCTACTGCTACAACAACACTACCTTGTGAGTATCAATTATATGTCTGCATCACTCTTTTAAATAGTCTCAAACAGTGCTCGGGGACTCTCCCCTCTTTTCTGCTTTGCTTAGTTGTTTTCCCCGGGGCCAAGATGTCTTTACCCGGGGACTGGCTGGTCAGTCAGTTCTGCTTCTTCTCCTAGGCAAGAAAAGTGACTCGGGGACTCGGTTGTGACCGAGTCTGCATCCTTGTGCATAGTCTTGCTGCTAGATTTAGTTTACCGACATATGCTATAGCTAGATTTACCTTGGTTTGTTAAATGAAGTTGCTGTCCCGTTTAATATTCAGTATACATATATGCATGTACTAACGTTGAAAGGTGGCATCGGTTTTACCGAGACAATATTCGTCTTCAAGATCATGGTTATATTGGTTATCTTGAATCACCCAGGATGTCATGGTATTGTCGGTATTCTCCAGGTCGCCGTTTTATTCGGTTTGCCAACATATCATGGCATCATTCATATCCCCGATCGCCGTTTATTTCGGTTTGCCAACATATCATGGCATCATTCATATCCCCGATCGCCGTTTATTTCGGTTTGCCAACATATCACGGCATCATTCCATATCTCACATCACCCTTTATGTTGGTTTGCCAAAGAGACATATGAGATATGTCCGTGCAGACATGCGCCTTTGGTAATGCCCAGAGTGGCTAAAAACCGACATATGAGATATGCCTAGAGAGGCCGAGATACCGAGACATATGAGATAAGCCCGTGCAGGCTTATGTCGGTCCAGCTAATGCTGGCGACATGCGCCTTCGGTAATGCCCAGAGTGGCTAAAAACCGACATAGGAGATATGCCCAGAGAGGCCGAGATACCGAGACATATGAGATATGCCCGTGCAGGCTTATGTCGGTTCAGCTAATGCTGGCGACATGCGCCTTCGGTAATGCCCCGAGTGGCTAAAAACCGACATATGAGATATGCCCAGAGAGGCCGAGATAACGAGACATATGAGATATGCCCGTGCAGGCTTATGTCGGTCCAGCTAATGCTGGCGACATGCGCCTTCGGTAACGCCTAGAGTGGCTAAAAACCGACATACGAGATATGCCCATGTCGATCCAGCTCAGTCTGCTGACATCCGATGTTGGTAAAAGCCCAGAGTGGCTGAAAACCGACATATGAGATATGTCCATGTCAATCCAGCTCAGGCTGATGACATCCGATGTTGGTAAAAGCACAGAGTGGCTAAAAACCGACATATGAGATATGCCTATGTCAATTCAGATCAGGCCGATGACATCCGATGTTGGTAAAAGCCCAGAGTGGCTAAAAACCGACATATGAGATATGCCCATGTCAATTCAGCTCAGGCTGTTGACATTCGATGTCGGTAAACGCCCAGAGTGGCTGAAAACCGACATATGAGATATGTCCGTGCATGTTATATGTCGGTTCAGTTAATGCTGGCGGCATGCAACTTCGGTAATGCCCAGAGTGGCTGAAAACCGACATATAATGGTGCCCATGCAGGCAGGATGTTGTGTATATGGAGGTTTTTTGGTATGGCTATTTGTTTTTGAAAGTCTGTGCGCGACTCTGCGAGTCCCCCACAGCCTCGGGGACTAATGTCGGGGATGTAACCCCGGGTACCCCAAAGTTAATGGTTTTACGGAGTTAATACAAGAGAGAAACTGGAAGTATATGAGTAAAATATAAAGGAAAAGCAAAAGAGACCAGCCTGGGCCGAGATTGACTGTGCCCAGGGCGGAATACCGTATGCTAGGCCGAAATAGGCCTTTACCGACATATCCATGTCCTAGCGGGCACTGTTCATCCGCGGACCCGGCACTGTGCATCCGAGGTACCCCCCGGCACTGTTCATCCGGGGGGTACCCCCGACACTGTTCATCCGAGGCACCCCGGCACTGTTCATCTGAGATATCCTGGTACTGTTCATCCGAGATACCCGACACAGTTCATCCGAGATACACCGGCACTGTTCATCCGAGGTACCCGACACTGTTCATCCGACATACCTCCGGACGGCATAATGTCCCGGCCGACATACACGTCCCCAGCCACTCCCTCGACAAGTACCAGATGCCCTGCCACTTCCAGAAGACAAGCGCTAGTGGACAAAGTTAAGGACAAGGACAAGACAGGCCACGCCCATCCTGGACGTGGCTTAGCATGGCTTAGCATGGCTACAATGCGGAGGACGGTACGGCTCATGACGCGTGCACAGTGCGGACAAGACCCCAGTAGTCAAATCATATATAGTGTATGCATAGTGATCTGTGGGCCACCCCTTGTCCCCTGGGCTCCCTCTATATAAGGAGCACCAGGGGGAACGCTCTCAGGACACGCCCCTGCACGGGCTCCTCAGCCCCTTGGGCTCTCTTTTCTCCCTCCGCTCCCGTGGAGCTCCTCCTAGCTAAGACCTCTTAGAGGCAGCATACACACAGCTCAAGGAGCATCTGTACCAATCACATATGAGAGGAGAATACACCGAATAGGCTAGATGCTGCAGTAGGGGTTTTATCTCTCACAAGAGCCCCGAAGCAGGGTAAATCCCCGTGTTGATCTGTTATTCTGTGTGCGCTCTTCAGTGCGCTATCCCTCCCTGAATCCTCTAGCGTCCATCGGCCCCAAACATAAGCCTACCCCTAGGCATCTGTTGTTTCATACCACGACACATGTGCATGCAAGTCCTTTATAAAAAATCCATTAACTCATTCCATGAGAGAAAAACGAGCCGCCTGCATGCTGCACCGACGCATTTAGCTGAAACAAACTAGGAGGTTCGAAGAATTTGATGAGGAACTCCATGGGAGGATCGGTAGACCAACTCGCGTATGCATACGAAGTAATGAGCAGAGGCATTTGGTAGACAACACGTAGTAGGAGCTGTGAGTAGGCGCGTGCGATACACTGACTCATAAGTATGTCGCGGCGGTGCTCAGTCGGTCGATGTCTAGGTCACTGTGCGTATGCACGATGCATGCATGGGCCATAAGACTGCGCGTACGGTTAATATAGTTAATCCGGTTCATCGGTTTATACGGTTTTTGGTTTATACTGTTGGTATACTTCGGTAAATATGGTTTTGTACGAGAATACGGTTCGATTTCGGTAATAACCAAATTAATCTAAGTTGACGCGAATTTTAAAATGACAATTTCTTTTTATGGCCATATATTACAAAATAATGGAATAGACTATAAAATTAATAGGCATATGATCCAATGTAACCAAATAACCCATAAAGTCAATAAAAGTCTATACAAGTAGCAAATCACATGCTACAAGTAACCCATAAAGTTAATAAAAGTCAGTAAAAGTAGCAAATTAATAAAATTTAATAGGCATTTCGGTTTTTTGATTAACCATTCAGTTTTCGGTTATTAACCGTATTAACCGCAAGGTATATGGTTAGCTATTTTACTAACCGTAAGCTTAACCGGAAACCAAACTAACCACAATTTCGGTTCGGTTTCGGTTTTTCAGTTCGGTTTCTCGGTTTTCAGTTAACCGTGTGCAGTCTTAATGGGCCATGCAGGAGCAGGAATGCCTCGCAGAAATTTTCCCTCTTTTTTTTAGCCTTTTCGCCGTAGCTGGAAGAGGTTCCTATGAGCGGTATAGACATATTTCCTTTTACAAGGACATGGCGTTTTGGCTCATAGGAGCATCTAGTCCTATTATGAAATAACATTTAAAAAAATATTTAAAATGTGAAAAAATTCTGAAATAAAATTTCAGATGTACCTCCTAACATTTTATGTTGGCTCATAAAGTTTCAGAAAAAATAATGTTTTCAGAAAAAATAACTTTTTACTGGACTTTTTTTTGTCTTTTTTATACCGGGCACAAAAAATGTCTTTTTCTTGACAAAAATTTGTGTGCCTACATAAAATGTTTGTATGGACACCCGAATTTATTTTTAGAATTTTTGAACATTGCGAAACATGTTTTTTCATAATAGGATCATCTAGTCCTACGAGCCAAAATGGATTTCCCCTTTTACAAGCTCTTATTTCTTCTTTTGAAACGCCTCAAGCTCATTTTTCAAATCTGCAGCATAAAGTAGTTTCCGAAGAAAAAATAAGTAGTACTAGGTGAGTGTAACAGTGCTACGACATCATATCTCGCCCGTACGGCGACCATCGAAGCACGCACTGAACAAATGCAACTTGCATTGCATGGCAAGTGGCAGTCGGTGCCGTACGTCATGTACTCTCGTTAGGTGTGGTGCGCCAGTCCCGGCCGGACGACCACGCGAGCTGGGGCTCCGGCCGGCCGTCGTGGGGGTCGTCCCACATGGACGTGCATGGCTCGACAGCCCGCCGCCCGTTCACTCGGGTTGGGCGCTGCTGCCTTTCCCGTCGTAGTACTAGAGGAGTTCTTTGGCCATTGGAGGGCACCGTATCCGACTCGATCTCCATGGACGAGGATCTAGCAGAGCGGCGCGCATGATCGCCTCGGGAGCCGGGCAACTTTCCGAGGCCGAGGTCTGGCTCACATGGAGTAGCTGGGAGACTCTGCAAGATGCCAGGGCGTTCTCTTTCTCCAAGCGGGCACACCACGTGACCGTGACAAGCTGCCGTAGGATAGCAGTGGCCTAGCTCTCCTAGGTTGGCGTAGGCCGGTAACCGTGTCGCTGTCTCACCGGGTATCTCCCTCTATGCTGCTTATATCTACTTTCGCTGACGTGTGGGACCAATGACATGGCAGCCGCATCCTGTGAGCGACGGGCGAGATAGGGAGCAGGCCAGGCCCGCCTGCCACAGTGATTCCGTGGGTACCAAAGTCGCCGAGGGGTGGATCCCTCCGTGACCTTTGTCAGTGTGCGGCCCATCCATCCAACAACAACAAAAAACCGCTCGCAACTCCCTCCCGGGTCGCCCCCGCGCGGCGACTCCGGAGGGCTCAAACCTGCCACTAGAAGCCTAGATCCGGCGCGCCCCCGGCCGCTGCCGCCACCGGCACCGGCGGCGGTGGCGGCGCCCTTCCCGTCAGAAAGGTGGAGGGGCTGTGGGCGGACCTGCGGGCCGAGACGCCCGTCTAGGTCGCCGGTCGCGCGGAGCGGAGCTGCGCCCGGCGGTGGGACCCTATGCGCGGTGGGGCGACGACGCCGAGGAGTTGCAGGGCGAGGCGGACAGGCTAGCGGCGCAACGCACCGGCGGCCGGCGGCGCCTGGACTGGGCGCGAGCGGCGCATCTGGGCCTGTTTGGGCTCGATCTGGGCTTAGCGGGCCCGCTTGACCAGGACGCAGTTCGAGCCCTGTTGCCGCTCGGTAGGGCTAGGCCGGAGCTCGCCCTACCGAGGTGGTGGTGTGGCGGCCTCGCGGGAGCTGTGGTCCGAGGTGGTGGTGATGATGGTGGTGGACGGGGGGAGACGAATGGCGTCGTCGCGGTGTCGGCAGCGTTGCATCCTTCCCGCAGGTGGATCGGCAAGCAAGACGTGTTGCGGGCGTCTCTTTGCCCGTTGCGCGGGGCGGATGGTGGAAGGCTGGAGGAAGAGGAATGCCGCTGCTGCGGTTGTTGCATCCCCCGGGAGATGAATGGCCCGCAGGCGTTGCATCCTCGAGGAGACGAATGGCGCCTAGTATTTGGTTGCATTCTTCCGTTGGGAGAAGAATGGCGCCGCAGCGGAGGTTGCATCCTCCGTTCAGTGGGGGACGTGGCTGCGAGGATGGAAGCATGTCAAGCTTGCCGGGGTGGTGAGGTTCGCCGTGGAGGCAGGGTTAGTGGTTTGGTGTGTGTTGTCTGTTTGGATCCTGTGTTCGGGCTATGCAGGTGAGACTGCCGGTGAAAGCCGTAATCCGGTTGTGGCCGGAGTCGTCGATGGCGGCGCCTGTCGGGGGAATACTTTCTGGATTAACCCGCGGCTCAGTGCGATTTAACTTACTCGCACGGACAAAGGCCCACTTGGGAGCAAGCCCAATATTGAACCGCCATAAGGGGAAACTTCTTGTGGCGCCCTGACCCGACTGCTATACAGTGATACTGCGTCTCCGGTTATCCGATACCACCAGACACACTATCAAAGCATAATAGAGAGATCAAGACTTGTGGAACAACTGGCACATCACAGACTCTACGACACAAATCATATAGTTCAACTCTTATAATAGAGAAAGATAGCAATTGACAACCAGAGGTCACAGACCCAACATTACAACATGCGGAAGCGAAGTGTGTTGTTCTAAACAACAAGAACCAAGTTATGGCCTAAGAGGCCTGCAAATAAACATCCAACGCCAGCTGTTCCGGGATGTCCCAAGCTGCCGCCTGGGAACTCCAGACTACTCGTCGACGTCCACAAAGAACCCACCTTCGAGGTCGGTGAAGTCCTCTCCTGAAAATAAGCAAACGACGTTGAGTTCGACGAACTCGCAAGATTAGGAGCTAATATAAGCTCGATGATTGGCTTTCAAGGTTTTATGGCTGTTTTGCATAAAGCTGATTTTATTTTAAAAGACATAACTCCATGGCATCGACTAATCAGATTATTTTGAAAAAGGGGTAAGAAGTAACTCTTTTCTCTTGAATCACCTTTCTCACCATTCATCACCATCATCAACATTGTACCTGTCCATCAAAGGCACCTCCCCGAATCACCCTCGAGGAAGCTCACCTTACAATTGTGAGTGGTACCTCTAGTACCCAGTTTTTAATCATTCCGTTAAAGTTATTCTATGATCTTACCTTCACTTCCCAAGTCGTCCATAACCGCGGACACGGCTTTTCGAAAAGATTTATCCCTGCAGGGGTGTACAAAGTGGAAGTCCCCGGAGTCCCGAGGGGCCCCAGCTCCTTCGCCACGCGTACCGTCCGGCCCATTACCTGTACAATTAGCTCTCTTCCTTGGAAAGCCGGCTGGGTGGGAGCGGTGTCGACTTCTCCCTCGTTAAGGACTAACCCAGGATCATCAGTGAGGACGAAGCACGGATCATCGACACCGTGCCCCGTGGCCACTCATTTTCCTAACGCCACAATCCTCATCTCAGTTCATCCCACCATCATCACGCACGCGCAAATGGAAGCCCGAACTAGAGGACCCTGGCTAGCCCCGCCCGAGTTATTTAGTCTATGAGGGTTCCTGCAATTGCATAGGCCTCACGCATGGTTGCACGCTCGTCTTGGTTCAAGAGGTACAGAACTCGCACCTAGGCGGCGAGAACGAGACAAAGCACCACAACCACAGTGGCCTCTCATCCCCACCTTTTAGCATTTTATTATCCGTCACCACAATTTCCTCCACCATCATTCTCATCTCATCACCTGTTTCCAACATGAACCATCCATCATGTAGCTATGCAATTAACTAAGCATGACTAAGCATCAACATAGCATAGTAAGTAGCTCAGGCCAACAATACAAACCTATGGATAATAGGAGGGAAAACAGGTAATGGCATTGGAATCATAATGCAACTATAGGATACTCTACTCCGAATCAAATTGACATTTGGAACCGCGTGCAATATTATAGTGGAGAAAATACTTGTGGAAAATAGGATAAGATATGCTCAGAGGGGGGATTACGCTTGCCTTGTTGAGCGGAGTAGTCAAACTGCTCGTCGGAGTAATGATGCTCAACTCCGAACTCGTGATCTACCGGAGGGCAAACAACACCGGAAAGCAAAAACAACAATCAACAAATGGCAATTGTGCAATGCATACAAAAATGATGATATGACATTTTAAATGCACCCTAGAAGCATTGAACATGATCAACAAGTTAAAGGGGGTCCCCATTATATTATGGCCTTATTTGGAATAAACCCCATATTTAAACTTAGTGATTATAATTACTACTAGAGCACATTATTGTAATTGTGAGCAAATATACATGATGATGATGATTTTGGATCACTCATGTTTTTCTGAGCATTTTTATATAAGGCACGAAATTTTCTGAAGTCCAGATAAAAAGTTATTAATTTTAGAATTTCCTCCTTTTAATTGTTTACTTTTAATTATTTTATTTTCAACAAGTATTAAAAGTTATTTCCTCGGATTCGAGAGAGATGGAAGAAGTAGTTGAATCATCGGTGTCGATGTCCCTAGCGGTGCGAGAGAGTGGCGGGAGACATGCGCGAGAGGGGGGGGTCTACAAGAGAATCAGCGAGGAAAAAGACAAAACAGTACAGCTAAAAAAAAAAGGAACGGGCCAGCCTCCCACCCGGCCTGGGCCGGCTGACGGGCCGGTCAGGATACAGAGGCCACCGGCCTCCCGGTCGGTTTGGGCCGGCTGGCGGGCCGGCCATCTAACAGAGGCCAATGGCCTCCCGCCCGGCCTGGGCTGGCTGTGAGGCCGGCCAGCTAGCGAGGCGAGGAACGGCGACGACGCCGTGCTGGGCGTGCTCGAGCACGGCGGAAATACGGCGAGAGAGGGGAGGAAAAGGGTGCCACGGCACAGAAGCTCACCACAAGCCAGTGGGGAGGTCGGGGACGGCGTAGGTGGAGCGACGGCGACGAATCCCTCCGGCGGAGCTCGGGACGGCCGCGATGGAGTTGAGGTTGGCGGCGTTGACTCACGGCCTCCCCGGTCGATTCTTCGGGCGGAGGAGGAGCTCGCGACGCGGCGGAGCCGGGGATGTTCTTCGATTTGCTCCGGGAGCGCTCAGTCGTCGGCGGTGAGCTCGGCGAGCTCGGGTTGCTCCGCGGCCATGGAGAAGAAACAGAGGGAGAGGAGAATACGGGAGCAGGTGGGGGAATGGGGTAGCGCGGCATCGGGGAGCTTGCTCCCGTGCAGGTGAGGGCAGTGGGGGGGCCCGGCGCGGCGTGCACAGCGACGCGGGTCCGGCGGGAGCGAAGCTCGCGCTTCGGTCGCTACAGCGACGAGGAAGATGGAGATTTTACAAACAAGTCCCTGGCAGAAATTCTTACATCTCAGATTGGTCCACTGTTTCTTTTAAAACATTCCAGCAGCTTTGGGGAATTTTATTAGAGCACTAAACCATTTTTGAAAATTGTGAGAAAAATCCAGTAGCCTCCTACCAACAAGTAGAAGCACCACAAAAATTGGCATTGCCAAAAAAAATTGTTTTGGACCACACTTGTTCATAGGTTCAAAATAGGGCATTTTGCTAAAATCAAAAAGGTTGCTCTTTTGGAAAATTAAAAGCAAGTGCAAAATATTGTTCTGAAATCTTGGAACCTCCTTGACAAAGATAAGAGGTCAAAGAACTTTGGTTTTGCAGGTTTAAACACTTGTATTGATTCGAGATTTTGTTTTAAACAAGTTGGGCATTTGTTTTTAAATGGTGCCAAAACCATTTGTGTGTTGTTTAGCAAGTTAAATTTGGATGCCATGATGCAATGCAACACAGAAGCGAAAATTTTAATCGGGTTTTTAGGTTTTCGAGCTTTGGGCTGTTACAACTCTACCCTCCTTACAGGAATCTCGTCCCGAGATTCTAAGCGTAGGAAAGAGGGAAAGGTTACGACGGTACTACACGATCTTCTCGCTCCAGTGGCTTCTTTCTTGAAGAGGTTGATCGAGGGCATCATGAAGATCTTCATCTGCTTCACTTCGAGTTCACTATCAAAGTACCCCCATAGGAAGAAGGAAACTTTTCCGGGAGGATGGATCTTGGTGAATCTACCACGATCAGGTACCTCCTAGTAGAACTTAGAATGGGATTTCAAGCATCCCTTGAACTGCCAGTTAGGAGACACAAGCGTTTGACGGGAGATTGATAAGAGTTTCCAGTTGGTAGACAACTGTTTTCCCAAAGATTCAGAATATGAACTTTGCACAAGGCCCAAAATTTCTGGAGACAAATGTTAAACAGGATTCCAACAGATGAAGAGGCAACTTTTACCAAACAGCTTGAGTAGAACTTTCCTCACGGAGGAGCATTTCAATCCACGGGAGAAGGATCATGAAGAGGGACCGAGAGAACTTTAGAAACTCTGCAAACGTTAGTATTGGGAACACTTCTTGATTTTCCAGACATCGGGACAAACTTCTTGAGGATCACCAACTGTCGTTTCTGTTTGAGATTTAGATCTGTTCGGGTGTAGAGATACTCCAGATTCAACATGGATGAATAGGGAGTCTTTGCCACAGATACCACCGGATTACTTTTGCTAGAACCCCAGGAGCTGGACTAGAAGGTCTAACTCCAAAGGAGGAACGAGATTGCGGAACTCACGGATTAGCAACTTGTCAGGGGACAGCTGCCCGAATTGAATACCTTGCCGCGGGACACGATTGAGTTCTTGATGGGAAGCACCATAGAAGACAAAGGAGTTCTCAGACTTGCTCTCTTTCTGGAACAATTCAATCAGTGGCTTGTATGCATAAATGAAATTCTGAAGGAATGGAGGTAACAACACACCATCCAGAGAATATTCTACACATGCATGATCGGGTTGAAATGATTTCGAGGAACCAGACAATTCACTCAGATCCACGGCGACATCTTTCAGCAATTGCACGTGAACCAGGGAAAGTCACTTCTAACTCCAGAACACACACCTTGTGAAGACACAAAGTTAGCTCCAACAATTTTTCCAATGCTAACGCCCAATATCCAATATAAATCTCCTCAAACATGGAGAAGATAAGAAGGTAGTTGATGGGCTCAACCACAAACTTATCCAGATACTCCAAGACGGTAGACTCATATTTCACCGGAACTAGGCATAAGTATTGGTCAGACTAACATCTTTCTAATCTGAGTTTAACCTACTGAATGTGTTAGTCTGAGTTTGATTTGACGATAGCCCAATTCAAATCAAAGATTTGTAGGATAGCATACCCACAAAGGAGATACCACCTAGCTTCAACACGGACAGACTAGACATCCCCTTTGAGAAGGAACTATATCGAGGTAGAGCTCTTGTCTTTCGACTCTCCAAGTTGTTTAAGCTCCACCGAATAATTCTGGACATCCAGCATGATTTCTTGGAGAAGGGAGTTGTTCAGAGAGCCAGCTTACTCATAAGCTCAACATCACGGTCAGGTGACAACCTGGCGATACTTCTGGAAAGACCTCCAGAATATCACGATCCACCGCTATGTTTTTGAGTTCGAGAGAGGATCATGCCTTTCAAGGCACAACGAGGTGGTCTAGGGAGCTTCTGCGTGAACCTAGCTCTTTAACCGAGGGAGTGCATCAAAGCCAACGGACTTGGTAGCACTGTCAAACTCAACTTCTTGATCGGTTAACCAATCATGCTGAGGAGGACAAGGAATGTCCTTGGATTTCAGCGCAGTAAGAACTGCTGAGAATATCCGATAGCCACATCATTGCCCACGTCTTATCATTCTGGAGTCACAAGTCACTCGGAGAACGAAGAGTAACAAGTGTGAGAGCATCACTTCATCAAGAGGATCATGATGTTAAGCACGATACTTTGATATAAAAGAGTGTGAGACTCTAAGGTGGAGCAGAACAGAAGCTAGACAAGGCCCTTATTCTGTAGATTACAAAACTTTGACCTGGTCCGAGGAATGGACAAGGTACTGGAGTTTGTTTCTCCAAATAGGACGAAGGGGAAAGCCTTGACGGATCAAGAGAGTGACTTGCATCGGCACATACCAACGCACGATAAAACTTCACTGTCAACGGACAGCCAAAGGTTGGAAAGCAGATCAGAGTACGAAACATGCTCAGGAGAATCCTAAGATGTTGACGATGCACCGGTTATTACTCAATTGTGATAACCATGCCCAAAAGGAGAGATGCAGAAGAGCCATGACATAGATGGGGAAATTCGCTAAGGGAAATCGGATCATAACCCAGATGATTCCAAGACAGAATCTCCAGATATGGCAGAGTTAAAATTACATAGCCATCCGAGGTGTGGGGAATCAAGGTTCAACCATTTACCACACAGACCACATAGAGGACTTGGGTTAAAGGTCAGCTTCATGCGCTACTAGCGAGAGATGCAAATGGTTAAGAAACCACGTGACTCAACACCAGCTAGTTGGCACAATCCGGGACCTTCTGTTCAAGTCCTTGGGTTAAAACCCAAAAGAAAGGATTAAGAGATTAAACTTGATAGGAATACAAGGGTCCGTAAACAACTAAGTTGATAGGAATTTTCGTCGTACTCCAGATGGTTTCTCGGCACATGAAGCTTCGGATTGTAGCGCGGCGGAAGCAACTGGACACGTAACACTCAAGGTAGAACCCAACCCGTTTCTAATCATTTTGAAGTAACCGAAGAGGAGTAAAACCTTTAAACTCAAATCGAGATAAGATTGCTCCGAGATTAGAGGGTAACCAGATAAGGAGTAAAAAGAATCCTAAGATGGTTTTCACAACTCATTTTTAGGTTCAAAATAATTTTCACAAACACTAGACTCAACGTCGACCAGTAGAAGGGTTTCCTACAGGCAGTACTGCTCTGATACCAACTTGTGGCGCCCTGACCCGACTGCTATACAGTGATACTGCGTCTCCGGTTGTCCGATACCACCAGACACACTATCAAAGCATAATAGAGAGATCAAGACTTGTGGTACAACTGGCACATCACAGACTCTACGACACAAATCATATAGTTCAACTCTTATAATAGAGAAAGATAGCAAATGACAACCAGAGGTCACAGACCCAACATTACAACATGCGGAAGCGAAGTGTGTTGTTCTAAACAACAAGAACCAAGTTATGGCCTAAGAGGCCTGCAAATAAACATCCAACGCCAGCTGTTCCGGGATGTCCCAAGCTGCCGCCTGGGAACCCCAGACTACTCGTCGACGTCCACAAAGAACCCACCTTCGAGGTCGGTGAAGTCCTCTCCTGAAAATAAGCAAACGACGTTGAGTTCGACGAACTCGCAAGATTAGGAGCTAATATAAGCTCGATGATTGGCTTTCAAGGTTTTATGGCTGTTTTGCATAAAGCTGATTTTATTTTAAAAGACATAACTCCATGGCATCGACTAATCAGATTATTTTGAAAAAGGGGTAAGAAGTAACTCTTTTCTCTTGAATCACCTTTCTCACCATTCATCACCATCATCAACATTGTACCTGTCCATCAAAGGCACCTCCCCGAATCACCCTCGAGGAAGCTCACCTTACAATTGTGAGTGGTACCTCTAGTACCCAGTTTTTAATCATTCCATTAAAGTTATTCTATGATCTTACCTTCACTTCCCAAGTCGTCCATAACCGCGGACACGGCTTTTCGAAAAGATTTATCCCTGCAGGGGTGTACAAAGTGGAAGTCCCCGGAGTCCCGAGGGGCCCCAGCTCCTTCGCCACGCGTACCGTCCGGCCCATTACCTGTACAATTAGCTCTCTTCCTTGGAAAGCCGGCTGGGTGGGAGCGGTGTCGACTTCTCCCTCGTTAAGGACTAACCCAGGATCATCAGTGAGGACGAAGCACGGATCATCGACACCGTGCCCCGTGGCCACTCATTTTCCTAACGCCACAATCCTCATCTCAGTTCATCCCACCATCATCACGCACGCGCAAATGGAAGCCCGAACTAGAGGACCCTGGCTAGCCCCGCCCGAGTTATTTAGTCTATGAGGGTTCCTGCAATTGCATAGGCCTCACGCATGGTTGCACGCTCGTCTTGGTTCAAGAGGTACAGAACTCGCACCTAGGCGGCGAGAACGAGACAAAGCACCACAACCACAGTGGCCTCTCATCCCCACCTTTTAGCATTTTATTATCCGTCACCACAATTTCCTCCACCATCATTCTCATCTCATCACCTGTTTCCAACATGAACCATCCATCATGTAGCTATGCAATTAACTAAGCATGGCTAAGCATCAACATAGCATAGTAAGTAGCTCAGGCCAACAATACAAACCTATGGATAATAGGAGGGAAAACAGGTAATGGCATTGGAATCATAATGCAACTATAGGATACTCTACTCCGAATCAAATTGACATTTGGAACCGCGTGCAATATTATAGTGGAGAAAATACTTGTGGAAAATAGGATAAGATATGCTCAGAGGGGGGATTACGCTTGCCTTGTTGAGCGGAGTAGTCAAACTGCTCGTCGGAGTAATGATGCTCAACTCCGAACTCGTGATCTACCGGAGGGCAAACAACACCGGAAAGCAAAAACAACAATCAACAAATGGCAATTGTGCAATGCATACAAAAATGATGATATGACATTTTAAATGCACCCTAGAAGCATTGAACATGATCAACAAGTTAAAGGGGGTCCCCATTATATTATGGCCTTATTTGGAATAAACCCCATATTTAAACTTAGTGATTATAATTACTACTAGAGCACATTATTGTAATTGTGAGCAAATATACATGATGATGATGATTTTGGATCACTCATGTTTTTCTGAGCATTTTTATATAAGGCACGAAATTTTCTGAAGTCCAGATAAAAAGTTATTAATTTTAGAATTTCCTCCTTTTAATTGTTTACTTTTAATTATTTTATTTTCAACAAGTATTAAAAGTTATTTCCTCGGATTCGAGAGAGATGGAAGAAGTAGTTGAATCATCGGTGTCGATGTCCCTAGCGGTGCGAGAGAGTGGCGGGAGACATGCGCGAGAGGGGGGGTCTACAAGAGAATCAGCGAGGAAAAAGACAAAACAGTACAGCTAAAAAAAAAGGAACGGGCCAGCCTCCCACCCGGCCTGGGCCAGCTGACGGGCCGGTCAGGATACAGAGGCCACCGGCCTCCCGGTCGGTTTGGGCCGGCTGGCGGGCCGGCCATCTAACAGAGGCCAACGGCCTCCCGCCCGGCCTGGGCTGGCTGTGAGGCCGGCCAGCTAGCGAGGCGAGGAACGGCGACGACGCCGTGCTGGGCGTGCTCGAGCACGGCGGAAATACGGCGAGAGAGGGGAGGAAAAGGGTGCCACGGCACAGAAGCTCACCACAAGCCAGTGGGGAGGTCGGGGACGGCGTAGGTGGAGCGACGGCGACGAATCCCTCCGGCGGAGCTCGGGACGGCCGCGATGGAGTTGAGGTTGGCGGCGTTGACTCACGGCCTCCCCGGTCGATTCTTCGGGCGGAGGAGGAGCTCGCGACGCGGCGGAGCCGGGGATGTTCTTCGATTTGCTCCGGGAGCGCTCAGTCGTCGGCGGTAAGCTCGGCGAGCTCGGGTTGCTCCGCGGCCATGGAGAAGAAACAGAGGGAGAGGAGAATACGGGAGCAGGTGGGGGAATGGGGTAGCGCGGCATCGGGGAGCTTGCTCCCGTGCAGGTGAGGGCAGTGGGGGGGGCCCGGCGCGGCGTGCACAGCGACGCGGGTCCGGCGGGAGCGAAGCTCGCGCTTCGGTCGCTACAGCGACGAGGAAGATGGAGATTTTACAAACAAGTCCCTGGCAGAAATTCTTCCATCACAGATTGGTCCACTGATTCTTTTAAAACATTCCAGCAGCTTTGGGGAATTTTATTAGAGCACTAAACCATTTTTGAAAATTGTGAGAAAAATCCAGTAGCCTCCTACCAACAAGTAGAAGCACCACAAAAATTGGCATTGCCAAAAAAAATTGTTTTGGACCACACTTGTTCATAGGTTCAAAATAGGGCATTTTGCTAAAATCAAAAAGGTTGCTCTTTTGGAAAATTAAAAGCAAGTGCAAAATATTGTTCTGAAATCTTGGAACCTCCTTGACAAAGATAAGAGGTCAAAGAACTTTGGTTTTGCAGGTTTAAACACTTGTATTGATTCGAGATTTTGTTTTAAACAAGTTGGGCATTTGTTTTTAAATGGTGCCAAAACCATTTGTGTGTTGTTTAGCAAGTTAAATTTGGATGCCATGATGCAATGCAACACAGAAGCGAAAATTTTAATCGGGTTTTTAGGTTTCCGAGCTTTGGGCTGTTACAGTTCTAGAAGACATATCCCGGAGGACGTGAAGACCAAGTAGTCTCCGAGTAGGCCTCTGTGGACGTATTCCTTATGGGGGAAATTTCCTTTTGTAACCTAGCGAGCCTCTGTGTATATAAAGAGGACTCGCAGGACTTAGAGCGGGTCAAGCTATCAAGCCCTAAACCCTAGCTCATACGGCGAGTACCAGATCGGATCGCCTCCATTGTAACACCTCGATTGTCATATCAATACCAATCTAGGGTAGGCAGGAAGTAGGTCTTTTACCTCACATTGAGGGGGCCGAACCTGGGTAAATCTGTGTTGATCTTTGTTCCTGCGATCCCAATCTCGGAGATGCTTGACTCGCGTAATCCCACACCTACGAAGTCATCTATGACACCTGACGTGACAAACCACGACAGTTGGCGCCCACCGTGGGGCCTGCGGTCAAGAGCGTCACGTTCCGCGCAGGATCCATGAAGGGAGCTGAAGATCTTGTTGTTGGCCGTATCATCACGGTCAATGGCACACCCCTCATCGACGATTCAAGCTGGGACCGGAAGCAGATTACTTGGAGACCGGCCACGTCATCCCCTTTGGATCCATCAACGTCTTTGTCGGCTTCATTGGCGGCAAGTCAGAGGATCCATCGCAACATGGCGACTCAGAAGAAGGAGTCGCGGTAACAGTGGACCAAGAAGAAGAATCTATCAACTACGAGTCGCTGCCTCTTGAAGACGAAGAAGGCCAATCCATTGAGTATGTCCTTGAGGAAAGGCTATGCGAAGGCCCTGTGGATAGTGGCTCGCCCTCTGTAGAAGATCGGCATGTTGAAGGGGTCTACAGGACCACAGAAGCGGACGAAGGGCTGGGCATGCCACCAGGCAGCTTAGCCCCCACACCGCCGGACGCAACAGAACAAGCCGCGCTAGACGCATCTGGAGTCGCGGCATCCGCGCGATGACGCCAGGAGTCGCGGCCTCAGGAGTCGCAAACAGAGAAACTCCATCTGGAGTCGCGCCTGCGGAATCAGGGTCAAGGGTAGCCCCCAATGCAGCGGTCACGCCGCCACAAGGAAGCGTGTTGCTTACGCCGATATCTGCGGTTAACGCGGCTGCTAGGGTAACAGAATTGGAGGCTACCAGGATCGGGCTATATGATGAAGTCCAGAGAATCGCGGATGAGAGAGCCAGGCTGGCGCGAGAGGAACAGCGCCTCCAACAGGAGCAACTGCGACTCATCGAGGAAACCAATACTCTGCAAGGAATACAGGCCACCTTGCCACACAGACGCCACGCGAGTCGCCTGCAGCCAGGAACAGTAAACCCTATGGAGTTGTTCCAATCGCCTACCGCTGAACCAGCAATTGCGATCCCATCAGTCGCCACCAACACAGCGCACCCGGTCGCATGGTCAGGGGTCGCACAACCTTCAGTCGCGGTACCCACACACATGGCACCATCTGCCATGGTTATGCGGTCCGTGGCCCCGTTAGTGCACCCGCAGTTCAAGCAATCGCTGTGCCATCAATCGTACCAGCGGTTCCATCCTTCGCAGCACCAAGAGCAGCAGAGATACCTGGATCAAGGGCCATAGTGCAGGCTAACAGGGCCATGATGCCCCCGCCATTGACGCAGCCAACCTTTGTTCAGCAGTCGCCACAGCAGCCTCAAAGGTTCCACACGCCGCAAGGGCATTATGTTAGCCCAGTGGAGAATCTCTTTGCGGCCACAAACATCTTGGCCAGGTTAGCGCCAGCAGGAAACACGCCAATGGACAGAGAGGCACGGCGTGCCATTGAGATGCTGAGCACAGCAGTAATACAGCAGGCAAATATGTCCGAACACGCAGGACGGCTGCACTCCACCCCTTACAATAGCAGAGCAACGGCGGAGAGAAGCATCCACGCGGAGTCACCACACGTTGCGACTTCGAGTTCGGCTAGGCGACAAAGGGAAGATCAACCTGCGGCTCAAAATCAACCTCAGCAGTTCAACCCATAGAGTTGTGCAGCCGCGCGCGGCGGCTAATCAATAGGAAGACCAGCTTCGTCCAACCTATCGTCGCGACTCAAAGGCCCAGTCTGTTTCAGCGAAAGAATCAGGTCTGAACCGTTTCCTGCAGATTTCAAAGGGCCTCGCAAGGTCGCCAACTACAACGCAAGCATGGACCCTGTTACTTGGCTCAACAATTACGAGATGGGCATGAGCATCCTAAACGCATCCGAAGAGATCTGCGCACGTTACCTAAACATGATGTTAGAAGGCGCAGCTCACATATGGCTGCAAAATTTGCCACCAAATTCAATAAACTCTTGGGATGAGATGAAGGAAGCTTTTATCAAGAATTTCCAAGGAACATGCAAGCGACTCTGCAGCATAGAGGACCTTGAGCGTTGTGTACAGAAGGAGGCGAGTCGAGTCGCCACTGGATGAGAAGGGTCGCCGAGATCATACATTCCTCAGATAACATACCACCCAGTTCAGCAGTCCTTGTCATGGAGAAAATTGCAAATTTGAGCCGCTAGTCCACAAACTAGGTCGCATGAAGGATAAAGTCAAGAGCCTAAGCGAGGTAATGGCGGCGGCCAACAAGTATGCTAGCTCGGATAAAACCAGGGACGCATCTGATGGGGAGGAAGAGGAAAACACTGGCAAGGGAAAGAAGGCCAGTAGCAAGCCTCAACAACAGCAAGCTAGCAATGCCAATGCGAGTTATAACAAGCGCAAAAACGAGGAAGGAAACTCAGGGTTAGTCGCAAATACGAACACTCGTTACAAACAAAGCAGCGGCAGAGGAAGGAATTTTCACCCAGTTAATTTGGAAGAGGTTTTCAACCGCCCCTGCGACATCCATATAGGAAAAGATGGGAAACCACCCAACCACACGAAGGCACAGTGTTATCATTACAAAAAGTGGAAGGATGGACAACCACTCAACACACTAACAATCATCAAAACAACGAGGGAGGTAACCACGGCGGAGGCAATAACAGCAACAACGCCGTCCCAAATCCGCAGCCAGATCAGCCACAGTTCCCAAAACAGTTAGGTCAGTATCATACCATTGTGGTGAATACTTCAAGGAGGGAACAAAAGCTGCGACGACGCAATCAGGCTGTTAATGCCATAGTACCAGCCGTCCCACAGTGGCTAAAGTGGTCCGAGCAGCCAGTGGTTTGGAGCCGCGAGGATCACCCAGGAGAAATAAATGAAGAGGGAAAACTCGCGCTGGTGGTTGCCCTCAAGTCGCAGGGTACAAGTTGAGCAAAGTACTGATGGATGGAGGCAGCAGCATCAATATATTATACTATGAAACCTTCAAAAGAATGAACCTCCAAGAAAAGCAGCTACACCCATCAAGAACAACGTTTCACGGTGTCGTGCCAGGCATATCAGCTCAGCCATTGGGGCGAATCAACTTGGAGGTCGCCTTTGGGACACAAAGCAACTTCAGGAGCGAGTACATTTGGTTCGAGGTTGTAGATTTCCAGAGCCCGTATCATGCGCTGTTTGGCAGAGAAGCATTCGCAAAGTTTATGGCTAGGCCGTGCTATGTGTACCTAAAGCTTAAAATACCAGGCCCCAGGGGAGTCATCACCATCAATGGCGACAAAAGAATAGCTCAAGAATGCGAAGAGGCGACAAGGCCATGGCCAGAGCAGCTTGCATCGCAGAGAGCGCGCCCATGCACGAGTCGCAGGAGAATTTTGATGACATCGTGAAGGCTAAGAGGCACCTGCCTGACTTGCGACTTCAGATTACGGCCGCAAGGGAGGCAAGGAAGTCAAAGGCTACAAGCCATCGCCAATAAGGACACATCCCAGGCATTGCGAGTTGCCATCAGCAGCCGCAACAAAATTATTAAGAGTTTACATCATCAAGCTGGCCACTCAGGGCTAAAAAACTTCACTTCTGATCGCCACCTAGGCGCGATCGACCCAATTCTGGTCGCCACTCAGGCGCGACCGACCCAATGTAACAATTCTGATCGCCACCTAGGCGCGATCGACCCAATTCTGGTCGCCACTCAGGCGCGACCGACCCAATGTAACATTCTGATCGCCACCTAGGCGCGATCGACCCAATTCTGGTCGCCACTCAGGCGCGACCGACCCATGTAACATCTCTGGTTGCCACCTAGGCGCAACCGACCCAAGCATCACTTCTGGTCGCCACCTAGGCGCGACCGACCCTATGTATCATATAATGATTCTGAAATAAAGCATCTCAAACTACCAATTGAGCTGTGAGTCTTTTATTTTTTAATCATTGGTCCCTTGGGGGTGCGGCAGCTTTTTAGCGCGGCCTATTCCTTGGGATCGCCAAACAAGTGGCATTTATCGTGATTATACTCAACCTCTCTTGGATGCGACTTGCACTATGCGGCCAAAGTACTGGGGGTGCGGCGTCAATCGAGTTTGATTGCCTATCATGGCCGCTCACGACCCTGAACACGCACTTTTTACCTGGGAAATACTGAGCCGCGCAAGGGCCTAAGTGAGGAAAAACCGAGACAAATCATAAGGACCAGCCTATTGGTCGAAACATGTACTGCTGAGAGTACTTAAGCAAACCATAATATTGTCTTATGACACATAAATTCTAACAATTATTACAGGCCGCTAAGGGCCAAGATCATCAAACCATTGTTTTCTCTTCTTCACTTGTGCGCAGCTTTTGGCCGGTGGGAAGGAGGAACAGGCGGCTTACCAAGCTTGCCAGAAGGAGCAATCGCAGGCTCGCTGGAGGGCTCTTCAGTCGCGGGCTTGGGGGCTGCAGAGCTGGATACGCCTGGAGAGGGGTTCTTTTCCAGCGGAATCACCGCACTGGATGACGGAGCGGGTAACTTCTCCCATCTGCTTCCATCTGCATTATACTTGCCCATATAGGTCGCAAGATCTATCCCCTCCACCAGTTCAGTCGCATGGCCGCGCATATCCTTCCAAGTCGTCGCATATTCTGAGGCCGTCAGTTCGGTGCCATCCACCTTCTTCGAGGGCCTACCTTTTGCAACCTTGGCAGCATCAAAAGAAGGATAGTATGTCTTGGCCAAAGCAAGAACATGAGCCGCGCCGGCGAGCTGAGGACTCCTTCCAGTCCAAAAAGAACTGAGGCGCCCTAAGCAGTCTTTTTAGCAGCCCTTCAGAATCACCGGGGACTGGCTTGGTCGGCAGCAGGCATTAGACAGTGATTTCATGGCATCACAAGTTCTTCGCGAAAAATCGCGGATATACTCCAGCTGTTCTTGAGTACTGCCGCGCTGCTCCTTGATCTTCACCTACATCGAGGCATGTCTCCGTCAGATCTACAACATACAGGCAAAGATAGTAGAGAAAACAGATGCAGATATGAGTCGCAACACATACCAGTTAACTCTTGAGTCATGATGCACACTTTGGCGTGGACAAGGTTATGGGCATCAGAAACTTTCTTCAACTTTTTCTCAAGCTCGCCAATGGAAACAGCCTTAAGCCTTGCGTCCTCGTTGGCATCAGCAATGGCGTCTTTCTGAGCACTGACTTGGAGGTCCAGCTGCTGGACCCTCTCTTGGAACTTTCTTCAACAGTTTTTAAGCCGCAGCTCGGTGGCTTTGGCTTGCTCAGATAACTTGAAGCTTTCATCAGATAGCTCGCCCATCCTGGTTTCCCTCTTCTTCAGCTCAGCGTCACGCTGGCCAAGGAGCCGCGCAGCCTCTCCAGTTCAGAGGGAGTATCCCCCAGCTGCTTTTCCAAGGCGAGTTTGGCAGCTGTTATGGAGCTTAGTTCCTCCTACAAAGGGTACATCAGTTAGTAAGTATATATCAACAGCTAAAAGAGAAGCATCCAGTCTCCCTTTACAGTCAAAGAAGAAACTTGATCCTTGGGGGCTAGAGACAGATAACTGGAGATAGAAGTGATGACATGAAACACACGTTCGTTGGGAGACCCCAAGAGGAAGATATGATGTAGTCAGCAGCAAGTTTTCCCTCAGAAAGAAACCAAGGTTATCGAACCAGTAGGAGCAGCAACTCTTCAGAAGGTTGTCAACGGCGCCAGAAAAATAGTGTTGTTGATGGGAGTCTGGACTGTTGACGTGGAATCTGCACACAACACAATCAAACTACTTTGCCCCAACGAAACAGTGAGGTTGTCAATCTCACTGGCTTGCTGAAAACAAAGGATTAAACGTATGGTGTGGAAAATGAGTATTAAATTGCAGAGAATGAAAAAGGAACAGTTTGCAGTTTGTGGTTGTTTAATCAGTGTAAAAGAATGGACCGGGGTCCACAGTTCACTAGTGGTGTCTCTCCATAAAAGATAACTAACATGTTGGGTGAACAAATTACAGCTGGGCAATTGACGAATAGTGAGCGCATGACAATGCATATACATGACATGTTGACTACTATGATATTTAATTGGGCATTACGACATAATACATAGATCGTTATCCAACAGCATCTATGACTAATAATCCACCGCCGGGTTGTCATCCGAGTTCCCCATTGGTATTAAGTTGCAAGCAACGGATAATTGCATTAAGTAAAGTGCGTAATGTAAACAAACACATATGTCCGTGGACATAGCATCGTTAGGTTATCCTAGTGGCAACAGCACATCCACAACCTTAGAACTTTCTGTCACTGTCCCAGGTTAAACGGAGACATGAACCCACTATCTAGCATAAATACTCTCGCTTGGAGTTACAAGCATCTACTTGGCCAAAGCATCTACGAGTAACGGAAAGCATGCAAGATCTTAAATAACATATAAGATAGATTGATAATCAACTTGACATAATATTCAATATTCATCGGATCCCAGCAAACACAACATGTAGCATTACAATAATATGATCTTGATCATGTAGGGCAGCTCACAAGATCTAAACATGATGGCACAAAGTGGAGAGACAACCATCTAGCTACTGCTATGGACCCGTAGTCCAAGGATGAACTACTCACGCATCACTCCGGAGGCAGGCATGGCGATGTAGAAGCCTCCGGTGACGATTCCCCTCTCCGGCAGGGTGCCGGGAAGAGGTTCTGAACCCTCCCGAGCTAGGGTTGACGACGGCGGCGTCTCTGGAACTTTTCGTGGATATTTGCTCAGGTACTTAGGGTTTTCGCGTCGGGGGAATAAGTAGGCGAAAGGGCGGCGGCTGGAGAGGCCCGTGGGGCCCACACCACCCCAGGGCGCGGCAGAGGGGGGCCCGCGCCCTGGCCACGTGTGGGGCCCACGTGGCCCTCTCCGTCGCCTCTTCGTCCGTCAGATGAGTTCTGGTAAAATAGGGACTCCCGTGTAGTTTCGTCCAATTCCGAGAATATTTCCAGACTAGCTTTTCTGGAATACAAAAACAGCAGAAAACAGGAACTGGCACTTCGGCATCTTGTTAATAGGTTAGTCCCAAAAAATGTATAAAAGTGATATAAAGTAGATGCAAAACATGTAGCAATTGGTATAAAACAAGCATGGAACATCAAAAATTATAGATACGTTTGAGACGTATCAGCATCCCCAAGCTTAGTTCCTACTCGTCCTCGAGTAGGTAAACGATAAAAACAAGATAATTTTTGAGGTGACATGCTACTATCATAATCTTGATCATATAATATTGCAAGGCACATGTAAATGAATGAAGTGATCCAAGTCAATGGTCTATAATTTGCTATCAAATAGATAATGAGTAAACAATGAATCACACAAGCTAAACGTTTTCATGAATAGTACTTTCGAGACAAGCATCAAACAGTTTTGCATAAGTGTTAACTCATAAAGCAATAGTTTCTAATAAAAGGTATTTAATCAACACAAAGGAAGAATTTAGTTTCAGCATTTGCTTCAACTTTCAACATATTTATCTCATGGATATTGTCAACACAAAGTAGTATAACAAGTCCAATACATTGCATATAACGCATGTTGTAACAAAATTGACACTAGTGTTTGCTTGTGGAAGACAGAAAGAATAGGAAAACTGACTCAACATAAAAGTAAAAGAAAGGCCCTTCGCAGAGGGAAGCAGGGATTAAATCATGTGCTAGAGCTTTTAGGTTTTTGAAAGCATATAGAGATTGCATAAAATATTTGATACTCCTCCCAACCTTGCTAACACAAGCCATGGCTAACCGAATCCTCGGGTGCCTTCCATCAATCACATACCATGGAGGAGTATCTATTTTTGAGAGGTGTTTGTTAATTGTCAACGAATGGTAGCGGGTGAGAACAGTATTCTACCTGTCGAACGGACTTTTAAGAGCGGCTCCCATGAAGGACGTTATTTCTACCAGCAAGGCAGATCATCCCTCTTTCTCTTTGGTTTACACACATTCAGGTATTTCACTGTTTGTCATTGCTTACTGATGAATCAGGGCAAAAGTGTGAAGAGAATTAATTGGTTAAAGTTGTAATTAATTGGGACTGGGCACCCCGTTGCCAGCTCTTTTTGCAAGTTATTGGATAAGCGGATGTATATGCCACTAGTCCAGGTGTAAAAGTCCACTCGACAAATAGAATAAAGAATAACCACACTAATTCCTCATGAGCTAGTAAACATTGACACAAAAAGGGAATAATAACATTTTGAATAATTTAAAGGTAGCACATGAAAAATTTACTTGGAGTGGCAAGGAAATACCACATATAGGTAGTTATGGTGGACACAAATGGCATGGATTTTGGCTCAAGGATTTGGATGCACGAGAAGCATTCCCTCTCAGTACAGAGTTTAGGCTAGCAAGGTTATGTAAGCAAACAAGAATATCAACCCGTACACCAAGTTTTATATGACAAACATATTGCAAACGTTATAAGACTTCATACCGTCTTCCTTGTTAACCAAACCCTGTTATTAGAAAATATCTAGACCTTAGAGGTACCACTGATGCAAACCAAATTTTCAACAAGCTTTACGGTAGTTCTTCACTAATAGGCTTAACTCATGTGATGCACAATTTAATCATGATCTACTTGTTAACTCAAAACAATTGACAAGCATCAAGTTATCCATTTTAGTGATCTACAAGATTAAGCAAGTTTTTCCTTATACCAATTACCACATGCAACATTTTCTGAACCAACCAAACACCAATCAATTTATTTCATCAACTCTCCAAACAAATATAAGTGAAGCAAGAGAGTACTTTCTACAAAAGAAAGCTAATAGCTCTGACAAGAGATACATGAAAACAAGAGCTAAAAGCTGAACAGCGCTAGATATGAATACTCAACAAATATAAGTGAAGAATAGGAGTATTCTCATGAAAAAGCGGAGCGTGTCTCTCTCCCAATCAAGAATGCTAGGGTCCAGTCAAGCTTTATTGAAAATAAAATGCAATACTGAAAATAAAAACACACAGACGCTCCAAGAAAAGCACATATGATGTGAAAGAATTAAAATATAGTTTCACTAGAGATGACCTGATAATTTTGACGATGAAGAAGGGGATGCCTTGGGCATCCCCAAGCTTAGACGCTTGAGTCTTCTTGAAATATGGGAGAGGCCTTAAGCTCTTCACTCTTCTTGATCCTATTATATCATCCTTCTCTCTTGACCCTTGAAAACTTCCGTCACACCAAACTCAAAGTAGATCTCATTAGAGGGTTAGTGCATAATCAAAAATTCACATGTTCTGTAAAGACGCAATATGATTTGTTACTTTAAACATTAGCTACAGCCACTGATGTTATGTGAAGCTCTTCCACCCAAAAAAGAATTTCACTCAACACTAGTAAAAGAGAGAATGCGAAAAATAAAAAGGCATAATCTGTCTAAAACAGAACAGTCCGCAAAGACGAATTTTTTCGAGGCACTTACGACGCTCAGATCGAGAAACTCTGAACTAATGAAAGTTTCAGACATTCATAAAGATTACGCACAAAAAATTTCAGATTTTTCAATCTGGTGATTTTAGGAATTTCGTACAGTGAACAGCAAAAATCTGTTTCTGCGCAGCAATCAAAATTAAGCATCATCTTATCATTAGAGGCTACTCTTGGCACAACAATGCGAGAAAATAAAGATACAAAGGAGTTGCTACAGAAGTAAACAAACTCCTTGACTCAATAAAAGAAAAATTGCAGAAAAATAAAATGGGTTGCCTCCCATAAGCGCTTTTCTTTAACGCCTTTTAGCTAGGCACAAAGCATGCATCAAGTATTACCAAGTGAAGAAGCATCAACATTCTTACGCTTAGCTCTCTTACCTTTACCTTTATCTTTAGGAAATACTTGGTTACACATAGGTGAAGAGGCGAAATTCATAGTGCCTTGGCCCACATCTATTATTGCTCCAAAGCGTTTCAACAGGCCTTCCAAGCGTAATTTGTCCTACTCCTGCACATTCAATGACAAGATAATCAATAGATATTGTTATCCCTAAGAGTTTTGTAAATACTCCTTCAGCTACTCCCCTTGGTAATTTAATAGTATTATCACCCAAAGTTATACAATCTTCGCATTTGGAAAGCTCCCAAAGATTTAAGGAATCATAAATATTCTTGGGCATTAAACAGAATTCAGACATAATATCACAGCGAGAATGAAAAGTTTCACCATTTATAACAACTTTTACTGAGGGAATCCATCCCGATGGTTCAAAATTTACTGGCACATTATCATAATGTTCACGAATCTGATTATACCCTTCTTTAGACCAGATATGTTCGTTTCAAGAGCGTTAAGTCTATCGCTTATGCTTGTCAAAGCCAAATCAATTTTAGTGATTGGGGAGCCAGAAATTGTAATCAATTTTTTATAGCATTAAAAGCTTGATCCCCATCATAACGAAGGAAATCTCCTCCTACCACAGCATCTAAAGCATATCTATAGCAAAGAACAAGACCAAAATAAAAGCTACTAAGAAGCAGGCTTAAAGTCATTTTAGGTTCAGTTTTAGCATAGGACTCAGATATTCTAGACCAAGCATCTTTAAAACTCTCCTCACTCCCTTGCTTGAAAGTGAAGATCTCTTCTTCAGGTGACATTACTACTGGAACAGGGCTAGACATGATGACTAACAGAAAACAAAACTGAAAATAAACTAAATGCAAGTAACTAATTTTTTTGTGTTTTTGATAATTGAAAGCAAACAAGATAAAATAAAATAAACTAAGCAAGACAAAAACAAAGTAAAGAGATTGGAAGCGTGAAACTCCCCTTGCAGAAGACTGCTGTCTCCCCGGCAACGGCGCCAGAAAAATAGCTTGATGACGTGAAACACACGTTCGTTGGGAGACCCCAAGAGGAAGGTATGATGTAGTCAGCAGCAAGTTTTCCCTCAGAAAGAAACCAAGGTTATCGAACCAGTAGGAGCAGCAACTCTTCAGAAGGTTGTCAACGGCGCCAGAAAAATAGTGTTGTTGATGGAGTCTGGACTGTTGACGTGGAATCTGCACACAACACAATCAAACTACTTTGCCCCAACGAAACAGTGAGGTTGTCAATCTCACTGGCTTGCTGAAAACAAAGGATTAAACGTATGGTGTGGAAAATGAGTATTAAATTGCAGAGAATGAAAAAGGAACAGTTTGCAGTTTGTGGTTGTTTAATCAGTGTAAAAGAATGGACCGGGGTCCACAGTTCACTAGTGGTGTCTCTCCATAAAAGATAACTAACATGTTGGGTGAACAAATTACAGCTGGGCAATTGACGAATAGTGAGCGCATGACAATGCATATACATGACATGTTGACTACTATGATATTTAATTGGGCATTACGACATAATACATAGATCGTTATCCAACAGCATCTATGACTAATAATCCACCGCCGGGTTGTCATCCGAGTCCCCATTGGTATTAAGTTGCAAGCAACGGATAATTGCATTAAGTAAAGTGCGTAATGTAAACAAACACATATGTCCGTGGACATAGCATCGTTAGGTTATCCCTAGTGGCAACAGCACATCCACAACCTTAGAACTTTCTGTCACTGTCCCAGGTTAAACGGAGACATGAACCCACTATCTAGCATAAATACTCTCTCTTGGAGTTACAAGCATCTACTTGGCCAAAGCATCTACGAGTAACGGAAAGCATGCAAGATCTTAAATAACATATAAGATAGATTGATAATCAACTTGACATAATATTCAATATTCATCGGATCCCAGCAAACACAACATGTAGCATTACAATAATATGATCTTGATCATGTAGGGCAGCTCACAAGATCTAAACATGATGGCACAAAGTGGAGAGACAACCATCTAGCTACTGCTATGGACCCGTAGTCCAAGGATGAACTACTCACGCATCACTCCGGAGGCAGGCATGGCGATGTAGAAGCCTCCGGTGACGATTCCCCTCTCCGGCAGGGTGCCGGGAAGAGGTTCTGAACCCTCCCGAGCTAGGGTTGACGACGGCGGCGTCTCTGGAACTTTTCGTGGATATTTGCTCAGGTACTTAGGGTTTTCGCGTCGGGGGGAATAAGTAGGCGAAAGGGCGGCGGCTGGAGAGGCCCGTGGGGCCCACACCACCCCAGGGCGCGGCAGAGGGGGGCCCGCGCCCTGGCCACGTGTGGGGCCCACGTGGCCCTCTCCGTCGCCTCTTTGGTCCGTCAGGAGTTCTGGTAAAATAGGGACTCCCGTGTAGTTTCGTCCAATTCCGAGAATATTTCCTGACTAGCTTTTCTGGAATACAAAAACAGCAGAAAACAGGAACTGGCACTTCGGCATCTTGTTAATAGGTTAGTCCCAAAAAATGTATAAAAGTGATATAAAGTAGATGCAAAACATGTAGCAATTGGTATAAAACAAGCATGGAACATCAAAAATTATAGATACGTTTGAGACGTATCAAGAAGTTTACCTTATAAGCCGCAGACAGGTCAGACAGTGCCTTGCGGAGCTCTATGGCTTGCTTGTCATTTGAGGCAATGATAGCCTCTGACAGTCTCTCAGCGCGGCTTGTGGAGGAGGAAGAAGCAACATCAGCACGCAGAATTGGCGACCGCAGGTTGTCTGCCGCTGGCGACTCAATCACTAGCGCATCAGCATCCTTGGCCATTACATCTATGGAGGAGGGGTTGACCTTCTCCACGTCCTGGATCATAAGGGGATCCGTTCTATCCTCCAGAGCCACCTCTTGGGTGGCTGTGTCAAGAACAGGGACCGTGGCCAGGTCATCAGTGGTGGCCACGCCCTCTACCATGGCGGTATGAGCCGCAGGGGATAAACGCGGCTCAACCGCGGTTCCAGGCTCAGCCGCGGGTTTAGCCGCACTTCTGCAAAAAGCAAGGGCATTGTGTGAAGAAGAAGCACATAAGCCAGAATAAAAGTATTATAAGCACAGGGAAAAGTCACTAACTCTGGAGCCATCTTCACAAAGGCCATAAGTTCACCGCTTGACGGTGAGGACAGGCCTTGGGTCCCAGAATCTACGAGCAGAAGTTTTGCGTGTCAGTAGAGGAAAAAGAAAAAGCATTCAAGATGACAAGACAACAGAAATTACCAGAGTGGGGACCCATGTCTTCTTCAGCCGAGGCGGTGGCTTTGAACACACGCTTGGCAGCGGAGGAGGTCGCGCCCGTAGCAGGCTTGCGACGCTTCGTGGCCTCAGGGTTTTCCAGAGCATCAAGCTCTGGTTCCTCACGAGATAGCCTCTTGGAGGCTCTACGGGGAGTTGGTCCAGCCGCGGCAATAGAACTCGCGGCTGGCACTGGACTGTCATCCTCGTCCAGTTCAGTCTCTTCACCATCTGAGGCCGCAGAAGCAACAGAGGGGATATCAGCAGTCTCGCTGCCCTCTAGAGTGGGCAGCAACTTCTTTCGTGCGGCACGCTTGGGAGCAGCAGTGCCGGCGACGGTCGCAGGCAGCGACCAGTAGTTCTCATCATCCTGGATCAGGAAGATATAAGTTGCAGTATTAAGAAAAGGAATGCGACTCAACTACGAAGGCGAAAAGACAGAGAATAGGAGTTACCTCAAAAGGCTTGTTGTTAACACTGAAAGGGGCAAGCCCCACCTTATCGAAGGAGATGTCCTTCTCCTCAGTCACGCGCACTAGTAGAAAAACCATCTTTGGTCCAGGGCCGCCCCAGCCATTAGCCCCGGTTCAGGTAAAAACCGGGACCAGTGCCTGGCACTGGTCCCGGTTCGAGTTGCCACGGCCCCGTGGACCATTGGTCCCGGTTCGGTTGGGGGTATTGGTCCCGGTTCTTGGCACGAACCGGGACCAAAGCTCCAGAGCCAGACACGTGGCGTGCGGCGGAGCTTTGGTCCCGGTTCGTGCCAAGAACCGGGACCAATACCCCTCCCTGCCTATAAATAACCCCCACCCCCCTTCTCTCCTCTAATTTTTTTCTCTTGGATTGGTGGGAAGTGGGTGCTATTTTTTTTTCCTTTGCCACGCACAAGATGTGTTCGATGAAATGCCCGACCCACACTTAAGTTCACACAAAATGATATCCTCGGCCGAGGTTAGCAACTTTATCCTTTTCGTCTGTAATTGATACAGAAATATTGCACGTGTCGATGTACGGTGGTCATTTCACTATTCAAGATGTTATTGTAATGGTATTTGATAAACTTAATTATATATGATGCAGATGGATGCACGGATGCGATGGATGTACGGCGAACGACGCAGTTCCGAGTTTATTGCAGGCCTGCATAAATTTCTCGATGTGGCTGAGGCAAACAAAGTGAATAATTTTATGCCTTGTCCATGTGAGAAGTGTCGGAACGTCAGGGAGTACTCTGACCCGAGAACCATTCAAGACCACGTGATTCGGAAAGGTTTCATGCCCAGCTATAATTGTTGGACCAAGCACGGAGAAAGAGGGGTTAGATGGAAGACAATGAAGAAGAGGAGGATGATGACAACTATCCTATGTTCCCTGAGGAATGCGGTGATACTGTTATGGAAGACGTTGAAGAAGAAAGAGGTGAACATCGGGCATCAGATGAGCCCGCTGATGGTCTTGGTGGGGTCATTTCTGATGCAAAGCGAGAATGCGATACAGAAAAGGAGAAGCTAAAGTTGGAGGCCATGCTTGAGGATCACAAAAAGTTGCTGTACCCAAACTGCGAAGATGGCAGCACAAAGCTCGGTACCACACTGGAACTGCTGAAATGGAAGGCAGAGACTGGTTGTTCTGACAAGGGATTTGAGAAGTTACTGAAAATAATGAAGCCGAAGCTTCCAAAGGATAACGAATTGCCCGAGACTACATACGAAGCAAAGAAGGCTATCTGCCCTCTAGGATTAGATGTGCAGAAGATACATGCATGCATTAATGACTGCATCCTGTACCGCGGTGAGTACGAGAATATGGATAAATGCCCGGTATGCAATGCACTGCGGTACAAGATAAGACAAGATGACCCTGGTGATGTTGAGGGCGATGACGAGCCCCCCCGGAAGAGGGTTCCTGCTAAGGTGATGTGGTATGCTCCTATAATACCACGGTTGAAACGTCTGTTCAGAAACAAAGAGCATGCCAGGTTGTTGCGATGGCACAAAGAAGAGCGTAAGAAAGACGGGAAGTTGAGACACCCCGCCGATGGGTCCCAGTGGAGAAAAATCGACAGAGAGTTCCCGACATTTTCAGATGACGCAAGGAACTTAAGATTTGGTCTAAGTACAGATGGCTTTAATCCTTTTGGGGAGCAGAGCTCCAGTCATAGCACTTGGCCCGTGACTCTATGTATCTACAACCTTCCTCCTTGGTTGTGCATGAAGCGGAAGTTCATTATGATGCCAGTGCTCATCCAAGGCCCGAAGCAACCCGGCAACGACATTGATGTGTACCTAAGGCCATTAGTTGATGAACTTTTGCAGTTGTGGTCCGAACCAGGTGTACGTGTGTGGGATGAGCACAAACAACAGGAATTTGACCTACGAGCGTTGCTGTTCGTAACCATCAATGATTGGCCTGCTCTTAGTAACATTTCAGGACAGTCAAACAAGGGATACAATGCATGCACGCACTGTTTAGATAAGACTGAAAGTATACATTTGGGAAACAAGAATGTGTACCTGGGGCATCGTCGATTTCTTCCGAACAGTCATGCCGTAAGAAAGCCCGGCAAGCATTTCAACGGTGAGGCAGATCGCCGGAAGAAGCCTAACCTCCCTGATGGTGATGTTATATATGACATGGTCAAGGATTTAGAAGTAATCTTTGGAAAGGGTCCTGGCAGTCTATCTGTTCCGAATGACGCTGACAACCACGTACCCATATGGAAGAAGTGCTCTATATTTGGGAGCTACCCTATTGGAAAGTCCTAGAGGTCCGGTCTTCAATCGACGTGATGCACGTGACGAAGAATCTTTGCGTGAACCTGCTAGGCTTCCTGGGCGTGTATGGGAAGACAAAAGATACACCGGAAGCACGGGCAGACCAGCAACGTATGAAAGACCCATACAACAAGCAGACGGATAAAGGGCGTCAATACTTAAGCAGCTACGCTCTTACCAAAGCAGAGAAGGAAATCTTTTTTGAATGCCTGAGCAGTATCAAGGTCCCGGCTGGCTTCTCGTCAAATATAAAGGGAATAATAAATATGGCAGAGAAAAAATTCCAGAACCTGAAGTCTCATGATTGCCACGTGATTATGACGCAGTTGCTTCCGGTTGCATTGAGGGGGCTTCTACCGGAAAATGTTCGAGTACCCATTGTGAAGCTATGTGCATTCCTCAATGCAATATCTCAGAAGGTCATCGATCCAGTAACTCTACCAAGTTTACAGAAGGCTGTGGTCCAATGTCTTGTCAGCTTCGAGTTGGTGTTCCCCCCATCATTCTTCAATATTATGACGCATCTCCTGGTTCACCTAGTCGACGAGATTGCCATTCTCGGTCCTGTATTTCTACACAATATGTTCCCCTTCGAGAGGTTCATGGGAGTCTTGAAGAAATATGTTCATAACCGTGCTAGGCCAGAAGGAAGCATCTCAAGGGGCTATGGAACAGAAGAGGTCATTGAGTTCTGTGTTGACTTTATTCCTGACCTTAAGCCGATTGGTGTTCCTGAATCGCGGCATGAGGGGAGACTGAGTGGAAAAGGCACGCTAGGAAAGAAAGCACTGATATGTAGGGACGGGCATTCTTTAACTCAAGCACACTACACAGTTCTACAAAGTTCCACCTTCGTGGCTCCGTATATCGAGGAACACAAGAATTATGTACGCTCCAAGAACCCGGGGAAGGATGACTCCTGGATTAAAAAAAACACATGGAGACCTTCGGCAGTTGGTTGCGATTACAGCTCATGAATGACACCACTGTCGGAGATCAGCTCTACTTGTTGGCCGCGTCACCATCTTCGACTGTATTGAATTTCCAAGGGTACGAGATAAATGGGAATACATTTTACACGATCGCCCAAGATAAAAAGAGCACCAACCAGAACAGTGGTGTCCGCTTTGATGCAACAAACGACGATGGGCAAAAGGACACATACTATGGTCGCATAGAGGAGATATGGGAACTTGACTATGGACCTACTTTTAAGGTCCCTTTGTTTCGGTGCAGTTGGGTCAACATGAATGGAGAAGGGATAAAGGTAGACCAGCTGTACGGGATGACAACAGTGGATCTCAAGAATCTTGGTTGTTACAAGAACGAACCATTCGTCCTAGCCAATGATGTGGCTCAGGTTTTCTATGTGAAGGACATGTCCTCCAGACCGAAAAAAAGAAAAAACAAGCAAACGAATACATCAGACGATGAGCCAAAGCGTCACGTAGTTCTTTCAGGGAAAAGAAACATCGTGGGAGTCGAGGACAAGACAGACATGTCAGCAGATTATGATAAGTTTGATGAAATTCCGCCCTTCACAGTGAGAACTGACCCAAGCATCCCGTTAAATAATGAAGATGCTCCATGGTTACGGCTGAAGCGATCATAGGCCAGGGACATACGCGAAGAAGGGTTCATGGCTTTTATGTAAATCAATGTAATGTATTAGCACCGTAGGGCTGTATGACGGGAATCCGAATGCTTTGTATACTGCAAATCATCGCGTGGTCGTGAGCAGCAAATCGACCTTCGATCCACAGCGGCAAGACGTCTCTGATGATCTACGACCGTCCCAAAAAGTGTTGGGAATGTCGCAGATCATCAGAGCGCCTTGCCGCTGCTTGGATCGGACCGAGGGGCATGGCTACCACTTCCACCACCACCACCACTCCCACCTCCTCGGCAATTCATCATTGCGTCACCCTAATCCAGTGGCTGGATTCAACCTACCTGAGGGCTTGTGTTTCCAACAGCGTCGTTGTGTTGTCATTGTTCACCGTCCTACAGGAGGTGGCTCCAATGGCTGGCCGGTGAACAAGGACGAACACAATAATGCCAGGGAACATGCCAGCAGGTAGGCTAAATCCAGCCATTGGATTCGGTGGCGAAGGTAGACGCTCGTTGTGTGCCGTTCGCTGCAGGGACGCCGCTATTTATAGGCGATTAGAAAGTGTACCTGTGGATGAGGTGGGAGTGGTGGTGGTGGTGGGAGTGCTGATCCAACAGCTCACAAGCCCTCAAAAGAAACACACCCCTGATCCAACGGCTCACAAGCGCTCGAAAGAAACACACGATCCGTGTGATTCTTTAGTCCCGGTTGGTGTTACCAACCGGGACTAGTTCTAAAAATCCAACAGCTCACAAGCGCTCAAAAGAAACACACCCCTGATCCAACGGCTCACAAGCGCTCGAAGAAACACACGATCCGTGTGCTTATTCCTTATTGGTGGGAATCCCTTTAGTCCCGGTTGGTAAAATTGCGCGGGAACAAATAAGCCCATTTAGTCCCGGTTGGTGGCTCGAACGGGGACTAAAGGTCTCACTATATATATGTAGTCATGGCCTCCATTGGCATAGCACATCTAAACTCATATCTGCAACCTCATCACTCTCCCATGACTACTTTTCGCATTGATATTAAACAAACCATGCAAATTACATTGACAACATAAACCAACGGCTCACAAGCGCTCGAAATAAACACACGATCCGTGTGCTTCTTCCTTATTGGTGGGATTCCCTTTAGTCCCGGTTGGTGGCTCACAGAGTGATCCAACAGCTCACAAGCCCTCAAAAGAAACTGTTCTGCATTAATAATTATTATTACATATTATAAATATAGGTTCACTGAAATTGTTCTGCATTTACTTCTGCTTGCCATGGGATTTTACAACACCAAAAATAGAATTAACTGAATTAATAATTATTATTACTTAATCATAAATCTTACTTAATCATTTTTGATCGATTTATACATATTATTAGTCGAGTTTGGATTTTGCATTTTGGATTATTTATACAAATTCAAACACTTTTCATGTTGAAAGTTTTGTCAATTCAAAATATGCAATAAAGTTAATGCATTTTTAATTGAAAATGGCAAAATGGTTAATAGTTTGTATAGTTAGAATAATTATTTTAGAAAACAGAATATGGTTTTGGATTATTTATTCAAATTCAAACACTTTTCATGTTGAAAGTTTTGTCAATTCAAAATATGCAATAAAGTTAATGCATTTTTAATTGAAAATGGCAAAATGGTTAATAGTTTGTATAGTTAGAATAATTATTTTAGAAAACAGAAAATGGTTTTGGATTATTTATTCAAATTTAAAAACTTTTCATGTTGAAAGTCTTTTCAGATTCAAAACCATTTGAAATTCATATCCAAACACCTAAATAAGAAAAAAAAGGCGGGAACAAAATTTCAGAACTGAAAAGTTCAAAATAATTTTGAAAAAGGACTCTTTGGTCCCGGTTTCTACCACGAACCGGGACCAATGAGTCTGTGGACCCCGCGCTTGATCTGGCATTAACTGCCCACTCTTTGGTCCCGGTTGCTGGCAAGAACCGGGACCAAAGACTCATTGGTCCCGGGTTTTGGCAAAAACCGGGACCAATGACCCTATAACACTGCCCTGGCCCCTTCTCCTTCCTCATTCTCACGCATACGCGCGGTTCATCGACGAGGAGCAAGAAACGAAGGAGCCGAGCCGCCACCACGCCGTCAGGCCGCCCCGCCGCCGACCTCCACGCGCCGCCCCGCCGCACACGCGCCACCGCCGTCCCCCACCGCCGCACACGACGCGGCCGGCCCTCCTCCCCGCACACGCGCCACGCGCCCGGCCGGAGCTCGCAGCCCGCGCCGTCGTCCACCGCCACCGCCGTCCCCCACCGCCGCACACGCGCCACTGCCGTCCCCCACCGCACACGCGCCACCGCCGTCCCCCACCGCCGCCCGCACCGCTCTTCTCGCGGCCGGTGAGTTAAATTAGCATTTTGTATAGGATTTTTTTGTTAGTGTTAGGATTTTTTGTTAGTGTATAGGAAAATTTTGTTAGTGTTAGGATTTTTTTGTATAGGAAAATTTTGTTAGTGTTAGGATTTTTTGTTAGTGTATAGGAAAATTTTGTTAGTGTTAGGATTTTTTTGTATAGGAAAATTTTGTTAGTGTTAGGATTTTTTGTTAGTGTATAGGAAAATTTTGTATAGGATTTTTTTGTATAGGAAAATTTTGTTTTGTATAGGAAATAGCATTTTAGGTTAGTGTTAGGATTTTTTTTTGTAGAAATAGCATTTTAGGTTAGTGTTAGAATTTTATTGTATAGGAAATAGCATTTTAGGTTAGTGTTAGGATTTTTTTGTATAGGAAATTACAAATATATGTTTGAATCCAAATTTAGATTGTAGTTCATTTAGATTGTAATCCAAATTTGAATGTTCAAATATGTTTGCATTATATATTTTAGAGTATCTCCAATTAAGAAATAGAGCTTGTTTAAGAATATTTAAAGTGTTAGAGAATTTGGTAGATCATTTTGAGTCAAATTCAATTGTGTTGCCTTCTAGATACTTAGGAATTCAAACACTTAGGATTTTTTGTGTTAGGGAAAAAAATTTAGTTTACGATACTAGCTAGTTTACGATACGAGTTTACGATAAAGTTTTGTGCATTGTTCTTAATTTGCAGAAACTATGGAACGAGACGAAGATCAGGAAAATATCCTCCAGGATATAATCCGCGGGCCGGAAGATATTGTCGATGTCACCACAGAGTTTTTGAACAACTCCGGTGAGGGAGATGCGTCTCTCAACCGAAGAGACGGCTCCGGTGAGGTAGAACCCGACGGCCGGGGTGAGGGAGAAGTCAGCGAGGGAGAAGCCGACGAGGGAGAAGCCGAAGGCTCCGGTGGAACATTAAATGTTGCAAACTCCGGCGAGGTGCATATACATATATTTATGAAGCCGAAGATTGTATTAATTAAGCCTCTGCTGTCTATATACATATATTAACGCTCTTTCTTCTTTTAGCCCTCCGGATCGAGCAAATCTTCTGTAAGGACAAAACGAGGCCCGGCCAAAAAGTTGGGCGACCAAGAAAGGTACACGATCGAAAGAGTCGCTGAAGACGGCACACCGACTGCTCCCCCTGGTGTTAAAAATAAAATGGTAAAGCAATGCGGAGTTCTTGTTAGGGACTTCATCCCGATCACCGTTCGAGAATGGCATCGGCCAAAGGAGAAAGGACAGCTATATGTCAGCGTTGAGGGCAAATAAAGACTTTGGAGAAAGCTCATGGTTAATTTCACCCTGCCGGCGCCAGAGGTGGATTCAGATGAGGAGGATCCAGATGAGACAGAAAAGATTGCCCGGAAAATCATGGAGCAAAAAGTCAAGGACTGGGCACTTAAGAAGATGGCCGAGCTATTCAAGAACTGAAAGAAAAGATTGAACAACTGTTTGTCAAGAAAAATAAGACTCCAGACTTCGATAAAGGGTATGAGAAGATAAAGGACTACTGGGAAGAATTTGTGGCGTACAAGAAATCAGAGGAAGCTCTGGAAAAGTCTGCAAAAAATGCGGCAAATGCTGCTCTAAAGATGTACCACCATACTATGGGGCCTGGTGGCTACGCTTTTAGGATGCCTAAGTGGGAGAAACTTGAGGCGGACCTGCTGGCTAATGGGATCACTCCAGAGCCACTCAAGTGGATCGAACGGGCAAGAAATTGGTTTTACGGGCATGGGGGCACGTTGGACGCAGAAGGGAAGTGCATATATAACAGAAGACACAAAGATAATCCCCTACTACCCATCCAAGAAATTAGAAATGCAGTAAAGGATGTTGCAGAGGGACGGTTCATTCCCGATAGAGAGGATGACGAGCTCACACGCGCCCTTGGGAATAAGGAACACGACGGACGGTTACGAGGCGTACCTGGCTCCAAGCCCAAGACAATTGCGATTCCCGAGCACAGGAAGAAATTTCCTGATAGAAGCCATCAGAGGAGAAAGGAAAGGGGGCAATGGAAGCACGCGCTGCTGCAGACCAGCTGCGTAATATAGAAGAAGAATTAAAGCTGCAGAAGGAACAAATTGCCGTGCTTAGCCAGCAAGGTACTAGCGGCCAATCTCAACGGCACATGGTAGAAGCTGCATGCGATGGTACCGGTGGCCCATCGAATCGGAAAAGCAGCGTGGCTTCCACGGAGCTCCAGGATGGTAATGATGATGCAGTGGCTCCTCTTCGTCGCTACCCAGTGGATGATATCACAGAGAGCACACCTTGTGAGCTGCATGTGAAAGTTTATAACATATCCGTGAAGGTGGCGGTCGGCTATGCCCTACCAATTGGACCTAATCCAACTTACCATTTTGCTCCGGTTCCAAATGGCTACGCTGTTGTCGGGGTGGATGCAGTGATGAAAGATTTTGAGGAGCTGAAGCTGCACCACCCTGCAGGTGAAGATGGGGAGGTGCTTGAACTTGGAGAAGCCAAGAAAGCGCCAATTCTATGGCCAAAGGAATTCATCGTGCTTCCGAACTGGCAGCCAAGGCCATCGACTCCTCACCAGTCTCCAGCGCAACAGTCCTGTTCACCGCCTCAGCATTCTCCAGCGCAACCGTCCTCTTCACCGCCTCACAAGTCTCCAGCGCAGCCGTCTCCGCCGCCGCGTGACCAGTCTCCAGCGCAGCCGTCTCAGCAGAAGAAACGGACCAACGCCGCTCCCCCGCTCCCCACTCAGAAGAGAGGTCGCACTCAAAAGATAGTCGACATCCCGTCGGTTCCTCCCAAGAGACCTTATGACAGGACTGAAGCGGAAAACGCCGAGGTAGTGGCTGCCTACAATAAGGCTTTTTTTGCACCAAAAAAGCCCGAGCAAAAGAAGGTATATGATGCAAAAACCAAAAAGTGGGCTAAGTCCTTCCTTGAGCAGCCATCCCAGATATCGATGAATCTGCCATCTGACTATGGTCGTGAACTTACTAAGGTAGCACGTGCCCAGTCTGAGCAGAACAAGGGAAGAAGTGCAAAAAGCGGGAAACAAATTGCCCAGCTCGGACAGCAGAAAAATCAATCGGTCCCCCGCTCATAGTGTGTTCCGATGTCGACAAGGACTTCAGAGCCGCTATGGATAAGGACCTGGAATTATTGGACCCCAGAGCCATAGCTGCTGCTAAAAAACTTGGTGTCACTGTATCGCAGGCCAAGGAACAGGCTACCGCCTTGGGTATGAGCCTTGGTCAACTTTTAGGCTATGAATATGCGCCAATGTTAGAGATGGCACGGAAATATGTCCAAGGGGAGCCTATGGTCAGTAATGAGGAGCTGACGGGTCTATCAACACATATGCAAATCTGCATACCTGGTACCTGGTGCACACATCAAAGAAGGACGCGAAAGAGTGGTTTCCGCTGGACGTTCGAGTGGAGCATTTCTTCAAACGTTACATTATACATGTTCAACTGACTGAACTGTTCCAGTTATTCCAAAAGCGCGCCCTCGACAAATCTATCCTCTCTTGCTATTGTCTGTAAGTGATTTATTTTCGTAATTAAGTCTCTAGCTCAGCTCGTTCATTGCCTGTATTATATTATCCTGACTATATATATATCCTTTTGTACGCTATTATGCAGAATGAAGATGCTGGAATGCAAAAGATCTAGAGTTTTTGAGGTTGGGTTCGTTGACCCATATATCGTGAATTCACATACGTTAGTCAATCACCCCAAAGACGTGGAGCATGACCTGACCACCTTTTTAACCATGCAACATTTCTGTACGGAAATACTATTTCCTTACAACTTCAGGTGAGTGTTTCTGTCTTGTACATATTTTTATTTGGCTTTCTCGATGTTAAGTGTAATTGATGAGCTATGCATGTCTGCTTTATGTAAATGTCCGCAGGTTCCACTGGATTCTGCTAAGCATTCAACCTGACAAGTCCATAGTTGAAGTCCACGACTCATTAAGTTGGGACCAAGCGTTGTGGTCCGACATGAAAGAAATGCTCAACAAGTAATTTCAATCATTATCGCATTATATCGCCCTCTTTCGTTCGTTCCCTGATGTCAAGTAATTAATAACTCTTTTGTTCATTTTCTTTGCCAAAACAGGTGTTGGAAAATTTTCAAACTGAAGGTAGAAGGTCCATTCAAAGATGAGCTAACTTATAAAACGGTGAAAAGTCCGCAGCAGCCACCGGGGAGTAATTTATGTGGATTCTACGTTTGCGAGTTCATTCGCGAGTTGACCACTGAGCGGAGAACAACTGCTTTCAGCAAAATGCGGGAGAAGATCGACCCAGAACGGCGCGTACAAGCAATTCAAGAGGAATTGGCGGGATTTCTGCTTAGGGAGGTCATCGATGAAAAGGGAGAACATTATGCTTCGGACGATGAACTACATATGTGATCTATCTCCATGTAATTAAATACTTGTATTCTCGCAAGAGATCGAATATTAATTATATATGCATCAACGTGTACTGTGTATATAGTAGAGCGTATAATATGCGTACGGAAATGATGGAGAGCACGTCGGCGATGCGAAGAAGGGGGAGACGATGGAGGCACCGACGAGAGGGAGAGGGGGCACCGGCAAGAGGGGGCACCGGCGAGAGGGAGAGGGGGCACCGGCGAGAGGGATAGGGGCACCGGCGAGAGGGAACCGGCGAGAGGGAGAGGGGGCACCCTAAACCCTAAATACCAAAAAAAAAGGCACACATTGGTCCCGGTTCGTATTAAGAACCGGGACCAATGAGTCTCCCCCACGCCCAGCCAGAACTGGCCACGTGGACCAGCATTGGTCCCGGTTCTTGGACCAACCGGGACCAGCATTGGTCCCGATTGGCCAGTCCCGGTTGGGCAACCGGGACTGATGTCCAAGCCCAACCGGGACCATAGGTGCTTTTTCTACTAGTGGCGGGTGACGAATTCCACCCAATCCTCAGGCCTCCAGTCCGAAGCCTTGATACGATCGACGTCAGCAGAGGTGCCTGTGCACTCAAGGAAGGATCGTTGTCGTGGACTCACGGGCTGAATGCGCCATTTGGTCCAGCAAGAGAGAAGATCAAGGCCAGTAAGACCATGACCTATTAAGGCGCGGACCTTGATCAGCGACTCATTGATGAAGGGCATGGCCGAGTCGCGGGGTTCTGATTTCAGTGCCTCGGTAGGCACGAAGAGGGTGTTAGACCAGGAGGGAAGGCGAGTTTCGCCCTCCGGTGAAGTATCTTGGCAATAGAAGAAAGATTTTTGCCAAGCCCTGGGTCGATTCGCCAGGGCTAGCTTGGGAAGGCAAGAGTTCCTATGGCGTTGAAGAGAGATGGCGCCGACCTGAACGTAGGCGCCACCCTTGGAGACAAGTTGGCTGTTGCAGGTGAAAGAGGCCAGCCATAGATCGATGTTGGGGGCTATGCCAAGATAGTCCTCGCACAGCACATGAAAATTGCTCACCTGGAGCATTGAGTTGGGCCCGATGTCGTGAAGACGGAGGTCTAGGCGTTGCAGCAAATTGCGGAAGAAGGGAGAACCTGGCGGCGTGAATCCACGCTCCACGTGCTCCACGAACATCACCAGCTCGTTGGGCTTGGGGCGCGGCTCGATTTCATCGCCTGGCGCCCGCCAGACGCCGTCCTCCTTCGGCGGCAAGAAGCCAGCCTCGGCCAGATCTGCAAGAGTTTCCTCCGTTACCCAGGATCCTTCCCAGTTGCAGGAGATCCTGCGCTTATCGTCAGATGGCTTCGCCTTGGGCGCCATTGCGAAGGGGAGATTGGATTGGGGAACTAGGCTCGGGTCGAGGAAGAAGACGGCGCGGCTAGGGATGAGGAGATTGCAAGGGCAAATAGATAATGACCTAGGTGGCCGCAGCTTATAACTAAAGGGGCCCGCAACTAACGGCACTATCTGCGCTCGCAACCAACGGCACAATTTGCGCCCGCAAAACGAGTAACGGTCCGCAATTAAAGGAAACAGAATATTTCCAGAAGGAGAGATGAGTCGCGCAGATAAGTCACAGCTCTGAATCGCATAAGTCAGGAGATTGGTCTGAACGTTTGCAGTGCCGCTCAGAAACCATTTCAAGAGGTCAGAAGATTCTCACCGTAAAGTCCTAACCAATCTTGGGGGCTAATGTCGGGGGAATACTTTCTGGATTAACCCGCGGCCCAGTGTGATTTAACTTACTCGCACGGACAAAGGCCCACTTGGGAGCAAGCCCAATATTGAACCGCCATAAGGGGAAAGTTCTAGAAGACATATCCCGGAGGACGTGAAGACCAAGTAGTCTCCGAGTAGGCCTCTGTGGACGTATTCCTTATGGGGGAAATTTCCTTTTGTAACCTAGCGAGCCTCTGTGTATATAAAGAGGACTCGCAGGACTTAGAGCGGGTCAAGCTATCAAGACCTAAACCCTACCTCATACGGCGAGTACCAGATCGGATCGCCTCCATTGTAACACCTCGATTGTCATATCAATACCAATCTAGGGTAGGCAGGAAGTAGGTCTTTTACCTCACATTGAGGGGGCCGAACCTGGGTAAATCTGTGTTGATCTTTGTTCCTGCGATCCCAAGCTCGGAGATGCTTGACTCGCGTAATCCCACACCTACGAAGTCATCTATGACACCTGACGTGACAAAACCACGACAGCGCCTACGGGCGTCGCTACCTTGTTGGAGGCATAGTTGTAGCTGCTCCAACCTTGCTTTCCCGACATGCTCCGGGGGAAACCCTTGATCTAGTTTTAGATCGAACGATGACGACGCTATCCGGCGCCGTGTTCCCTCTTGGGGGCATCGTCTTGGAGATGGATTCGGTCAGAGGGACATGTGGCTCGCTTGGGTGTGTGTTGTAAGCCGAAAGGCGTCGCGCGTCGCGTGTATGGTTTTTAGATCCGGTTTCTCATAAGTAGACCAACCTTCTTCTATTCAATGAATTTAGCAGTGATCCTGCTAACGTTAAAAAAAAAAACAATTTCGCGTTGCAAAGGACGAACTAGGTAGATCAATTAATTAGTTAGTGGATGAACGGTCACTCGCTCACTCCACGGTTTGTTTGAACAGTCGGCACATGTAGCACGGCTTGGTTTTAGGCAGGCAGGGTCAACATATACAGCTTCAAACAATCAGCCGAAATGCATGCATGACAACTAATCAGTGAGCTTCCCACTAATGAACTCGACGTACATATCAAAAGTCTTCCAGCGAATCTTGAAATTAAACGGCCGATGTTTAAGACCGTTGCGGCTTCTCCGGTCTCCGCTGATCCCTATCTAGCTATATGGACTGCGTTATGGTATTATAAATTTGTAATATAATGTCACCGGTGTAGCATACAAGAATAAGTTGGGAATTTAGGAGACACTTACTTGATCTGAAAAATACGTGGCGTAAATACCATATAAATTCAATGTAGCTTGTGTACTACAACTCATGGATTTTTGGTTTTCGCGGAATAAGACACATGCATCAAACATATATGGAGAAAACATCACACTTCTTAGGACGCGCTCTCTCACACCCAGGCTAAGACAATGTCTCTCGTTGCGAGAATCACGCCACATGCAGGCGAGACACCTAGGTAGGGAGTTTGCAGAACATCAGTAACAAATCAACATACCCAAACACTAGATCTATTGTGTGCAAATTCCTCGACTTGAGGAAAAACTACTTGTCAGACCCACTCAATATTCTTCAACAATTAACAAATGTTCGATAGGTTATTTTCTATTGAGCAGTAGAGACTCTCGTATACCAAGATATCACCAATCTTGTATGGCAACAAGTTTTTTCGTTGGAAAACCGGATTTAGACAATCGTACAAAAATAGTATAATCACAATTTGAACGAGACAATATAGTGTATATGAGCTTAACAACATTGAGGAGGAACCATCTTCACCTCTTCCTTCAAAATCCTCTTCTTCGTATTATCATTTGGTTTATCTATTTCTGCATTAATTTGAGTCAAACCTGAAAAATATTGTCGCACCTCTTGTTGCTATTAGTAGCTTTAGTGGGAGGAAACATCCCATCCTATCATATGCAATGTCTAAAATACCTCTGATCCTAACCTATTACAAAAATGTTTCAAATTTTTTTTTTTGAACAGGATCCGCCACTTATATTAAGGAGCTCAGAGCAAATTACAACCAGGTCCAGAGAGAACCAAGAAATACAACCAGACCCAGAAAACTTGCACAAACACCTCAGACAACAGGAAAGATCACAGACGGATCCACCCCACACCCCAAACACCTAGCCTCCGCCAGAGTCGCCGTACCGCCATTCCCGGGAAAGCAAGCACCTCCACCATGGTAGCAGGCTGCAGAACCGGCCGCCGCGACGCGACGAACACCTAGAACGCTGAACGAACACAGCCGTAGCACCTGCTTCCACGAACCACCACTCTTCCCGCCGACTCCGCATCGGCCAGACCAGCCACCCAGCACACCCGTCCTCCAGGCGACCACTCCCCTCGCCGCCACGGCCGGCCGGAGCAAAGACGCCACAGAGAACCACCACCACCACCACGCCATCCAAAAACAGAGCAAGCACCTCCACCTCCTTCTCCCTTTGCCACCTCGGCCAGCCAGAGACAGAAGCAGAGAGACTCACCTCGACGAAAAGAAATAGCGGCGGCGCATCTCGCCGTCGCTTGGGATCCTCCGTGCTTGAAGCTTCATAGAAGGCATCTGGAGCCCATGAGAGGCCATGAGCCCGAGTTTCCTGCAGAGCCACAACATCAGGCCTCACCGAATCGAGGTCAACGCCCTCCTTCTTCCCGCCCCCACGACGGCAAGACGAAGAGCAGCCAACTCCCAGATCCGCCCGATTCGTAGCTCCACCGCGGTTATTTAAAGGTGATCGACCAGATCCACCCTCCCGCCATGTTCCCCACCTTGAGGGCATGGAAGCAGAGCGCCCCAGCCACCGTCTCTCCCCGCGCGACGGGAGACAGCAGACCAAACTCGGCATAGCGCCGGACAGCTGTAGCATAGAAACACCTAAAACTACTATATACAGGGCCGGCCACCATCCCCGCATCCGTCCCCGGCCGGCAAGGCCAGCGAGGAGGGAGGGAGGTGGTGCCGGGAGCTCGGAGACGACTCTCAAGGCTGGGTGAGGAGAGGGAAGAAAGGAAAGGAAAGAGCCTACAAAAAAATGTTTCAAATTATTCGTATCCTCTCAACCAATGTGAACTTGATCCATCGACGTCCTCCACGTACGTACGTACTTTGTGGTCGATCCAGTGGCGGAGCTGTGTGTTGATTATGTGGTCAATTGACAACACAAATTTTTTGTAAGCACCATATATAAAAGCTAGTTATGAGTACACAATTTTGACCCCATAATTACAAGTTAATGACCTCACTAAGAACGCATGTCTTTGATTTTGGTTTTCCTCCATTTTCACAAACCTCTTCTTTCTCGTCGCCACATCGTCGTAAACTTCACGTTCATCGTCGCTGCCACGGCAACACGGTCCTTTCGCGTCGCCTCAAATGGCCCCGGGACTCTCACGACCTCACAAGAAGGCGCGGGCGTCTGGCGTGGTGCGGACAAAGCGATGAAGTCGGAGCCGGTGAGCTGCATGCCGGAGTGGTTCATCGCTCACGGCATGCTGGTCGATATCTCCACGCGAAACTGTGTCGATGTATCTAGTGTCCGGTGCCGGTACTAGTAGTGTGCATACATACTACGCATGCTACAACCAGTATAGTGACGTGCTATAGGTCTACGTACGATACCTAACAATATGGTCTTTAACAACCAAATTTTCACCTGTTAATGCGTGATTGGAGCGGATCAACTCAGTCCTTACCCTTTCTTCTAAGCGCTCGTTCGGTGGGAACGGAGATAAATGCTCTCATAAGCTTGACCGGTGCATGTGTGCAATCTAACGACAAAAAACTGAACCGCGAGAAAGCAACGGAAAAAACCGTTGATTGGTACTTTGAATGTTTGATGGAAGTGGCTAATTGGGACAAAAAAAACATCCAACCCGTGAAGGTTTCTTGCAACGTGAGATATGCTTAACAGCTTAAGTAGGACATCGGTCGTGATGGTCTATATTAGAAAGAAGCAAACACCTCTTCGATGATAGTACGTAGCCACGGTCAATAATTGCATTTTCTTTTTAGTTTGCGAGTAGGAGAACCGTGGCTTGAATTTCGGTCAGGGCTCAGCCGAAATTGAGAAGAACCTGATAAGCACATGGATGCCACCCGTCTCGACTACAGGAATGAGAAGCTAAGCCGACGGCGTCGGCTTAGCTCCGTCGACGTAGGTGCCCGTAGGGCTAGCCCAAAAAACCGTCGGCAGTGGTCTAAGCACATGGATACCGCTCGTCTCGATCAGTAGAGTGACCGATTTTTCGTCCACTTTTCAAAACGAAGCTGGAAGCCGTGAAATTATTCACTTCCAACCAGTTGACGACAAAGCAATACTAGCGATGATCCCCATCCTTATGCTGTTACGCACCTCGTTGACGACAGATCGCATCATTGGAGAAGGTCTAAACCTAGCTAGCGGGGAGTTTGGCAGCTTTTTGGCTTTTTAACTGGAGTGATCACGTCCGTAATACATCCAACAGGCAAGTTGTGATCGAGACATCAAGCAGAAAACCCAAACGGGAAATTAAAGCATTATTGGCTTTGATTACGGAACGGAATCTTAAATAACGGGGAATCAAAGCAGGAGCTGCTCGTGATTCCGTCATGTACGGCACGGGCCCAACGATAGACGGGCCAGTTCTGGTTCTGCCATAAACTATACGGGCTGTTTGATTGGTAGGATAGGAAAGACGTAGGAGTAGAAAAAGCATAGAATTGTCATGTCATGCACACTCTAATCCTATAGGATTTGGTTTGTATCAAAATTTATTTGATTCCACCAAAGCAATTGTAAAAATAGCTTGTAGTAGATGTTAGAATTCTTATGAAAAATAGTACAAAATATTCCTTAGGAAAAATTCCTATAGGATCCAATCCCACAAATCAAACAAGCAAGAAAGAAAAATTTCCTATAGGATTGAATGCTCCAAAAAACCTATGCAATTTCTTTGAATCAAACATGCCCTACATAGAGTACCGTACGGTCAGGTCGAGCAGCGCCCTTTGTTTAGTGGATTATTGACAACACTACAGTCTACGGGTGAGATGAGCTGGGCTGGGCTCCCATGTGATCGAACGAAAATACTCGTACCGGCCAACCGACGAACAAGGCATCGTATACAGTATAATACAATAGTACGGACGGACAAGCTGGATCTGTTTACTTGCATAGCTGGCTTAATTTTTGTGATCTGCACTACCCGTTGTGAATATCCGTAAGTTGAGGCGGTGATTTGGCTCTAGGATCTAGATACATCCATTATGTAATTTTTTTATTTTTTTCAAAATGTCAAAAAATTCCAAAAAAAATCCAGATGTACATTACAACATGATAGTGCACCCACTACCCGTTGTGAATATCCGTAAGTGATTGTTTATGTGTAGTACGGCCTACGAATATATTATAGCTGCAGAAAGTTAAGCACGTCCCGACCGACATGCTTGTACAAACACACGGTAGCTACACAACGTACGGATAAAGTACAATGCCTCCTGCAGCTAGAACAAAGCAGCTCGGCCTTTGGGTAAAAGCTATTGCGTGCATGCATGCAAGTCTTTCAGGTTTTCCAAGGGTTTTGGCGGATGTGAGGCGATCAGCCATCTAGCTAGTCCTACCCTCGGCCGAACGCAGCCGCTGTTCCCCTGCCCTCCGCCGGCGGCTACGGCGGCCGGAGGTGGGGGAAACTCGGATTGGATGACCGGTTCCTATAGGGTTTTGAGTTCTTCGTCTTCGGCGCAGCGGCAACGGTGGCGATGAGAATAAATATCTTTTAGTCCGTCCCAGATCAGTATTAATTCTTCCCCGGAGGAGCGTTGACGGGCTGGAGATTGGAGTCGATCGTCCGGCATTAGGTATAGCGTGAAGTGTCTATCTACGGTGGTGGCGTTTAGTGATGGGGATGATGTCGCCGCGTATTTGTGTTCAATGTCCATAGGTTCCGCCACGCCTGATAAAGCTCAGCCAGGTATGACTTCGTCGTGGAACTTGCGAGTTTGGTGTCCCTCGTCTCCGTGTTGCCGGAGGTGGGATTTTCTCCCGGCCCTTCTCGTGTTTAGCTTCTCGGGGATGGCGATCTTTCGAGATCGTGGTCGCCGGCATCTGGTTTACGTCGACGACTTCCATGTCGTTGTTTCTACACGCTTCTGGGTTTCTTCAAGATTTCTCTGATGCGAACTTTGCTGCGGCGGAGGTCCAGAGGCGGCATCGAGGTTTGCTCACGGCGCGCCGTCGAGGAATGCAGAAGTAAGATGATGTGGAACTTTACAAAGACTTATGTTTTATTTCTTTTTGTTGTAAGGATGTTGGCATTTTCCGGAAAGAAAAAAGTTTGTGAGGTTTTTTCCTTCATTATTTCCGTGAGACAAAAACGAAGCCGTATGCACCGACGCATCTAGCTAAAACAAAGTAAGAATTTCGAAGAATTGGATGAGGACGAGGAACTGGATCGATCGGTAGACCAAGTCGGAGCAAGTTGAATTTATCGATCGCCGAGGTAATGAGCTGAGACACGTACTCGTGTGCGGGGATGCTGGGTTGGGTGTGGCACAGACAACACGTCAATCCGTGTCTCTACGCGCGTATACGGTACAAGGACTCATAAATATTTCGCGGCGGTGCTTACTCGGTCGGTGTCTAGGTCACTGTGGGTAGGCAGCTCGCATGTAGATGGACCGATCTATGTGCAGCACCTTCGCTCATTGGTAGGACGAATCATAAGTTTCTTCTTTAACGAAAAATCACTTTGACTGCCGAGTTCGAGTAGTGATCCTTTATTTTTTAAAAATTCAAAAACATATTTACAAATTATAGAAAAATCCGAAGACTTTATTGGGATGTAGTCAATGTTGCACTGTACAAGCACATTTGAAAATGGGCAACACAAAAATGACGAAATCCTGAATATTTTGGAGATATTAAACCATGTATACTCTGCCACACATATTTGTCATTTTTATATAGCTTTGAACATAAAGTATTTCAAGCTGAGATTTTGCACATTTGTGGTACAGGTCGTTGACAACATGCAGGATTTTTTCTTCGGATACTTAAAAGCATGTAGATATGATTTTTGGAGTTTTTGAAATAAAGAAACAGAATTCCAGCAAATCTCCGTCTCGTCTCCGCCTGAAATGATAATCCTCTTAAGTTAGATGCATGGACTTTCTCCTCGCAAAGAAAAACATACGTAAACCGACTAGTGCGCTGGATGTATAACCATGGTATCCACTGAAGGGGCGAAGACGATCGAAACGGTGGTCTCGTCGGTGATATATATCCCTTTAGCTAGAGGAGGTTTCCATGAGAGGAAGAGAGTTTTTTTAGGAGCTCACTTTTTATATCAGCACAATGTAGTTGCCAAAGAAAGAAAAAGAAAAGGTACTCGATCGGTAGCTCACGGTAATATCTGTACGGCATGATACATATATATCGGCCCTCCGGTTAGAATTGAAAAAGAAACCGTCGATGCACGCACTGAACAAGTGCAACTTGCATGAAAACTTGGGCGATCGGTGCCGTCCGTACAGTACTCCGCCCTCCGGTTAGGTGTGGTGCGCCCGTCCCGGCTGGACCCGGACGGCCACCCGAGCTGGCTGGGGGCTCTGGCCGGCGTGGGGCTGAACAGCTAGACTGACCACGCCGCCCGTTCATTCGTGTCGGGCGTTCTTGCCTTTCCCGTCATCCCTGCAGATATCCATTGTACCCGGTTAAACAGCAGCGATATCCATTGTTGATTCATTGGGAGCGGACCGTATCCATGGACGAGATCTAGCAGAGCTAACGATGCAGGTGGGACGGACATGCCGTTAAGCCCGCCTCCCATCCCGCGTGAAAAATCCCAACTGTCCCGTTATGTGATCCCGTTTCGCGCCGGCGGTTAAGCTGATCCCATCCCACTAATCCAGCTAGCTGGAATAAACGTACGCACTTAACTGATGGGACCCGCCGGCCCCGTATGTCCCGTTGCATTGATTCCCACCAATCCCGTCTGTTCCGATTGCTCGTATCTACACGGGACGGGATATCCCGTACCCGCGCCACCTGCAACCTTACAGAGCGCATGATCGCCTCGATCGGGAGCCCCGAATAACCTTTTCGAGGCCGATCGAGGTCACATGGAGTGCCTGGGAGACTGTGCAAGCTGCATGCCAGAATCGACGTTCTCTTCTCCAAGTGAGCACCCCACGTGGACCGTCTCCGGCCGGACACCACCTTTCCTCCTCTGGTCCGTCCGTGACTGGCGCCCAGGCAACACAGCCGTAGGACAGCAGGGGCCTAGTAGCTCGTAGGTTGGTATAGGCCGGTAACCGTGTCGATGTCTCAGCGGTTCTACCTTCACTGACGTGTGGGAGCAACGGCATGGCAGTGGCCATTGTTGCGGAAGCAGCCGCAGCCTGTGGGAGATAGGCAGCAGACCAGGCCCGCCTGCCACAGTCCATGTGTACCAAAGTCGCCGAGGAGTGGATCCACCCGTGACCTGTCAGTGTGACAGAAGCAGCGGGCGGAAAAAAATCCATTTTAAACCTTAAACTTATAGACGTCGGGCGGATCGAACCCTGAACTCGAAATCCTTGTCGTTTACACCCTAAACTATTGAATCCCGGTCTAAATCAAATCTTAGTACTGTTTTGTATCGTTTGGTATACCGGGAAAACAGCAATCCCGACTGGGATTATAGGTTACTCTCAATGACAGTGGGCCCCAGGTGTCATATTCATCTTCTCCCCACCCCTACCTTGGCAGGTCGCAGCTCGCACGCGGACAGTGGCACCGCGGCCGCCACACAGCTCATCGATCTCCCGAACGGCCAGAAGAATATAGCCGCCCATCCGGCCACACCTGACCCTGAGCCGCTCAACCACGGCTTCGGTCTCCACTCGTGGCCATCTCCCTTCTCTTCTCTTCAAGTTTCGCGTGCAGTGAAGGCCGGGAACCACCGCCTCGGGTGTTTCTTCCCCAACTCCGGCTAAAGTCCCCGCCGCCTCGATCAGCTGTGGCACCTGTCACAACTCTCTATCTCTTCGCGCCGGCGACGAGGAAGGCCTGGCGCCATGGATTTGGACAACCGCATACAAGGATACATGGATCTGCTCGAGGTCAGCGGGGCTGGTTCCTAGGCTGCCGGAGCGCCACACGCGGCGGACGGGTGCGGGGGACTCGATGTCCGCGGCGGGGGCGGGCGCGCTGGAGGAGGTCCTCGACGGGGGGCCATGGATGGATGGAGGAAGGAGACGGATCTTTCTTATGCTGATTTACCTTTTCCATTTTTTTTTCCTATTTTTGTAATCTCGACAAAATTATTCCGCAAATAATTCTGGGCGGATTTTTTCCTGTGGTTCGTTATGTATTGTTTCCCCAAAAATCATGGCGGTTTTTATTTGCTTCCATCTTTTTTTTTCTGTACGTATGGTTTCCCAAATTCGAGCATGGAGTAAATTGTTTCCTAAAATAAATTCTGTTGGGAATAAATGATCAAGTTTTTAATCAGGAATAAATGTTACAGATCTTTTGTAAGATACGGTGATAAGAAAATCAGTCGTCTGTTCTTGTATAATCCATGCACGAAGCCATGTTCCAGATAAAAAAATCTGTAAAAGAAATCAACCGGTAGGGGTAGAGAGAAGGTGAATATGACATGTGGGGCTCACTGTCATTGAGGGAAACCTGTAATCCCGACCGGGATTGTGACTTTCCCGGTCCACCAACCAGTTACAGGGTTCGATTTAGACCGGGATCCAATAGTTCGGGGTGCAAATGACAGGGATTTTGGATTTAGGGTCCAATCCGTCCAACCTCTACGAGTTCAAGGTTTAAAATGGACTCTTTCCGCAGCGGGCCGTAGGATCGGAGCGTGGCCCTCGATCTCGTTGTACCGATTACCTGTACGGCCAAGCGTACGGCTTACGTGGAAAAGGCGTCGCAGGAATACGTGCATGCGAACCAATTAAGCTACTACCTCCGATCCATATTAGTCTAGATACACATGTATCTAGTCTAAATACTTAACTAGATACATATGAATTTAGACAAAGTTATGCCCACTAATATGGATCGGAGGGAGTACCTCGGTTCTTCTAGGTACAACTTGGTTTTTCACTGAACTCTCTGGGCAGCGTGCGGCGCATCCATCTAACAACAGTTTCATGTCGATCGATCTGATTTTCCACCCACGTTGTGATGGATGAACTGGCTAGCTAGTTTAATTCAACAATGTCTCTCCTTGCGATAATCGGACTATGCCCCAGCTACAGCTAGGAAGAGGGTTCTTAGGGCATCTCCAACGGGCTGGCGCAAACGGACCAGCCCAGTCCGTTTTTGTCCGAACGGACATGGGAGGTGCTCCAACGGGCTGGCGCAAAGGGGACAACGGTCCGCGTGGACACGCATCTCGCCCCCTGGCCCATTTTTGGTCCAACTTTGGGGGGGACGTGGACACAGCGCGTGTCCTCCCGAGTCCGCCCCTGGCCCACCTGGCAGCGAGCGTGGCTGCTTCGGCTACCTCGCTGGGTCCTATTAAATGGGACCGACGACCGATCCGTCGCTATCCCCACTCTCCCAGTCCACTGCCGGTCAAACCAAACCCTAGCCGACCTCGCCGTCCTCATCGCCCGCCGGAGACGATGAAGAAGCCATCGTTGTGGAAGGCCGGCCGCCACGACAAGGAGGCCTCCAGCTCCCGCGCGTCTCCAACCTCCGACGCCGCCCACCGTGCGGAGGCTCGCCGTGCCGAGCTCCGTGCGGCTCGGAATGCCCGCCGCCGAGCCCGGCGAGCGCGCGTCTCCATCGAGGTTGCGCAGATGTACTGGGAGGTGGCGGCGCCCCTGCCGTGGGGCGATGTCCACCTACCGGACGGCTGGCATTTGAGCCGCCGCCGGATTCCGGTGCCGCGCATCCCACGCGTCGGCAGGGCTCGCACGGAGGAGATCCTCCACCGCTGGAGCTTCCTCCCGGCAGACCTCGTCAACGACCCAGTGTACGCGATGAACTCGCCGCTGTGGGACCGTTGGATTGAGGTCGAGCACGACGAGCGCCGCCGCTCGGCCTTCGCCGCCGAGGCGCCGGAGGGGTACCAGCCGCAGGAGGACGAGGTCTCCTCCTCGGATTTCGATTGGAGCGGCGACGACGACGGCGCCGTCAAGATGGAGGAGGCCGAGAAGGCCGCGCTGCACAACTGGGCGGACTACCGCGGCGCCCAGCCCGCGCTCCTCGACGACGCCGCCCTCCAAGCCGCCATCGACGCCTCCAACCTGGAGGAGCTGGCCCACTGGCCAGACATCGCGCCGGCGCTCCGGCAGTCGGCGGAGGAGGCGGCGGAGCAGGCCTGCCGGGAGCAGGAGGAGGCCGAGGCCGCCGTGCACGTAGGCCGGTGGCAGGTGCCCTGGTCACCGTGGCCAGGGCGCGAGGCGGGCCAGGCATGGGCGCCCGCAGCCGCGTGGCCGCAGGAGCCCGAGGCGCCACAGACGCCTCCGCCAGCAGGGCCGCCGGCGCACCTGTACGTCGCGCCGCCGTACATCATCCTCTCGGATGATGACGAGTAGGAGGCCACGGCGGGTTCCTGGGCGCGGCGGCGCCGACTCCGGCAGTCCCCACCCCCAAAACCCAGTAGTATAGGGTTTATTTTTCTTTTTTTATTATGTATTTTGTGTCACTGGCCCATGGGGCCCTGGAACCTCTCTATATATATTAAGTTATTTCTGTTTTTTTTTGTTCTATTCTTTTGCGCCAGCCCGTTGGGGGCACCTCCACCCCAAACAGACCGAGGCACAAAATGTGTCCGCGGTGCGCCCCCAAACGGACCAAATCGGGCACATTTTGGTATCCGTTTGCGCCACTGCGTTGGAGGTGCCCTTAGAACAACACCCACATACATTGAGTCGTTTATGGGGAAAACCCGTTACGTGCGGAAAAAACAACAGGGTGGGATATAAGAAGTTATTTGAGCACTACAGTCTCTCCTAAAGGAAGGTATCACGGATCTTAAAATAGGAACAAGAAATTTGTTGGCACACGGGATTCGAACAATTCCGCAAAATGTAATGGAATCACAGGTTGAACAAGATTTTAGTGGATGTGAGCTTCACAACCTCACGGAGCAACTTCCTTTACTTTTTTTCTTTCCTTGTTCTTTTGTTCCTCAGTTTATTCAGTAATGAAGTTTAACCTAATTTTTTTGTCACACCTCTTGGTGGTAGCTAGATGGGAGACTAAACATACTCTTTTCCCATGTTTATATTATAAAATAATTTTGAGTCGTAATCTTCATGAGTGGTTGGCTCTTGCACCGGTTCGAACTTTGAAGTGCTGAAAAGTCTTGATTTTTCATCTCCTTGAAACCCACATGAGTTAGTCACCCCAACGGAATATATGGTTGACATCATCGAGCTAATTAAGTTGGCATAGAACAATCTTGCTAAGCTTTTATAGGCTTGTACTCCCTCCGTTCCATATTAGATGACTTCCATTTGTACAAAAGTGGATGCACTTAGACTTGTAACATGTCTAGATAAATCAACTTTTGCACAAATTGAAGTCATCTAATTTGGAACGGAGGGAGTACAATTGTTGGCACCGTGAACTGGAGTATTGCGCTCTCTCTAGTTTGGTAACGTAGGGCAAAACGATACCCGTTGGGAGCTCGTGGTTTGTGTTATATAGGTGGGAAAAACCCCAACCGTGGCAAGTACATGGGACGTATCCAGGACGCTGTACTACATCATACCTCGTACGTATTGTTTTACAACTAACTCTAACATAGTTAAGCTTAGTTAAGCATGCGTTGTTGCGCCGATTTTTAGTTAGGTCCAACATGCATGCCACGCGTTGCAAATTTACGTGCAGCGACGACATACAACAATCACTTCATTGCACAATTGTGCAAATTGTCCTCAATGGATGGACGTCCTCCACACGTACCTAAATTGATTTTGAGGCACGCCTCGACGTGCGTGGCATGTCCTCCAAGCTACTCTCTCCGTTCTAATTTAATTGACTTGCTATCCACCACACAAACGGAGGGAGTACCGAGTAGTGATCGACGGAGCTAGCTGTGCCATTGGTTCTGGCCGAACCTAATAACGTGCATGGTCGCATTGGCTAGCTCGCTACAGATAGATAGATAGCACGTACGGGTAGAAGAAACGTGGCATAAAACTGAGCCGTACGTACCGGCCGTACCTTCTGCCAAACCAGTGTCTCCCTCCCCGTTCCATTTTTCCAACTGGATATAGCATGTGTTGACTAACACGACCATGCATGGATCCAGTTGCTCGATCGTACTACCAACGTACAGTCAGCACATTCATGATGTCGCGCTGCATAAGCATGATATCAGTTGACTTGATGTGAAAGCAAGGGACGGAGAGTGAGAGTATGCACGCCGCAGAGTCGTCGTGGAGTCCTCCCTTTTTAACCAGAGAGTTTTTATGGTTCCTTACGAAAATTCGACGCTGGTTTCGCCAACGTGATGAACTGCAAGCATACTTGCATGCATGCACAATTTCTGTTATCTTTGGACCTTTGGACTATGGTGCTCCCTAGCTTGGTGTGTGTGATGGTGTAGACCGAACAATCGCCACGCGTCCACGATATCGATCCTAGGCTACCAAAAATGCCTAGACAGCAGCGGCCGCTCGACATCCATATCCATCACATGATCGATCGATTGCCTTGTCCGGCCGATCAGTTCCTCCGCCGAACCGTGACACGTACCGTCAAAAACCCGACACGAGGCGACCGAGACGACGAGGAAACGATATCCCAAATCTCGCGACGGCCCAAACGCCATGCCGCACCGCTTTCGGAAAAAACACACTCCATAAGGCCTTGTTTGGTACTAGGTTATTTTAGAAGATTGGTGGAGATAATCCTCTACTGGATTGGGTGAAACCCCAAACTTCACCTAGGTAGCGCCAGTGGATTGAGTATTGAGAAAAATGCACTAGAATTTGGAAATTTATGGGGAAATGTGGGAATAATACATGTCCAATACACTAGAACCAAACGATGTTTTGAAATATGTGGGGATTCACGGGTTTGATCGGGATAATCCCCACCAATCGCTTAAAATACTCTAGTACTCCCTCGTTCTAAATTAGATGACTTTCCATTCGTACACATGTGGATGTACCTATACTTGTAACATGTCTAGATACATCCATATGTGGACAAATGGAAGTCATCTAATTTGGAACGGAGGGAGTAACAAACAAGGCCTAACGCATGCAGCCAACACTGTACGATGTGTCCGTATCAACTGAGAGTGGTTCGATCACGTTTGCTTCCATCTGTCGAGACGCGCACGTATCAGGCTGCTGCGCCACTCGCACAGTGTCCCGTACTGGATATGCTGGATCGGCATGCATGCACGGGTGCTGGTCGATCGATCTCACCACGTGAAAATGTTTCGACGTAGCTAGCGTCTGGTACTGGTAGCTGGTACTAGTAGTGGTACAACCTAGCTAGTCTAGTCTAGTGACGTACTGTAGGGCTACGTACAATACCTAACATGCTAACATATGGTCTTTTAAGGTGTGTTCAGTTTTAGGATGGAGTGGAATGGAATGGAACCATTCCAGTTTCATTCCATTCCACTGTCATTGAACCGTTTCATTCCTGTGTTCAGTTTGGATAAAAAATTGTCACGGAACCGTTTCATTCTTCTGTTCTTTTCTGGGATGGGTGGAATGGAATGAGAACGGCATCAAACTCGATAAATTATTTTCTAATCTAGATTAATTATTTCTAATCTTGATTAATTATTCCTAATCTTGATTAGTTATAATTAATCTTGATTAATTAGCTAAACTTGATTAAATTAGAGTTAATCGCACAGCATTACTGTGCCATTCCACCTCGTCCGGCCGAATCGGCCGGACCGGTCGGTTCCGCATCTAGAGGGAATATGCCCTTTTGTGGAACCACCTAATTTCGTTCCTCGCTCCAACCGAACGCAAAAATGGGTTCTGGGAATGGAATGGTTCCATTCCACTCCATCCCAGAACTGAACACACCCACAGTGTAGAATTGAGTGGACCACAAAAATAGAACCAGTCCATTCTTCTGTTCGGTTGGAGAAATTGAGATGGAATGGAATGGTTAGCTAAATTTGGAATTAGCAATTCAATTAGCACAAATTTTGGATTAGCAATTAAATTAGCACTAATTTAGCATTAGACAACTCAATTAGGATTGAACAACAACTCCAATCGCGAGGCTCCTCCGGCGACCTTGCTCCTCCGGCGCCCTTGCTCCTCCGGCCAAGACGGCGGCGGCCTGGGGCCTCGTCCACGGCGGCGGCGTGGCAGGCCCTCATCCACCGGAGGGACGGGCGGCGCAGCTTGGAGGTGGAGGGCCATGCCCAGCTCGCCGGCGGGAGGTGGTTTGCCGCCCTAGGCGTCCCAGGGGCAGCGACTGTGAGGAGATTTTGGCCACCGGAACAAGGTCGCCTCGGGCTGGCTAGCCGCGCCGTGCCTCGGCGAGCAGGGAGGACGACCGCGCCTCGGCGAGCAGGGAGGAGGGCGACGAGCAGGGAGAAGGGCGGGATGGCAGCGTGTTGGAGGACGGCAGCGCCACGGGAGAGAGAGGGATTAGCCGTGGGGAGAGGAAGGGATTAGGGGTGACAGCCACCCGTTCCACTCGGTTCGGCCGAATCGGCCGGAGGGGTGGGTTCCGAATATTGGGCGAATATTCCATCCCGAGGAATCAACTCGTTCCATCCTTTTGTCCAACCGAACACAGGAACGGGCTCTGGGTGCGGAACGGTTCCATTCCGTCCCGCCCCATCCCAAAACCGAACGCGTCCTAAAAGCATCTCCGAGAACATCTAAAGCCCATATACTGAGGGTGTGTGTCAGACAGAAAAAAAAATCGGTCACAACGACATCCCATCTATTTGTCCTGACTCAGTTTTTATCCGACACATCTGAGCGGGTTTCCAAATTTGGGGGCAACCTTCGGGTGCCGGACAACGACCGGACAAGCCATCCGACAAGCGGGTCCCACATGTCATAGACAGACGTCCGAATTCTTCATCTGCCTCTACACCGCCGCACTGGCCAGCAAAACCTATCAAATGAGTTTCCTCCATTTTCCTAAACCTCTTCTTCCTCGCCGCCACGCCGTCGTAAACCTCATGTTCATCGTCGCCGCCGCGGCAAAACTATCCTTTCTCGTCGGCTCAAATGGCCCTGGGACTCTCACGACCTCTCTAGCATTGTGCAGACCAAGCGATGAAGCCGGAGCCAGAGAGGGTTCATCACGCGCGACATGCTGGTCGATATTTCCACGCAAAAATGTTTCGATGTAGCTAGTGTCCGGTAGAGAGAAGATTTCGTTCTCCCGGGCACCAGTAATCCTGGCCTTTTAAAAATTCAAAAGAAATATTTACAAGTTTCAAAAAGACAAAAGTATGGATCTGAGTATGCTTTTTTCAAATCTCTAAACTTATTAGATTTTTTTTCATTTTTGTGTAGCTCAAAATAAAATGTATTTGAAGTTGATAGTGTGCATGTTTGTAGAATACACCATAGGGGCTACATCCAGAATTGTTTTCAAAAAAATTCAAAACTCGTTTTTTTAATGTCCTGTACCGGTACTAGTAGTGTGCATACGTACTACGCATGCTACAACTTAGTATAGTGACGTGCTATAGGTCTACGTACGATACCTAACAATGTGGTCTTTAATCATGCATGGTCATGGAGGAGAATACTTCAACTGGTACGGATTGACAACAGTTCACTGCTCCAATCCAATAGTCCCACTCAATCAACTGCCTCTCTTGTACAAAAAAATCAACTGCCTCTCTAGCTCATTTTCTATCTTGATCTTTTTTACTCGCATGGATGCTGCCTTCTCTCACCTCCATGTGCCAGGTCAGTAGGTGGGCTCCACCATTGACAGCCACATCTCGCTTCACCACCACGAGCACGGTACCGTACGAGCGGGACTACGGACGGACGGAACACGGCGGGCCGGTCCCGAAACCCATCGGGTGCTGGTTAAGGCCCACCGCACCGGCTTCTTGTCCCTTGTACCTTCCGGCCGGGTACTCCAACTGTACCCGCACTTGTACCTCCCCACCACCTATTCATTTCCCTCTGCCCGCCTTTTAAAGGCAAAATTGCATGCTCTGCTATGCACACACCCTTCCTTCTCCCCATGTATCGGTCCAAGGAAATTAGCTATTCAGATGTTGTGTGTATCTTATTTGGTTGTTTCTAAATTTAGGTGGTACTAGTAGATCCAAATGGTGGACATGGTGAGAATTTGGTTAGCCTATATAACATAGTAGAAAAAAATACAAATACTTGGCGTGCATTTGTATTTTTAAGATAAAGTTGACCACCTGGATGAAAGAACGGCACCGCACTGGCATCAAAGAACTTCACCCAATGTATTGACCGATCAGATGGCCAAAAACACATGACACCGGAGGTTCTAATTTCAGACACACACAATAAATCTTTCCAAGTTAAAAAGGTAGGAAGATGGAAACAAAAGATGCAGCAATTGTAATTAAAATAAGAAATAAAAGTTTGAAAGGAAGGAAATGATGCAGCAAACATGAGATCAAGAAAAGGTACAACATGATGCATGGTGAATCCACATCATTTACGGCACATTTTCTGGCTATTTAAACCAATGTAAGCACAAAGAAGCAAGCCATCCCGTGTACTCAAAACAGTTGTCCGAATAATTGCAGTCCATTTAGAGCAAAGAACTTGTAAACACAAAGAAGAAATATGATGGAAGAACATGGTCAACCTTAGGGGTACCCACGACACCGAATATCAAACTTTCGAATGGAATAAGACGACGCAGAATGTAACCGCACGAGGTTTTCACCTGATGCATTGTGAACTGGACGTTCTTTGTGGTACATTTTTCTGCTCGGTTCAAACTACTCCCTCTGATCCACACGAGGTGTGTAGAGATTTCTACTACTAGCTTAGTATTGTTTTCGCGACAATTATTTTGGACCGGAGGTAGTATCGTTATAGTTGCACTTGGACAACTGTCATAGCTTCATTACTTTATATCAATTTTGAACAAAACGAGGCCAAAATTACAAGAAGTGTATGTAATGTCATCATTCTCGGGTACGCAAAGCAGCTGGCCAAATAAATACCACAATTCATTCCGAGTAAAGAATTTGCAAATGCCATCGATGAAAAATAATGGCAGATAGACCTGTGCATATTCAGCAACGCATAACTCCCACCACCTCTTCCGTTATATAAGGAGCCAGCCACCATGGCCATTCCGGTACAAACGCCTCGTGTCCTCCCAACTCAACCAAGAACAAGAACCCGTCGCCGCCGCCGCCGCTTCCCAACCTCCATTTCCAAGCCTCGCTATCTCCGTCCTTTACCGGAATAGCGGAGCCATGAAGCGCCTGCTCAGACGGCTCTCCCGCGTGGCCGCGGCCGACGCTGCCTGCGCCGCCACCGGCGCGTACCAGCCGCTCCGGCCCGACGCCGCGGCGAAGGCCACCTCGTCGTCTTCTTTCTTCGGCGCGCGGCGGCTCGGAAGCGGCGCGCGAGTGCCGGAGGGGCACGTGCCGGTGTGCGTCGGCGAGGAGGGCGGGCCCGTGGAGCGGTTCGCCGTGCGCGCCGAGCTGCTGGGCCGGCCGCCGTTCGCGGCGCTGCTCCGGCGAGCCGCGCAGGAGTACGGGTACGGCCACCCGGGCGCGCTCCGTATCCCCTGCGCCGTCGCCGACTTCCGCCGGCTCCTCCTCGGCCTCTCCGACGCCAGCGCCGACGACGACGACACGCCGTTCTACTATTAGCCCATCCTCGTTCGGGGTATTTGCGCTTCCGCCACGGAGGGCATGATTTGCCCCCCGGCAAAAGCAAATCGGTGACGAACCAGCAGAACCAATTGCCAGCTGCTGCGGTTTTACCGATCTACCCCTGGACGTGATGCCTGTACATACGGAGGGCTCGAGTGGTTGGTAGAGCGCAGGACGGGGATTCCGCCATGATTTCTCCTGCAGCTCAACAATTTTAGGACCTGCTGTCTTTTGGGAACTATTTCTCTCTTTCTTCTTCTTCTTTTTTGGAGTGTTAATCTAGCTAGTAACTCTAGATCTAGCTCTGGTAGTTGCATTGGAGCCTGTTGCTTCCTAGGGATTTTTGAGGTTTCGACAGCAATCATGTAAGCCGCAAGGTTAACCTCATGTTTGTGAAATGGATGATCTTGCTACTGCAAATTGAATCTTTTCCGAGATCTGGGGATGTAATGCAGTGCACTTTCATTTCTTTTATCTTCCTCTGTATGTGTTTGCTGCATCGCTAGCTCTGTCTACAATGGTGTAGTGTGGTTTGAGTGTCTGGTTTGCTTGGGCTTGCCAAGCATGGCTGCTGGCTTCAGAATCGCTCCCAGAAAGTAGCGAGGTTCAGCAGCTAGCTTACTGCACATTGGCTATGCAGTGTGCTCTGTGCCGCAATCGGTGGCCCATGAAATTAGGAGAATTCTGGAAAATGTATATTGCTGAATTAACCAATGTGCAGCCGTCTGGATGTGTGTGTTTCGGCGACAGAGCTCATGCACTGTTGTCACGGCTTCAAGTAATATTGTTCTCTCAAACCAGAGCAGAAAAATCAAAACATTGTGAGATAAACTTCAAAACAACCGAGTGAATTGGCACAAATGCAGGCTATACTCCCAAACAACTGAGTGAATTGGCACAAGATGCATAGTGTTACTGTGGTCTCAAGCTATAGCACCAGAATCAGAGAACATTGTGGAAAACAACAAAAAAATTGAGTGAATTTGCAGAGAATCACATCTGAAGTAAAATTCAGTAGCGCCGTGGACAGACAGTCGAAACCCTATGACAGTCGAAAAGTTACGACTTATGATCCGCTTATCTTTGCAGCATGGTAGCACCAGATACCCTCCCGTTCTCGGCCAAACGTACTGAATGCAATGTGAGTTTTCCCTGCACCACATTGACGGAAAGCAAGAGTAAATTAGGGTACACTTACACGGAAATGATACTACGTCCTGTTATCGAAAAGGAAAGATGCTCATTCTTCTGTAGAAATTGACCCCCGGACCCTGTATTGCAACCGAAAAAGAATTGTGTGGAGCACACCCCCATGTGCGGATGGATACCTTGCCATTATAGATGACAACTGCGTTGCATGCGACTAGCGCTGTGGCTTAGCTCACGGGGACGACGATGCGGGAGGAGAGAAGATTTAGCACACCATCTTACCATGGCTTCACTTGCACCCAGAAGCAACTAATTCTGGCTATTACGATATATATTCTCGCTGGAATCATTATGTCAGAAACCGTCAAGTGCAAATGACCAAAGATTAAGACATCGTACGTCAGTACAGGTAACAGGTACACTCAGCGGCGGAGCTAGAGCAAACGACTCCAGGGTGCATAGCTCTACAAATCCCTCCTTCTTGGCTACACGGGTGCACAGATCATGGGCTCAGGGGTGCACATAGGGTGAAAATTGCTTGTATGTAAAGAAAAATTAAATGGATCCGGTGTCCTGTGCACCCGGCTGGGACAAGGTAGCTCCGCCGGTGGGTACACTTTCAGCTGGAGCTTTAGCCTGCATTATTAATTAGCCTGCACTATTATATGACATGCCGTGTCATTTTGTCAACACGATGCACAGCTCATATCTCCCGTTCTTGTATTTCTGCAAGCAAGATGTACTACTACATGTTACCTGGTCAACCAGCACCAACATCCTCCAAAGGCTTGATTGCAAGCCCTCACATGGCAGCAGAGATGATCCAAAAACTCTTCCAAGAAATGAATTTCAGTCCGAGTCCATGAGTGAGAGAAAATCCAGCTCTGTGAGGCGACGGGAGTTGATGAGGACCTGCGTTGCACTGCATCAATGCATGCATGGAGAAGAGGCAGAGCACGCCATGTGCACGCAGAGGAGGCAGGCAGGAAGTGAAGGCCACATTGAAACTTGGAAGACAGAGCACGCGCGACTGTCACTCTGTCAGGCTGGAGGAGACGACGCCCCGACCGGCGACCGAGAAGACGACGGCAATGGCCACGCCGTCGCCGCTCTGGGAGCCCGGCGGACAACTGTTGCGATCCAGCCTCTCGCCCGGCACACGTTGCGTGGGAGGCGCCACCGCGCGCGTGGCGTGGCCGCTGCACACGCAGATCGGTTCCACGGCGAGTATTGTTTATCTTTCGGGCTTATCTTGGCTTTGAGTTCGTCCACGCGAACAGCGAGCGCTTCAGCATGTCAAGTTAAATAGCAAGGCGACATGGATGGAGCAGCAGCACTGTGGTCGTTCTGAATCGAAGAAATTTTGGTGCGGCTGGGCGGGGGAGCAGAACGGCAGCGTTTGCGGCCCTGCTCCGAGCGTCGTGCGGCGATGCTCCTCCTCCGCTGGCGAGAGCGGCGTCGCGGGTGCACTGCCGCGTCTCACCGTTGTCCAGGCTCGAGCGGAACCACCGGTTGAGTTCATTGGCCACATCTCGGTGCCTAGGTGTTGATCGGAGGCTAGGGGAGAATTGGTGTCGGGATCTGCCATTTCTCGCGAGAGGGGGCGAATCAAGCGACGACGGAGAAGGGAGGGGAAGAATGAGGGAGGAAACCCACAAATGCCCTCTCGAACCCTAAATATAGTGGGTTCGGGGGTCAACTTGGGGGGACCACAATATTTTTTTTAAGTCCAAGCCGTTATAGAGGCTCTGTTCGGACCAAAAAAAAGGTTGGAGTTTTAAGGGCATTACCGTTTTAAGGGATCTGCTAGAGATGCTCTAAGTCACCGGGCTGAGCTGGCGTCTCGAGAGTGACTGGTGAAAAAAAAAGGGCTACCATGGCGCCCTTGGGTTGTGGTAAAAATACCACCTTTTTTTTTTTCTTCTGGTAGAAGAGAAGACCACCGAAATTATGAAAGGCTAACCCGTACTCTATTACATTTGCAGCAAGATAGCTAGTGTGACTTTCTGATTTTTGGCACGTGTCTTCCCTTTAATTAATCTCGTTGATGGTATTCCCTCCTTGGCAATTTTCACTACTATGTCCATCCACGGATAAGGGTAGTTCTACCTTTGTACTAAGTTAGACTTTTAAAAGTTTGACTAGCTTTAGAAAAAAGTGCAGCAACATACGTACTCCCTCCGTCCAAAAATAAGTGTCTCAAGTTTGCTAAAAAATGGATGTATTTATACATGAAACATGTCTAGATACATCCACTTTTGATCAAACTTGAGACACTTATTACGGGACGGAGGGAGTATATGACATCGAATTGGTTAAAGTTGACAATTTTATTTTAAGATGACAAATTATTTTTTACAGGGTGAGGAGGTACAAGTGCGGGTAGAGTTGGAGTACCCGGAGGATACAAGGGACAAGAAACCGGTGTGGTGGGCGGGCCTTAACTCGCACCAGGTTTAGCTCCGTCCCGGCCCGGCGTGTTCCGTCCGTAGTCCCGCTCGTACGGTACCGTGGTGGCGAGAGAGTCTGCGATGTGGCTGTCACAAGTGGATCCCATCTACTGACCTGGCACATGCATGGAGGAGAGAGAAAAGAACCATGTGAGTAGGATTTTTTTGAGAGAAAAAAAACAGAGAGAAGCCAGTGATATGCTGCCGATCCCAGCATGCATATCGACACTGGGCGCGTGGTGCGGCGAGCAGCCTGATACGTACGCGTCTCGACAACGCAAAACGTGATCGATCGGTCCACTCCAACACGGACACATCCTAGTACAGTGTTGGATGCGTTGTGGAGTGTGTTTTTTCCGGAAGCGGCGCGGCATGGCGTTTGGGCCGTCGCCGGATTCGGGCTATCGTTTCCCTGCTTGTCGTCGCCTCGTGTCGGTACGTGTCACGGTTTGGTGGACGAACTGATCGGCCGGAGATGGTTATCGATCATGTGATGGGTGTCGAACGGCCTCTGCTGTCTAAACATTTTTGTAGGATCGATATAAGTTTTCTTGTGGACGCGTGGCGATTTGTTTGTTACCCATCACACACCAAGGCCGCACCGAGAAGATCCAAAGGGACTGTGGGGCATTCTTATCCTCGCCTTCTCTCTCCAATTTCACTGTAGCGCGTGCGTGCTCCGGCATGAACCGAGGCCTCTCTCGCCGGCGCTGCCGGCTGGAGATGGCTGAGGGGAGGTGCCGGTCGTCCTCTTGTATATTCTAGTAGCCTAGGGCTCGGCTGTTTGCCGTGTAGGGGCGCTTTGCCCGTCTTGAGCGGATCTCCAGGTCATGGCGGCCGGATCTGGAGGTTAGGGCTTTTCTTCGTTTATTCGATGCTTCTCTGGGCGAAGCTAGGAGCGACGGAGGAGGCTGACGCTCCTCTTAATAAAGTTAAGGCTTGCTGCTGCCGCTCGGCGGTGTTTGTTCGATCTGCTCTGAAATCCGCTCTGGCCGGCCTTGGCGGCGAGGGGAGGGGATGGATGGGCGCGTCGGCTTCGGCGTCAACTGGTGGGCTTGATGTGCTGGATGGTGTCGGGCTCCTTTCTCTGGCCGGCCTTAGTGGCGAGGGGAGGCTGGGGCTTGGCGCTGTCTCTGCTGCGTCGGCCTTGATGCTCTGTTGGGATGGCCTGCGGCTGCTCCTTCTCTTTTCTCGCCGTCGCGATGACAGGGAGGGGGAGCAGGTTGCTACTGCGGTGCCGCCTGACGTGGGTGCTTGGACGGACCGAGCGGTGCGCAACGAGTTGTGCGCTGCTGGAGCTACGACGACTTCCGGAGTTCCCAAGCATCGGCTAGTTCGGGCCGATGCTATCCATGGCCGATGGAGCCACTCCGTGCTCTGGCGAGTTGCTCAGAGCTGCTTCTTCCTCCTTAGGTGGAGGATCTTCGATCTAGGCGTGGGAGACACCGTCTGCGACACCCCAAGTGGCTTGTTCCCCGGTGGTGCTGCTGATGCTCAGGCTTTGAGGTCTCAGGTGACTGGCGGCGAAGACGAAGGACCTGATTGCGTTCTCCTTTTCAGATTTAGGGTCCTGTTTGCAAACTTTTAGGGCGTCTTTGTAATTTTTCAGTTCTTTCAGGTCCACTTTGTAATATGGTGCTTGCTGCCTTATCAATGAAGCTCCCAGACCTTCGGGGTCTTATCCGTTCAAAAAAAAAGAGAAGATCCAAAAGAGTACTCCGTAGTAGTACTCCATTTGGTACTGCAGCGTGGAAATGGAGGATCGATATAACTAGGAATTATCCATGCATGCATGCACTACTACAGTTTATGACGTTGGTGAAACCTTAATTAGGACATGCAGTAAAAAATATGAGATGACATGAGTGCTAGTGACCATTCGTGAAACATTAGACATCAGCAAAATCTCAGCTAGAGGAGAGAGAAGGGAGGAGAGAGAGGAGAGCCGGCGCTTCACCAAGCGCCTAGCTATAGCACAAAAAACGAAAAGGAATAGCTCGCATGCAGCCTGCCGCCGGCTTTAGTGCTGGCGCTGCCCATCCCATGGGTCTTGCATGCAAGCACAGTTGATGCATGCACATGGATATATTAAATGATTAAATATTCAATAGAGCTAACTTAATAGATACTCCCTCCGTTCTAAAATACTTGACTATCAAATGAGTGTATCTAAACAAAAAACACATCTAAATACATTCATTTCCGAGTCAGTTATTTCAGAACAGAGGGAGTAGCTTATTGTACTGATCCTTGTTTATGTTGGCTTTAGGTGACATGGACTTTGCTATAGCCAGCAGTTGGATGTAGCTATTGTACTTGCTCTTAGGATTTGCATGGAGTCGTCTACTATTCAAAAGACGCCATAAAATTCTCTGGTTAAAAAGGACTCTAGCTAGCTAGCGACCTTGTGGTTTACACAATCTCACTCTCCGTCCCTTGCTTTCACATTAAGTCAAGTGGTCAACTGATATATAATCCACTTAACGTGCAGCGCCATGCATGCATGTGCTGACTGTACGTGCCAATGGTGGATCTATGGTCCAGTTAGTCAACACTCGTTTGGCACAAGGTACGATCGGTACGGCTCAGTTTTATTGGCACGTTTCTTCTTCTAGCTAGCTAGACAACTGGACCATATGCACGTTAGGTTCGGCCAGAACCAACCAATGGCATGCACAGCTTGCTCGGTCGATCGATCACTAGCTTAGCTTGGAGGACTGGACATGCCACGCACGTACGTCGACTCCATTCGTTGATGCAGACGCACATGCCGTGCGTCAAATGAATTCAAAGTACGTGGAGGACGTCGATGGATCAAGTTCACATTGGTTGAGAGGATACGAATAATTTGAAGCATTTTTGTAATAGGTTAGGATCAGAGGTATTTTAGACATTGCATATGATAGGATGGGATGTTTCCTCCCACTAAAGCTAGCACCAAGAGGTGCGACAATATTTTTCAGGTTTGACTCAAATTAATGCAGAAATAGATGAACCAAATGAAGATACGAAGAAGAGGATTTTCAAGGAAGAGGTGAAGATGGTTCTTCCTCAATGTTGTTAAGCTCATATACACTATATTGTCTTGTTCAAATTGTGATTATACTATTTTTGTACGATTGTTTAAATCCGGTTTTCCAACGAAAAAACTTGTTGCCATACAAGATTGGTGATATCTTGATATATGAGAGTCTCTACTGCTCAATAGAAAATAACCTATCGAACATTTGTTAATTGTTGAAGAATATTGAGTGGGTCTGACCAGTAGTTTTTCCTCAAGTCGTGGTTTTTGCACATAATAATTCTAGTGTCTGGGCACAAGTACAGATCGGGCAAATGCACACGGTCGACTTTGGCATTATAGCGTCCGTCGCTATCCATGGGTGGGCGATGTCGCTACAGATCGCAGACGGAAATAAAAAAGCGTGTGCGTTGGTCCAACCAAGGCAGACTCTTTTTTTTACCTTAGACATGTGCGATAGCTAAGAAGATCGCACACGGGGTCTGCTTCACAACCGTCTGTATTTACTTATAATCGCATACGTCTTGGTAGAGATATTTGTGTGTGTTGAAGAAATGATCAAACACGTTTATCGTAGTGTTAGTCGTTTGTGTTAAGGAGCCATCACAAACGCTTTGAATATCCGAACCATGTCAGTAGGCATTCTACCAGCTGCAACACATGCAAAAATCAAAAACAAGAATCATCCAGTAGCAAATATCCGTGTTTCATTCATTTCATATTAATACAGTGCGACAAAGTATGAATTCCTAGCTATACAAATCTGAAAGCTACACAAAATAAAGAACTTTTCTTGGTTACGTCTTTGTCTCCGTGACGAAAGCTAGGTTCAGAGGGTTGGGAATCTCTCACTAATCCCAAATCTTCGCAACCTGTCCATCTCTGCAGTCATTTTTTCCACAGAATATGAAAGCTAGGTTACGAGGATGCATAAATCGATTTACACATACGAGGATGCATAAATTGATGTACACATACGCCGCTGACCATAATCTTTTTGGATTTTGGTGAGCCAGACTTTGCCTTCGACGGGTAAATGATTGTTCACTTGAGTGTTGTTCTGACAATCGATGCAAGACACCCTTTACTGTGAATAACAAGAGTCAAAAGGTCAGCCACTAACACATCAATGCAAGATGAACACAAAAAGCAAAAACAAGTTTAAATGATTGTTCACTTACCACCGTCATGGCAAAGATATTCGATGAAATCGGCCATCCGTTGCTGCATATATGTTGTGTGTGAAATATTCCTTGCCGCATGATGTGTTAAAAATCTCCATCAATGGAAGGAGGTGAAAACATAAAAATAACATTAAAACTGAACTGGTTAGTGTCACTTACCAGCCACTACGGATTGGCCAAGAGAGGGAAATAAACCCTCTCTTCATTTTCTTGTACAGTGCCACCAAAATAAGATCCCTATTACACAAGTATAAAATGAAATGTGTTCTATCAAATCCCTTCTGGTAAAAACATTCATAGTGACAAGATAAAACATAAAAGAGTTTGCTATTCTAACAGATCGCTATTCTAACATATTACATACCAAGATCTAACAGTACCACACCAACAAAACTAGCTATTCTAACAGATCCGGCCTTGCTAGTGCATAAACAATATATTCAAAAAAATCCGACATATTATACATGAGGATGGCCTTGCTAAACGAGCGCTAAACTTCGGGATGTCGACGAGAAGATGGCCGCCTCGCCATTGGGGGGGGGGGGGGGGGGGGGGGGGGGGGGGGGGGGGGGGGCCTCCTGCGAGGTCATCGTCCGGGGGGGTTGGGCCGCGGTGGAGGCCAAATGCGGTGGCAGAGGGCCGGGAGGGCGTGTGTGCGACTGTAGAAGAGAGGATGCGGCTGGGAGAGGGGAGAGTGGATCCTATGAAAGGGGAGAGTGGATCCATTGGTCCCACACGTCAGCGAAAGTAGAAGCATAGGGAGATACCCGGTGAGACAGCGACACGGTTACCGGCCTACACCAACCTACCACTGCTATCCTACGGCATCTTGCACAGTCTCCCAGCTACTCCATGTGACCCAGACGACCTCGGCCTCGGCGATCATGCGCTCTGCTAGATCCTCGTCCATGGAGATCGAGTCGGATACGGAGCCCTCCAACGGCCAAAGAACTCCTCCGACACGGGTGAACGGGCGGCGGGTCTGTCTAGCTGTCGAGCCATGCACGTCCCACGGCGGCCGGCTCGCGTGGTCGTCCGGCGGGTCCAGCCAGGACTGGCCTAACGGGAGTACATGACGTACGGCACCCACTGCCACTTGCCATGCAAGTTGCATAGTATTTGTTCAGTGCGTGCTTCGATGGTGCCGTACGGCCCAGATATGATGTCGTACTGACAGCTCCTACTAGGTGTTGTCTACCGAATGCCTCTGCTCATTACATCGTCGCGTGACCATGACGACTTGGTCTACCGATCCTCCCATGGAGTTCCTCATCAAATTCGTCCAACCTCCTAGTTTGTTTCAGCTAAATGCGTCGGTGCAGCAGCCGGCTCGTTTGTCTCTCATGGAAAATTGAATTAGGGCTTCTTTGGATCACAGGGTTATAAAACACAAGAATTGAGAAAACGCAGAAATTTGATAAGATTGTAGATATAAAAAAGAGGATTACAAAATGAAGCAAAAGTGCAGGAATAGTTATTTGGATGGAATCACAGGAAAAAGTGACTCGATCCTATGAGAATGAGTGTAAAAAAGAGTTTAGAGTGGATGTTGAAATTCCTATAGGATTGGGGGTGTAGGAATGTAATCCATAAGAATTTTGGAGGGCGGATCAAAAGGATTCCTTAGCAAAGAATCCTATGGATTGGAATCCTCTAAAATTTCTCTAAAAATTCTTCAATCCAAAAATGCCCTTAATGGATTTTTTTATAAAGGACTTGCATGCACATGCGAGATATTTTGTCCGTTCGTTGACTGCCTTCCTTGTCGCATGTCGGCCAGTACGTGCTTTACATAGTGTACTCACTCCTTAGATGACTCCAACTGGGCAACCCAAACGGGCGCGTGTTTGGTCCGTGTTTTGTCCGTTTGGGTCAGCAAAAAGAAGCGTGGCCGACACAGGTCCGCCTCTTTTAGGCCAGTGCGCCCAACGAGCCGACACATTGAGTCTGCCTGGCCATGATTTTTATCATTTTTCCCCTGCTAGGGTTTTGCCAGCATAAAATGAATCACACCATATAAATAATACAATTCTAATAGTCCAGCAAATATTTATTACAAATCTAAATAATTCAAGCAAATATTTATTACAATCCAAATCTATACTACTATTAAAAGAGCAAACATATGCCGGATACATTAAATCGTACGCGTCCAATATTTGATCAAAGGCTGAGATTGCACGTTCCATGTTGAGCACCTCAACACAATCCACGCAAAACGTTATCTTTGTTTTAACTTTGTCGACGGGTCAACGTCCATCGCCGCGCTCGATGCAGCCTCGATGCTGGCAGAAACTCTGACGCACCTGAGTTAAGGCGAGGAGGAGGAGCAGCCATTCACCAGAGTCAAGGCGAGGAGGAGGAGCAGCTCCGGACGTCGCCGAGAGTGGTCTCGAGGCGACCACTCTCCGCTCCACCGATCCCCTTTTGACTGTCACCGTCGTTGGCCGATTCCGGCAAAATCAGGCAGATTCCCGCGTCGCCGCTCGCCGGCACGGCTCCGCCTCGGCATCCTCTACCGATTCCCAGCGTCGCCGTCCTTCCCCGCCGCCCCGACGAGCTCTTCCAGCGGCGGCCAATGGCGAATCAAGCTCTTCTGGGTCCAGCCGTGCGGGAACGCGTAGAGACGGCGACGGCGGTGGGCATCCGCGGCGACGACGGGGAGGAGGACCACGGAGGCAGTGTCCATCGTGGTCGGCTTCGGCGTCGACTGGTGGGCTTGATGAGCCTCGGAGGCAGCGGCGGTCGTGGGCGTCCGCGGCGGCGATGGGGAGGACGAGCCGTGCGCGGACGCGTAGAGCTGGCCGGGATCGATGGGCGTGGCTGGACTCGATCTGCCCGCGCGGAGAGGTGGCCGGGATCGATGGACGGGCTGGAAATCAAGGACCAGTCCCGCGGGTGTCGATCTGCCCGCGCGCAGCTCCTTCCACGCACGGATGAGACGCCGCATCGACAAGAAGTACAGTACAGGCTAGCTAGCTACCAGTTCATGGATGGATTGGCGAGGGAACCTTGGAACTTGCTAGCTAGCTATGAATTCGATGGATTTGGGTTCTGTATATGACTATAGCGCTAAAATGTGCTAAATTACCAATAAAAATCTGGTTTTGGCCACATCCACCGGCTTCACACCGACGATTTTGGCCGTTGCTCGCCTCTCACCGTCTCTCCTCAACCTTCGGCGGCCAAAAACATGCTCGACGCCGAACAACCAACAACCGTTTTAGATGTGTCTCACTCTCTACACACAGTCGGATTCTCATGTTTGTGCACTATTTTAGTGCAGCTGCTACAGAATCCGTTTTTGCCTTGCCGCAAAATAGGTCATCTGAAACAACAGTTTTTTTATTAGTGCCCCAAAACCTAAAACCATGGTAAAGTGGCGCCCAATACCATTTTTGGTGCCCCAAAATACATCATCTGTTGGATATGCTCCAAGTCATTAGGCTTTTGGGCGGCATATATGACTTCATTGTCGGGTCAATCACCTTATAAAATAATTGCAAAAAAAGGAGCGCTCCGCAAAGTAAAAGACTTACAAAACGTGAATGACAAATTCATTTATACACCACAAATTCATTGCACAAATCATACATTCCAATAGTTGGTCATGAGTTACAGGTGCATAACACTTTTAATATTAGATAGATCCAGATAGAGAGGCATCCAAATTTCAAATGCATTAGTCGATTTATAAGATAAGACGTGCGTTGCATGTGCACGGTTACTAGTAGTTCATAAATAATACAAATTGTTTCACAAGTAATACGAATGGTTCATCAAATATTTCATAGTTTTACAAACCAAATAAATAGGAAATCAGTAGTTTTCCAAATGGAACTACTGGTTTCCGTAGTGCTGCCATAGATGCTCCACCAAATCATTTTGGAGCTGAACATGAGCCACCTTCTCACGAATGTCACGGTGAAAGTCGAGGAACTGGGCAAATGTAGACGGTCCGTGGGGCTCAACTAACTGACCCTGAAACTGTCATGCCTGATCATGCACACTCTCATCGCGTTCATCCTCCACAATCATGTTGTGCATGATCACACAAGCTGTCAGCACCTCCCGCAGGGTGTCCTTGTCCCATGTCCTAGCAAGGTGTCGAACAATAGCCCATCGAGACTGGAGGGCACCGAATACATTTGGCGACTCCTCAAACCAGCCTTGGACGGACCACTAACATTAAGCTAGCTAGTTCGTCTTTTGCAAGCTATACTCGGAAAACCAGAGCAACAAGAAACTGTTGTTAGATGGATGCACTGCAGGGTGTAGTTTGTTTTCCAAACTGACAAATGCTGGAGGAGGTGATGAGGTGAATAATCCATCGCGATGGGCACACTGACACAGGTCACGGAGGGATCCGCTCCTCGGCGACTTTCGTACCCACGGGCTCACTGTGGCAGACGGGCCCGATGTGCTGCCTATCGATACGTAGACGCCGCCTACAGGCTGAGGCCGCTTCGGCGACGTTACTTACGGCCGAAGTCTACACACAAGAACTGTAACACGCCTTATCCTTTCCCTCTCCCGTCACTGTTGAAGAGGCGAACAAGGCGATTTTTGGGCGACCTTCGCCGAGCCACCGCGTCCGTGCCGCGGAGACGCGGGATTCCTCCCCTCCGTCGGCCGCTTCGGCGGCGGGAGGGTGGGGGATCCCCGTCTCGGGCCTGTACATACGGTAGGTTGGGGTGGAGTCCCCGTCGGCGGCGCCTTGGAGGTAGGGGTGCGGGCGGTGGAGGTTTTGGTGTCGGCGCGGTCTTCTCCGGCGGAGGTGTTCTTCGGGGCCAGCCGTCGTCGCGCTCGACTTGTGGTGGCTCGAGGCCCGGCGTGGTGCTCGAGCCCATCATCTCCCGTCAGATCTGCGGTGACGGCGGAGCTGGCGGCGGGAAGGGAGGATCCAAGATGGCGGCTTTGCAGGTTTGTGGCAAGAAGGTGGAGGATCTGGGGCGCTGCCCCCGGATCTGGTGCAGTTTGAGCTCGGGGGCCTCCCCCGGCCGATGTGTGTTCATTGCATCCAAGTCTGGCTCCTCGGAGACGGCGATTGTGGCGGCTCAACAACGCCCCAGGGCTAGGAGTTCTTCTGCTCCACGGGTGGACGATCTTCTCGGCGGTGTCCTTCGTCGTCCCCGGCGTCGCAGGGTTCGGCTGGTGGTCGATCTAGAGGTTGAAGAAGGAGAGTGCGAGCTGTGCTGTCCTCTGTCTTCTCTGTTTCTTCCTCGTATGTATGTTTGTCTGTACGCTGTACTCGTCTTTGTTTGAATACAAGTATGTACATTACAAAAAAAACAATGGCCACTGCTAGGGTTCCGGTGAGACAGCGACACGGTTACCGGCCTCTACCAACCTAGGAGCTACTAGGCCACTGCTGTCCTATGGCAGGTTGCATACTTGCATGCATGGGCCTTATTGCCAGGGCGCCAGTCACGGGCGCACCCACCGGAGCAGGAAAGGTGGTGGTGGACTGGTGGCCGGAGACGGCGAGATTGGTCGGTCCATGATCCCAGCTACTCCATGTGACCCAGACCTCGGCCTCGGAAAGGTTCGCGGCGATCATGCGCCATGAACGTCCGCGTGGGACGAGCCCAACGACGGCCGGCCGCCGGAGCACCCAGCCAGCTCGCGTGGTCAGTCCGACAGGTCCAGCCGGGACTGGCGCACTACACCCACTAATAGAAAATGGGCCTATGGTCCCGGTTTGGTTGGGCCATCAGTCCCGGTTGTCCAACCGGGACTGGCCAATCGGGACTAATGCTAGTCCCGGTTGGGCCACGAACCGGGACCAATGGGTGGCCACGTGGCCAGTTCTGGCTGGGCGTGGGGGGAGACTCATTGGTCCCGGTTCTTGTTACGAACCGGGACCAATGAGTGCTTTTTTTTTGGTATTTAGGGTTTAGGGTCTCCCTCTCGCCGGTGCCCCCTCTCGCCGGTGCCCCCCTCTCCCTCTCGCCGGTGCCCCTTCTCGCCGGTGCCTCTCTCCCTCTCGCCGGTGCCCCCTCTCCCTCTCGCCGGTGCCTCCGTCGTCTCCCCCTTCTTCGCATCGCCGACGTGCTCTCCATCGTTTCCGTACGCATATTATACGCTCTACTATATACACAGTACATGTTGATGCATATATAATTAATATTCGATCTCTTGCGAGAATACAACTATTTAATTACATGGAGATAGATCAAGCCATCAAGGCATATGTAGTTCATCGTCCGAAGCATAATGTTCTCCCCTTTCATCGATGACCTCCCTAAGCAGAAATCCCGCCAATTCCTCTTGAATTGCTCCTACGCGCAGTTCTGGGTCGATCTTCTCCCGCATTTTGCTGAAAGCAGTTGTTCTCCGCTCAGTGGTCAACTCGCGAATGAACTCGCAAACGTAGAATCCACATAAATTACTCCCCGGTGGCTGCTGCGGACTTTCCACCGTTTTATAAGTTAGCTCATCTTTGAATGGACCTTCTACCTTCTGTTTGAAAATTGTCCAACACCTGCTTTGGCAAAGAAAATGAACAAAGGAGTTATTAATTACTTGACATCAGGGAACGAACGAAAGAGGGCGATATAATGCGATAATGATTGAAATTACTTGTTGAGCATTTCTTTCATGTCGGACCACAACGCTTGGTCCCAACTTAATGAGTCGTGGACTTCAACTGTGGACTTGTCAGGTTGAATGCTTAGCAGAATCCAGTGGAACCTGCGGACGTTTACATAAAGCAGACATGCATAGCTCATCAATTACACTTAACATCGAGAAAGCCAAATAAAAATATGTACAAGACAGAAACACTCACCTGAAGTTGTAAGGAAATAGTATTTCCGTACAGAAATGTTGCATGGTTAAAAAGGTGGTCAGGTCATGCTCCACGTCTTTGGGGTGATTGACTAACGTATGTGAATTCACGATATATGGGTCAACGAACCCAACCTCAAAAACTTTAGATCTTTTGCATTCCAGCATCTTCATTCTGCATAATAGCGTACAAAAGGATATATATATAGCAGGATAATATAATACAGGCAATGAACGAGCTGAGCTAGAGACTTAATTACGAAAATAAATCACTTACAGACAATAGCAAGAGAGGATAGATTTGTCGAGGGCGCGCTTTTGGAATAACTGGAACAGTTCAGTCAGTTGAACCTGTATAATGTAACGTTTGAAGAAATGCTCCACTCTAACGTCCAGCGGAAACCACTCTTTCGCGTCCTTCTTTGATGTGTGCACCAGGTACCAGGTATGCAGATTTCGCATATGTGTTGATAGACCCGTCATCTCCTCATTACTGACCATAGGCTCCCCTTGGACATATTTCCGTGCCATCTCTAACATTGGCGCATGTTCATAGCCTAAAAGTTGACCAAGGCTCATACCCAAGGCGGTAGCCTGTTCCTTGGCCTGAGATACAGTGACACCAAGTTCTTTAGCAGCAGCTATGGCTCTGGGGTCCAATAATTCCAGGTCTTATCCATAGCGACTCTGAAGTCCTTGTCGACATCGGAACACACTATGAGCGGGGGGACCGATTGATTTTTCTGCTGTCCGAGCTGGGCAATTTGTTTCCCGCTTTTTGCACTTCTTCCCTTGTTCTGCTCAGACTGGGCACGTGCTAGCTTAGTAAGTTCACGACCATAGTCAGATGGCAGATTCATCGATATCTGGGATGGCTGCTCAAGGAAGGACTTTCTCCACTTTTTGGATTTTTCATCGTATACCGGCTTCTGCTCGGGCTTTTTTGGTGCAAAAAAAGCCTTATTGTAGGCAGCCACCTCCGCGGCGTTTTCCGCTACAGTCCTGTCATAAGGTCTAATGGGAAGATTCTTATGAGGTACTGTTGGGAGGGGCGACCTTTTACGTTTCGGTGATCGCTTACCCCTCATAGTACGAGCGGTGGGCGGAAACGGCTGACGCGGCGGCGGAGACGGCTGACGCGGCGGCGGAGACGGCTGCGCTGGAGACTGGTGAGGCGGTGAAGAGGACTGTTGCGCTGGAGAATGCTGAGGCGGTGAAGAGGACTGTTGCGCTGGAGACTGGTGAGGAGTCGATGGCCTTGGCTGCCAGTTCGGAAGCACGATGAATTCCTTTGGCCATAGAATGGTCGCTTTCTTGGCTTCTCCAAGTTCAAGCACCTCCCCATCTTCACCTGCAGGGTGTTGCAGCTTCAGCTCCTCATAATCTTTCATCACTTCATCCACCGCGACAACAGCGTAGCCATTTGGAACCGGAGAGAAATGGTAAGTTGGATTAGGTCCAATTGGTACGACATAGCCGACCGCCACCTTCACGGTTAAGTTAAAAACTTTCACATGCATCTCACAAGGTGTGCTCTCCGTGATATCATCCACTGGGTAGCGACGAAGTGGAGCCACTGCATCATCATTACCATCCTGGAGCTCCGTGGAAGCCACGCTGCTTTTCCGATTCGATGGGCCACCGGTACCATCGCATGCAGCTTCTACCATGTGCCGTTGAGATTGGCCGCTAGTACCTTGCTGGCTAAGCACGGCAATTTGTTCCTTCTGCAGCTTTAATTCTCTTCTATATTACGCAGCCGGTCTGCAGCAGCGCGTGCTTCCATTGCCTCCCTTTCCTTTCTCCTCTGATGGCTTCTATCAGGAAATTTCTTCCTGTGCTCGGGAATCGCAATTGTCTTGGGCTTGGAGCCAGGTACGCCTCGTAACCGTCCGTCGTGTTCCTTATTCCCAAGGGCGCGTGTGAGCTCGTCATCCTCTCTATCGGGAATGAACCGTCCCTCTTCAACATCCTTTACTGCATTTCTAATTTCTTGGATGGGTAGTAGGGGATTATCTTTGTGTCTTCTGTTATATATGCACTTCCCTTCTGCGTCCAACGTGCCCCCATGCCCGTAAAACCAATTTCTTGCCCGTTCGATCCACTTGAGTGGCTCTGGAGTGATCCCATTAGCCAGCAGGTCCGCCTCAAGTTTCTCCCACTTAGGCATGCTACCAGCGTAGCCACCAGGCCCCATAGTATGGTGGTACATCTTTAGAGCAGCATTTGCCGCATTTTTTGCAGACTTTTCCAGAGCTTCCTCTGATTTCTTGTACGCCACAAATTCTTCCCAGTAGTCCTTTATCTTCTCATACCCTTTATCGAAGTCTGGAGTCTTATTTTTCTTGACAAACAGTTTGTTCAATCTTTTCTTCCAGTTCTTGAATAGCTCGGCCATCTTCTTAAGTGCCCAGTCCTTGACTTTTTGCTCCATGATTTTCCGGGCAATCTTTTCTGCCTCATCTGGATCCTCCTCATCTGAATCCACCTCTGGCGCCGGCAGGGTGAAATTAACCATGAGCTTTCTCCAAAGTCTTTCTTTGCCCTCATCGCTGACATATAGCTGTCCTTTCTCCTTTGGCCGATGCCATTCTCGAACGGTGATCGGGATGAAGTCCCTAACAAGAACTCCGCATTGCTTTACCATTTTATTTTTAACACCAGGGGGAGCAGTCGGTGTGCCGTCTTCAGCGACTCTTTCGATCGTGTACCTTTCTTGGTCGCCCAACTTTTTGGCTGGGCCTCGTTTTGTCCTTACAGAAGATTTGCTCGATCCGGAGGGCTAAAAGAAGAAAGAGCGTTAATATATGTATATAGACAGCAGAGGCTTAATTAATACAATCTTCGGCTTCATTAATATATGTATATGCACCTCGCCGGAGTTTGCAACATTTAATGTTCCACCGGAGCCTTCGGCTTCTCCCTCGTCGGCTTCTCCCTCGCTGACTTCTCCCTCACCCCGGCCGTCGGGTTCTACCTCACCGGAGCCGTCTCTTCGGTTGAGAGACTCATCTCCCTCACCGGAGTTGTTCAAAAACTCCGTGGTGACATCGACAATATCTTCCGGCCCGCGGATTATATCCTGGAGGATATTTTCCTGATCTTCGTCTCGTTCCATAGTTTCTGCAAATTAAGAACAATGCACAAAACTTTAGTTGGGTAACTTGTTCCATATGTCAAGATACATCTACAATATCATCTCATTTGCAAGAACAAATTAGAAACTTCATATGCTGCCTTATAATCGTATCGTAAACCCGTAAACTCGTAAACTCGTATCGTAAACCCGTAAACTCGTATCGTAAACCCGTAAACTCGTATCGTAAACCCGTAAACCGTAAACTCGTATCGTAAACCCGTAAACTCGTATCGTAAACTCGTAAACTCGTAAGGTCGGAACAAAATTGTTTCCCTAACACAAAAAATCCTAAGTGTTTGAATTTCTAAACCTAAGCAAAAAATCCTTTAATTCATACATTCATATATTCATACATTTAAAAAATAGCAATTTCTTCTAAACCCTCACCGAGAGGGGGCGGCGCGAGCGGGGGCGTGGAGGCCGGCCGGCTTCGGGCTCTTCACGTACTGCCGCACTGCAATGTCACTGCAAGTTTTTAAAAAATTGCTAAGTTTCAAAATTGCTAAGTTTCAAAATTTCATTGCAACTAAAAACAACTTTATCTAAATGACTTAGCAATATTTCTAACAAAATTGCTACATTAATAATAACCTAAAATAATCTAAACAAAATTGCTAAGTTTCAAAATTGCTAAACTTTCAAAATTGCTACACTAAAAATTGATAACCTATAATAACCTAAACAATAATAAGCTAAACAAAATTTAAACTTTACCACAATACTAAGCTAACAAAATTGGATTCACATTTTAAACTACCACTGTACAAAATTAAACTACACTAAATTAAACTACCACTATACAAAATTAAACTAACACAATTTTTTAACATTGTTTTCTAACTTTTCTTTCTAACTTTGTTAAATTTTCAAAATTTTATAACTTTTCTAACTTTGCTAACTTTGCTAACAACTCTAAAATTTCTCACATTTTGCTAACAAAGCTAATAACTCTAAATTTTCTAATTTTGCTCACATTTTCTAAGTGGGAGCGCGAGGCAGAGGAGCGTGAGGCAGAGGAGCTCGAGGCAGGGGAGCGCGACGGCGGAGAGGAGGACGGAGGAGGAGGCCGGCGAACGGAGGGAGCGCGACGGCCTCGGGCGCGATGTACGGCTGAGGAGAGAGATGAACGGAGGGAGCGCTACGGCCTCGGGCGGTGCGGGCGTCGAGGGAGCGTCGATGGCGTGGCGCGGGCGTCGAGGGCGCCGCGGACGTCGACGGCGACGGCGGGGCGCGGCGTGGGGCGGCGCGGGCGTCGGGCAGCCTGCCGGTGTCGTTTCGCTCTGCGTCGCGCCTCCGGTCCTTAGTCGATTTGCGTGAATGGGGAAGAAGAAAGAGCGCGAGCAGTTAAGTAGCAGGGGTCTTTGGTCCCGGTTGCTCGCAAGAACCGGGACCAATGCCTTTTTGGTCCCGGTTCTTGCCAGCAACCGGGACCAAAGAGTGGGTCATTTAATGCCAGATCCAGTGGCGCGCCGATGACTCTTTGGTCCCGGTTCTTGCCAGCAACCGGGACCAAAGAGTCCTTTTTCAAAATTATTTCGAACTTTTCAGTTCTGAAATGTTGTTCCCGCCTTTTTTTTTCTTATTTAGGTGTTTGAATATGAATTTCAAATGGTTTTGAATCTGAAAAGACTTTCAACATGAAAAGTGTTTAAATTTGAATAAATAATCCAAAACCATTTTCTGTTTTCTGAAATAATTATTCTAACTATACAAACTATTAACCATTTTGCCATTTTCAATTAAAAATATATTAACTTTATTGCATATTTTGAATTGACAAAACTTTCAACGTGAAAAGTGTTTGAATTTGTATAAATAATCCAAAATCAATTTTACATTATTATTGTCATTTTCAATTTAATATGGATAAATTCATATCTTTAAATCCGTAAGTCGAAATTCGACAAATAATCCGTAAGCAGAAGTAAATGCAGAACAATTTCAGTAAACCTATATTTGTAAGATGAATGTTTGGTGTTGTAAAATGCAGAAGAAAGCAGATAAAAATTATTAATTCATTTATCTTAATGCATTACATAAAAGGTTTAATACATTATTACACATGATACAACGTCTCACAAGCGCTTGAAAGAAACACACCCCTGATCCAACATCACCAACATTATTCTACATAAACGGACTTGCTGGCTCGAAGGCCGTAGGATTAGGGGGAACGGCGGGAGGAGCCAGCCCCGTGGGCGGCCGCCCGGTTCTCGCGCGCACGTTTGCGGCGGAGGGCAAGATCCATGGAGGATGAGTCTTTCAGCGCCCAATCCAGATCGGAAGCCTCCTTCGCCTTGAGCTGGTAGGAAGTCTTGGCTCGCTGGACAGGGTAGTCGCGGACAGACTGGAAGGAGGCTTCCTGTATCTGCAACCCACAACCTTCTTCCCCGTCGTCGCTCCAGTCGAAGTCGTCGTCGTCCTCCTCCTCCTCCGCGGGAGGAGCGGCGGCGCCTGGTGGAGGTGCAGCGGCGCCAGGTGGAGGTGCGGCGGCACCTGGTGGAGCAGGAGGCCGGTAGCTGGGCATTCCTCTCCACGCCGGGCTCGTGGGCATACGGCGGGATAGACTCCCGCGGTTGCGCCCAAGCGCGCTCTGCCGAGCACGCTCGACCTCGTCCAGAAGGCGCTGCGGCGGGCGTGGCGGATCCATCTCGTGGAGACGATGCGTTCGTGGCTAGGAATGGTGGATTAGGGTTTACCCCGTCGGCGACAATATATAAAGACCTCCAGGGCAGCGCTGGGGGAGGACACGTGCCCAGGGAAGCGCTGGGGGAGGACACGTGTCGTGACCGCAAAGCCCGTCTTTAGTCCCGGTTGGTGTTACCAACCGGGACTAAAGAAGCACACGGATCGTGTGTTTCTTTCAAGCGCTTGTGAGCCGTTGGATCAGGGGTGTGTTTCTTTTGAGGGATTGTGAGCTGTTGGATCAGCAGTATCACGACCACTTCGTGAGCCACATGACCCGGTTGGTGTTACCAACCGGGACTAAAGAAGCACACGGATCGTGTGTTTCTTTCAAGCGCTTGTGAGACGTTGGATCAGGGGTGTGTTTCTTTTGAGGGATTGTGAGCTGTTGGATCAGCAGTATCACGACCACTTCGTGAGCCACATGACCCGGTTGGTGTTACCAACCGGGACTAAAGAAGCACACGTACCCTATATATAGCCGCCCTCCTCAGACAGGTTACTCACTCACACAAAACATTCCAGCGGCAAGACGTCTCTGATGACCTGCGACCGTTCCAAACGGTTGCAGATCATCAGAGATGTGTTGCCGGACGGTTGTAGATCATCAGAGACGTCTTGCCGCTGCTTGGATCGAAGTGGCGCTCAAACACAAAACATTCCAGCGTCACTCGGAGAGGCATCTTTGGGCAACCAGTGGCAAGACGTCTCTGATGACCTGCGACCGTTCCAAACGGTTGCAGATCATCAGAGACGTCTTGCCGGACGGTTGTAGATCATCAGAGACGTCTTACCGCTGCTTGGATCGAAGTGGCGCTCAAACTCACGAGCCACCGTCGGGCTGTATGCAGGGGGAACTGTGTTTGGACGGTCGAAGCTGAGGTTTGAGAGGTTCCCACGGGAGGTGTGGGAGCCGACAACCACCTACCACGCGTGTTTCACCGGTCGTCATGCAATTAATTAACAGAAAACAAAAAAGAAAACTCACATGTGATATAACCCATTTCTTCTAGATGGAAACTCCCATTTCGTGTATTATGGTTTTCACCACATAAAGGTTTAATACATTACTACACATCATAATTGCTGACATGTCTGTCTTGTCCTCGACTCCCACGATGTTTCTTTTCCCTGAACCATGGAGCATCTTCATTATTTAACGGGATGCTTGGGTCAGTTCTCACTGTGAAGGGCGGAATTTCATCAAACTTATCATAATCTGCTGACATGTCTGTCTTGTCCTCGACTCCCACGATGTTTCTTTTCCCTGAAAGAACTACGTGACGCTTTGGCTCATCGTCTGATGTATTCGTTTGCTTGTTTTTTCTTTTTTTCGGTCTGGAGGACATGTCCTTCACATAGAAAACCTGAGCCACATCATTGGCTAGGACGAATGGTTCGTTCTTGTAACAACCAAGATTCTTGAGATCCACTGTTGTCATCCCGTACAGCTGGTCTACCTTTATCCCTTCTCCATTCATGTTGACCCAACTGCACCGAAACAAAGGGACCTTAAAAGTAGGTCCATAGTCAAGTTCCCATATCTCCTCTATGCGACCATAGTATGTGTCCTTTTGCCCATCGTCGTTTGTTGCATCAAAGCGGACACCACTGTTCTGGTTGGTGCTCTTTTTATCTTGGGCGATCGTGTAAAATGTATTCCCATTTATCTCGTACCCTTGGAAATTCAATACAGTCGAAGATGGTGACGCGGCCAACAAGTAGAGCTGATCTCCGACAGTGGTGTCATTCATGAGCTGTAATCGCAACCAACTGCCGAAGGTCTCCATGTGTTTTTCTTTAATCCAGGAGTCATCCTTCCCCGGGTTCTTGGAGCGTACATAATTCTTGTGTTCCTCGATATACGGAGCCACGAAGGTGGAACTTTGTAGAACTGTGTAGTGTGCTTGAGTTAAAGAATGCCCGTCCCTACATATCAGTGCTTTCTTTCCTAGCGTGCCTTTTCCACTCAGTCTCCCCTCATGCCGCGATTCAGGAACACCAATCGGCTTAAGGTCAGGAATAAAGTCAACACAGAACTCAATGACCTCTTCTGTTCCATAGCCCCTTGAGATGCTTCCTTCTGGCCTAGCACGGTTATGAACATATTTCTTCAAGACTCCCATGAACCTCTCGAAGGGGAACATATTGTGTAGAAATACAGGACCGAGAATGGCAATCTCGTCGACTAGGTGAACCAGGAGATGCGTCATAATATTGAAGAATGATGGGGGGAACACCAACTCGAAGCTGACAAGACATTGGACCACAGCCTTCTGTAAACTTGGTAGAGTTACTGGATCGATGACCTTCTGAGATATTGCATTGAGGAATGCACATAGCTTCACAATGGGTACTCGAACATTTTCCGGTAGAAGCCCCCTCAATGCAACCGGAAGCAACTGCGTCATAATCACGTGGCAATCATGAGACTTCAGGTTCTGGAATTTTTTCTTTGCCATATTTATTATTCCCTTTATATTTGACGAGAAGCCAGCCGGGACCTTGATACTGCTCAGGCATTCAAAAAAGATTTCCTTCTCTGCTTTGGTAAGAGCGTAGCTGCTTAAGTATTGACGCCCTTTATCCGTCTGCTTGTTGTATGGGTCTTTCATACGTTGCTGGTCTGCCCGTGCTTCCGGTGTATCTTTTGTCTTCCCATACACGCCCAGGAAGCCTAGCAGGTTCACGCAAAGATTCTTCGTCACGTGCATCACGTCGATTGAAGACCGGACCTCTAGGACTTTCCAATAGGGTAGCTCCCAGAATATAGAGCACTTCTTCCATATGGGTACGTGGTTGTCAGCGTCATTCGGAACAGATAGACTGCCAGGACCCTTTCCAAAGATTACTTCTAAATCCTTGACCATGTCATATATAACATCACCATCAGGGAGGTTAGGCTTCTTCCGGCGATCTGCCTCACCGTTGAAATGCTTGCCGGGCTTTCTTACGGCATGACTGTTCGGAAGAAATCGACGATGCCCCAGGTACACATTCTTGTTTCCCAAATGTATACTTTCAGTCTTATCTAAACAGTGCGTGCATGCATTGTATCCCTTGTTTGACTGTCCTGAAATGTTACTAAGAGCAGGCCAATCATTGATGGTTACGAACAGCAACGCTCGTAGGTCAAATTCCTGTTGTTTGTGCTCATCCCACACACGTACACCTGGTTCGGACCACAACTGCAAAAGTTCATCAACTAATGGCCTTAGGTACACATCAATGTCGTTGCCGGGTTGCTTCGGGCCTTGGATGAGCACTGGCATCATAATGAACTTCCGCTTCATGCACAACCAAGGAGGAAGGTTGTAGATACATAGAGTCACGGGCCAAGTGCTATGACTGGAGCTCTGCTCCCCAAAAGGATTAAAGCCATCTGTACTTAGACCAAATCTTAAGTTCCTTGCGTCATCTGAAAATGTCGGGAACTCTCTGTCGATTTTTCTCCACTGGGACCCATCGGCGGGGTGTCTCAACTTCCCGTCTTTCTTACGCTCTTCTTTGTGCCATCGCAACAACCTGGCATGCTCTTTGTTTCTGAACAGACGTTTCAACCGTGGTATTATAGGAGCATACCACATCACCTTAGCAGGAACCCTCTTCCGGGGGGCTCGTCATCGCACTCAACATCACCAGGGTCATCTTGTCTGATCTTGTACCGCAGTGCATTGCATACCGGGCATTTATCCATATTCTCGTACTCACCGCGGTACAGGATGCAGTCATTAATGCATGCATGTATCTTCTGCACATCTAATCCTAGAGGGCAGATAGCCTTCTTTGCTTCGTATGTAGTCTCGGGCAATTCGTTATCCTTTGGAAGCTTCGGCTTCATTATTTTCAGCAACTTCTCAAATCCCTTGTCAGAACAACCAGTCTCTGCCTTCCATTTCAGCAGTTCCAGTGTGGTACCGAGCTTTGTGCTGCCATCTTCGCAGTTTGGGTACAGCAACTTTTCGTGATCCTGAAGCATGGCCTCCAACTTTAGCTTCTCCTTTTCTGTATCGCATTCTCGCTTTGCATCAGAAATGACCCCACCAAGACCATCAGCGGGCTCATCTGATGCCCGATGTTCACCTCTTTCTTCTTCAACGTCTTCCATTACAGTATCACCGCATTCCTCAGGGAACATAGGATAGTTGTCATCATCCTCCTCTTCTTCATTGTCTTCCATCCTAACCCCTCTTTCTCCGTGCTTGGTCCAACAATTATAGCTGGGCATGAAACCTTTCCGAAGCACGTGGTCTTGAATGGTTCTCTTGTCAGAGTACTCCCTGACGTTCCGACACTTCTCACATGGACAAGGCATAAAATTATTCACTTTGTTTGCCTCAGCCACATCGAGAAATTTATGCAGGCCTGCAATAAACTCGGAACTGCGTCGTTCGCCGTACATCCATCGCATCCGTGCATCCATCTGCATCATATATATAATTAAGTTTATCAAATACCATTACAATAACATCGTGAATAGTGAAATGACCACCGTACATCGACACGTGCAATATTTCTGTATCAATTACAGATGAAAAGGATATAGTTGCTAACCTCGGCCGAGGATATCATCTTGTGTGAACTTAAGTGCGGCTCGGGCATTTCATCGAACACATCTTGTGCGTGGCAAAGGAAAAAAAAACTAGCACCCACTTCCCACCAATCCAACCAGAAAAAAACAGAGGAGAGAAGAGAGGGGGGTGGGGGTTATTTTATAGGCAGGGGAGGGGTATTGGTCCGGTTCTTGGCACGAACCGGGACAAAGCTCCGCGGCAGGCCACGTGGCCTGCCGCGGAGCTTTGTCCCGGTTCGTGCCAAGAACTGGGACCAATACCCCCAACCGAACCGGGAACAATGCCTCCCGGGGCCCTGGCAGCAAGAACCGGGACCAATGCCTGCCATTGGACCCGGTTTTTCCCTAAACCGGGACTAATGGCATACAGCGCTCTGGACCAAAGGTCCTTTTTCTACTAGTGACCACACCTAACCGGCGTACAGTACGTACGGGTACGGCCACGATCGCCACTTTCCACGCAAGTTGCACTTTGTTCAGTGCGTGCATCGTTGGTGCCGTACGGGCGAGATATTTTTGAAAATAGATACTTATTACACTCAGCTAGCCTTTTTTTTGGCAACTACATTGTGCTGATGCATTTATTTTGTTTCGAAGGAGACAATCGACGCACATGACTTAAGAGATTATCTTTTCCGCCGGACACGATACTCTGTTTATAACAAGACTGTGACTTTGTGGCTTCGAGCGCTGTTACAAAATAAAATAAAAAGCATATAATCTCCCGATCGGTCTGCAAGGCAGACCTGCATGGCTCTATCTTGTCTGGTGCCTACGCACACTCAGTTGCTCACGTAGACAAAGACCGACCGAGCACCGCAGTGACATATTTATTAGTCCGTTTATCGGGCTTATGGCAATGCAGTTTTTTTAGTGGGTTTCGTAATCATTTTACTTATGCAACATACTAGTTAATGAAGATAAAGGATGAGGTTGTCGTTTAACTAAAATACAACCTTTGCACGCAGTGGCGGAGCCACTCTATGCCAGCCAGGTGCACAAGAAACCGGTAATTTTTGTTTTTTTTGTAACATAGCAATTTTTTTACCACATATGCACCCCAAAAATATTTTAAATGTGTTGTGGAACCATGGATGCACCCTGGTTCCAAATGTTCTAGCTCCGCCACTGTTTGCACATGGTCATAGGCTAAAAATGGTTCTAAACTAATCATATGTATGCATGAGCCCAAAATCATTTAATGTAGATGTTGAAACAATGCATTGAACTAGTTGTGTTTTAAATATTTATCACTCGTATGATATCTTGCTAAGATATGATGATTATCACATGCCTTATTCATACATGCGTACATATAGCTCCTACTCGAAACCCTAGCAGTGAATTGAAGGACCGACATTTACATGTTGTCTGTGCCACACCCGAGGCCGACCCAGCACCCTTATTGAGATGTGTTATGTCACGGTATCTATCTATGATATCACTATCTTCTTTATCATTATTTACAGTGACACGTTAACTTTTTTTGCATGCATTGAATGAATGATACTAGCTATGATACACATTGTGAACATTCTTAGGTTGTTTTAGCTAATGGTGCAGGAATGAAATAAACGGGGCGAAAATTATAGGACTTGCATGCACATTCTATATATGTTACACAAAGGCCGAGCTACCTTGTTGAAACTTTGTCAGACATTGCGCTTTGTCCGTTCGTTGAGTGGCTGCCGTGTCTCATGTCGGTAGGTCCGTACGTGCTTTACTTTTATGTACATACATACATATGTGTGCTTTGCGGGGCTGGAGAACTCCGTAATGCATAATTAGTTATGCATTTGATGTTTTAGCATTTATCCACATTTACATATATCTAGATGTATGTTGACATATTTTAGTATGTATGTGCACTCATATTAATATATATGTAGACAGCATGTTGGATAGCTAAAACATCTTATATTAAAAAACAGAAAGAGTAGTAACTAGGCCGTACTACACATAGACAATTACTTAGTACTCAGTATAAAACATGGCCATCAGATCACACAAAGTAAGCCAGCTACACAAGAACACATCTAGCTTGTCCGGAATATTCTATACGATGCCGCGTTCGTCGGTTGGCCGGTATGAGTATTTTCGTACGACCGATTCCGTCGGTTGGCTCGATCACATGGGAGCTAGCCCATCTAACTGTAGACTGTAATAATAATTAATCCACTAAACAAAAGGAGCTCGTCGACCTGACGGTACGGTACTTGCCTAGTTAGTTTATGCCAGAACTGGCCCGTACGTCCTTCATGGCACCCGTGCCGTACAGGGCCTCAATCACGAGCAGCTCCTGCTTTGATTAATTTTCCGTTATTTCAGATTCCGTTCCGTAATAAGCCAATAATAATGCAGTCCAACCATTTGCTTGTGCCGTTTGGTTTTTCTCCTGTCCTACTACTATATATCTCTGCTTCATGTCTCGATCACCACTTGTCTGTTGGAAGTTACGTGTACGTGATCGATCCAATTTAAGAAACCAAAACCTCTTGGGGCAAGGATCGGCAGCTTGCCTTGCAAATTCCTTGGGCTACCTCTAAGTTTTCGCAAGCTCCGCAGGGTGGACTTTCAGCCTCTCCTTGATCGCATTGCTGGCCGGCTGGCGTGCTGGAAAGCAAAGCTGCTCTCGGCCGCGGGCCGCCTTGTCCTGCTCAATGCGGTGCTCTCTGCGCTCTCCGTCTACTGGATTTCGGTACACGCAATGCCGGTTTGGGTGCGGAAGGCGATTGACAAGCTGCGGCGCGCCTGGCTTTGGAGAAGCGAGGAATCGTGCCATGGTGGGCACTGCAAGATTGCTTGGAGCAGGATCTGTAGGCCGCGTGACCTTGGGGGGCTCGGCATTGTTGATCTGGACAAGTTTGGCACGGCTCTCCGCCTCAAGTGGCTTTGGCTGGAGCGTGTCTCGCCGGAGAAGCCCTGGATCGGCATGCCTACTCCTTGCTCGTTGGCGGAGCGGCGGCTCTTCGCGGCGACAACGTCGGCCTGCGTTGGCGATGGGCGCACCGTTCGTTTCTGGCTTGATAGCTGGCTTGACGGTGGCCGGGCTCCTTTCGTCCTCTTCCTGGGCCTCTATGTTGTGTCGCGGCGCAAGAACCGCCTACTCGCGGATGCGGTTCATGACCAGCGTTGGGTCAAGGATTTGCGGGGACGCGTCTCGCCGGACCTGCTGCCGGAGTTTGTCAGCCTTTGGGCGGCTGCGGCGGGCCTGAACCTCTTGGTTGCGATGCCCGACACTTTCTCCTGGCGTCTCACGGAGAACGGCAGCTACTCGTCGGCGTCCGCTTACCGACTGCAGTTCTTGGGCTCTACCACGTCCCCCCCTCTCGACTTCGATCTGGCAGGATTGGGCTCCTGCCAAGTGCCGGCTCCTGGCGTGGCTGTTTGTGCAGAACAGGGTGCTCACGGCTGATCGTCTCATGGCTAGGCGATGGCCTAACTCTTACTTCTGTCCACTGTGTCGACGGAACTTAGAGACTGCCGAGCACCTGCTAGTGGAGTGCCCATGGTCGCGCTCGCTTTGGTGCAGAGTGGCGGCAAAGCTTGGCTTTGGCTCGCTAAACCCCTCCTCTTGGCAGCCGAGCCCGTTGCCATCGTTGACGTCCTGGCTTGCCTCGCTTGCTGCCGGATCAGGTGACAACCTCAAGGCGTGCAAGTCCATCGCGCTGCTGGTCATATGGGCCATCTGGAGAGAAAGGAACGCGCGAATCTTCCGCGAGACTGATCGCCCAGCCGTGGCCATGGCTGATGAGGTGTTCGACGAGATTGCGAGTTGGGCTTTGGCGGGTTGCCGCCATCTTAGATGCCGCGAGTAGTTCGCATGCGGTTGTGCCGGGTGGGCGCTGTCCCTTCCTTGCTTTGTTTCTTTGTTCCCCCCTTCAGTTCTGTAATTTAAGTTCCTTGTAACTTTTTCCTCTATCAATGAAAACGCGGCTCTCCTGCGGCTTTCGCAACAAACCAAAACCTGCCAAACTCTGCACATAAAAAATTGTTAACTGCGGCTCTTGTGTGTGCTATCATAGTACAGTGCCACTACTGGTCCGTAACAAATGGAAATGGTGTTGTCTGTTTGACTTAATTTCCCTCCTGCATGTACGTAAGCAGAGTTAACAAGCCCGGTTGCTAGCTAGGTTTAGGCCTTCTCCAATGCTGCGATCTGTCGTCTCGTCAACGATGATGGGGATCGTCGCTAGTATTGCTTTGTCGTCAGCTGGTTGGAAGTGAATAATTTCACGGCTTTCAGCTTCGGTTTGAAAAGTGGACGAAAATCGGTCACTTGCTGATCGAGACGGGAGTCCATGTGCTTATCAAGTTCTTGAATTTCGGCTGGGTTAGACGTGACGGGAATTCTAACCACAGTCCTCCCACACAACTAAAAAAAGAAGAAGCAATAATTGACCCTCGCGTCGTAGTGTTCCTTTTTTTTTTGTTGAAAAGATCACTACTGTACAACCGATGGCCTAATTAAGCATAATCACGTTGCAAGAAATTTTCACGGGTTGGATGATTGCGCTGAAAATCTCACGGTTTTTGAGTTCGTTGAAACTGAAGAATTTCACCGGTCGCTCTGAAAAAGTGGACGAAAATCGGCCGGGTAGCTATATATAGCATACTGCTGATTGAGACGGGCATCCATGTGCTTATTGGGTTCATGAATTTCGGGTAAGTTAACTTTGACCGAAATTCAAACCACGGTCCTCCCATGCAATTGGCCGTGGCGAAGTGTTTTTTCTTTCTTCTATTTAAGCATATCTCATGTGGCAAGAGCCCTTCACGGGTTGGATGATTAATTGCACCGATAAAGCACTAATCAGATGTTTTCCTCCCAATTAATTAGCGGCTTCCATTTCTTTTTTTTGAATTAAGGAGCATAGCTCCCGATTTCATTACTGGAATGAAACCAGAGATAAACAGTAATACAAGTTCAGATTTTTACAACACCCCACCACACCAGTAGTACACTATTAATAGAACCCAAAGCTCTATCTCTATTTTTCTAAACTCCTCTAACAAACTACCACTCTTCGCTACAAATTACAGCTATTGCTTCTTCTACTCCTCTACCATTCTTTGTCGTCTCCTTCTATTTTTCTTCTTCTACTCTTCTACCATTCTTGTCTTCTCCTTTTTTCTTCTATTGTTTCTTCTTCTACTCTTCTAGAGTTCTTTGTCTTATCCTTCTTCTTCTTCTATTTTTTCTACTATTCTTTCCCTGCGGCTTGCCCGGCTCACCCAGCGTGGCTCGTGCCCGAGCTGGGCCCTTTTGTTTGCGCTGCTGCTTCACTTCCCTGCGCCTACCCGGCTCACCAAGTGTGGATCTTGCCCGAGCTGGGCCCTTTTTTTTTGCGCTGCTACTTACATTGCTGGGCCTTCCCTGGCTGACTTGATGGGCTCCTCCAGTACGCTTTCTTCCGGCCGAGCGCTATACGTATTCGGGACCTAGCGGCTTCCATTAAAATACCAATCAGCCCGTTTTGTTCAAAATTTTATCCTTATAGTGCACGTGCACCGGTCAAGCTTAGAGCATTTCTCTCCGTTCCCACCAAACGACGACCACAGAGAAGATGGAGAAGATGAGAGCCGCTAGGTCGGTCATATGAGAGTGACCGTTGTTTCTTGTCCGGTCTTCTTATGGACGAATTCGATCTGCTCCAATCACGCATTTCATAGGTGAAAATTTGGACCGTTGCACTCATACTCGCACAATTAGTCAAAGTAGATTCGTAAACTAAAGCGCTGGCTAATTAAGGTGTTTGACCGTTTGACAAAACATACACTCCTGATATGCACCTGGCCTGCATGCTGTCGTAGGTGAGGTGCCATACAAGTGCTCCTTCTCGATCTGTTTTCTCAAACACGGGACAGTTTTCAGTTTTGTTTTGTTAGATAGGTTTGTTGTAGTCAAGGTGTACGTATAACAAAATCTGTGGCAATCTTTTGTAATCCCTTCCGGTGTTGGCAATCAGCCCGCAATATAGAGACGGGCTTTAGCTACCGGGCGGCAGGCCTGGTCAGCACTTCAAACCATAAGAAATTGATTCTCAAAAAAATAGAGGCGGGTTTTAGCTTCATCCCATTGATATATGTTCCCTACATACTAGTAAGTAAACTACGTTTTTTCTTCTTTTAGAAAATAGGGTGCGGATCCCCGGCCTCTGCATCAAAATGATGCACACAGCCACCACCGTAATTATTAAAGTTTAATGTAACTCAAAGTTTACAATTCAAGGAGCACACAGGGTGGATACAAAAATCAGCCACACGAAAGAAGCTCTATCCATCTAATCTCTTATGATGTTGGCACCCAGCCCGGCAGAAGATAGCCCGTACGACCATCATCATTCGAGTGCATTCTGTATCCATGAGACCACGACGCTCCGCAGGGAGAAGAAATGACCACATGTGGATCCAGTAGATCGTCTTGTTTATAACTTGCAAATAATGAGTAGAAGTTGCTTTGTTAAAAATAAAATCATTTTGGCAGTTCCAAATAGCCCATAGCATAGCCGCGATGCCAATCCTAATAAGCTCTTTGGACCTCTTGTCTACACCATTTAGCCAACTTTCAAACATATTCCGTATACTAGAGGGGGGTTTAATATTGAAAGTGAAATGAACCAGGTGCCAAATATTTCGAACGAAATGACAAGTAATAAAAAGGTGCTCTACGGGTTCGAGAGAGGCGTTTTGAGAGTCGAGGTCCGTTTCCCCCCGTTGCTCCGGCGCCGCCGTCGTTCTTCCTCCTCTTCTCCGCCCGCTGTGGTGGTGGAGGAGGTGGGGAACTTCGGATCTGGTGTCCGGCTTGTAGATAGGGTGTGGATGGTGGTGGCTGGCGGCGGCGTTTGGGTTGGGGCGGCGCCGGCGTGCTCAGCTTTTTGGTCTCTCCGAATCCAGCCCCCTCTCGCCGGTGCGTCGCGCGGCGGCGATGGATTCGTGGGAGTTCTCCCGCGAGGACGGTGCTCCGGCGTCGTCGTCTTCGTCAAGTGGAGTTCCTGTCCCCGGGCCTGGTGTCGGCGCGCCGTCGACGCCTCCTTCGTCGGCGTGAGGCTGCTGGGGTATCTGTGCTGGAGGAGCACCGTCCCTTCCTTCCAATCTTGCGGGGAGGTCTTCTTCTTCGCGGTGGTGCGGTTGGTGGAGGATGGTGTTGTTGGTGCTCTGGTGTTTCCGGCGGCTGGTCTTGCTGTGGATCGGTGGTTGCTGGGTGGACGTCGTCGTTTGGTGCTCTGGTCCTGGCCGGAGGCAGCGGTGACGGGCTGGCAGGAGCTCGGGGATGATTCCCCGCCGATGTTCGTTCAGAGGAGCTATATTCCGGCGGCCGCGTCGGATGTCTCTTGCGGTACTCCAACGCAGTTCTACTGCTATCGAGCTCCTGGTGGCTTTGGGTTCGCGGTGACCTTGTGCTTCTCTTCCTCGGCGGCGTTCCGGCGGCGTCGGTGGTCGACAGCGACGAGTGGTGCGGCGGTCAGGCGGAAGGATCCTCAGGGGCTTCTTTGTTTTTTTCTTTTCTTCAGGGTCCTTTCTGCTTTTTTCCTAGCCAGCTGTCCGTCGGGATGGTTCCAGAGTGTGGATGTGTGCTTGTGCTGTACTTCCTTTGTTTAATGCATATTATCCTTTATCTCAAAAAAAAAAGAAAACACATTTCTTACACCCTATCCATATTCGTCTAATTAGGTTGTCCTTTGTCAAGAGCTCTTTTGTGTGCAAGAACCACAAAAAGATACAGATCTTAGTGGCACTTTTAGTTTCCACAAGTATTTTCGCAAATAACTTGTATGACCATTCATTAGCTCAGTATAGTATGTTTTAACCAAAAAAACACCCGTTGGTTTTAACCTCCAATTAAACCTGTCCGGCTCATCTGTCAACTGAATCCGCATTAATCTTTCGACTAAATGAAACCAACGCTCCCTATTGAAACCTACCAAATTTCTTCTAAAACGTAAGTTGATCGGAGAGCTTCCCAAAACAGCCGCCACCGTTATGTGTCTATCCGACGCAACATTATATAAAGATGGGTACTCACTCGCCAGTGAGGTATTACCCATCCAAACATCTTCCCAGAAGCATGTTTGTTGACCATCCCCGATAGCAAACGAACCGTACTTCATGAAATCTTCTTTAACTCTCATTAACCCCTTCCAAAAAGGTGAGTTATTAGGTTTTACTTGAACCTGAGATAAAGTTTTATCCCCTAAATATTTATTTGTTAAAAGCTCCTGCCACACCCCATCCTCCGTAAGTAATTTGAATAGCCATTTACTCAAAAGGCATTTATTTTTAAGCTCAAGCACTTCAATGCCGAGACCCCCTTGGTCTTTAGGCGTACAAATAATATTCCATTTGATGAGCCTATATTTTCTTTTTTGCTGATTGCTCTGCCAAAAAAATTGTGACCGAAAATAGTCTAGTCTCTTTCGTACCCCCTTAGGTATTTCAAAGAAAGACAAAAGCAACATCGACAAACTAGTCAAAACCGAATTTATAAGCACAAGACGACCTCCTCCGTATGATAACATCTTGGCTACCCAAGATCCTAGCTTCCGCTCGAAGCGATCTTCTACCGGTTTCCATTCCTTGTTGAGAAGCTTCCTATAATGAATAGGAATATCCAAATATTTAAAAGGTAGAGAACCTAATTCACACCCAAATATATTTCGGTACTGTTTTTGCTCCTCAACTGCCTTTCCAAAGCAATACAGCTCACTTTTATGGAAATTAATTTTTAATCCCAACAGTTGTTCAAAGAACGCCAATATAAGCTTCATGTTCACGGCTTTCGCAACATCGTGTTCAAGAAATATTATTGTGTCATCTGCATATTGGAGGATCGAAACACCACCATCCACTAGATGTGGTATTAATCCCCCAACCTGACCGTCTTCCTTGGCTCGCGCAATTAAAATAGCCAGCAAGTAAACTACGTATCTACCGGTATGGTACTGCATCCGTTGCTCTTCTTCACCGATGGGTACTTTTTGTTTTGAGCGTGCCGACATGCTATGATTGTACACTAGTCTACGTACGCTTTCAGTTTCTTCTCGTCTATTCAGCCTTGGACCGTTCGCTACAGCTCAGTCGACTTGGATATAGCTGAGTGGGGGCCACTGCCCCACTCACTGAAATTTGTTCATATTAGAAGGGAAAAATTCACAAAAAATAGAATTTGTACTCCCTCCGATCCATATTAGTGGGCATATCTTTGTCTAAATTCATATGTATCTAGTTAAGTATTTAGACTAGATACATGTGTATCTAGACAAAGTTGTGCCCACTAATATGGATCGGAGGTAGTATTATAATTGCCCTCACTGAAATTATTGTCTGGGTCCGCCGCTGCTCATAGCCGGCCGGCGACTGTCAGTGATGAGCTGTGACTAGTGACAGAGACAAGCAACGGCTCAACCATCTGTAACCACGCATGCATAACGTACGTATGACATCCGTCCATACGTGGTCGATGCTTCCTCGCTCGCAAGTCTGGGTGGGATTTGGTTAACCATTTACCTTTTGGTGTCGAACCTAAATAACTATTTTGTCTAAATGGATAAATAGGTTAACCATTTGGTTAATTGGGTTAGAAAAGGTTACCAATGGTTAGTAAGATTCGAACCTTTATGCAACGTAAAACGCAAAACCATGGTATCATGTAATATCACTATAGCAAGTTTATAAGATTTCAGAAACGGTGCTATTCAGGTACGTCAGGCAACCCTGAAAATGTGACTTTGGATCATACTGTACAGGCACAGAGTATAGGGAAATCAATGAAATCATGCACAGGCTAGAATCCTACATCAAGGAAACATGTTTTCAATATCCCACAACCTTTTCTTTTTTGGCTATCCTTGTTTTCAAACAATTAAAAAACAAAACAAGATGAGCCCCTAGAGCCCATTATACAGTACATACATGGAAAATCATGCCCTCAAAACAGCCATAGGATCTCTCCAGCATGGAAGAACCATGCAATCCATCCTTCCAGTACTGAGGTAACTAGGATGGCACCATCTTTTACTAGTTATCCACGGTTGTCAGCAAAGAACATGTTTCAGGCTAGCAACACTGCTCTTGATCGTTCTGTCGCTTCCGTTGTCACTGAACGGTGCACAAGAACAGTACAGTACCAGCGGTTTACCTAAAATCCATTGATTTTTCCAGAAATGCCCCAGCTCGCAAGAACTGCACAACGCTTCCAACAGAAGGAGCTTGTAAATTACCTGGTTTTGCCCGCGCCTGGAACGACGGCAGGATGCATCCACCGGAGCGGTCCAAGACAGAAGGGGCGTCGAGGTGGAGCGGAGGGGTGGGCCGGCTCGACGGTGAGGTGTGGCGGATGGGAGAGCGGGCGGCTCGACGGCGTGTTGGGCGGAGGGGAGGGCGGGTGGTTTGACGGCGCGTTCGGGAGGAGGGGAGGGCGTGCGGCTCGTCGGCGCGGCAGAGGCGCAGGCGGCGGCGGCGGCGGCGCGGTGCTCGGAGGTCATGCTCGGCCGCTCGAGTGTGGTTAGCGTATAGGATAACCCTTGGTCCAAATGGATCGAACCTTTCGAACCCTTTCCATTTTCCGGTTAACCAGTTGGCCCATTGGGCTCAATTTTGGGTTCGGTTAACCGTACCATTGGTTAAACCGGAACCAGTGCCCATTTTTACTCGCAAGTCATGGATGCATGCATGGATATCCCTACGACAGCACACGCTCTGACGTGGCAGAATGTTTCATAGCAGTGAGGATCGGCATGGACACAGAAGTTTAGTTTGGTTAAGCGGGGTTGGTTGGTTGGTTTCAGAGTCCAGACTTTGCGCAAACTGATGCTTGTTGTCCGATCATTGATCATCTTCTCTTTAATTATCTGTTCCAGCTTCCATGGGAACGCCTGTCGCCTGTCGACGACAGATCCACAAACGGATCAGCAGTCGGACGCAGCTCTTGCCAGCGCCCAAGCGCGTTAGTGACAGACACCACCACTCCAAGTACGGTGCCTGTAATCATTAGTTCGTTAACCCTAATCATGCATGGACCCATAACATGAACAACACTATACAATGTTTTCTTGGCGTTGCTAATATGCATGTTTGCTGAATCAGTGATGAGGTTAGGTCCTCTAGGGTGGCCCGATCTTCACGGATTGACGGAGGATGTGGACGAACGCACGCAAGAACACGAGGAACACGAAGAACACCAAGAAGAACGCTCCGAACACAAGAACACACACAAGATACAAGAACCGTTTCCCTTACCGGTCGGTCCAACCGGCCCAATAGAATCCACACGAAGGTGGGAGATCGGCAAGTAGATACAAGAAGGGATCTTGGACGGTTGTTTCTCCAACGGCCAACCAAGCCGCTCCAATAAAGTCACCCGAGGATGAAAGATTGGCGAGTTGTCAAACTACAAGTAGAGGTCTTGAATCCACGAAGGGATATTCTCCACAAGGGGAGGAACCATCCCCGCAAGGGGAGGAAGGAGACCGTCTTGAGGTGGGGAGCCTAGCTCTACTCTAATCTCAAAACATAGTCTATCTAGATCTGAGATGGGGAACTCCTATTTATAGTGTTGACCAAAAAGGGGTAGGTGGGGGAGGTTACATGGGCCTCCAACCCGTGCTGGACCCGCAGCAGCGGTACTACCGCTGGGTCAAGCGGTAGTACCGCTGGTGCGGGCAGGTTTCGCTTTTCCCACCTCGGCGGTACCGGCGGCGGTACCGCCAGCGGTACCAGTTGGTACCGCTGAAGCGCTCCGAAGCCGGTTCTGGCGGTAGCTGCAGCGGTAGCAGTGGCGGTAGCTCTCATGCGGTAGTACCGCTTAACCCAGCGGTACTACCGCCGCCTGGGTCTTTTCTTCTCTTCCTTCTTCTCTTCCAAGCCACCGTCTTGTCGGCCTTCGTTCCTCTTGCGCCTTGGCCACCTTCCCATGGCCTTGTACCCTTGGTGACACACCTAACAATGCAATGGGAACAATGGTCAAGTAGTATAACGTCCAAAGGTGACATATGGTGAATCACGTAGTGGAATGAGTTCACCTTTGAGGTCCATGGTGACTTGTGGAGTGTTGGAGTACTTGACATGGTGATGGTCCTAGGTTGGGCTACATCATCTCCCCCCCCTTTAATAAGAGTCGTCCTCGACTCTTGCTCTTCATCACCAAGCAAAGGAGGTAGATGTGTTGTCGAAGAATTGGAATTCACCATGCCTACAAACACTAAAGACCAAGCAAACCATGTGTGTGCAAGAAAGTGGAGCATATCAAAAATGACATGTCCATTCTTTGTCATAGCACCGTTAGCACAACACAAGAATATGAAAAGGAAGTGCAAGTGCAAGGTCAAAGTGCAAGCAATCCAATGCAACATCTTCAAAATATCATCATGGTGGCAAACAAAGCACATGAAAGAGCAAATTTTCAACATATTTGTTGCAACACCAAATTGGTAGGAACCATTATACTCATGACAAGACATGCACAAAATGTCATTATGGTTGCAAACAAGCCATTGGAAAGAACAATTGTTCATCATATTTGTTGCAACACATAAATCATTCACATAAAAGATGGGGAAATTTGTCTTGCCATCGGAGAAACCAACATCACAAGCATGTTTGCAAACAAACCAAAACCAAGAGAAATTGTTTAACTTGTTTGATGCAAAACATGAGAAAGATTCTAGAGTTGGATTTGTTTCACAACTGACATGTATGCTCTCAAGAGCTCTTATTGTCAACTCATGTTCAATTGAGGTTGACATTATAGCATGAGGCTCAATGCACACGAAAAGCCAAAGAAACAAATTGTGTGCATGGTATATGAACACATCATCCATTATGAAGTGTCTCTTCATTTGCACATCACCAAACACATCAAAATTAATTGGAAAATATGATGTATGTGAATGGTCACTATGCAAAGTGAAGGATGGAACAAGGTCCATAAGAGAAAACGAAACATCTCCAAAAAGTGAGAAAGCTATGGGGGCAATCTCATTATCAAGAATTTCAACATTATTGCAAGCAACACATGTGAAAGAGAAATTATTCAACATGTTGCAAGCCACAATGGGAGAAAAATAGAAACATTCATAACAAGGCATGCTCATGGCAAAATCATCACAAATAGGTAATTCCTCTTGGTCAACATTGGTTTCAAACAAAGTATCACAAGGGAATAAGAACGAATCATATGTGACCTCAAACGAATCATCCATAGCATGCAAACAATCATTGTTCATCATGTCCACTAGCGGGATCATGGTCACATCAACACCCATACCTTGGTAGTCCCACTCATGTGAAGTAGGTGTTGAAGTGGTAGGGGCTTCCATGTAGCCGACTTGTTCATCTTGAAGTAGACATGGGGTGGCATCATCATCATCCTCCATGTACATCTTCTCCATTTGAGGCATCATCAAGTCGAGGATTGGCGTCTCAACATCCATGGAACCTAGCACACAATGAGAAAACACACTAGAGGTAGAGGTTAAGTTGTTAGAAATCAAAGTGGCCTCACAAGACCTATCAACTACCTCTCTCAACTCAAGTGGTGTATCACTCATTCCCTCATAGTGAAAGCACTCAAACTCACATATGGTGGAGGCACTCAACTCACTCTCACTCTCACTCAAGTGGGCTAAGTGGCTCTCATGCTCACATGGGATTGGTACCATCTCATAACTCAAGCTCATAGGGATATGCTCGGTTTCCTCATCTCCATACGCCTCCAAGGTTGAAGGGAAACTCCCATGCTCAACCTCCTCAACCATCACGCCTCCAAAGGTCAATGCCATAGTGAGGGCATCATCACTCGACTCCATTGCCGAAGGGAACATCCCATGCTCGCATCATCATCACTTGACCCATGGTCATAGGTGATAGCATCATCAATGCTCGCCTCCTTGGTCGAAGGGAAAATCCCATGCTCGACCGTCTTCTCACCATCTTGGTCTTCATTGTGCACTCCCACATCATGTGACCTCTTCTATTGCATAGTGGGCACAAGAGATTGGGACATTCTCGTGGATCATGGTCTTGGCCTTGGCAATTGTCGCATGTGAGGTCTTCATCTTCCCATATAGGGGCCATTGTGGTGGTGGCACTAGGAGTAGACACCATGTCATGTGAGGGGCTTGAGAAGGGCGCCCATGTAGTGGTAGCACTTGGTGTAGATTCCATATGAAGAGAAGTGCTTGAGAAAGGCGCCAAAGTAGAAGTGGCCTCACGTTTGTGACCATGTTTCTTCCGGCGTCGACGTTGGAATTTCTCGAAGAAGTTGTCGATGCCGGCCATGATCTCATCAAACATGGAACTTGTAGGTCTTGTTGGCGCCGATGTAGTGTTAGCACGAAGGGACACCATAGGTTGCGCCTTTGTCGCCGTCTTCTTCTCACGTCGACGTTGGCGCTCTTGAGTGGAGGGGTGTCGCCGAAAGTCATTTGGATGTTTCTCTTCATGTTGACGTCGGCGTTCTTGTTGCCTTGGCGACCTTTCCTTGGAGCTTCCACTAGATTTTGGAGATATGTTGTGGTCCACCTTGGCATCTTTCATGTGTCGCCATGATGAGCTAGATGGGCCTTGGCTTGGCTTGGCCTTGTCGATGCACTTCGTGGGGCGCCTTCTTGTTGTTGTAGAGTGTCTAGGCTTGTCACTCTTGCCGTTGTCCTTCTCATGGCGCCTTCTTGAAGTGGAAGAAGAATGTCGAAGCTTGTCACTCTTGGCGAAGGCCTTGTCATGGCTCCTTCTTGAAGTTGATGGCGAATGGCGAAGCTTGGCACTCTTGGAAGTAGATGTAGCTCCATAGGATGAACTCATGGTGGTCTTGTCGGAGCACCGTCTTGAGCTTGAACCATAGAAGTAGGTTGTGCCATGACGCTTGGTGGTGCCGCTCTTGAACATGGCGGTAATGGGAGTCCTCTCCTCTTGCATGTTGTCGAAGTCGTCGCACATGCTACAAGAGTAGTAGTCGTAGACGTTCTCCACCATGTCATTGGAGTGGTAGTCGTAGTCGTGGCGCTCCACCATGTTGTCGCAGTCGATGTTGGTACCCTGTGATGAGGCATGTGAAGACGCTTGCGCCTCATTGTCGTTGGAGCTCATGTAGTCGGAGTCGTGGTAGATTCGCACGTACTTGGAGTCGATACAATTTGATGAAGGCTCGACGTCATGGTACCGCTCCTTGTCGTGGACGCTCGAATCGTCGGAGTCGTAGTCGGAGTAGTTGTAGCGGAAGTCTTGGTGATGATCCATCATGTCATGGGGGTCGTTGTCGGTGTAGTAGTCGTAGTAGTCCCTCATGTCCTCGAAGTTTGAGGCATCATAGTCCATGTGACTCATCATGTAGTCGTTATCATCTTGGCCTCCATAGTAGCATTCACTCTCCCTAGACATGTCAACTCACAAGACAAGTGTATATATGTGGAGTGGAAAGGAACTAGAACACAACCTCTCACCTTGTAGATAGTATTGGACGTCGTGGACAACCAAGGGAAACGATCACAAAGTAAAATGCTTGTGTTCAAGTATCCAAAGCAAACTCCAAAACACACACGGCTTAAAAGTTGGTAGGAAGGTATGGTAGGTGGAAAGCCAATTGAACAAACCGGAAACCAAGATATTGTCAAAGCAAGTAGAGAACCATGATGATCACAAAGCAAAACAAGTCAATCTCAAAGATATGAGCAAAGTCCACGGAAACACACACGCGGAGAGATAAATGGGACTCGTGCAACCAAGAAGTGAGCTAAGGAACCAAATGATCCTAGCGAAGACTATAAGCTCGTGTTGCACAAGTACAAGGAGAGCACTAGCTCGATTGCAATTTATTTGGTGGGCTACAAGATTTGCACCAAAAGCACCACCTACAAGATGTTCATCGAGATTGCGCGCTTCCTACAAGAGATATGGCAAGTGGTGGTTTCTTCTTTTCTTTTCTTTCTTTCTCTTTTTGCTTCTTTTCTCTTTTTGCTCTTTGCTCACCCACTTTTTGATGCCAACAACAAGATATATCAACTAGCGCATACAACGTTTGCTCGGAAACTACACGGTGCAAATGTGAAAAGCCCAAGCAATCATCAAGAGCTAGCCTCAATAGGACAAGATAAACACAAGGGTATGATGGCTATCAAAGGAATGGCAAGGGGGAAAAGATTCATGATGTTTATACCTTTCGTCGACGATCTTCACCCGTTGATGTAGAAGCTTCATGCTTGCCCACGAATTTTGGTGGTGGTAGATGATGGATCAACCGTGTTGGTGACGTCGGCCTTGTCCGTAGCTTCGAAACGAGCCAAAGAACACCAAAAACGGAGTCCGGAAGTGAAAGATATGGCCAAAACAAATTTTGAAAATTTCAGTTTTCTGGCGGTACCGCTTAACCCAGCGGTAGTACCGCTGGTGGTACCGCTCGAGCGGTCCGAAGGGCAGTTTTGGCGGTACCGCCGGCGGTAGTACCGCCGGGGGTCGCTGGACACGCCCGAGAACGCGATTTTTCACGATTTTGGCGGAAATTCTCGCCGAAAAACCTCAAATCGAAGGGGCAAATGATGGAATTAGACCATGGGAACGCAAAGGAAGTTAGATCAACTCGTATAGCAATAGGTCTATGGATCAAAACTTGCAAAAACGCACTCAAATCTCAGATCGATCCAAAAGCAAATTGGGGCTATTTTTGGTGGAAATTTTCGAATTTCTCAAAATCAAAGAAAAATTTGGGGGATTTGTGGGGGAAACAAAGTCAAATCCGTGGCAACCATGCTCTGATACCAAATGATGAGGTTAGGTCCTCTAGGGTGGCCCGATCTTCACGGATTGACGGAGGATGTGGACGAACGCACGCAAGAACACGAGGAACACGAAGAACACCAAGAAGAACGCCCCGAACACAAGAACACACACAAGATACAAGAACCATTTCCCTTACCGGTCGGTCCAACCGGCCCAATAGAATCCACACGAAGGTGGGAGATCGGCAAGTAGATACAAGAAGGGATCTTGGACGGTTGTTTCTCCAACGGCCAACCAAGCCGCTCCAATAAAGTCACCCGAGGATGAAAGATTGGCGAGTAGTCAAACTACAAGTAGAGGTCCTGAATCCACGAAGGGATCTTCTCCACAAGGGGAGGAACCATCCCCGCAAGGGGAGGAAGGAGACCGTCTTGAGGTGGGGAGCCTAGCTCTACTCTAATCTCAAAACATAGTCTATCTAGATCTGAGATGGGGAACTCCTATTTATAGTGTTGACCAAAAGGGGGTAGGTGGGGGAGGTTACATGGGCCTCCAACCCGTGCTGGACCCGCAGCGGCGGTACTACCGCTGGGTCAAGCGGTAGTACCGCTGGTGCGGGCAGGTTTCGCTTTTCCCACCTCGGCGGTACCGGCGGCGGTACCGCCAGCGGTACCAGTTGGTACCGCTGAAGCGCTCCGAAGCCGGTTCTGGCGGTAGCTGCAGTGGTAGCAGTGGCGGTAGCTCTCGTGCGGTAGTACCGCTTAACCCAGCGGTACTACCGCCGCCTGGGTCTTTTCTTCTCTTCCTTCTTCTCTTCCAAGCCACCGTCTTGTCTGCCTTCGTTCCTCTTGCGCCTTGGCCATCTTCCCGTGGCCTTGTACCCTTGGTGACACACCTAACAATGCAATGGGAACAATGGTCAAGTAGTATAACGTCCAAAGGTGACATATGGTGAATCACGTAGTGGAATGAGTTCACCTTTGAGGTCCATGGTGACTTGTGGAGTGTTGGAGTACTTGACATGGTGATGGTCCTAGGTTGGGCTACATCAATCAGTATGGTATGTTTTCTCCAGTTATGTTCCCTTACAGACTTAATTGGATCCATGCCACTCCAATTTCCACGACTTGGAAAAATGCCATTACAAAAACCAAAGTTGGAGTCATGCCACTACAACTTTCTCAAGCCTCTATGTATATCATTTTAGATAATACCAGACCATATACCATAATTATACACCATTGTACCGTTATACGAACAATATTTTTTGACACGGTCACACTCTTAGTCAATCCCTACCCGACCCGGCTGCTAAAGCCTCGAATCAATTCGGTCCTCCCGAATTTCACGAACCCTAGCGCTATGGTCTTAGCAGCTGCGGCGACTAGCTGGAGGCGGGTGGTGTATCGGCTGGCTGGAGGGCAGCGTGGCGGTGGCTAGCTTGAGGCAGGTGACTCATCGGCTGGTTGGAGGGCGGGGGGGGGGGGGGGGGGGGGGGGGGGGAAGCAGTCGATTTCATGAGTGACGAAGCCATGGAATCCGTATAGCCGCGTGGACCTCCCCGCCTTGCACCTCCAACTTAAACAAACTAGTGATATTTTTGACAACGGCGACGAGGTCGCCATGTCCATCTCCGCACTGGTCCGGGAGAAGCTCACACGGGAGGGCTCGTATGTATAGGAATAGGAGGGCGCCGAACATGGCTAGTGGGGACTAGATGCAGTATGGCAGATTGCAGTGAATGTCGATACGACGGACACATAAAACGCATGCTTGATGCTTGTATCTTTCACGTGTGACCAAATTGTTATTTAATATTCATCTTGGTTTCCAGATTATAAAGAGCTTGACTAAATTTGAACAGTAGTCATCTTTTTTTATGTGAAAATTGGACATTTCTTGTTTTTTGAACTTCTTTGTTGCAAAGTCCCAAAAGCGCTGTCCAAAATTGGGCAAAGGGTAGTATGGCCAGTACTCAAAATACTATTTTCTGAATTGTTATTCTCTTAAGTGAAGAAAATGGCATATATACAAGTATGCAAAAGTTGCAGTGGCATATCTCCAACTTCGGTTTTCGTAATGGCATTTTTCCAACTCGTGAAAGTTGCAGTGGCATGAATCCAATTAACTCTTAAAACATTGCTTGCAGTTAAGCCTATGACTATACTTCTTCTCCTATAGAGGTAGAGATCCATAGCTAGTGAGGTAGCCATGGGTCATTGTACCTTGTACGTCATGCCTACAACGAGGGAAATATGAGGAGCGCCAAGCACGACCGTGTACCTCGGCAAGTTTTGCCATGATAAGGGAGATGCGAGGGGTGTCGAGCACGACTGTGGGCCTCCGCAAGTTGCGCCGGAGGAACAAGTAGACACCAATGATGGTGAACTTACCACCGATGACCTCATGTGTGAATAGGCATGCAGTGAAGTATGTACGGGAGACACTAGCGCTCCTAGAACTACCAGCTTGCAAGGGCAAACTGCAGGGAGGTCAATCTTGGAGGCCACCTGATTCGGGTTGGGTCAAAATAAATTGCGATGGACACAAGCATTGGACGTGCGGGTGGGATTGCTAGATCTCACATGGATGTTTTAGGTGCATGGTGCAAACCATTGCACGGTGTTACTGATCCGTTTATATCGGAATTGCTGGCAGTGCGAGAAGGTGTTGTTTTTGGCCAGCTGTGTGGTTTCTCGCATGTAGTCATTGAAACGGATTGCTTAGAGGTCGTTCACCTCTGGTCGTCGCGAGGTGATTGTCGTTCAGTTGCCGCACCTATTCTTCAGGAAGATGAGGAGCGGTCTTCTGTTTTTGTTTCCTTTTCAGTTCAGCATGTTAGTCGTTTAAATAATAGTCTTGCACACATTTGTGCGAGGCGTGCTTGCACACTTCAAAGGACTGATAGTTTTTTTTTGACAGGATCAGAGGACTCATAGTTGGCTAGATGTTAGCCGAGACTTTCAAGTTGCCAGCCTGCTGGCTGATTGTAAGAGGTTGATTGTTAAGTAGTAAAGCTCCTAAGTTTTGTCAATTTTTTTTTATCAAAACAAAGTTTGGCTATTCTATAACAAGATCCTCATGTAGTATGCAAAGTATAACCTAACTGATTTGTCCTAGGTGAGGTGATGAATATGATTTGCATCATTGATGCAATTGAGAAGTGAACGTTTAACTGAATCTATGCAACTACAGAATTAGCAACGTATCTAAAATCTAACTACTGGTATGAAAGATCAGACCGTGGAAGAAACAAGGTCACACAACGTACAATGCTAAAGAGTTTAGACAAAAAGCATATTACAGACTAATTAAACGGCAGCCTCATTGACCTTCTGCTAATCTTGGCTTCTTGCACTCTCGTTGACCTTCATTAGGGACTTGAAGCTTTCCATCAGTAGCAGGTTTATTGCCATCAACCACCATCTGAATAACCGATTAATGTTATAAAGCTTAGTAAGAAGAAATAAGTAAAACCACCAAGCAGATCAAATGTGATGTAATAAATTCTGCCAGCACTAAATCTAGTATTCTTAACATATGGAGTTAAGTTAAACTTTTACTAACTACCTCGACTGTCTCCTTATCTTCATCTTCACCGTCTTCCTCATCTTGGACATCGCTCTCCTCGTCCTCCTCTTCATCCCCGCTCTCCACTTCCACTTCCTCGTCCTTGTCCTTGGACTTGTCCCTTTTGAGGTAATCTCCAATGGGATCAGGCCTCTTGAATTGTTGCATATTCTGAATACATATTGCAAGGGTGTATGACTGTATGTTAGTAATGTTTATTGCGGATGTAGTTCGGGGAATAGGATAAACGAGTGCACCAACTAAAGGTAAAACGAGGTTTAAGGCTGGATCCAACTGCAGTTCAAATGAAATCCAGTAATCGAACCCTCACAGAGCGCAGCCTGAGCTCTCCCTCGCCAAGGTCGCGCTGCCTCTGTCTTCCCAGTAGCCTCCCACCCAGGCGTCAACAAAATCGGACAAACCAGAGGTTGAAATCCGAGAGGAACAGAAGCTAGATAGGTTATAGAAGCAACTGAACGCACCTTACGTATCGTCTCAAACCTCTCCTTACACGGGAGATGCGAAAGTTGATCAAACATGGCCGACATGGCCTTGAGGTCGTAGTCTTGGACGAAGTTAATAGCGTTTTGGAACCTTCCTGCAAGGATCATTTCGTTTAGTCGCCTGCCTTCCATGCTTGCCTTGGTTCGGCGATGCGGATGCGGGGGCGGCGGGGAGGAGGCGATGGGGTTTGGCTAGGGTTTGCCAGCGAAAAGGTTTATTTTAGAAAGCCAGGACATGCGTGATAGTAAAACTTCCTTTACCTATAGTCATGACCGTACAAAACACATGAGGACCCAACTGAAAAGGTAAATATAAACCAGTCCATGCACTTTACTTAGAGGGTCCTATATCACGAGACATTTCGGAAATTTAAAGCTCCATCGTATCCTAGGGCCAATGCGCAAAAGTTGTTTTCAATTAAGAAGGAGCTGAATCTGAATGTAGTCGTTCTCATGAATTTTGATCCTCAGGCCAGCATGGTGTTGTTATTCTGTTTGCTGAATCTGTGCACTATATATGTTTTCTTCAGTTAGCCAGTCTATGACTACGCTTCTTCTTTTGCAGCGATCGATCAATGCTCAGGGACCAGCGACACATACCTTCTACATCATCTCTCTAAATACTAAGCTCCCTAAGATTTGTGCCTTCTCCTTCTCCCACATGTCAACATCATGGTAGACCCCACTTAGCTCACTTTATTTACTAATTTATAGTTCATAATTTTAAATTGAGTTTGAAAAAAATTCTATTGGATATATATCCTCTCCTTCCCACATGTCCACATCATGATAGACCTCACTTAGCTCACTTTATTTATTAATTTATAGTTAATAGTTTTAAATTGAGTTTGAAAATACCCTTCTAATAACTAAGCTCTCTAAAAAATAGAGCTTATTGGTTGCTCCACATGGCAACTTTCTATTGGTTACATCAGATCCAGCTAGAAATAATATTATTTGTCCATTTAACTGAATACAAAATTTACTTTTCTATCTACTGCACATAACAGTGTCGCCCCTCTCTTATACTTCAATAGCTGCTCTATTTTACAACATAGATCATTTAGAGCAAAAAATATTGCTCTAATAGGTACTGCCCTACATTTGATGTAAATTTAGCAACAAAAAAATTGTCAAACAAAAAACACCAAGTGCGGCAAATATAAAAAACTTGGGCTGCTGCTATATAACAGAAAGGCCAAAACACGTGCGATAACTGCCAATCGGAATTTTCATGTCGCTCTCACGCCTCTTCTCCGGTGACCATTGTCGCCTCTTCTCCCATCGATTGCCTCGGATCGGGTAGTTCCGCCACAACTCTAAACGATTCGGCAACAAATTCAATACCATTGGTGCACTGCTCAAGGGCACCACATATCGGGTGCCAGCCGTCGCTTTCCTCCCGCGCGCGGCCACCATCGACTCTCGTCCGTATTAAGTCATTTGGGGCAAAAAAAATGTTGCTCGAACAACTAACCGGTCTTGACGAAAATTCTGTAAATTTTTTTGTCAAAAAGAAAAAGGCAAGTGCTGCAAAAATAAAACACTTGGGTTGTTGCTATAAAACAGAAAGGCCAACACCTGCACGACAACTAAAAATCGAAATTTTCATGCCGGCCTCACGCCTCTCCTCCGGTAACCACTACCGTCTCTTCTCTCATCGATTCAGTTTCGAATCCGGCAGCTCCGCCAAAACTCTAACCGATTCGGCCGCGAATCTACCATCACATCTCAAGGACACCATGGATCGTGGCAGATTTGGCCTTGAATAATGTCGTCTCTCTCCTCCCGTGCGCGGCCACCAATGACTCCCTTTTGTAGCTCCGGCTGACAAGCCACCCGAAAGGCCCTCTCGCTTCCCCTTCCTCGGTGCCTCCTCCTTCCCTGGAAGCACGAGCACGGGCGACATACGGCAGCTCTGCCTCTGGCTGCACCTCGACTAGCACCAGTTGTCGGGCTCGCCTCGTTAAGAGATTAACAAATTTAAATCTGTTACTTTTGTATTATATAGTTTATACCGCAGTTTGCTAGACCAATACATGCAATATTTTTCTGAATATGGTATGAATTTGTACCTGATGATGTATCAGACACTAATCTTTATTCAGATCATCATGTCATGTATTGATAACCGCAATAATAACATCGGGCGCAGCAAAGCGTGCCAACCTCTTCTAGTATCGGCCATGCCGACTTTGTTGAGCGAGGTGTGGGAGATGCCGAGCACGATGTCATGCCTCCACGAGTTCCGCCAGAAGAACCCGTAAATTCTTGAGTCCTCACACAACAACAACTCATGCGCACTGGCGGAGGTTTCAGTAGAGTGAGATCGGGTGGCCGTCGTACCTTGAATCTTGGAAAAATTGTATACCTACGCATTTAGCATTCGATCAGCTCTGGGGGTGAATCTTCCGGATATACTTCATCAGGGTCGAGCTTACCCTGCACCTTTGCTAAAATATTTTGAGAAAGGTATATTACCTGCTATAGAGCGAACGACCGTGCCATTTGAATGTGTTTTTCTTTAGACGAGCCAAAGTTTTGCCTATTATATTAATTAAGCAGAACAAAGTTGACGATGCGAGAATCGATACAACGGGTACCAAGGTCACACGAACACTGGCACAAACATGCCCAAACCCAAACACCACTCCAGTAATACCGGGCGGCCTCCAAAGAAAATGTCATGATTGCTATGGGCAGGGTAGGCACATAATTCTCTGACGAAGATGAAGAAGTCAACCTGCTAGAAAAGATGTGCCATAGCGACGCTGACGACACAGCCTCAGTGTCCACACGACACGAGGTGGATGCCCTCAATAGGGCCAAACTTCCGGGACCGCTACCCACCATATCCACCTGCCCGCCATGCTGAGTGGAATGACAACACCACCTTCGGAGACCGACATCTCGACGGACGGGAAGTGGATCTCCTAAAGTAGCCTTCCCTACCTTTGTGTCCCTGACATGTGGGACCCACCATGCGTGGGGCCTACTTGTCATGGGCGGAAAGTCAGGGACGTCATGAATCCCAAAAAGACAGAGGATCCATGTCCGACGTACGGATGGCAAGAAACTACCTGTACTGATTAAAACAGAATGTACAGAGTACTGATTAATTACAACCAAGATTAGGAACACGCGGGTGTTATTCTTTTCAGCAGCAAGGTGTTATTCTGTTAGCTGAATCGGTAGTACAGTAGTACTGTAGTATGTTTCTGTAGTTATCTTCAGTTACAGTTAAGCCTATAAGCATCCACAACGCAGCGCTAACAAGTAGACGCCAGGGTTAAATTCCCACCCGATGGGCGGTTAGACTAGGAAATCCTGGGCGCCGGCCGCAGAAAGTTTCGCCCGACGCTTAACTTTTTTTTTTGGCTCGCGGCATTAAAATCGGAGGCGCCCAGGCGCTACTACCCACTGCATGCAACGGGAATATCGCAGTTAGTTTGGTTAGATCAGCTGCCGAATAGTACTAGCTAGCTGACCCAATCAAACAATATCCAAACTAACAAACGGTAAAAAATAAAAATCCAAATCATAAATTTCGTGAGATAAACAAACCGTGACACCAACAAATTACAGATTACAAGCAGTGCCGCATGAACTGCAACCAATAAAAATCAATTGAGAACTGCATGGAAATCCTGATGATGATGTCAACCACTTGTTGAAATTAATTGTTGAACTTCATGGATAGATGAGCTGATGAACCAGAAAACGTACAAAAAGATATTTTAGATTAAAATGCAACTCAACTAATGTCAAAATTAGAACGTGTGTTCAGGAGGAAGGTCAAATGAATACCTGTATGGCCATATCCTTCGGCTTCCACCAGTAAATTTTTTACCACTAATTTTAGAAGTGCCAAGCATGCAATGGATCGGAGGTGCCATTTGTAGAAATTCCATATGGCTTGACCTGCATGCAAAAGAGTTGCTATATATAATCCCAGTGCCATCTGATCACTCTTACAACTGCGCACACAGGTAATTTTGAGCATTTCTGCAATCACACTTTAGCGAGATGGATTCAGAGCACACCAATTGGTACAGCCAACAAAATCCAGAGATGTTCCCACCACCAAACTATCCTGTGCACTTGTCTTCCTACCCAACTATGCCCCACGAGGATGACTATACTACTTATGCTCCATATAGTTCATCATCACACGTTCAAAACAATGGAGGAGATAATGTAGAAGAAGAAGACGAAGATGAAGTGAAGGAGGTTGGCGAAGAGGAATTCAAAGGCCGGCGTCTTTCTTGGACTGAAGAAGACGATATTCGACTGGTTAGTACAATTTTATGCTATTTGTTTGTGTTGGCTTAAATGTGCATTCCTGAATTGTAGCTCGTACTTGATGCAGATTAGTGCATGGCTGAACAACTCGATCGATCCAGTGGAAGGAAACAACAAGAAGGGTGACGTGTACTGGAAGAATGTTGCTGCAGATTATAACAAGCATAGTCCACCCGGTAGAAAAAGGAAACTGTAAGGAACATTGGGGCAAAACAAATAAGAAGGTTGTGTGCTTTCATGGTATACATTGTCGCCTTAAAGATGCATACTCTAGCGGCCGGTGCGACTTGCAGCTGATGGGACAAGCTTTAGCCATGTACAAGAAGGAGAATGTCACTAACTTCAACCATGTATACTGGTGGGACTAGGTAAAGATACATCAGAAATGGAGTAGGACCTACCATGAGGTAAGTAGAAAAGATAATGGGACTATCCATATTCGAATAGAAGAAGAGGATCGTCCCATTGGTTATTACCACCAGGCAAAAGAAAAAAGGAAAAATAAAGACAAGGGCGTAGAATCTTCGGATGATATAATTTCATCCGATGAAGTAAAACTGTACCATGAGGCACAAGTACTAAGAGCTGAGTTAGGAAAGACAAAACAACGATCTAAATTGGCCAGCGACTACAAGGATCTGGTTCTACCTGACAGTACTTGGCATGTGGGAAGACCTTCGGAACCAGCCGGAATGGGCGAAGAACTACGCACCATGACTTCTTGCATAATTGTTCTTTTTTGTTCCCAACAATATATCTACATTTACTTTCTTTTACTAGAATTAAATTAAATTTAGATTTCACAAATCAGTTAAATTGTGGACATACAACATTGCTTTTTGCCTCTGTAGTTTGTGAGCATGCTTTTAGCTATTTACAAACAGATTATATGTCTTGCTTCCCCATACGAGCTGTAAGGTGATCAAAATGTTTTACAAAAAATGAATTTTGAACTCAATCGATCCCGTGGATGGAAACAACACACACCAGCAATCAGTCACCGATTCCAACATAATTCAGTACAAATCTTACGCATGTCCACACAAGATCTCATCGTAGGGGATGTGGCGTACCTGTTGCGATCAAGGGCTGGGCTGCATGATCTCATCGCAGGGCTGACCGTCCGCCGCGACTGCGCCAAGAAGCTGCTGGTGTGGCTAGAGACGAGGGAGGAGACCAGATAGTTGCACGGCGAGCGGAGGATGGTGCCGGTAGCGGGTTGGATCCGTGGAACGCCGGATTCGTCCGCCGCGGCCGCGCCAACGAGCTGCTACCACGGCCGTCGACAAATTCGACCTCGGTGTCCAGGCCTTCAACCTCACAGCCAAGGAGAGCTGCGACAGGTGGCACGGCCAGCGGTAGGTGGTGCCGGCAGCGGCGTGGAGCCGGGCATCGTCGGATTCTTGCGGATTTTGGGGATGAAGAGGGCGGAGGAGCTGAGAGACAGATTGAGCTGAGAGAGAGGAGGTGGCTGTCCGTTTCGAGCGTTTTCCTCGGGTCGGTACTAGGCGCTTCAGGTTCAGCGTTGGACAGGTCTCGGCTCTTACACCACGCTAACAAATCTTTTGCATTTCTTTTAGTGGCTAATTAAGCGCTCCGCGTTGCGGACAGAGGCGCTAATTGGGAAACTATATTTTGTGGAATTATTTTTTATCACATAAGCGTCTCTGTAGGCGTCTCCCACTGTGGATGCTCTAACTACGCTTCTTCTTCAGCGAGCGAGCGATCTGTACGTGGCCAGCGACATATCCATGGACCATGGGTCATACCCTGTACGCCATGCCGACCTCGATAAGGGACGTGTGGGGAATGCCGAGCACGACGGCGGGCCTCCGCGAGTTGCGCCGGAGGAAGCCGTACACGACGTTGACGGCGAACTTCTTGACCGCTGACGACGACTCGTGCGCGAACACGGAGGTGTGCCCGACCATGTACGACACCCCGGCCTCCCGCTCCTCCAGCAGCTCCCTCACCTCCGACCTCGTCTCCTCCGTCCCCCACGCCGCCGCCGGAAGCGCCTCGAACCGAACCTTCTTGATGCCGTTGCCGGCGTAGTCGATCTCGCCGGAGCTTATGGACGCCAGCGCGTCCACGAGGACCTGGCTGGGCGTGGCCGGGATGACCGACATCTCGCCGGAGGCCCTGGACGACCGCTCGCCCCCGTCGCTGTCCGCCTGCAGCCGGAGGAACTCGACGACCTTCACCAGCAGCTGGTTCTCGAAGTTGAAGTGGTCCCACCTGCCTTCCTTGTACCCGTACCTGACGACGCACCGGAAGAGCCGGTGCTCGGGGCGCCCGATCCTGCCCACCAGGAACCGCTCCTCCGGCGGCACCTTGGGCACGGTGAGCGTCTGCAGCGAGACGAAGACGAGCACCCGGTGGAACGCCGGGAAGTTGGTGACGAAGTGCGCGAACATGGGCGGCACGCCGGTGGACCCGGCGCCGGCGTCGGAGTAGACGAACCCGACGCCCGGGACGCGCACGAGGCCCATGCCGCTTGAGCCAAGGAGGCCGAGGAGGTGGTCCAGGCACACCTTGTTCTGCAGCTCGTACTCCTGCTTCTTGGCCGTGCCGTAGTGCCATGCCGACATGACCAGCAGCGTGGCGAGGGAGAGCAGCAGCGGCAGCCAGCCGCCGTGGGGCACCTTGGCGAGGCACGCCGAGAGGTAGAGCAGCTCCACGGACCCGAAGCCGGCGGCGAAGAGCGCCGCCCACACGACGGAGCGGTTCCACACCGTGGTGATCACCAGGAACATCAGGCACGTCGTGGCGAACATCACCAGGATCACGGCCAGGCCGTAGGCGTTGCCAATCATCTCGGTGTCTCGGAAGCCGATGGTGACGGCGAGGCAGAGGGACATGAGCGTCCAGTTCACCTCCGGGATGTAGATCTGGCCGTGGACGTGGCTGGACGTGTGCACCACCTTGATGCGCGGGAAGCAGCCCAGGGCCCGGCACTGGCTGATGATGGAGAACGTGGCAGAGATGATCGCCTGGCTCCCGACGGCGGTGGCGAGCGTCGCGATGATCAGAACCGGCCAGAACACACGGTCTGAATATTCAAAGCAAGAACACAAATGAAAAGGGAAATGATTAGACGGAAAATGTGCTAATTCAGAGCTCATTCTAATCGAGAACGTGATAGCAAAATTTAAAACACACGTACGGCAGCTATGATTCTACACCCTTACAAATTCTTAGTTACCGGACACTTTTTGGAAATTGAAGTCACCAAAAATTGCATACTAGGAACTCTCTTTGATTTTGATCTCTAAAAAAATAATACTCCCTCCGTTCCAAAATAAGTGTCTCAAAGTTGTCCAAAAGTGAATGTATCTATACTTGTTTCATGTCTAGATATATCTATTTTTTGACAAATCTAAGACAGTTATTTTGGGACGGAGGGAGTACAAGTTTTATAATACTTGGTAATTTTAACAACCGTCCATCCGCTTAAATCTGACGGTGGAAAAATATGAGCTACTAAAAACTACCGGAAAAAAGTACTTGAAATTACCTGAAACTACCGAAATTGGATTATTTTTTACCTGATATTAAAAGGGTATTTAGGTAATTCGTCCCATGGTCCCCACTCTCTGATCGACGACGTCCGAGACTCTCCGACGTTTGCTTATGGGAGGGGTCCCTCTCGCTGCCCCAGGACATGAAGAGCATTTGCTGCCGGAGTCGAGGATGACGGCCGAGTAATCCTCGAACGGCTCGACCCGCGTGGTCGTGTTGGAGAACCAGAGCAAGGGTGCGTATTCCTTGGCCGCCAGCTCGCCGCTGAATGTAAGCGTGAGTGACGGCGAGGCTCCCGTGGTCGCGGCCGCGCGGTGGGCGGCCCAAGCGACTGTCCTCGGTTGGATGCCACGGTACCATATGCAGAGGTAAAGGCAGGCGGCCGGCGGGTCGGCGGTGCACGGCCGGGCACGACCCTCGCCGGCGCTGGGCAGGGAGAAGATGGGCGGATGACTAGAGGCACGGACAAAGGGAGGAGGCCCTGGCGGCGAGCTGGCTTGCCGGCGGCGAGCAGGCTGGTCGACGGCGAGCGGGTTGACCGGCGTCGTCGGGGGTGAGACCTAAGGCGAGCTGGCTGGCCGACGGCGAGCGGGCTGGCCGGCGGTATCGGGGGTGAGACGAAGTGAGCGAGAGCTGGCTGACGGAGAGGATAAGGAGTCACTTTGACTATTCTTTCAATTACCATTGTACCCCTGACTAATTAAAATTCTGAGCTTGGATGGCTGACATAATTTAGTGGGGTTAGAATCAAATCCAACGGCTGAAATATTTTAGGTGGGGAACTACCCGAAACTACCTGTGGTAGTTTTCCAAGCACCGTAAAAGAGCTCAATAAATAAAGGGACTCCCTTAAGGTGTGCAATTTTAATGCAATGTTGGTTCAATTCTTTTTGTGAGGTTAAGCAAAGAATATAAATGGGAAGGGTGAAAAAAGTTATTAGTTCGAAAAGGTGCTAATTCAGAGTTCCTAAAATCACTAACGTGATAGGAAACGGTTCTACACTCAAATTCTTAGTTGCCGGATATTTTGATTAATTTATCAAAAAGTGACTCTCTATAATTTGGAGATGTGCAGTTTTAAGTAGATGAAATTCTTAGTCCCCCTCCCCTGCTTGTTCGAGCAAACTCATTACCATAATAAGGAATACCGAACCATACAAAGGTTATCTTAGAACAACAATTGATGACAAGGAGTCATATTAGGATATGTAAATCATAATGGAAAAAACAAAAGACTAAACTGAAAGCACGAACACAAAGGAAAGGGAAAGGTTAGTCGGAAAGTGTTCTACTTTTTAGACCGAAAACTCAATTAAATCAAGAACGTGATAGAAAAATTGTTCACCCTTAAAAGATAAAACACACATACGGCAGATAGGATTCTACACTCCTAGAAATACTTACTTGCCGAATATTTTTGGAAATCGAAGTGTCACATAGGATGGTTATTGCAATGTAGTAGGATGTAGAGAAGACAAAGCATACTTCGCATTGTGCATTGTGTTTTGATAAAATATTATTATAAAATTAAGAGTGAAATCCACTTCTACATTGTGTTTGTAAATTTGTGACAATGCTTACCAATATAAATTTTCTGTCACATTTCATCCCAAAGTTGTTACACTATGTAATGTTTTGCCCTGTTTAAACATATTGTCCCTATGTTTGACCGACTAGGATAACTTGTCAAGCTCGCGTGGCCGGTGAACGGCACCCCCCCCCCCCCCCCCCCCGAGTCATTGTTTTTCTGTGAAACCATGAGTATTAGGTGAGAGAAAAAATTGGTAGCAAGGATGGCATTTGCGGACACACGTCGATGATGGTTGCCTAATTCATACAACAAGTTGGATAGCTTGCGAGTTATATAGGGAAGCACATCGTGTAACGTGGTTATTACCGAGTTCAAAAGTTGCATCTCCCAGTCACTAGCCATGTCAGTCTAACAATATGTAGGCTCTTCCGCTCATAAATGGGGTAAAATATGTGACGCAGTATAACAACTTTGGGGTAAAATGTGGCAAAAATATTAATGGGGGTAAACTTTGTGAATAGATAACAAACATGGAGTAAAAGGTAGAATTCACTTTTAAAGAAAATGGAAAAAACTTCCGTCGGACGGTCAAAACATTGGCATCTCACCTGGAAGAGCTTTGTAAAAGCTACTTTGGAGATCCTCCCTATGTTTCGACAAATAGGCAGCCTCGCCCATGTAAGCCAGAACTAAGCAAGGATACACAACAATTGTGAATCCAAGCTGCCAAGACAAAGCAATAAAACAAATCACAATAAAGATGTTTTCAAATACTTAAGTGACAAATGGAAACATCCATAATTGGAAAATAGGAACTTACCCTCAATGAAAGCTTTGAGAAATGCCCCAGATCAGCAAACATTGCTTCAGCACCTGTAAACCCATAGCTGTAATCAAGCCCAATGCAGTAACAACAAGTTCATGATCACCCAAAACAGAAAAACAAAATGTGCGAAACCTGTAATGCAGAGAACAATTCCTCCAAGTGAGCTCCACCCATCCTTGCCAGCCTTCCTGAAGAAGTTGTATATGTATTATGGGGATAGAGCACGGACCACACTAGGGTTCCACTTCAAAATGTTGTATATCCCAATCCCACCAATGCAAGCGAGCCAGGAAAGGAGAATTGGAGCAAACAGGAACCCGACACGGTGTGTTCCGTAATGCTGCAACGCGAAAAGCCCGACTAAAACGACGCACGCGACGAGCACGGTGTAATCTGCGTAGCAAGCGCAACTAGAGTTGATCAATTGTTGTTTCTAATGCATAGAAGGAAAACTGTAAAAAGGGGAGCAAGAATGTCCTGCTAAGAGAAGTAAAACTTATTCGGAAATCAACAAGCAGCTGCTTACTTTCATGTAACTCTGGAAACTTGATTCTTAGGCCAGAAACTGCTGACAACACTGCAGTAAGAACAGTGCCACATTGTCAGCATTAACCAGGAAAATTTTCAGGCAAGAACAATCACTGGACAACAAAGTTTGATCGTCACCTGACATTGTCGGGGTCAGGACGCCGTCTCCGATGACCATACTGGTTCCCATGAGAACGAAGAGCAGCAGCACGACCCGCAGCGAGTAATGCTTCTCGAAGAATCCCCTGATGATCAAGCTGCTCCTCGACTCCTTGCATGGCTCATCCTGGTTGTACGCCGACAGGGAGCCATGGCCGGCGTGCAAGCTGTTCAGAAGGCCCATCCTGGACCGCCGGCACATCAGAGAGTACAATGCAAACGTCCCACCTGCACAGCACATTTTTCGGTTTGCCAAAAATAAATCATAATGCACGTTAATTAGTACCTAACATGTACACTGTCACTGGTACTTGAACTCGTAAGGTTGAACAAGAATGTGAGGATCTTGGATCACCTTCTCCATTGTCGTCAGCTCCGAGGACGAGGATGATGTACTTGAGGAGAGGTATGAGGGTGAGGCTCCAGAAGACTAGGGACAGCACGCCGAGGATCTCTTCGTCTTCCTCGTGGAGACGCAGCTTCCCGGAGAAGGTGTTCTTGTACACGTAGACGGGCGATATGCACAGATCGCCGTACACTACACCGAAGCTCTGGTAGGCCAATAGAAGCGTCCCTTTCTGCCATCCCTAGCACAACACAGATAGAGACAGGCAGAGACGTGACGTTTTTGATTAATTACCACAAAATAAGGATGAAGCAACTTCGAATATTAAGTGATGGACATATGCTCTATTAAAATCATTGGGCAAAAAATTTGTTTCCTTGCTAGAAAGAGAGGGTTTAAACAGGTACTCGTAGGAGCGTAGCTTCAAGGCAGACAGGTCGACAGGAAAGTCTGAGCTAAAATACCAAACAAATGTGTCCATTTTGACCATAAATAATAGTGATCTGATCTGATAGAGCTAGCCTATGGTTGTCCTAAGGGGTCATATGCTTCCAAGAAAATTGACATGGACTGCGAACTCAAGCCGTGAAACAGTTTGACTCCAAAGCAAGAAGAAAGTGCTGGAAATTTACATAGAAAGCAATGGCACCATTAATTCCATTTCTGGAAGCTGACTCGAGACATAGACCAGTATAGCAATGAATAATCAACACTGTGACCAGGGCGTTTTTGCAAGGAAACTAGACAACTAGTGCAAAATCGAAACAAATTACCATGAAACTTCAGAAGTGAGAAAGGAGCATCATGCAAACAGTTTCTTTTTTCTTTTGGAGAGGCCATGCTGCAAACAATCTTCTTCTGGAGGAGCGAGCCATGCATGCATGGTGCAAACTAATAAAAGCATCTACCCTTTCTCCAAATATACATGAAACACTATATTATTTTTTATTCATTGAATATACGCACGTCTACTCCAGAACAGGATTCAACAGAAACAGCAAGAACTAGCCTAGGAAAATGCACCAAAGTCCAGACAGACAAAAAGAAAACGAAACAGTGAATTGACCAAGAACTCTCAAGGAAGGAGTTCATCGGAAATACCCAAGAACTCTTCCTCCTCGTGGGCTGCGCAACACCCTCCACGTCCATCGCCCTCCGGCCGGCCGGCCCCCAGAATCGAGTGTTTCTCCGGTGATTCACTAGTTTGGGTAACTTGGGTGTGAGTGTGACCTGATCCGCCGGAAGTTTGTTTGTCTGTCTGCGTGCGTGCACGGCAACCACTGTGATGGGAGAAGGAAGATGAGAGAGAGTGAAAGACGGAGGGAGGGAGGAAGGAGAGAAGCAGTTAAGGAGAAGGGAAAACGTGGATGGCTTCACAAAAAGATGAGGGCTAGAGAGAGGGCGCCAAATGGTTAGGGACTATCTTTTTTTTTTTCATTACGTAATTTTTCCCCCTCACGCTCGCAAGCATGACGCACGCATGCACAGCGTTGTGTACCTGTACGTGCGCAGGGTCCATTTCCTCGATTTTTCTTCCTATATTCCACTGTCGACCGTGTAGAATATTTGGTAGATCAAATCATCAATCACAGCGACCGTTGTAGAATATTTGGTAGGTCTAGGTTTATTAAATTCTGGTATATTCCACTGTTGTAAAAAATAAATAAACTGATGTAGTGGCACATTCAAATGGTGAAAAATTATCGGAAAATAGGTAGACTAGACAGAATTCAAAACACGACTTTAAATCTTGTGCAATGTGTTGAATTTTAAAAATAATCTAATTCAACTTCACCATGTTATTTATAACACATACATTGTCCCCGTCTTGATTTTTGTACCTTAGGCGTTCCAATATTGACTTTGTCACCATTAGGGGTCCAAGAAGGATTATACAAAGAAGTTCTCACTTGAGCGATGGGTCAAGATTATTTAATGTGGATGGTTCTCCTAGTACTTCGTTCCATGGTGTAGCAAGCACCAGGATTATTGTGACAGATTGTTGAAGCTTGGTGCACTTAATATCGATTAAAACTAACCAGAGTTAGTTTATAATAAACTTTTTTACTTTGTCATAACTCATATTGCCATCTAATAATTGTCGGTTTTTTATTGACACGACCTTTGGTATATCATAAAATAAATACCATTACTTTCAGTAAGAACTAGGAGAAGTATAAGTGAAATCACACTCCTGTACACTCAGATATATATTTGTAATATAGTTCTACAGTTTATCATTTAAAATAAATTTATATGTGATAAAGTGAAATGTTTTTTTATAGAAATTATTTTGAGATGATTCAGAAAAACATTTTTGTATACTGGATTTAACCATAAATCTAGGAGAACCAAACATAACATTTCACTACCCAAATTAACATATGTTCCTTAATGTATCATAATGTGGTCTAAGTCCGTATTCATAGTATGCTTAAGTATCTTATATAATTTAATAGCGTGTTCTAGAGTGTGTTAATCAAGCAAATAATTTGATCAAGGTTTCCAGATTACAAAATGATATGTTTAGGTGTAAACATATAGAGATCTCGAGAGTGTATGAGTTAACCAAGGAGTTTTCGTTCAAGTTGTTTTCCTATCTTGCTCATTCGTGTTGCTTGTTTCATGGTCAAATGTGATTTTCGTGTTCTTGGATTAATAGACAGGGGTACATGTGTAATGCGTATTCGATGTCAATATATTGTTCATAATTGCATGAGTATTTACATTTGAATTTTATTGTATCTATTAATGTTGTTCGTTTAGTTTCTTATAAAGGTTCTCTCTTGAAAAACTACTACTTGTTCGTGTGTCCAGTGTGCGTATAAATTATCATCAGAAAAAACTATATCTATGCCCGTGGTCACAAACAAGTTTGCTGCATGCTTAGCAATGGAGTCCTTGGGATTCATCGTTTTACCGAGATTGAAAGGAACAAGTCTGAAAGAAACATGTTTCCAAAAACAACGAACCACAATTTCAAAAATATTCTTCTTATCCTCCTCTTGCTATTCTTCCTTGGGTTATTCATGTTTCGACCGTGTGCACCAGGATATGTTATCTCTTCTCCTGTCTAAAAAAATGGAAAAAAAAATGGGTGCAAATGTTTACACGATCTCCTTGCCTGGTCTGCTCATTCCGCCATAAGCCATAAGCTCCATGGAAGTTGCCACGTCCATTTCAAGCAAGAAATTTAATTATACATGGTTACACATCATGTCATTCTTTCTAGCCTCCTGAAAGCAAAGAAAAAAACAAGGAATGGTACGGACGTCCGTGTCGTCCTTGATCTGCAAGTGTTCATCGAAGGGTTGTTGTTGGTACTTGGTAGTACACATCCAACACTGGTCCAAAACCGATTAGAACTAGCTTGACAAAGATCACCGTTCACACCTCTCCCACTTCACCACATCGCATTTGTGGTGAACATCTGTCACATTCTCAACAACACGGGTGCTATAAGTTTAGGTCGTATAGCTAGCTGCAGATCGGTATCCTAGTGTATCGTACCAGGGTATCAAGAACAAAAACATAATGAGATCTGATCCTTGAGTTCGTGATAAGTAATCAAGCAGTCCAACAATGAATGACTTCAGGGGAAGTGGACACTGATCCGAGCTTAAGCTTGCTACGCGACCGTTGTTAGAATTTCTTGCGGGCGTTCCATTGTTAAAAAAAATTGATAGGCAATAAGAGGTAAAATCAGGGACAGAGAGACATAATTTTATGTAAAAAACGAATCATTTAAGTAAAAATCCGTGCATGCCACCCCTATGACAAGAGAAGACTTTCATAATAATTCGGATCATATATCAACATCCATGTGAAAACGATGCACGGTGAGAAGGCGTTGTCGACATCATCCGGCAAAGTATACACATGACGGTACGGGCGGTGCGGAATACAATTCTTGAATTTCTTGGGTGGATAATCGATGAGGATACACCAAAAAGGAAATGTAGGCCAATTTATTAGTCTAGCTAGTTTTGTCAACAAAGGCAACAAGCCTCTCTGTTTAAGAAGCAAAGAGCAAAACTACTAAATCTTTCTCCACCAACAATATAACGAGTTGTAATAATGGAAAAATATGGACCGTGTGTTCAATGAACCCTTCATAGTCCACACCCACTAATACTCATACGAATATCGAGTTTGCAGGGGGTGTCCATCGCCTGGTTGGATATATGTTTATTGATCAATTTCATATCTGGATTGCATGGGTGTCATCTTCAAGGCGGTTCCCGTGGGGCCTGGTCGCACAAAGGATGGTAATTGCACAATGGCCCTAGTCTACCCAATTAAGAAAGGGAGCTACGACTCGCGTTTAATTTCTCAGAGTTAGTTTTCACTTGAAAAACAAAGGACAAAATCTATCTCGGCCTCGTATTTCTCCTTTTAGATCAGAGTTGAGAAGGATGGACCTACCACAGAATAAGATTGAGTGTGACAACTATGAAGAAATAACTTTAATAATTTTCTTGGATAGAAGACCTTTGGTTCTAGTCCAATCTTAGTGGCGACAGGTTCAGCATTACCGAGGAGCTTGAGAGTTTTTTCCCCGCCGGTACTTGTAGATGATGGGTTTGTTGTTGTCCATCTATGAACTCAGTGGGCATCATCCATGTAGTGTTATTTTCTTCAATAACCAAATCTTTCAAGATCATCGGTATGGTAATTCGCCGCTTGTCAGGTTCATTCCCATTTGGGTTCACCATACCGGATATCGTGTGTACAATCTCAATGTTTATTCTCCCTAGCATGCCTTGTTAGTAAAATACAATGCTTCCAGTGTTTTAAGCCTTTGATTTGTTGGGGACCTTCTGAATGAGAAGGCCACCCTTTAAAAAATTAGAGTATGCTGCACATGTGTGTGTGGCGTTCACACGGCATTCTTTAGTAAAATGCGAAAGAATAGTTGGCTTTGTGCTCACACGCAGCTGCTTGAGTCTTAACCGTAGTGGCTACCGGCATATATGTATCAGGAAGGCGAGCTAAGCTCCTCCTAAGCGAGTGATGTGGTACTAATTAATCTGCTCAGGCAGTGTCGCCTCAGCAGTTGCACTTATCTGCATGCGCCTTGGCATGCACAGGTAAAACCTGTCAAGCTGGCCTTTTAGGGGCATGTACATTGCCAAGCGCTTGCTGAGGCACTTAGAGCGGAGAAAAAGAAGGAAATTAATCCTAGCGTCCAATGGAAAAGTCCAATGGTTCAACGCTGGGCCTCTATTTTCAGGCGCTTATTTCTCTAACTGATGCCTCCGATTTTCCTGCCGAAAGCCAAATTCTAGCGAAGCGGCGGACGCTGCATGTTGCGTTGACGCCATTCAACCCAAATCCTCAGACGCCAAGAGCTAAGGAGCTGGTACAACAGTGGAAAGAAGATGCTGCAAACGCTGTGAAGATCTCTGTCGATCAGCAGCGATCGTCCGCTAGCGACTATACTCGGAGCGGCCCATCTGGCGTGGGCGGCAGTAGCGCGCGTAGCGCTCGCGCGCTGCAGCGCCCGCGTGTGGTGCTGGGCTGCCTGGGCTGGGCCGTATGGCTGAGCGGCGTGAGACGCCTGCTCCTGCTTCGGCTGGGTCGCTGTCTACTGCTGCTACGCCGAATGTGCAGTCCAGCGATGAGCGCCTGTGTCCCGCCCATGGACAGCAGCAACAAGTTGCTCCTGGTGGGCCGAATCACCTGGTCCAGGAGGGACCGGGACGTGGAGGCGAGGATTTCAAGCTGATGGATTCGCCGGCGACTGCACCTCAGTCCACTGCTTCCGTGGTGGTTAACTCGGTAGGTGTAGCTGCTGCGGATCCGTCGGCTGGTGAGCTTCTGGTGGGGTCTCTCGGCTGCCCGATGGTGGGCGGTGTCGGGGACAGGCCCACGCCGGACCATACCACTGCGGTGGAGGACACTTCATCGACCTTGTCCTCCCCTGTTGCGGTGGTGGCGTCAACGGCGTCTCCGACTGCTTCCACAATGGTCGAGAGGGCTGCTACATCGCCTTCGCCCTCTCCCTTTGTGGCCGCTCCAGTGGGGGCGCCTCTAGCGACACCGAGGCGTAGCGGTCGTCATCGAACTGGGATGGATGGTGCCTCGGCGACAGATGAGGACTCGATGGCGAAGGCGATGCGTCGCAAAGCCGAGTCCTTCTCTACTCCTGATGTTGGTACGTCTCAAACCTCAAAATCTTTTTTGTCCTTTCCTACAACTACTTTATCTGCTAAGTTGTCAGCGGTAGGCGTAAGTTTAGGGAGAAATGAAAAGGAGGTGGTTTTTTCGGCCAATGTTCTAAAACATGTAGAGTATGATCGCCGTAGGGTTTCACCTAGTGTTTCGAGTAGGCCGGTAGTCTCACCTATAGATGATGATGATGCGAATGACACAATAGATGGACAGCTTCTATCACATCTTGTAGGGAGGTTACGGAGGTGGATTTGGACGAGGCTCAGCTGGGATCTTTTGATGACCTGTATGCTACCGGCCGGAGATCTAAATCCGCTAAAAATAAAAAGAACCAATCCTCGCGTAAAAATGCGAGAAAGTCAAAATCTCCAATAGTTTCCCAATGAATGGCATATTTGAAAATAGCAGAGGTCTAGGCGACTTGGCTAAACATTTGAATATTGCGCATCATGTGAGGGATCACAAATTGGATTTTCTGGCTATTTCCGAGACGGGTAGACGAGATTTTCCAAGCACCCTACTAGACCGCCTTTCAGGTGGAGTGGATTTTGCTTGGCATTCTTGTCCCCCTCGAGGTAGATCGGGTGGCATGTTACTAGGCATTAAAACCGATACCATGGAGTTGTTGGACCGTTCGGATGGTGAATTTCATATTAAATTTCATATTCGAAACAAGTCCGACAATTTTATTTGGAGTCTGGTTGCTGTGTATGGCGCTGCCCAAGAAGAATATAAGGCTGCTTTTCTTCGAGAACTGGTTAATTTAGCTAAGGATAACCCATATCCTATTCTTATAGGAGGGGATTTCAATATGCTGAGGTACCGTCACGAGAAAAGCAAGGGTAGATTCGACGGTCATTGGCCTCTCTTATTCAATGCTGTAATTGATAGCTTGTCTTTACGGGAGGTTCATATGACGGGGAGACAATTTACTTGGGCTAATAGTCTCCCAGACCGACATACGAGAAGCTGGACCGGGTGCTGATGGATTCCCGTTGGGAAGATAAATATCCATTGGTGACGGTACGGGCTTTGGAACGTATTGAGGCTTTCTCGGATCATGCCCCCATACTCCTATCTACTGGAACATTGAAACCGCCCGTTAAGTCCCAATTCAAATTCGAATTAGGTTGGCTGTTGCGGGATGGTTTCGATGATTTAGTTAAAAGGATATGGGCTCAACCGGCAGTGGGCGATAGTGCTATCCAACGGTGGAATTTTAAGATACGCAATCTGCGTAAATTCCTTCGTGGATGGGCCAAGCACACAACTGGTATGCTTAAAAAAGAAAAAGAGCGCCTGTGTTCCATTATTGATGAGCTCGATAAACTCGCAGAATTACGCCCCTTATCAGCAAATGAGAGTGACCTAAAACGGCACTCGAATGAGCAAGTGGGTCGAATGCTGAGGGAAGAAGAGCTTAAATGGTACCAAAGGTCTAAGGCCCAATTCATTCTGCAAGGGGATTCGAATACGAGGTACTTCCACAATGTTGCCAATGGCAGACATAGGAGGAAACTCATTCACTCTCTTCACCAGGATGAGGGTCTGATCGAGGGGCAGGACAAGCTCAAAGAGTATATTACGGACTACTACAAAGGTCTGTTCGGTGCTCCGGAGGAAGGAAACTTCACTCTTGACGAGACAGAACAGATGATATTACCCAAGTAACTCCGGAGGAAAACAACTTGCTTATCGCACCCTTCTCTGAAGAAGAGATAAGCAAGGCGGTTTTCCAAATGGAGCATAATAAGGCGCCTGGGCCTGATGGTTTCCCAGCTGAGTTCTACCAGCATTTTTGGGAAACCATTAAGCCCGACTTGTTAGAGTTATTCGGCTGCTTGCATGCTGGACATCTCGAGCTTTTTCGCCTTAACTTTGGGGAAATCGTTTTGTTGCCTAAGATTCAGGCGGCTGAGAGGATACAACAGTATCGGCCTATATGTCTCCTGAATGTTAGCTTCAAGATCTTTACAAAGGTAGCGACCATTAGGTTGAATTCTGTTGCAGATCATGTGGTTAAACCTACCCAAACTGCCTTTATGCAAGGGAGGAATATACTTGACGGGGTCGTGGTTCTCCACGAGACCGTACATGAGATGCATACGAAGAAACTTAATGGGGTAATTTTCAAGATAGACTTTGAAAAAGCTTATGACAAAGTTAAATGGCCATTCTTACTTCAAACTCTGAGAATGAAAGGGTTCTCGGAGGAGTGGTGCGAATGGATCCGAAACTTTGTTGTGGGGGGAAGTGTGGCGATAAAAGTCAATGACGATGTCGGCCACTACTTCCAAACAAAAAAAGGCCTAAGGCAAGGTGATCCTCTCTCGCCTATACTATTTAATATAGTGGCGGACATGTTGACCATCATGATCGAACGGGCAAAAGCGGATGGCCAAATTGAAGGAGTAGTTCCACATCTTGTCGATGGGGGATTGTCTATACTTCAATATGCGGACGATACAATCATTTTTATGGAACACGATCTTGATAAGGCGACGAATCTGAAATTGATATTGTCAGCATTCGAGCAATTATCAGGATTAAAAATCAACTTCCATAAAAGTGAATTGTTTTGCTTCGGTGATGCACAGGACGCAGCTGCTCAGTATGCTGATATATTCGGTTGTGAGCAGGGTCAATTTCCTATAATGTACTTGGGCATACCAATCCATTATCGGAAACTGACTAATGCGGAATGGAGACATGTCGAGGAGCGTCTGCAAGCACGGCTGTCTAGTTGGAAAGGCAAATTACTATCCCTTGGTGGGAGGTTGGTGCTCATTAATTCGGTACTTACAAACATGGTACTGTATATGATATCCTTCTTCCAGTTACCAAAAGGTGTCTTGAGTAAATTGGATTACTTCCGATCAAGATTCTTTTGGCAAGGGGATGGTGAGAAAAAGAAGTATCGACTGGCTAAATGGGATGTTGTTTGTCGACCAAAAGATCAAGGAGGGCTGGGTATTCATGATCTCAGCATCAAGAACTCAGCTCTCCTAGGGAAGTGGCTGTTTAAGCTGCTAACCGAAGATGGAATTTGGCAAACACTCCTCAAAAGAAAATACATCGGCTCAAAGGCGGTATCACAGGTGTATTGGAAACCTGGTGATTCCCACTTTTGGGCCGGCCTAATGGCGACTAAGAAACATTTCTTTCGCTTTGGTGTATTTAATATTAAGGATGGCACGGAGATTAGATTCTGGGAGGACAAGTGGTTAGGAAACACCACCCTCCGGGAGCAATATCCTGCCCTATACAATATTGTTCGACACAAAGGGGATACTATAGCCACTGTTATGCAGTGCTCACCACCCAATGTGACGTTCAGACGTGATTTATTCGGTCCGAGATTAACATCTTGGAATGCCTTGCTGGCACGGTTGGCCTCAGTCCAACTTACACAAGGTCCCGATGAATTTCGGTGGAATCTATGCGGGAATGGAAAATTCTCAGTAGATTCTATGTATAGGGCGCTTGTGCATTCTGATATTCCAGTCGATGATAATAAAAAAATATGGCAAATGAAGATTCCACTTAAAATAAAAGTATTTACGTGGTATCTTCGTAGGGGTGTCATTTTAACCAAGGATAACCTTGTCAAACGGAATTGGCATGGAAGCACTAAGTGTGTATTTTGTCCACAACATGAGACAATAAAACACTTATTCTTCGAGTGTAATTTCGCACGTTCTATATGGTCATCTATCCAAATAGCGTCTAATCTTTATCCACCCAAGTCTGTTGCCAATGTTTTTGGCAACTGGTTAAATGGGATAGATAAAAAGCTTAGAACGGTTATTAGGGTGGGAGCGATTGCAGTTATATGGTCGCTTTGGCTCAGTAGAAATGACAAGGTTTTCAATGATAAAGATGTTTCTCTTATGCAGGTACTCTACCGATGCACAGGTATTCTCCGTACGTGGTCCACCTTACAGCGTGTGGGACATCGAGACCTCTTTACGGAGGCGTGTGCACGGCTGGAGGAGGTGGCAAGGGACATTTTATCACAACATGGGTGGCCGCTTGATCGCCGGATTGGACCTCCATAGGCCGTTGAGCTTGCCTCGGACATAGGCGTTTTGGCTTTATTCTTTGCTGATTGTAATTCGCCTGTTGTCGCTTTATCTTTTTATTTCTTTCCGGGACTGCGGCTGTGTGTATTCTTTATGCAGAGGCCGGGTGTAATACTTAATTGAGTAATAAAGCCCTTTATCTAAAAAAAAACGTCTGCGTTGTACGTGCCCTAACGTCGGACTGCATAACGTGTAACCTTCATTTCTCACGCCCGTGTCCAAGTTTTTCACAGTGTATGATGGCTCGAGGAGAAGTTGATAATTTTTCTTATGCAATTGATGCAATACGTACTGTCGTGAAGATATTATCGTCCATAGAGGTGTAGTCACGGCCTTCTTGATTTCCTTTGGGATGACCTGAAAGGGAGATGCCAGCTACTTGATTAGTCCAGCGATTTTGGTTTCAGCAATGGCAACAAACCTCTTTTGTTTATGCTAATGTCGACACTTGATAGTACACACCTGCACCACACCTTTCTGGCACATCATGGCTGCCCATTTTACGGACGTGATTCGAAAGGATTTTCTTCCTACTAATTTCTACGAATCTACCAAACATGCATATTAATATATACAATACAATGGATGCTTGGATATTTATAGAAGTACTACTAAATATAAATAATCCGTTGTTGCACGTGCATAGCGGAAATTGGCACTCAGCTTGACGTTAGATTCCTACACTTCTTTTTTTATGCTTAAGAGGATAAATTTTAAAATCTAGTTTAGAGGTACCAAAAAGAAAAATCTGGACATGAGTGAGGATATATGTGGCTGCCTGTCACATATATGCTTTCGTTGTTTCACGTCTTCCTCCCATGGAGGAGCATGTCGTCCTCCATCCAGAACTTTGGACTTGACAAGTCCCAAATGACCGCGACGGGTCGACTAGAAGCCAGATGACACGACGGCGATGGGGATGAAACTGAAATATCACTGGAGATCCACAAACTGCAGTACATTGCAGGTACTGGATGAGTGCCTGCGCAGTCCCAGTGTGGAAAATTTGTTAACCACTACATTACATGAGCCGTGTAAACTAGAAGTAAAACTACCATGGAAATTACCCATCATCAGCATAGCTTATAACAAATTCCTCTAACCTGCCTAACTGAACAGAACTGACAAGCAAAGAGGATGTCTTCATAGCTCTCTCCGAAGCAATGTTTGTCCGGGAAGAAAATTCTCTAACAATAACAATAAAATGAATATTCTGATCGGAGCAAACTTGATGACATTATACGACGAACATTTTTTATTTAAAACATGCCACGAGTAATTAGCATCAAAGCAAGTAACATCCGACATGTTACACATAGAAGGCTGTAAAGGAAAATGATCTCCACATTAATCACTAGCAAATGGAGGACAATTTTACTTTTAGACAGGACTTACGAGGATTCTTAATCATATAACAGAAATAACTTAGAAGCCAAAACGAAAAATTATTGAATACATTTCATGAAGAACCAAGTCTAGCATTGTAGTCGGATAAATTAGGCATGGCACCCAGGCAACCAACAAAATAATAAGGGCGCATGATGTTTTATAGAGCACGAATTTGATGCTAAATAGGCAGCATCCATGTGACAATAAAATGGGGTTAGAGCATGGCCTTCATGGTTAGTCTGAAATCGTAACGTATAGACTTGTGCTTGATCATCTCAACACCGCCGCAGCTGCAGCACCTCTCCACCTTGACTCCAGTCAAGACAACAAAGTCCTCAACTGGAATATCCATCATGACCTCCGGATCTGAAATGCCAGAGGAGCTCATATCCTCATCATCTGGAGTGCATGGGGGGCTCCACATGATCCTAATGTGCGTGGCGATGCAGAACATGCCAGAGCCCAGGTTAACCAGACACAGCTCATGGATCAACATCTTCTTGTTATCTTCCTCAGGGTACGTGTAGTCAAGATAATCCCAAGCATGCTGCGGCGGGGCAGCGTCCATGGCAGAGAGGTCAAAGGCGCATAGCCTGGGACTGGGAGAGGGGTTGCTGTAGTAGACTCCGAGGCCCAGCCAAAGCTTGATCTCAGGGGCGTACTCGGCTCTGCCTTGAAAGGGCAGCGCCCATTGGCCGACCTGTCTCCACGCGTGGCTCGCAGTGTCGAAGGCGTAGGTGCCGATGCCCTCCTCCATGGACGAGATGTAGATGGTGGCGCCGTCGTCGACCGCCGCGTAGCAGCAGTTCTGGATGGTTGGTCTTCGGAAAGAAGGAGGACCGCCGTGAGCGAGGAACGGCGGCCCCGGCAGAGTACGCCAGCACCAACGACCTTCATGGCGAGCGAGGACCTCGAAGCAGCTGTCGACTTCGGCGCCGCATGACAGGTCCATGATATAGAGCGAAGATCGGTCATCTTGGATCACGGGGAGGCTCATGCCGAAAGGGGGATTAAAACATTTGCGTGAATTCATTGGAGAGAGACCGTGAAGACGTCCCTGGCAGTATCATAGAGCGACGTCCTGCAGGAGTAGTCGGTAAACACGACGCCGTCTCTTCCGAGCAGAGAGAAGGACTCCATCCGCCGATTATGACCTGAGAATGAACCTGTTGTCGGATGGAAACTGAACACCGGCTCGGGCAAACGCTGTGTGATCAATGGTTCGTTCTTCCGCCTCTTCATCGTGTTTGGATCTTGTGCTGATGTCGCTGCTCCTCGTGCTCGTGCCGACGACGGGTAGAAGAGGTGCTTCATGGCGTCCAGGGCGGTGCAGCGAGTACATGCGGCGGTCCCAGTGTGCGTTATCAGATTCACAAACCTGCGATTCATACCTGAATCTGGTGAGCGCGCAGCGAGTTTGATGCACACGAAGAGGAAGCGGCGGCGCAGCGAGCACGACCAGACCGCCCGATGGAAGGGCATGTACATTGGGGTATTTTTCATCCAATCTGGCCCTTTTAGCAAACTAAACACATATGTGGCCCTTTTGTGAAACTATTGACCAAATCTGGCCCCTGGTCTCGGCGCCAAATGGGCCGGCGCCGAAGTTGCAGGCGCCAAAATGGGCTGGCGCCGACCGGTTCGGCAGAGGCCCATTTTGGCGCCGAGCTGTACAACTTCGGCGCCGGCCCATTTGGCGCCGAGACCAGGGGCCAGATTTGAGCAATAGTTTCACAAAAGGGCCACATATGTGCTTAGTTTAGCCCAGGGGCCATTTTTGGCAAAAAAATACTACATTGGGAGACGCTTGCGTGGGTGCTTGAAGGAATAAAAATAAAAGTCGAGTAAATAGCTAAGCGTCGAAGCCTCCAACGCCGAGCGCTTCTGATAGCCACTTGCGGAATTAAAAAAAAGGCGAAAAGGTACGGTAGCGTCGTTCCTCTCCATCGTGAGACGCTTCCGGGAGCCGCTTGCGACACCGACAGTCCAACCCGATTCGTTCAGTCCTCACTCCTCACTGCCCCAGCTATCTCCGTGACTCCGTCGACGACGGCCGCCCCGTGACCTGCCTCCACGCTGCTGAAATCCCTTGAGCAGGCCGACGTTTGATCCAGCCGGCAGCGAGACCGTGATGTTCGCTACTCCTCCTTTCGTTCCTGGGGGAGACCGCTGGCGTGGATCCCCAACTCCTCAGCGCCACCGTGGATCCCTGGAGGAGCCCGCGTGTGTGACCGACGGCTGTGGACAGCTGCGCGCGAGGAACCTCAGTGGTGGACGGCCGTGCGCTGAATCGGGTTAGTAGTACAGACTGGACCATGAATTGTAGCTTGCATGCATCATGCCCTCTGTGTTACCGCTAGTTTGGAGAAACGAGTCAATCTGGGCTTGTATGTCCTATATGCTGGTTGAATTTTTGGCATGAGATGAGAGGAAAAACGCTACAAAGAAATATGTTATTATTTTTGCAATAATGCTACACCTACGGGAAGATCTTACGGAAAAGCTCTTACGGGATGACGTGTGGTCCGACGTGGAGGCCACGATCGATCACTGGCACTACGGGAATCTGCCCAGACGCCGACGGCCGGAAACCGTCGGAGTAGAGCTGAAGGCCGTCGGCGTAGCCATAGCCCGACGGTGGCCGTCGGCGTAGCGGCCCGTCGACGTACCAACCTGGCCGTCGGCGCACGTGGTGGTGGGATCCACAAGACGGCATCCAGCCGTTCCGTCAGTCCACCATGCGCCGACGACATTGCCGTCGGCGTACACATACGGAAAAAGTCAAAAAAAAAAAACTGAGCCATGGCCGCCGGATCACCGGCACCGGCCGGCCGAGCCTACCACCTCACCGACAGAGGCCATGGTGAGGGAGGCCACGACCAGCACAGGCCACGGCCGAGCGGCGGGCAGCAGAGCACAAAAAAAACTGCGGCACGGCGAGGTTAAGAACGAGCACGACGAGGTTGATGGCGAGCACGGCGAGGTTGATGGCGAGCACGGCCTGCAGGAAGGGCGAGGTAGAAGTAGGCGCACGCCTCGACGCGCCAGTTGTCCCGCCCCGTCCTCCGGCAGCAGCACCGTGGCCTGCAGCGTGGCCTCGAAGTCGGCGAGCCTGGCGCGTCCGCAGCAACGGAGGTGAACAAGTGGCGGAGAGGAACTAGTCGGTGTCGGCAGCGGCGTCGTCGTCGTCGACGGCGTCGGCCGAGGCTGGCTGCGACGACCCACGACACCGGCACGAGCTCGGTCGCGCGGCCACGAGCTCTCGCGAGGAGCTCTGCGCGTCGCGAAGACCTCCTCGAGCTCGTACGCCGCGGAGCTCCAGCATCTGGACCTTGGCGCGATTGGAGGTCGCCGCCGACCTCCTTGGGCTGCGCTGCGGCTGCTGCACCCAGCGCCGGAGCTGCAGTTGGATCGGAAAGGGTGGAGTCGAGATGGGAACGACAAGGACGGAGCGAGAGGATAAGAGGGGATCGGAGAAAATTATTTTGTTTTTGTTTTTGTTTTTGACCAGCGGTCCAACCTCCAATCAGAAGCGGATCGTGTGATGTCGTTGGTTTGCACAGATCAACCATCCAACGCCTCAGAATCGTAATCCACGTGAAACACTTTCTAGCCAATCAAAACGCCTAGTTTGTTTGCTTTTATCATTATCTTTTTCTTTGATTATGTAGAAGTGACTATTGCATAAAAGAATTCTTGTGTACTACCATATTTCTTTTACTTGCTTCACGTAAAAGTCATTTTCGACACTTAGAAAATGTAAAATGATACTTATATAAATAATTTGAAAAAACTCAATTCGTCAACATTGTTGCCCATATCAAAATACACCTATTTGCCAAATATGAGGACTTTATCACAAACTATGCCTTCGAAATGGTCATATCTTGGTCGTTTGGCATGAAACTTCTACATGTTATAGACGATAGACATTTTTGTGAAGCATTCTTTTGAAACATTTGTCAAAATTCAAGTTTATTATTTTATATATCAACTACTACACATAAATGGGCTCCATGCCAAAGGATTTCATTTTTTAGTAACCTTTCACTTTCTTTGATTATTTTGAAAAAAAGGTCAAAATAGCCACAATGGCTATTCGTCGAAAAAGGTCGAATTTTTCAGAACTATCGATGGTTCTGTGATATAATCACTTCTGTGACTAGTAGTACTTCTGTATTTTGCTAAGTCTGAAGTATATAATATATATTTAATTGGTATTTGTTCGTGGTAGTTGCTTTAAATATAAGAAGTAAATTTGGTTTGTGTTTTGACAGGAACAATTGGGACGACAAACATTGGCATGACCAGCGAACGCAACAGGATCTGTATTCATGTCTCTTATCTACACGATTGAAGACTTATTAGAAAATGAAGTACACATACTGATAGGTAACCAGCAAAAAATATGTACAGCATCGATATGTACATTTCATATACTACTCCCTCCTGTCCATTTTATGTGTCATAGGATTTCAACTGTGGTATATAGTAAAACTTCCATGTATAGCTAGCGACACTTAATTAGGATTAGGGGGAGCAGGATTAATTGTCATAAACATTGATTGATCCATCATCCAGATGTAATTGATGGTACCATGAACGAGTTCCTACATTTTTTTTTGAAACAAAACGGGCAATTCGCCTCATTTTATTAAAAAAAAGTATAGGGAATTGGTCGGTTCATTTGCGGGGAACCGGCCTAAAACTGTTACAACAGCGATACACCAATGTCGTCATGGAGCACGACCACATTGTGCACCCGACCAACCTGGCCACCCACACGGAGCACACACGCCGCCTAGAAGACAGACCATCGTCGAGGTTGCAATTTGGCGTCATCGCCATCACACCTCCACGAGGCAGCGACTCCGACTTCACCTTCCGTGACCAAAAACCAAGCCCTCATCGCAAGCACCGCCGGTCCATGCCGGCCCATGCCAAGTCGACCCAAAGCGTCGAGAAACTTAGTAGAGAGAAAGTAATTTCGGTGAAGCCGATCACACGCCGGATCAAGATCTTGCACATTTCAAACATCCAACACACTTGTTAACATATGGTATGAAATCACCTAGGATTTTGTGGGGTTCCGACGCTCCGGAGCCCCGCTTTGGTGAAACCCTACACCCGTTGGAAAAAAGTTAAAGTTCTCGTGACAATTAGATGGGTGATTTCGCAACATGTTTTTGATACTTGCTTCATAAATGTAGGAAATATGCTCAAGAGGCAATCATAGAGATGATGATATTTCAATGTATCCATGATTTATAATGTGCCTTGAATAATGTCTTGTATTGATTGGCGAGTTGAGGACTTGTTTGTGAAACTCATTACTTGTATGGTTATTCTAAATATGTCCCTAGTCGGAGTTCATGTGAGGACACACTTGAATATTAGACTAGCACATGTATTAGTAGATGACTATGTTTCACAAGTCATAGACATGGAGATGTCAAACTAATAACGTGGACTTATGTTGTGAACATAGAGTTGGGATGACCCACCTTGAGACAATGAAGCAAACGTTCACAGCTCTCTCTCTACACAATGTGTTTGCTTTATCCCTAGACCTGAGATTGTCGTATGTACTTGAGATGTGAATTGACCTACTTTGGGGCTATCCAATGCTACACCGTGAAAGGGTAGCCATAAAGGTAGCTTACGGGTTTGTCATGAAACATGCTGCAAGGCATAGGCAGTCAAGATGGGATTTGCCCCTCTCTGCATGAGAGAGATATTTCTCTGGGCCCCTCGAGTGATCGGATCCAGAAATGCATGTTCGTGCTATATAAGGTTAATGGTTAACCCACTAGTAGGAAAACAGCTATCAGTGGCGCACAAAATTAGGATTCTGTGGCGCACCCCCAGAATTGCTGGGTGCGCCACAGAATCCTCGCCACTAATTTTTTTTTCTGTGGCGCACCATGGGCGTGCGCCTTCTGTGGCACACCTGGCCTGGTGCGCCACAGAAATCCACATTTCTGTGGCGCACCTGGCTGGTGCGCCACAGAATTCTGAAAAAATTCAAAAACTGCAAAAAATCAAAATATGAAATAATATGAAAAATCCTAATTATTGGAATTATTTTCAGATTTTTTGAATTTTTTGAACTGATACCTTCTGTGGCGCACCATGGGCGTGCGCCTTCTGTGGCACACCTGGCCTGGTGCGCCACAGAAATCCACATTTCTGTGGCGCACCTGGCTGGTGCGCCACAGAATTCTGAAAAAATTCAAAAACTGCAAAAAAAAAAAAAAAAGTTTCAGAAAAATCAAAATATGAAATAATATGAAAAATCCTAATTATTGGAATTATTTTCAGATTTTTTGAATTTTTTGAACTGATACCTTCCCGCTAGGTCAACCATCCTCAAATTGCTCCAGCCCTAGCACGTTTAACTTCTAAGTTCCACCCACTTCACCTACCCTTGTGCTACTCAAGTTCTTATTGATATATATATATCATATGAATCCTCTTTAGTCTTCTATGTGTATATGTTATGTATATGTTATAAACGTGTGTTTTTAAATTTCAGATTTTTCAAAAGCTTCTAAACTTTCAAAAGGAGATTCAAAAGTTTCAAAAGATTCAAAAAATTTCAAAAAATCCAAAAAATCCAAAAAATTCAAAAAAAATCTAAAAAATCTAAAAAATCCAAGAAAAATAAAACAAACCCAAAAAAAATAAAAAAAGTCAAGAAAAGTCAACAATCTTCTTTGTTATACATTTCTGTGTCTTTTTGTAATTTTTTTAATTTTTTTGAATTTTTTGAATTGTTTTTGATTTTGCTGCGAAAAATCGTCTGTTTGAAATAACTTTTTTTCTTTTGGAATTTGAGGAATCTGTGAATTGCTGACCGGGTAAACCCGTTTCCTCTAGTTTTTTTTTGATATATTAAACGCGTTTTTTCGACGTCGTATGCAAAAGTTATGGCCGTTACAAGATTTCTTTTTCATTTGTTGCAGAAAAGGTCAAAATTCATATTTCAAAATTTCTATACCTACTAGACACTCATACCTAACTACATGTCAAAGGATTTTATTTATTGAAATTTTTATCATTTTCTTTTACTTCCTGGAAGACAAAAAAGGCGATCCACGGGAGGGGGGGGGGGAGGGTTGGGATTTGAAAAAAATAATTGGTGCGCCACAGAATGTAACCTTTCTGTGGCGCACCTGCATTCTGTGGCGCACATGCCAGGTGCGCCACAGAATTATTTTTTTCAAATTTTAACCCGCCCCCCGGATAACTTTCTGTGGCGCACCAAGCCTGGTGCACCACAGAAATATATTTCTGTGACGCACCAATTAAGGGTGCGCCACAGAATGTAACCTACCTATAAGGGTTTTCCCACCAGTGACCTAGTTTGGGATTCCGAATCACAGGATCGAGAAAGAGTGGTAAGCTAGAAGCTTGACCTAATATCGTGAGGCAAAGGGAATGGCATAAACATTGTGATGGTTCGTCCGATACGATCTTTATGCGCGTTAGGGAGTTGGCACGTTTTGCTAGAAGCCGCTACCAACTATTGGATGAGTAAGTGTACTCGTGCCATGACTAAACGTGCATGAACCTATAGGGTCACACACTTAAGGTTGTGCAGGCATAATTCGGATTGGATCCGAGTTGGGCTGAAATAGACTCCAGGATGGGCTTCAGTTGAGGCAGCCCAATATGGGGAGGTCTATATAAGGAGAGGAGGCTGGACGTTTTAGGGTTGCCCATTTTCCGCACCAAATCCACCCAGCCACCGTCTCCCCACGCCCTTGCCGCCGCGCGGACCTAGCAGTCCGGCGAGCGGTGCCTCCATGCCGTACGTGTGGATATCGATAGAGGTGCTACACTTGGAGCACTTGGACGAGCCGCCGAGAGGAGCTGTTCGTGGGAGCTGTTCGTGGGAGCGACTGGATCGGAGAGGATTGTACGTCTACCCTGCCCCGACTCGCTTCACCGACTTCGGCACGGCACAGCGCGTCTAGTGGTAATCCCGTGATCTATAACTGCAACAGTTCCTTGGTTGATGCGGTAGAAAATGTTGATTTTGCGCTAGCGTAGCCTACCCGTATCCCTACAGTAAAAAGGTAAGAAAATGGAAAATGATATTTGTAAAAACAAATTAATAATCCCGTGACAATTGATTGAAAGGAGCCAAAAAATTTAAATCTATCTACGATTATGTGACATAATAACTTCTCATGTACCTTAAAATAATATGCATCAACATAATACATATCTACACATTGTTAAAATGAATCGATCACACCGGAAACACTTTTAGAATGCACACAAAGCAATTTTGATATCTACACATTGTTTCAATTTTTTCTTCTAACATTACTAAATTCAAAACACGGATGATGGTAGTGTATTAATATGAATCGATCACACCGGAAACACTTTTAGAATAAATCAAGACATCATAAAAAAGGAAATGAGACAATTAATTTCAGTGGAAGAAAAGTAACAAGTAGTGACAGTATGCGGAAAAAAATGTTGTTGAGGAAAGTACGATGTACTACTGGATTGATATTTTTTTAGGGGGACTACTGGATTGATATTTTTTTTAGGGGGACTACTGGATTGATATTTCAGCCGTGGTGTATACTAGCCATCCAAGTTGTTTAGTCAACCGGCCCCCACTAAATCACTTAGAGTTAACAAAAAAAATCAGCCCAAGCCAACGATATGGACCAAGTTGAGCAAAGCCCAAATTCTAGTATGGACGCACGCAGCACATCTCTTCGTTTTCCTCTCTCTGCTAACTCCCGTTCAGAGCTCCAATGGCGCCGCCGCCAAAATCAGTCGCCCCCAACGCCCCCCGCGCCCCCTCCCCCCTCCCCCCACGCGGTCGTGCTTGCCTGGCCTTGCCTACACCGACGGTGGCCGTCGGACCAGCGAGACCTACGCCGACGACAAGTCTACGCCGACGGTGACCATCGGCGTCGCCGTCCTATGCCGACGGCATTCCCTACGCCGACGGCCAGGTGGGCGGGCTGTCTTCTTCGAGGTCTACGCCGACGGCCCCGACAAAAGGCCGTCGGCGCAGCCCGTGGCCGTCGGCGCATCTAGCCTTTCCTGTAGTGGGGGTAAAAATGGAAAGAGCGATTTGACGGAAAAAAACAGAAAAAATATTCCCCAAACCACGGAATCCTCGTCCCTTCTCACTGTGGCCGACGGCGGGTCGTATTGATCGGCGGCGCGAACGGCTAGGTGCGCCACCGAATCACTGTGCGGGGCCACCAAAAGGGAGCTCGCTACGTCGCGACGCGCTGCAACATGAACCCGGCACTCGTGCCGGCGGGAGGACCTCACCGCTCGCGCCGCCTAACTGTAGGAATTGCCGTTAGCCTAGCCATTTAAGGAAAAAAAAATGTCGCCATTCCCGGAAATAGCTCCTTGGTGATTCCGGTGACCATGCTCACCGGCAAGGTAGCAAGTAGCAACTCTCCTGCCTCATTGCGAGACGGAGCGAGCGGCGAGCACCCACTTCTCCCGTATAAATTTCATGAATCACGACGGCGACGACACACTAGCAGCCGCGGTGCTCCTGGGAGGGCGCCTCGTCCGCGGCGGCACGACCAGTGTGGCCGCAGCCCCCGAGGGATGGACCGAGATGAACAAGATGGCCGACGTCGGTGACTCGCCAGCGCTTCTCGGCTCGCGCTCCTGTATTTGTACGAGTAACTTGCCGTCTATCGATCTGTAGTCGGAGAGAGAAGGGACGTGCGAGCGAGAAGACTACGGGATGTTGTTGAGTCGTTTCTCGGGAGGGGCGCTTCCACGTTGGTCTTCCACGTCAGCACGTAAGCTTTTCCCGTAAAAGAATTCCCGTAGGTATAGCATTACTGTTTGACGCATAGAATCTGTTTGTACTACGTAAGTTGTGGAAAGTTTCCACCAGATCTGCTTGATCCGTTAATCTCTACTATATAATATAGATAAGCGACCGTGGTGATGGTACGTCGGTCGTTTTTCAGTTTAGTCCCTCGGAAATTGGAAATTCAATCCGCAGTCCACACTTATGCCCTGGCACCGGTACTGTTCGAGAGAGAGAGAGAAAACAGATCGAAGCACCTCCATCCATCCCCCACCCCTCTCGCGACTGCGAGGCGACTGAGGCACGCCCCTCGATCCCCTTCCTACTCTCTTGTGTGAGCGGCGGCGAGCGACGGAGGAGTAGGAGGCCAGGAGGACCAACGCCGTCGCCTCATCCTCATCCTTCAAGGGACCTTGCCGGGACGGACGGAATCTGAGCGAATCGTCCGTCGTCCCCGTGCCTCGCTGCTGCGTCAGATACCTAATCCAGTCGTAGGCCGCCGCTGATCCTTCCGTGGTCCACCGCCGATCAGCCCCCTCCGTCGGTCGCCGCTGGTACGTCCGTCGTCCACTGCCGATGCACTGATGTAACTTGCAGGTCAGTTCCATCCTCCCTTCTCTCTTCTCCCCATCACCCTCCTCCTCCCTTCTAGGAGTATGTTCTCCCAGTGGAGCGCCGGCACCCTACCCCTCCCCCCGTGACCTGAGCACGATTGGTGAGGCCGCCTCCAGCCAAACCTCCCCCTGTCTGGTGCCGCACTAGAGCAGAGAAGAACAGCCGCCAACTGCTCTCGTACTCCACTGATTTAGACTTGTGGTTTTTTTCCTTTGTGTTTCTTTCATCTGCGCAGCTCTCGTCCTGTAGGCAAGCTCCCAAAAGCAAAATTGTAAAGTCTGACAAATGTGATTAGTGCGTAGGACTAATGTTTGTAGTCGGCCGGCCGGAAATTTTTGTTTTGGTTAAACCTTTGCAGATGAGCCATCGTATTAGAAGTTACATGTGTGCTACTGGAAATTTTTGATTTGGTTAATCAAATAACCTTTGCAGATGAGCCATCGTATTACAAGTTACATGTGTGCTACGGGAAATTTCTGTTTTGGTTAATCAAATAACCTTTGCAGATGAACCATCGTATTGGAAGTTACATGTGTGCTACAGATTTTATTTCAGATCAGCAGTTAGTACTAATAGGCTACATGAAACGAGTAATTGGCTAGACTGCTAGAGGCGTTTTGCTTACTGTAACAGAAATTACCAAGTGAACTGAAGTATTCAGCTTAGAACAAATTATATTTGCTTCTCCCTTGTAGATTGATAGCCGCATGTTGTCCTGTTAGTTGATGGATGCTAGGCCAGGAGAGGGAATTAGTTGTTCAATTGCAGAGCAAACTGAACCTCATGCTTGGAGCCAGCTCCAGGATTGGATTAGGAGTACTAGCAGTAGCTTACCCGTTCGCTTTGAGAACAGTTTCTAAAATTGTATTACACACAGGTTTTGGACCGGCGAGACTTGGGCAATCCACCTATGGCGCCCCTGGTGGATGTGCAGGGGGAGAGCCTTGGGCGGGAGGAGCCTCAGGTGCATGTACACAGGACTCGCGCACGGCGTAGTGGAGGTCTGCAATGGAGCTGGTGAGGCTGGAGGCCGCATCGTGGCCAGCTCGGGTGTTCACCGGCGATACGCTATGCCAAGTTTCTGATGTAGTTTACAAAGTCAGTAGATTGACCTATGTGCTTTTGTGACAAGGGATTGATTGGAGCCAAACATGAGAGATGTAGCCGTTCCTTCTGGGAGTTAAGTACTCTAGAAATTATGATCTGGTAATAGCTGTAGCCATGCTTGCAGATATGTACATTGAGATACGCCTTACGCCAGGTACTTATGCTAAGATGATGTTTCTATGTTAGCAAATGATTCAATTAATGTGCATGCTTCCTGCATTTCAAGAGCACTCTATCACGTGCCTCCAATCTGTTTGCTTCTCTCAAGAAATTTTCAAACTTCCTCTGATTATTAAGTGTTTCTCCGATAAACCAGTACATGTGCATCAGAATCCTTTTTCTCATTTCTTCTGCAGCTAACGCTAACTTCAGCTATTTTGAGGTTATGCTATATGATAATATAAAGAAGATATTGTCAGGAGATTTTGCTAATTGCTAAATTTATCTTAATCACTATGCCACCGATAAATTACTCCTTTTCATCTCAATGCAAGATGTGAAAAGAACAAATATGGGCAAACTACACTAGAAACTCTTCACACTTTTGTTCATCAAATGAAATAGACATAACGATTAACACCCACATATCTCTTGTCGATCCCGTTGCAACGCACGGCCATTTAGCTAGTTATGGTTAATTCTGGTATGGATATGCTGTACAATTAGGAAAAAAAGGTTTCCTAGCGCCTGATGCTAGCGCCCATCGCTCCTCAATTCGGATCGAGCGAGCAATTAGCGTCGAAGCGCCCGACGCCTAGAGTTGAGTCGACGCAAACCAAAATCCCAGCCTCGTACGGGAATCGAACGTAACCGCTGGGAATTTCATCCTAGCGTCGCTCTTAGCGCCTCCCATTGTACGTGCCCGAACGGGGAGGTAGAAAAAAAAAACGAAAACGGATCAGTTACCATGTCGGCCCGGCCCGGCCCGGCCCAGCTCAGTTAAATCTGGAACAAGAAAACGGCGTACGTACGTGACCTAGATTATGGACGCTAGGTTAATACCGCAGGAAGAATCATCTCTCGATCGCAGCAGAGGAAGAATCATCAAGAGTACTCGATTCAGTCTACTCTGGAGAGGATGAATCGTCGGTTCTTTTTTTTTTTTGACATTGAATCGTCGGTTCTTGAACCTGATAGTGCAGGACATCAACACCCGCGTCAGCTCTCTCTCTACCTCGTCGACCCATGGCAGCACCTCTTCCGCCCGCAGTCAGCACTAGATCAACAAGAAGCATCAGATGCGAAACCAAAACGCGGATCGTCGACAGATCACCTGAAGCTGCATAAGCCACAGTTCAGATTTGAATCGAGTCCCCGTGTCAGCAAGCCGCCCGCGCATCCCTTCTTCTCCACTCTGCTGAAGCATCCACAAATCAGGTTTGAACCACCCATGAGGCACCCTTTCTTCTGCGCTCTCCTGAGAGAGAACAGCCTCCTGCTCACGGACTCCAACGGCCACGCCGACGAGAGCGCGTTCCTCTACGACGCCGACCTCAACTCGGAGATGGGCATCCACCCTCCGCACTTCCCCAAGGGACCAGACTGCGTCTGCTTCTCTGCGCCGCCGCCGCAGCGCAAGCTCGACACGCTGCGGAACTCACACTGCCTCTACGTCCTGGACCTGTCGCCGCCGCCCAACCCCTCCGGTGCGTCCTCGACCTTCGAGGTCCTCGCCAGCTCCTGCAATGATATGTGGTCCCAGCCCCACCTGAAACCCAACTACAGCAACTCCTTCTACTGGCGCACCCTTCCTCCGCCACCGTTTCACAATTGCTCCTCCGTGATGGTGGACGGCTCAACTGTTTTCGTATCCACCGTCGATAATGGCACCTACACATTCGATATTGATACCGACGTGTGGACTCGGGCGGCGACTGGGCGCTGCCCTTCTACGGCAAAGCAGAGCACGTTCCCGAGCTCGGCCTTTCTTTCGCCCTGCAGTCGTCGGCCGACAAGAGCCGCTTGTGCGCTTTCCACCCTGCCGGTACCGGGCTACCAACGTATACCGGGCTACCAACGTTGCAGCATGCCTTTGAGGATAATCTCGACCTGCCGGAGAAGTGGTCGCCCTACAAGCGCCGCCCGCTGAACCTGGGCTCGGGCAGCTTTTGCATCGTCTCGTTTTGTAAGACCCTGAAGCGGCGGGAGTTTGCTGTCCTCACTGGCGTAGAAGTGAAGCCGAGCAACGATGGTCAGCTCCGGATGATCAAGCACCTGTCTAAGCGTGTCAGCCTTGGATCTCATAGCATCATCAACTCTGTGCTCTGAACTGAACCTGCATGTTGAGATTGCTTAATTTACATATATTTTGTTAACTGCAAAGAGTTTGTTCTGTGGATCGGTCATATGATTTTTTATTTTATTGCAAGTGGTGAATTTTTCATATTTTTGTGAGTATTTTTTATTTGGCTAGGTGGACGCCCCGCTGCTGTTTTATCGGTCTTGAAATATTGTATTTCATCTGGCAGTTCTTGGTTGAATTATATTTGAACTTGCTTAAGTTCTGTATATTTGGTTAATAGCAAAGAGTTAATTCTGGGGATTGTATTTTATCACAAGTGGTCAATCATTAACATTTTTCTGAATGGAAAATGTTTTAACATATTATAGGATGTTGAGCTTTCTCCGGAATAGCTTTATGGGTACTTTTTAGCGTCGAATTAGCACCGCAGGTTTTTTTGTGGGGTAGCATCATATATATATTTTCGAAAATAGGTGAAAACATTAATCCCTTGGTCACCTTTTTGCAGTGTGTAGCATCGTCTGAAAAATACGAACATGCATGAGAGGGTGGGGATTCGAAGAAACTTCTTGTTGGCACTTCATACGTACAATTGTCTATTGGTTTACACATAGATCGAGTTATATGTTAGGCTAATACAATCTAGAATACTGTACCAAGATCCATAAAAAAAATATAACATGGAAAGGGACACATGTAAACAAATTATTCACGGATATATAATAATTTGTCTAGTAACATGATAGGTATACATAGGGGCTAATCCATTGTAATATAAGATTTTTATTAAACATGTCAATATGTTTAAAGTTGGATGTTCCGACAAACTACAGTTTTCTATTAGCACGAGAAAAATGTATTTGTGATGATAAATAGAATTATGTAAATATATATCATTACTAAAATATATATATGATATTATATTTAAGGATGCAACAATAAATGCGACATATATATAGTGGCAAGATGAGTTATGAAAGTTCAAAATTTAGTATAAATAAGTTAATACGATCTTTTTCATCTCGACCTAGGCCTTGAAAATGGTTTAGTCGGTTATGTAAGCTCACTGTTGATTAGCTTGTTCGACTCGACTCGACTTGTTCATGGAGTCGAGAGAATAAATTAGTTATTGACTAGTGAAGACTGATCGTGTTGTTTGAGCCGATCAACTCAATTTGGGATAGATAACTAAGATTCGCTCAGCCCACAGGAAGGTAAAATTGGAACCCTTGTGCACTTTCCAGACGTCAGACGTCCTCCCTCTGCTTGTTCTGCTAGTCCGGTGGATCAGCCCTTTTGCTAATGCTGCTCCTCGCCTACTCAACTTCCTCTCTTCCTATGTTAGTTGTAGAAAGCACCGGTAGCGAGTAACTTTTCCCCCTGCTCTCATTTACTTCTTTTGGGTTTTGATTTCTCCCCCGTTGGCTATAGTGTAATGTACTATGTAGTATATGGTATATGCAGCTATTAGTAGATGAGTACTATTTGTACTAGCTACTGCTGAAGTGATATCGACTAGTCCAGTAGTAGTCTAGAGTAGTAGTACCACACTCGGCTCGATTAGACGACTCGTAATCCTTACTACAGACACATTACATTTTATAATTTGTTCCACAGTTTAAGGCGTGTTAAGTGTCCAATCAATTTCCTTCCCAAAAATCTTTTTATCGTGTCGTCTACCTTGTAACCAATAAGCTAATGATATTCCAAGAAGTTCAGCACCGGCGCGGCCATAATCCAAGACTTACCTTTATCTTTGATTTTTTGCAATAGCCCTGACGGCATGGATTAGTTGAAATCGTTTGCATTTCTTCTGCTTCCATATTTCCCAAGTCATAAACGTGGTGGCTGATATGAGCCTCTTGAGGCAGGAGGTGGGTGTCTTGGAGATGGCGAGCCAATATTTCAACATTGTTCGTCAGTTGGACCCTACTATCTAATTCAAGGAAAGCCACAATAACGAGGAGGCTGCCACCACCAGCCAAATGCTCTTCGAATAATGACACTCAAATTGACCTTTCAATTTTCCCCACTAAGTATGCCACAACAATCCCAAAAACATTCTCGGTCTTATCTTGTCGAAGGCTTTGAGCGAGCCTTTTGTCAGCCTTGATTGTTGTTAACAGAAAGACAAATAGTGAAGTGAGAACTGATTTGAACAACTTAGAAGAGCCCGCGCGGGCGATGCCAAGAAACGGTTTGATCAATGAATGGCTGAGATTAACTAGTCGTGACCTTTCTAAAAAAAATAGGGGCAACACAAGGTATTTGATGGGCAGTTGAGTGATGACCAAAGATCAGTGTCCGTGCAATGGATGGGTGCAATTGTGCTCTTTGTCACATTATACATATAATCTTACATGATAAAAGTTATGATACATTTTGCTAAGTTGTACATTTCCATAACTGCAATTTACATGGCAGTTAGAAACATATATTTGACCACCACATTGACCAACATGTCTGCGTGTGTCAATACACGTCAGCATTTTATTGATGCAAAATCTTCCTTTGTACCTCGTCGAGCAGAAATTCACTTTGGCTCCTGAGATCCAGTGTTGTCTATATTTTAAAAATTCTAAAAAGTATATTTACAAGTTTCAGAAAAAGTTAAAAAATCCAGGATGTAGTCAAAGATGGATTCTACTAGCATCTAAATTCTAATGCGGAATTTCCTATATTGTGGGCTACACAAAAATAACAAAAATATATATAGTTTAGATATTTGAAAATTTGTATTCAGATACACACATTTGTCAATCTTGTAGCTCAGAGTATAAAGTATTTGAAACTGAAATTTTACACGTTTGTGAAATACATCATTAACAATATGTAGGATTTTGTTCAAAATTTAAAAATTTGTAAGCATGATTTTTAAATTTTCGTGAATGAACGAAGCACTAAAACCCTGGCCATTTGTCTTGTCAAAGTGGTCACGCTATTGTGTGTGTGTGTGTGTGGGGGGGGGGGGGGAGCAGACGTGGCTGCCTTGCATACCACATAAAGCATGCATATATGCTCGGAGAATATGATCACAACATCTTTTTTTCCTGGCCTGCTTCTCAAATTGTTTCTAACAATAACATTCCCTATACCAAGAGCAACATATGTTAAAATTTAAACTTGGATTTGATGGGGACCTCTTTAAAAAGAAGGCGCCCTTTAAAAATTAGAGTATGCTGCACATTTATGGTGCGCACACGATATTCTTTAGTAAAAGGCGAAAGAATAGTTCGCTTTGTGCTCACCACGCAGCTGCTTGAGTTTCAACTGGGCAAGGACCGACATATATGTAGCAGTATGGTCAGCTCAGCTCGCTCTAAGCGAGCGGTGTGGAACTATTTTTCTAACCTCTAACTTCTGCCTAAGAGCAAGTACAATAGAGTCTAATCAACAGGCTATAAGGGTGTACCACGTCAGCAAAAATCCAGCTGGAGAGGAGAGAAGGCAAGAAAGAGAATGAAGCGGGCGCTTCTGCTACCGCCCGGCTACAGCACGTGAAACGAGAGCGTGTCGCCGACTTGCAGCCTGGGGCTGACGCTAGAGCTGGCTCTATGTATTCGATTGGGTCTTGCATGCATGCACAGCCTACGATGTGCACACACAAGCTTTACTAATTAAATATTACATGGAGCCAACTAGTAGCTAGCTTATTGTATATACACCGGCTATTTAAGAGGACGGTTAAGTGACCTGGTAATCGTATGTAGCCGGCTGCCGGCTACATTACTGTCCTTGCTCTAAGCCAGTGACTCAGAGAGCGCTGCTTTGCAATAATCTCCCGCATGGACCTCCGCATCGGTAAAGCCTAAGAGCATCTCCACCGGGGGCTCCAAATTTGTGTCCGGCACTCCCCAATGGGGCTTCCATTGAGGGTGCCGGACATGTGTCCGTCCATATTTTTTACCGCGTCCACGTGGCGCACCCCAAACGTCCGCCCCCAAACGCGAGCAAATCATCGAACACCTTGCGGGCGGCGGATTTTATTAAACGAGATTTAACAAACTTACAATTTAAAATATAAACGAGATTTAACAAACAAAACTTAAACTACGCCGGTACCGGCTACACGCTACAGCGTCTAGCCAACCACTACACGCGCCGGCGGCGAGGAGAGATGCCGCTCCATGGCCTAGCGAAGGGGAAGAAGATGTGAACCAAGCGCCGGAATCATCAACAGACTTGCATGTCTCGATGATCCGGCGCGGGAAGTTTCATCTGCTATTCCCATCGGCTACGGCCTTTAGAAACGAAGCCTCGCCGTGGTTGAGGCTTCTGGTTTCGCGGCCGACGCGTGGTGGGATTTCATCTACCGCCTGGCCGCCTGATCGGAAGCCTCGCCGGCTTCACCTTGCGCCCCCTTCTCCGGTGGCAGCGGCGCTGCTGACCAAGATGCGCCTGCCGTTTCTATAGGCAGATCGGGCAGCTCGGGGTCGTCGTCATCCTCGGCTGCGTCGTCGTCGTCCGATGCAGACAACTCCGGCGTGGTTCCCGCGCGCCGGTAGGGAGGAAGTCGCCGCCACAGCGTGCCTCGTACTCCGCGTCCACCACGGCGTGCCAGTAGGGCGCCGAGATGGAGTACTTGGGGTCGATCTTCTGCTCGTACGGCATCGCCTGCCACTTCCGCATGATGAAGCCGACGCGCTCCTTGCCGCTGAGCCGCGGCGCCACCACTACAAGAAATATGTCAACTTGTGACCTTTTGTCAGTGACCCTGAAAAAATTGGTCATAGATCTGTGACCATTTCGAACGAATTGGTCGTATGCTGTTTGGGAGGGTCCAAACCTGTAAACATAACGACCATTTTGGCCAGAAAGGTCACAGTCTCCTTAAACGAATTGGTCATAATACAAACATCACTAGTTTGCTTCCCTATTCTTGCCCGATTGCGACCAATTTAAATGGTCATGACGTGCCACATCACAAATTTCGCCTATGTGTCATGCCTACTTGTCATTTTCAATCGTGCCACATCACAAATTTCGCCTATGTGTCATGTCTACTTCTCATTTTCGCTTACGTGTACCACTGACACGTAGGCAGCAGGCCACACCGACCTGACAGTTGGGACACGCGCTGAGAGGAGGGGAAACGAGACTGACATGTAGAACCCATGCCACGAAGGACCGACCTGACAGTTGGGACACAGGTAGGGATGTAAGTGGCAGCGGCACCTACTGGACCCACATACGCCGCCAACGAAAAATACGTAAATGGCCTTTGCGGCCAGCCGTTACAACTAAGTGGCTATTGCGGCAGAATCGCATAGTCCAGCGGCGCCAGCGGCGCAACAAATCGCGCGATGAAACACTGGCGTGTTGGACGGACGCAGTGAACGAGTACGTCCTCGACTATGTGAGCGCGGTCTGTGCTAGTCTCGAATTATATCTTGCTTTTTTTTTTTTGAACAAAAAAAACTCCGGCCGAGTGTATACCTATGCGTACATGCATTTTCGTACGTGTGTGTGGACGGATCGCATGCTCTGTTACAGCAAGGAATGGCATGCATGAGCTAACCGGGTGTGGCTTCGTGAATATCATCCTGAGACACGGGCTGAGAGGAGGGCAAACGAGACTGACATTTAGGCCACGTAGGACTCAGGAGCTCCGTCCGTGATGAATAATAAATCAGCAAAATAGAGCTCCCAGGAATCGAACTCGCGAACACATTCCCCGCACTTGCGACTTCTACCACCAGGCCACGATTACGGTCATGTTATACGGGCGCACTCGGTGGTTTTAAGCACACATTGTACGCTGGGCCTGGGCCTCGGTGGGCGGAGGCCTATTTTTCTTTTAACTTTTTCAATTCGGGGGGTGTTCCGAGCGGGCTGGTACGGTGAGTAGAATGGGCCGGTCGGCCTGGTTCGGACGCGCTGTTGGACTGGGCCGGCTCGGGCTCGGCTGTTTTTTTTTCTATTTATTCTTTTCTGTTTTCTTTTATAACTTTTGATTTTGAACTCCAATTTCAACCAAATAAATTTTGTAAGTTTTGTAAATATGTCCTCTGTCATTATGGAATATTAGGGAAAAAATTAGTCAAAATAGAATACAAAATACTCCTAAACTTATATATTGCTTTATATAGGGTTTTAAAGAATTTGAAATAAAATTTTGGGATTATTCGTTTAAATTCAAATGCAAGATTAAAAATGCAGGGTTTCAAAATTATGACATGATGAAATTGAAACATTCAATTTTAAAATTTGGGTTTTAAAATTATGCCATGATTTGTTTTGAGTGTCTTGTGCCGATTTCAAAAGGCGGTCAAAACGACGGACATGGCCGTTCGTAGCTAGGTGTTGAATCTTCAGAAACTCTTGGTGTATCTCGGAAATAGCTACTTGTATACCTAAAAATTATTTGACCCGCTTCTAGTTCAAATCATGAGCAAAATACAAGACACTTGTAGTTCAAATTTGACCCGCTTCCAACCGAATCAACAGAAATTTATCTTTTTAACGACAGGTGGATGCAAACATTTGAATGGCAAATTTCTGGGAACACGTTTTCAATAAAACTTATGAATGGCAAGTTTATATTTTTTTTATGGTAACTAGGTCACATGTCATGACGCTACGCGAAGGTTTTCCATTATTTTGATTTTTTTTGAATTTCGTATGCTTGTTTGAAAATCTAGTCAAAGTCTTGGTCATTACCGTTCGTGTGTAGTGATTGAATCATGCAAATATTTTTGCGTATCTATGATGAAATGACTAGTTGTGAACCTAGAAATGAAATTCCTGAAAAATAACGGGCAAGATATATAGCACTTGTAGTTCAAATTTTAGCCATTTCCAGCAGAATCGGCAGGAAACCGTTTAATTGACCGGAAAATGGTAGAGAACACAGAAATGAATACCTTTTGGTGATTGTACATAGAATGATATCTACTATGTGAACAATTTTTATCGGTTCTATTTTGGACGACACTCTCGGTAGCCGCTTCACAAAAAGTCGGGCTATTAGCACTTAAAAAATGAAAAGTGGATTTTTTTGTGAAACATGTCGAAATCGCTGGTCGGCAACATTGTTTGTCATGTCACAATGCACACATGTGCCAAATTCGGGCACATTTCGACAAACTATGTCATGAATGTGGCCAAAACACTGCTTGCTAGTGTTGAAAGCTATGAATGTCTATACATGATAGCAAGTTTCTGGGAACACGTTTTCAATAAAACTTCTGAATTGCAAGTTTATATTTTTTTATGGTAACTAGGTCACATTTCATGACGCTACGCGAAGGTTTTCTATTATTTTGATTTTTTTTGAATTTTGTATGCTTGTTTGAAAATCTAGTCAAAGTCTCGGTCATGACCGTTCATGTGTAATGATTGAATCATGCAAATGTTTTTGTGTATCTATGATGAAATGACTAGTTGTGAACCTAGAAATGAAATTCCTGAAAAATAATGAGCAAGATATATAGCACTTGTAGTTCAAATTTTAGCCATTTCCAGCAGAATCGGCAGGAAACCGTTTAATTGACCGGAAAATGGTAAAAAGCTCAGAAATGAATACTTTTTGGTGATTGTACATAGAATGATATCTACTATGTGAACAATTTTTATCGGTTCTATTTTGGACGACACTCTCGGTAGCCGCTTCACAAAAAGTCGGGCTATTAGCACTTAAAAAATGAAAAGTGAATTTTTTTGTGAAACATGTCGAAATCGCTAGTCGGCAACATTGTTTGTCATGTCACAATGCACACATGTGCCAAATTCGGGCACATTTCGACAAACTATGTCATGAATGTGGCCAAAACACTGCTTGCTAGTGTTGAAAGCTATGAATGTCTCTACATGATAGCAAGTTTCTGGGAACACGTTTTCAATAAAACTTTTGAATTGCAAGTTTATATTTTTTTATGGTAACTAGGTCACATGTCATGACGCTACGCGAAGGTTTTCTATTATTTTGAATTTTTTGACTTTTGTATGCTTGTTTGAAAATCTAGTCGAAGTCTCGGTCATGACCGTTCGTGTGTAATGATTGAATCATGCAAATGTTTTTGTGTATCTATGATGAAATGACTAGTTGTGAACCTAGAAATGAAATTCCAGAAAAATAACGAGCAAGATATATAGCACTTGTAGTTCAAATTTTAGCCATTTCCAGCAGAATCGGCAGGAAACCGTTTAATTGACCGGAAAATGGTAAAAAGCTCAGAAATGAATACTTTTTGGTGATTGTACATAGAATCATATCTACTATGTGAAAAATTTTATCGGTTCCATTTTGGACGACACTCTCGGTAACCGCTTCACAAAAAGTCGGGCTATTAGCACTTAAAAAATGAAAAGTGTATTTTTTTCTGAAACATGTCGAAATCGTTGGTCGGCAACATTGTTTGTCATGCCACAATGCACACATGTGCTAAATTCGGGCATATTTCGAGAAACTATGTCATGAATGTGGCCAAAATACTGCTTTTTAGTCTTGAAAGTTATGAATGTCTATACATGATAGCATGTTTCTGGGAACAAGTTTTCAATAAAACTTCTGAATTGCCAGTTTATATTTTTTTATGATTACTAGGTCACATTTCATGACGTTACATGAAGGTTTTCCATTATTTTGATTTTTTTTGAGTTTTGTATGCCGATTTCACAATACGGTCAAAACGACTGACATGCCCGTTCGTTGCTAGGGGTTGAATCTAGTGAAACTATTGTTATATCTCTGATAAAAAAGATACTCGTGTATCCAAAAGTGATTTAAAAAAAAAATCATGAGCAAACCACGAGGCAGCTGTAGTTCAAATTTGACCCGCTTCCAGCTACATCGACAAAAGTTTGTCTTTTTGACAAGAGATAGATGGAAACATTTAACAAACAACTATTTGGTTATTTGTAAATAACGTTTGGGATTATATTTTTAAAAATTTATGTGGTCCAAATTTACAACAAATATTTCATAGGTGCTTCACAAACTCTCTGTTTTTAGCACTTAGAAACCATTTTAAATGCCAACATTTTTCGAACCAATCAGAACTCAGAGCCACTCTGCCCACGGATCACCCCCCACTTCCCACTGTAGCCGATTTGAGCTGTCCATGGTTTTGATCCAACGGCTCTGTCTCACTTCTCCTAACGACAAGAGAGGAAAGACAGCACCTCTTCCGTAACCTAGCCCTAGAAATCACCCTCCCACCCACCAGCCGCCGCACTCACCCACCCACCAACCCCCTTCCTTCTCTCTCCCTCTCCCTCGATTCAGATCGACGGCGCCGCCGCCGCCGCCCCCTTCTTACCCACCCCCTCGCCACCCTCGACGCCAGATCCGCCACCCTCGACGCCAGATCCGCAGCCCACCGTGCTCTCGCGGAATCCCATCGATCCGCGGCCGACAACGCCGGATCTGCCGTCCTGGCCGCACGTCCTGCGCTGCAGTGATGGGCGGCTCCGACTCCTCCGGCTGCGCGTTCGTCTTCGAGCAGTCGCTCATCTGCAGGTCGAGCCAGCGCGAGTCTCTTCCTATCTTTCTTTCTGAACCGCAAGCATCTCTCAAATCATGATTCGTCCTGGACATGTCTTCCGATTGGTGTAGGGAAGGAGCACGGTGCAACCCGCCATGGCCGTCGCCGCGTCCGATCTGGAGTGCAAGGCGACGGAGGCCTTCGTCCATGATGATTTCGAGCTAACCGACGAGCTCTACGACGACCGAGCCAAGGCGCACATCAAGGAGTGGTGCCCAGCACGTATCCATCGTGTCCAACCTCGTCCACCCGAGGCTCACCGCCGACGGCCGCGTCCTCTCCAGATTCACCCTCATCCTGTGCATCTACCACGCCATCGTCTACAACACGACCCTCCCCGTCTCCAGGATCGCGCTCCGTCACGCAGATAGGTCGCAGGTCCGTCTCCTCCGCCAGATCCCCTTTTGTTCATATTTCTGCTAGCTTTGCCTCGATGTGCCCATGCCGGTATGTTTTCATTGTGGAGGAGTCAAATATGTTTCGTGCTTAGGGTTATAATCTTGGCTTGCAAGGATTGTTCAGTTCTGTCATTGCGTTGTGTTGGTGTTAAGAATTCTTGTTAGGCATTATGTCTTATGCACCTCTGTCTTATGCACCTCTAACTAAGCCAACCTATTTCAGGAATCTTGTACTATTTTCAGAAATATTGCCTCTGTTTTGTTGTATGCGTATCTCATTTTAGGCATATACGTTGCTTGACCTATTCGTAGATTCATTGATACAAACCATTTCTTTGTTAATGTTGGATACATTAATTTGCTTCTAATGTGCTTCGCTAGATGCAGCTGCAGTTAATTAGTATGGTTCAGATTATTTCTCATGCCCTCTCATGCCCGTCCAGGAATGAAGATGGACAAGTACCTGGAACAAGCGTGGCCTGATGTAAGTCACCTCCTTCTCCACCTCCTTCCACAGTGACAGAGGCAAGGAACTCCAGCGTGCCCTCATACTTCGCTTGCTAGATAGCCTTGTTAATTTGGGCCTTTTTTGTGTGCCCTTAAGGGTTCAACCTACCCGTGCTGCTGCGTTCTTGCCTGAGTAAGATGGGAGTGTCAGTTCAGCGTCACTCATGTAGGAGGTAGATTAGCTGGATGGATGGTTCTTTGCATCGATACATACTTGTTTGAATGGTCAAGTGCTTGTCTCTGATGTATGAAACTTTAATTACACGCAATTGTCATGTCTGTAGTCCTCAGCATGGTCACTGAATATAAAATGAGTCCTGAAGTAGAATTCAAATTAAATGTATGAAGTTTCTGAATTTCGTTTTGGAGTTTATATATACTTACACTAGAAAATAGCAGCCCAGTGGTAGTTCATCTATGTGATGCTGATGTTTGTGAAAGACAACCAGATGCTGTTTGCAAAGGACAACTAATATTTGTATTGAAACTTCCTCATCTTAACACGCCGCTTCGGCATCAAGCCGTCCCTGTCCCCTCCATCAAGGTTCTCTGCTCTCACTCGGTCATTCCCCCTCTCTTTCCAAATTGTGATGATAGTTGCCAACTTGCAAGAATCGAAGATCAGAAAATATTCTTAAACATGCTTGTATAGAATCTATAGTTCAATGTTGAGTCTGTTGTCCGTAGTTTAAGCCAGGAGCTGTTTAATTCCCGTACCCAGATCGTGCTCCTATGAGCTTCTGTTGCTGTGAGAATGTCCCCACTGATAATCTGTCTATTTATTGTGAACTTTTTGTTTGATTGTGGTAGTTCCATCACAGCATTGTTTGTTCTTTTGGAAATCAGTACATGTAAACTAACAATGATCTGTTGTTATGTGTGTATATTGCTGTGCTCTTTGTGAACTCGCTCTATGTAATGTCCAAAGATTGTCCAAGTCTCCATCTCATATCTCCTTGGTGCATGCGCAAGTGTACTCCCTTTTATCTGAGCAGCAGATTATGTATGTGTGTGTATATTGCTGTGCTCTTTGTGAACTCGCTCTATCTAATGTAGCGAGATGATTTCTATGCAACTAATGATAGTATCGGTAACAAAAAAACATGTTAATAATAGTGTCTTTGTCTGTGATGTGCAGGTTCTGCTGAGGATTCATCCTGCCGACGACTTCCGTCGCTTGCAGCCATGGCCCTGTTGATGTCCAAAGGTCTTGATGCTCTCCCCCAAAGCGATCTAGACACCGCCCTTCAAGAGATCGTCGACATCAGCACTGAAAGGTCTAAATTTTCTGTTTGGTCAAGCTCAAATCGATTGCTGCTGCCGTTTGTGTCTTTTGTGTTTGTATATTCCTTCTTCCAACTGGTATTGCAGTCCGTTAGGTATTAGTAAGCTACAGGTCAACACCGGGTTGTCTAGCTTGGTGCATGTATGTAGAGTGCAATGCTTGTTTCTTTATGTGGACTGTGCTATGCTTGCTCCATTTCGTTTTATTTTGACACGAGGGGGTCTATACATGGACCCTGTAGAATCTTCAACCGATGGTTTTTGCACAATTTCATCTTATTCTGGCACGTTTTGGTTTCCTGGCACTAGTATGTTTTTGTTATCAGAACTTGACCTCAGCTTATGTATGATGTTCATTTGATTTATCTAGCCTTAACAAGCTGTGTCCTTTAGTTCCGCTTCACATGTTACATCAATACAGAGCATTATTTGGTGGTAAAAACTACTGGCACCTTTTGGTTATTTGATGTGCCTGGTGCCATGTCATAACTCTTCTTTTGCTTATATTGAAGGCTATGAACTATGAACGCTGATGTGCTCAAGTGGTGAAAGGATGATCCGCTGACAAGAAGCCGAAGCAGTTGCGACTGATGAGAACGTGGAGGACATTAGCAAAGATGCTTCCAAGGATAGTACTGTTTATTTGAAATGAGGTGTACTATTTATTTGTCAACTCCCAGGTTCTGTTGCTCCCAGGTTCTGTTGCCTGTGTTAGAGTTTATGTGATAGAGAAGAGGCAACAGAATCATGAACTTGGCTCATGTGACATATTTTACACTTGTAGAGCCATTGTATGTTTGTTATATGATGTATCAGATTTATAGTTACTGTTATTTTAAGTATTATTTTTGTTTTCTGTCAGTTTGGTTTTAAATTTTAATGGCATTTTGAAATCATGATCCTGACAAATGGGACCCAGCTACCAGAACCCTAAATTTGGGACAGAACAGAGCCTGACAGTTGGGACCCACTTTACATCTGACATTTTGGACCCACCGACCAGAACCTGACAGTTGGGACCCATTTGCAAAAAAGAAAACAATTGTCACGGACCAAAAGTGAAAAGGCCGAAATAATGGGCTTGGCCCATGTAGTAGTTTGATAAGAATTAACAGGAAAAAATTCTCATTTGTTGGGCTCGGCCCATGTAAAGCAGAGAACTGGACTGGGCTGATTCTGCTATATGACCATTTAAATTGGTCACAATTTTGCCACGTCAGCCATGCCACGTTGGATCTGACGTGGATAGGTCAGATCGCCGGTGACCAAAACAAATGGTCATAAAATCTGTGACCATTGTTTTTGGTCACAATCGTCTATGACCAATCCCCAAAAAAGGTCACATATTGCCATTTGTGACGCTCATCTTTTGACCAATCGTTTTTCGTCACAAAAAGGTCATAAATGACAGTACATGACCATTTCTGTGACCAATATCGAGGGTCACAAGTTAGCATATTTCTTGTAGTGCACCGGCACGTTGACGGCGTTGCTCGTTCACCCTTCGGGTAGGGACGCGTCCCACTCCACCGGCACGCTGTGGCGGCTGCACAGCTACGCCGTCTCCAGCGACACGACGTACGGAGTTGCGTTGGCTGCCTCCTCGAGCCACCGCTCGCGTTCATACGCCCAGGCCATCTCCGCCTCCTCGTTGCGCCGACGGCGTTCCTCCATCTGCTCGCGGCGTCGCTGGCCGCGGCGCTCGCTTTCCGCCGAGAGGAAGTCGCGATGACGCCAGAGCTCGCGCTCCTCCGGCGTCTCGCGGTTGGCCGCCTTGCTTGGCGGCCGATCTGCTGGTAGCGAGTTGGGAGAGGGGAGAAGGGAGAAGCGGTGGTGTGGGGAGAGGAGGGCTGCGACGCGCCGGGTTTTAAAGGCGGCCGGAGGAGCGGGGTTGGGTGGCCTGCATTAACGCGGCCACCGGTTCGCCTGGCCACGCATTGACGCCGACGACGCGTGCGCAGGGCGTCGCCGCGGGCAGCCGCTGCGACTGCACGCGTCGCTTCCGTCTGCGCCATGGGAACGGGTGCGGCGTTATTGCGAGGCGTCGCTTCGCTATTGCGAGGCGTGATGACAAGCGAGCCGCCGTCTCGCCGCCTCGCCATTAAACGCGGCGCAACGGCCTCCTGCCAAGCCCAAGTTAACACGGGGCGGGGCGTTGTGCGTATGACGGGAGGGCCAGCTCTGTCAGAAGCATGTCCGCACCCATGTCCGGCACCCTCGAGGCCTCTTCAAGGGTGCCGGACACGATTTTGCTCGGGACGACCCTTTGGGGTGCCGCTGGTGGCTTTTGTAGGCGTCCAGACCCCCAATAAACCTTTGGGGGGGGGGGGGGGGTCATTTGGAGACCCCGGTGGAGATGCTCTATGGCCTGTTGGCTTGGGCTTGTAGCCGTCTCTACTATGCAAAGGAATCTTCGTAGGACCATAAAATTATTGTCACACGTTCTCAAAAAAAAAATGTCACACTTCCATTAAAAAAAACTGTGGCAGATCATAAAAAGGTTGACGAAGGTAGCCGTACACATAACTACTTCCTCCGTGCATAAATATAAGAAGTTTTAGCTATCCAACATGTTTTCTACATACATACTAATATGAGTACACATACACACTAAAATATGTCTACATACATCTAGATATATGTGAATGTGGACAAATGATAAAACATCTTATATTAAAAACGGAGGGAGTAGGATGCAAAGCGGCCCCCGATTCGCCCTGCCCCGAAGTCAGTCAGCTTAGCATGTTTTTACCGATTCGTTCAGTTTGCAGTACCCTTAATTTCCCGAGCTTATGCAGGACGTCCACTTGCATCCCTAGACATAACACATCTACCATGACTATGAGGCTATGCTAAGGTTTTCAGGCTAACCATAAAAATTGTATGTAAAGTTCTAATTTCACTGACAAATATCAGGAGGACAATTCCACTCAAAAAAAAAAGGTAACGCTAACATTGAAGAAACGAAGAACTGTTCGCTTCAGATTACCTAACTATATTAAGTTGGAGAGGATTCTCGCCTCCGCAGCGAGCCAGCGCACCGCGGCACTGTTTTACTGTGCCCCGCTACAGTGAAACAGTGCCGCGGGAGATCCAATCCGTCTGTTGCCGATCCAACGGCCCGCACGACAGGCCCGTGACGTTTTTGCAAAAACACCCCTCAAAAGTCAAAAAATAGCACCGCGCCCCAACCTTCTCACTGCGAAGGACTAAATAGCAATTTTAGGAAACAACGAGGACCTTTCTAGAAAAGCGTCACCACTTCCCCCCTCCCCTTCTCTCTCGCGCGCGACGCCGGGCTCGCCGCCGTCGCCGACGCTCACCGCCGCTGCTGCGGTCCTCCCCGCACAGATCGAAGCACACTGAGAGGTGCGCCGTCGCCGCCTCCACCTCCCGTCCGAGCGTCGCGCGACGGGACGCCGCGGCCGCGCGGGAATCGCCGCCGCCGCGACCGCTACCCTCCGCCGCGTTTCGACGTCGCCGGCGACGTCCCGGCGACCTAAAGGAGGCGGCGCCACCGCTCGCGAGCTCCCCGCGTCGAGCCGCGTCGGACGCGCCCAGGCGCGCATCCCAGCTCGCCGTCGCGCGCCTCCGGCGAGCTCGCCGCCGCCGCGGCAGAGCCCAGCCGCCGTTGACGTCAGCGTGACGCCGCAGCTGGCCTGGGCTTGCCAGCTGGGCCGCCTATTGGGCCGGGCTGGCTGCTGCGCAGCTGGCTCGGCCCTTTCTTCTTTTTTTCCCTCTTTTTTTTCCTCCTTCTTTTTAAACTCTAAAATTTAATTAAACTTAAAGTGCAGAATTCTCCCAAATTTCAATATATTCAAAACTAAACAAATTTTGACGTACATAATTTCAAATTTGAAATTTCCATACCACGGTGTTCCCACTGAAATTTAAACAAAATTTTAATTGGGCAAGTTGTAATTAGGCAAGGTGTAAACATTTCCTACATTTCAGTACACCGAAACCCAACCAAATTTTAATGTGGACATTTCCAAATTTGAGTTTTCCATACGACGGTATTTTAAACTCTAAAATTTAATTAAATTTAAATTGCAAAATTCTCCCAATTTCAATATGCTCAAAACTAAACAAATTTTGACGCACATATTTCCAAACTTGAATTTTCCATACCACGGTGTTCCCACTGAAATTTAAACAAATTTTTAATTAGGCAAGATGTAAATTTTTTCTAAATTTTAATGTGGACATTTCCAAATTTGAGTTTTCCACACAACGGTATTTACAAATATTACCAACATATCAACATGTCTAATTAGGCAAGGTGCAATTAGGCAAGGTGTAATTTTTTTCTAAATTCCAGTAAATTTTGACGCACATATTTCAAAACTTGAATTTCCCATACCACGGTGTTCCCACTGAAATTTAAACAAAATTTTAATTGGGCAAGGTGCAATTAGGCAAGGTGTAAATATTTTCTACATTTCAGTACACCGAAACCCAACCAAATTTTAATGGGGACATTTCCAAATTTGAGTTTTCCACACAACGGTATTTACAAATATTACCAACATATCAACATGTCTAATTAGGCAAGGTGCAATTAGGCAAGGTGTAAATTTTTTCTAAATTCCAGTAAATTTTGACGCACATATTTCAAAACTTGAATTTCCCATACCACGGTGTTCCCACTGAAATTTAAACAAATTTTTAATTGGGCAAGGTGCAATTAGGCAAGGTGTAAATATTTTCTACATTTCAGTACACCGAAACCCAACCAAATTTTAATGGGGACATTTCCAAATTTGAGTTTTCCACACGACGGTATTTCAAACTCTGAAATTTAATTAAATTTAAAGTGCAAAATTCTCCCAAATTTCAATATATTCAAAACTAAACAAATTTTGACGCACATATTTCCAAACTTAAATTTTCCATACCACGGTGTTCCCACTGAAATTTAAACAGATTTTTAATTAGGCAAGGTGTAAACATTTTCTAAATTTCAGTACACCGAAACAACTACTTTTCGAAATCTATACAATTTTCAAACACGAACTCTCTTTGCATACCAACGATTCTCAAATCTACACAATTTATAAATGTCGACATTTTCAAATTAGAATTTTACAACACGGGTGCGGCGTGCCGCCGCACCAAATTTACCTAGTTATGGATTAAGCAAACGGAGAGAAAAACATCAGTACAGTACATGGAGGACCAGTATATTAACTGTTTCACACAGCAAAACATTCAGAAATGATAATGACCGAAAGTTCCCGAAGCTCCAGTAATACAGTCTACACCTATTCTGATTTTGAGCTACATCATACACTCGGTAGAAAAGAGGGTTTACAAAACTGACAAGTGATAGAGCAGCCTATCTATCATCTCGGTGCCGCCTTTCCCTGTGCCTGCTCGCCTCGTGGTGTCCACTGTCTTCTCTTCTATGTCTGTCGGTATCAGGGCTCCGAACCCTGCGGTCATGTCCGTCTCTCTTGTGACGATCGCCCTTTCCATGTTCATCATCTTCCCTGTGGCACTGCTCGCCGTCGGGCTTATCCCGGTCATGCCGACCAACTCCTGATCTTCGCTTGTAGTCCTGATCATCATCACCATCCCTGTTTCTGCTCCTGCTCTGGTGCTTGCTGTGGTCACGGTCATCGTGCCTGCCAGAGCTTCGGTCACCAGGTCGGTTGTAACTGGGGTACTCATCTTGCCTCCGCCCCCCTCGGCCTCGGCTCAGATCATCTTCTTTACCCTGCCTGCTTCCTTTCTCGTCACTCTGAGCTCTCTCCCGGCTGTTGCGATCGCCGCGAGGTGGTAGCTCTGATCTTCGGTCATCTACTTTTTGAACCTTTCTTCGGTCAGTTTTCTGATGAGCAGCATCATCCTCAAAGACCATATCGTAACTGCCACATGGGAGTAAATTGTCAGAGCATGTAACAACGATGTAAAAAAAATTATGTAAGAAAGGAGATGGAGACTGACCTTCGACGGTTATTCACGCCTCGCTGAGTGTTTTCCTCTTTCAGAACATAGTTTGGGCCTTTAGTTTTCTGCTCACCATCTTGGTCACAATCTCGGGCGATGTGATTTGGAGCGCCACACTTGAAGCACCCATCTGCAATAAGAAATAACAGTATCATATATTTTTCCGTTTGAGAGTTTCTAGAAGATGCTTGAACAAGAAAAATGAAGATGACGGGCAAATGTATCAAAACTGGAGCCACGCTTAAGTGAGTCTAAGGAGAACTTGTGATACTTTTCTGAGTTTGAATGTGGGACCCAGTTGGCGGCGAAAGAATATTGCCATATGTGCAGCTATACACCAAACAGGTGACAACCCAAACACGTGACAATTTGCCTAACTTGGGGTTGGGGAGATGGGGTGTGGCAAAAAAAATGTACGGCAACCTGTTGTTCCCATTTCCCATTTGCTAACAAAGCTCTTGCCAATCTAATAGAAACTGTTGTCATTGCTAAACATTTTCCAGGCACCTCTCTTGACCTCTTTAGCATGCTCCAGAAGTTCTTTCTAACGACCTTAACAAAGTATTGATGATGTAATATTTGGTTGCAAAGGAATTAGGCCTGCAAGTAGACTGGAATAAAAGAGTCTTATGTGCTCTTCCTTAATAGAATTAGGCCTGCAAGTAGAGTTCATATTTCACAGAACTATTAGCTAAGAAGGCTTTGTTCACATTTCAGAAGTTCTTTCAAATGAATTCACATTTCTCTTTAGATGTTGTAGGACACATTATATGTTCTCATCTAATGTCTACTGTCCAGGGTGTAGTACCATACCAAGCTAACTACTACAGCTTTGTCTACCATAAAGAGAAATCACATTTTGCAACAATGAAACATTGTTATGGAAAAGAACACGCAGTCAAGACCTGTACCTTTATTTGCATTTCGTTTGCTTTGTCTAAACTGACCCCACAATTTTGAAACACTTTGACTAAAATCAACATGAATCCTCCGATCATCAATGAGACAATTGTCCATCTGCAAGCAAATTATTGAATAAGCAATGTTCTCTGGATATTGCTAAAGGAAGAAATAGTGATATTCAACATTATTGCAGGTCATAAGTATAAACATTGAAGATAACAACGAAATATCAAAGCACTAAACTATATCAGGACACTGCAGTGAAGACTAACTGATATTGTACAATAGCGCACAAACGCTAAGCAGCTAAGCAACAAAATGTGATTTGTGGAGAATTAGGAATCCAGGTAAGATGCTAACCTTGAAAAATGCACGTTCACATGCCTCCTTTACCTCGAATTCTGAGAAAAGATCATCAAGAGAAACTGTTAGAATTTTCTCTTTTGACAGTAAAACTATGAACATATTCTATTACAATATGCAGCTCTGATAATTAATACAGTCAAAATATGAAATGTTGTCCAAGATATATACACCACAGTTGTAGCCTTTCTACTGTACCAAAACTGGAATCTTGAGACGACAACTGCCATCTAAAACCTTCTCTGCATCTAAGGCTCCCATTTTATTATTTAAAACAGAAGCCATTATTTTGAAGGTGCACAAATAGCTTCTACTACTTCTGTTCCAAAATATATAATGTTTTAGCTTTTTTTTTTGATACGGATGTACCTAGACGCGTTTTAATGTGTAAATTCACTCATTTCAGTCCATATCTAGTCTATATTGAAATGTCTAAAACATCTTAATAATTTGGAACGGAGGGAATATTTTTTTATGTTCATTATTTCCTATTTTTTTCACCGAGCATTCAGTTGTTGGGCATCAAACAACATCACAGTTGCCTGTTGATGAATTTTTTTCTGAACCTTGATCCACAACTAACAACCTTGCTGAGGGTAACCAGGTGGGATGGCTGTAGGGAGATGGGTAGACAGAGGCTGGAGAAGATAGCCAGGTTGGATGGCTGTAGGGAAATAAATTTATTCACACTTGGCTGGTTACGAAATAGCATCCTTATAATACAGTACATGCATAGCCCTTAAGCATTTCCTAGGATGATTCAAAATCCTAACATGCTAGACTCATAATCATCCTTATACTTCAATGCGTGCATTGCCCTTAAGCATTTCCTAGCATGATGCAAAATCCTAACATGTTAAGACTCATAATCATATACATCCTTAATATGATAGTGTTCCCTAAAAGACTCGTAATCTCCGTCTGTTCACATTTTGTACATTTACCAGTTTGCTAGCAAACCACATGAGGTGATTGTAGCTAGTAACATTTATAACTCAAAATGTGCATATATCTCCCTCTCTTTGACTCCCTGCGGCTGCTAGTCCACAGCACATTTTGTCCCTTTACCAGTTTGTTAGCAAACTACACGATGCAAATTGTATGTGTGGCTACTAACATTTTGAACTCAAAGGTGCATACACCATCAACCATATGTTCATGTCGCAGGCCACACGGCCAAACATATGTAACTGTTTGATGGCCAAACTGGAACAAAGTTTCCTACATAAATAAAACATTGCTATTTATATTCAATTGCTTCCTCACAGCATATCTGATATCACGGTAGTACAGAAGTTTTAGAGAGAATAAGCATACCAATAAAAGCATAGCATAAGCTATCTCCAGTCTTGAAGTCACGAATTATTTCAGCTCTGCAACCAAGGGGGTGTGAAGTTAAAGGAGAGCATAAACAAGATGCACATGTTAATTGAAGTTAGCGAAGGCACTCACGATGTCACAGTTCCAAAACGTGAGAAGATTGTATATAAATCTTCATCCTGAAAAATGATTGAAGTAGCCAATTTACATATCAAGAAAGATTGTTATAATGATGGAGTAACAGTTTCATTTAGGACGTCCAAAATAATTAGCAGCTTAATCACAACAGTATCAAAAGAAAATCTAAACACAGAGGCAGCGCAATGGGCGCCGAGCTGACAGCAAAGCAGGATGACAAAACTAAAGGAGCAGAAAACTAGGCAAACGATTACGAACTAATACTAACCTGTGTCACTGGGTTGAGTTTACAAACAAATAAGACATTGTCTGGTGGTTTGACCTCAGCATCTGGAATATCTCCTAGCTGAATTAACAACAAGTGTTTCATCAGCCGTGAACACCACATGAGTAACTAACAGTATAATGAGTAACCTAATAATTTCATATGGCAGCAGGACTTACGCTCTCAAGCATCACTGCATTAGTATGTGCTTCTTTAGAGCGGATCATCTCCTCAAGCTGACCAGGATCCACCGTATCAGCTAAAGGGACCCAGCTATCTTCTAGGCGCTCTTCTGCAACCTGTGTAAGAAAAAGAACATCACATATTCACATCGAGGGACGAGAGGGCATCATATGGTATTGAGAACATAAGCTCTTTTGTAGATCTAGAAGACTAAAACTGTCCATTTCGTATGAACAATAACTCAGTGTAAATGGCATGGCTCCAATTACCTCATCACGTGGCTTTCCTAATGGAGAATTCCCAGGAATAAGTTCAGCAAGCTGAGGGGGATCATCAAAAGGATCATCCAAGATATATGTGTGTTTAATCCTGTACATGATGAAAGTAGCAAACAGTTAGCAGGCAGAAACAAAGAAGGCAAATAAATGCTGGAAAAGAAATAGTCCTGATTGGTTTGTGCCCAAAAGGAGCACATGGAAATCAAGGAAAATTTTACAGATCAAATTGGCAGCTCAGACTTTGGCCATATTTTTCTCCAAAAATGAACCGGGGCAAACAGAAAATAACCTTAACAGAACTTTTGGCATCAAACCAAATGGAGAAAGAAAAAAACAGATAATTTTGAGAAGGCTGGAAACTTTTCGCTCTCAGGGCATCAAAACGAACTGCCATGTTCTTTTGCAGATATGTCCTGACTATGCAGTTTACCAAAGGTGTGAAATGATATTCTACCTTATGTCCTTAAATGGTCTTCCTTTTCCATCAACATATGCTTCATTTATCTTTGTCAGTGTGTCAAAACTTTCACCTTCAGCAACTGTCCCAAAGATCTGCAATTGACAGAACAAAGAGATAAACTCATTGCAGATAAAGCAACTATTGGCCTCCCATCAATCCAAGAGATAACAGTGGAATAAGGTAGTACTTACAGTGTGCTTATCATCAAGGTAGTCGATGTCATCCCGCAAGGTGATGTAGAACTAAAAAACACAAATAAATAATAAAAAGGTTAAAATCAACACTGAAGCCCTCAAAAATGAATGATCGGTAGCATTGTACTTTTGTACCTGTGAGGCATTGCAATTCTCACCAGCACTTGCCATAGCAACAGTACCGGTTTTTGAATGCCTCAGTTCGGACGGATCTCATCATTAAAAAATCGAGCTTGATCACCGTAAAGAAACCTGGAGAAACAGGATTCAGTTGTCAGGCATATCTTTGATAGTAGTAGCCACCCATGATTGAAGTAATAATGAACTAAAATGACCAAATTTTATTGCATGGAGCTTAGAAACACACAGAAAAAATATAACATGGGTAAATACTAAATACATATAGTCAGAGTTTCAGTAAAGAATGCTCACTTGTATACAGAATCACCTCCGCTGCCAGTTCCAGTCGGATCCCCAGATTGTGCCAGAAAATCCTTCTCCACCTTGTGGAACAGACAGCCATTGTAATACTTCATTCTGTCAAGTCAAAGCATGATGCCAAAGAATGAGTGCCCTGGTTACTAAAAGGAACTGAACCTAGCTCAGTTGTTGCGAGGTGTGGGTGTATACCCCCACCACGCAAGTTCCAGCCATCTTTAACTCGAACTTGGGTAACTATTTCTTCTAACAAAGAAATTTTACCTAGCTCCTCCTATGTGATCTAATTTTACACTAATAATTGACTCGTCAATGAATTCCTTCCGTCCATTATTTTGTGGCAAGAGAAGCAGACTCAGTTATAATGACAGTAGTTTGGAATACTAAATCTACAGCAGGGCAGAAACAAGCCACCAAAGACACAGAAGAGCTACATCACTATAAGGCGCCACTAGCAAACAAGACCTAAATCACAATCTCAATTCAGCTCTCATAATGTCAAAGGAAACTATGAAATGATAATAGCAGCCCTAAGCATGAGGAGAGCAATCCTCCAATGCACCCTAAGATAGCGAATAGAGCTCCTTTCCCCAATCCAGTTGGCCTTATAAGGGTGTTCACAGTATCACGAAGCATGTTAAAACGTTTTACAACCAGAAACAGCAGGAGCACTAGAGGAACATTCTCGAAGCTAGGAGAACACACAGGTCGCAGCTGCAACTGCAAGCGATCTCGAACTGGTCGACAGCCAGCCCGACTCTAGATTATAGCTACTCTAGGCTTCGTAAAGGCGAAATCAAGCAATTGGAGGCCGCGCTGCCCCGAACGAATCCGCGGATAGGACGGGCCCCAGGTACGGATGCTTACTTGCAGAGCTTGAGGAAGTTCTTGGTGGTGAGGGGGCACTTGTCGGTCTCGATATCCAGGATGATGTCGCCCACGCTCGTGACGATCAAAACCGACATCGTCCCCCTTCGCCGGCGGCAGACGAACGGCGGCGGAGGTGTGTGGGATTGCCGGGGAGAAGGCGGAACGTTGGTGGAGCAGGGTCTTGGAGGAGATTTGTGCGCCGGCGGAGCGCCGCCGATGAGCCACGCCGTGACGATCCCAACCCTAACTTTTTCGGAAACAATCCTCGCTGAGGAGGAGGGCTTGGTTTGGAGAGGAAAAAACTCGAGAAGGTTTTCTGAATAGTGCGATCTGCACCGTCTATGGATGATCGGACGGTTCAGACTGTGTTGTATTATGAAACATGGCGGTTCAGAATTCAGGTGCCAAGTTCCTGCTGGTTTTAAATCAGTTTCATGGCCGCTTCACAAATTTGTCATCGATATTCAGAGAATTTGACAAAGGAAATTTAAATTATTCGAGCTACTACTATGATTTTAAGAACAATTGGGTTAGCGAGGTCTAGCCTTGAAAATCCAGGTTGCCTGCGAGGTATTGCCACTGAAAGTGTATCATCATCCATTGTAACCCCATTCCATTATTTGCTTTATATCGTACTTAGATTCCCTTTGTGTAGTTTTATTTCTTGCAACCAGATGCAATTATTTTTCCTTGATTACTAGTTAAGCCAAAAAAAAATGCTTCTCTTATTCTAACCGCACGAGGCGAGACCTAGTTTCCCCTCTTGTCCGCCGCCGACGAGATTGTGGGTTCTCCACCCTTGGTCCACTGCGGTGCAGGGGAAGGGGAACCCCTTGAGTCTTGTATGTAGATGGGGGAAGGAATCATTTATGTGGTCATGCTGCTTTGGATGGTGACGGTGATGGCGCATCTCATAAGTTTGCTCGAGTTGTAGTAACATCTCGTCGGTGCCATGGCGGCTCAGCCTCGTTGGGCCGTCATGTGCTCATATGCCTATGGAGGATCTTGGAGGGACTTGTTCATGAGTTTGGCTGGCGGCTGCAACAACGACATTCACTGGAAGGTGTGTCACCTCCAAAATATCGAATAGGCTTTAGTTATGTAGAGAATACCTTCAGGTTCTCCAAAATCACGGATATTTCCTTGATTCGCCAAGTTTTTCATGGAGAGCGATGCATATTTCAGCAAAGAAAATGCAATGCTGACATCCCCGAAAACCAAGACTCTCTGAATCAAAAATTAGAAAAACGAACCAATGAACCATACGCACGCACGTACGTACATACGAAACCATGCATGCATGCACGCATATACCGCTAGAAATGTTACTGTTATATCCATTTATGGCTAGCAAAAAATCTCTCTCTCTCTTAGGTTACTTAGGGCCACTTCTTTTGGAGCTTCCAGGCGGCTTGGAGGTGCACAACAGCTTAAGCTGAAAAGAAGTCTCCGGCTCCTAACCAGCGGTTTCCCGCCGCGAAACTGTTTCGTAGTGTATTGTGAGAAATTGGGGGCGACCAGTTTCTGGCCAGCTTCCCGCAAATGAGGCGACGCGGTATCATTGATTGCCCCTTCCTTTGCTTCTATTTACAGCCGGAGTGCCACCGCCAAGAAAACGTTTGGAAGAAAAAGGAAAAGAAAAGCAGCACGGTGCGCATCTCTCTCTCTCCTCGCGCTCTGTTCGCTCCTGACCATCAGCGCTCTCTAGGGTTCCTACCCGCCGCCGCCGCTAGCCCCCCACCGCCGCCGCTGCGTTCCGGACGCCGCCGTCGCTCCCAAGTCTCCTTCCCCGCCGTACCCGCCGGCTTCCGCCTCTCCAGCCGGCCGTGCCCTGCTACCGAGCCGGCGCCATCTCCGACCGGCACCATCCCCGACCGGCGAGGACCTCAGCAGCAAGCTCCTGCTCAAGCTTCTCCTCGCCGACCAGGTCGTCTTCCCCAACGAAACCTGCAAGCGGCATCCTCCCTCGGCAGATCGATGTCGACCTCGCAACCACCGGTAAAATAGCCCGAAATTCTTTCTAAATTGTGTAGTCGATGCTATGGTCGTGCTAGTCATCTTGTTGTGATGGTCTAGGTGCTGTGCTGTGCTGGTTGAATTTGTAGAAAATGTCTTGTTCGGTGGTGGTGTCCTGGTGTGTACTGGATGCGATGGTGAACTGCCCATTTGTTTGTAGAAAATGTGATGCTAGTCTGAGTGCAAAATATATGTTATGCTAGTGATTTCAGTGTTGTTAATTTGACAGGTGTTGTGCATCTAGATTTCATGTTTGGAACTTGTCATTCACGTTGCTGGTGAACTTGTACTGTAATGAACCTTAGCTATTTGTTTGGAACTTGTCATTCACGTTTTCAACTTTTTGGAACTTGACTTTCATGTTTGTTATTTGTTTGAAACCTTTGCTATTGTCATTCATGTTGCTTATTTTTTTTGTTCAATTACAGATGCATCTTATACCGGTGGACCCGCTCCCTCTTCATCTGATAGCGCCATGGCAGCATTACGGCAGAGCATTGCCGAAGGAATAGTTGCTTGAGAAGTAATGGTTATTGTAATTTCGAAATCACTATGACATTTCTTTTATTTTGGCATGTACTGAAATTATACTACGACACTATGTTTTTATTATCATCTACCTTTTATTTTATTTCTACCTATTTTTATAGTAAGATGTAATATATCATTGCTTTTACTATGCGGGAAATCAAATTTAGGGGCGTTACGGACATCTCACAACCCAACACAACGAAGAAGCCAAAACTGTACATGCCCAAAAGAAGTGTCCCAACCAATTTTTAGGAGTTTCTCCCCACAACAGTTTCCCCCACCGAAATCCATAAGCCCAAAAGAAGTGGCCCTTAGTACTTACATCCATCACGATACACTGAATACAGCTCTACATATCTACACAGGGCCTAGCTTAGCTAGCTATCATCGCAGCTGGTCATCTGTCGATCAGGTCTCAACTCTCAAGTGAGCCAAGAGGACGAGACTGCGAGGTCGAGGTTCAGGTCAAGGTTCAGATCGGCGGCAGAGCGGCGCCGCTGGCCACCGGCTGATCCCGATGGAGATTCAAAGACACGTCGGTTCCTCGGCAGCGCCACGGCCTCCTCGGTGGTTGTGCTTGAGTCGTCGGCGTCGCCGCTGTTCGCCGCCTCCTCCCGCCCGTGGCCGATCGACAGCGTCAGATCACAGCCCTCCGCCGGCTGCTTGTGATTCCGACGCGTCGTCTTGCCATCAGCATGACATGGCCAGCCGATCGCCTGCAAAGTTACGTAGCCATGTCAGTAACATGTTCCACTGCTAATCTTGTGCTAAACTGCTACGGAGTAACAATTAACATTGCAACTTGATTAGTACAAAGCATATATCCCCCCTTGGCAGTCAATACTCGATACACGGTATAGTTTGGCAGAGTCTGGTGCCCGCGACCTAACCAACTTGTCTGTCCATAGATTTCTAGCTGCATCTCCCTACTGATGGATGCAGTGAAAATTGCTAGTATTAATTACCTTCTCCGTGGTAATGAGCATGCTTGAGTTCCACGGCAGACACCCTCTACTCTGCTCCCAGCTCCTGAGAACCTCTTCCATCGACGCTCTGCACAATTAGCATGTTCAGTTAACCACTAAATTATACACTATGAACATTAGTTGATTAAGAATTGGATTGACAACCAAAATTTTTGGTACTCACATTTGGTGCGAGTGGTGGTGGTGCCCGCCGGCGTAAGAAGAAGCGTCGATCATGTCCGAAGCAGCTGGCGTGTCGTTGTTCCTAACTCGAGGTGCACCATCAACGCAGTGATCTCGACGATGATTAACAGACGCGTTGGCTGGAGTGTCGCTTCTGTTGTTATTATTGCTGGAGCTCGTTCTGTACATCTGCAGATGGATCGATTTGTTTGATCAGTCAATAAGGGTGTGGAGAAAGAAATCATTATATACATGCACGTAAGAGATCATGCGTGTTAAGAAAGTATGTATATCCGTACCTGAAGATGGCTCTTGATGTGAGATATGCTGACTCCCTTCACGCCCATGAGCTGAAGAATCCGCTTCGGCGTTGCCTCTGCACACAAGATTTGCGAGGAGAATATGCATGTCAGCAGTCAGCACCAGATGATATCGACCAGCCATTTATTGCCAAAGTGCAGCATCGACAACAAGAAGAACATAACATATACTTGATACTTCCACGGTTTTGCTAAGTTGACTAGGAACATACATAGTATCATATAGCTAGGGAAAATCTCAACTTGCACTTTTAATAACTGGGAGGGAAAATGTGCAAGTTATTACACCTTTCACTAAACTGAAGTTGTACTTTTCTAAATCGATTGAGATTTAAGAAAACCTCACTCTACCGAAACATAAATCGATTCATAAATCATCATGCTTCTAAGAAACATATAAAAAAGGAGTGGGAGATGGAGATACTCAATCAACCGAGATTGAGTAATATTTTATGATCCTCAATTTTAAAATGAGTCGTTAATATACCCACCATGTATAGGAAACAAATCGAGTTTGGCAAAGGAGAAACATCACGGTGAAAATTGCTTTTTTTTTTTCTTTTCGAAAAGGGGAACTGAGCCCCAGCCTCTGCGTCAATTGATGACAAAAAAACTTTTATTGCAAAAGTAGCATTATTCAAAGTTTATACTTAACTTATTTACTATAACCTCATTTAACGCCTCATATGCATATATCTGTGATTATCCCCTATTTTGTGATGTTGAGAGGTGTTAACCATAATTTGCACCATTAATTATAGTAGTGGCGTTCTTAAAATTCAAATAATTCAGCCAATAATGGAGGAAGAGGGGGGAAATCTCATGCACGCATATCACGTGGGGTTTTCTTCCTTTCCCTTCTTTCATGAACTTGAACTTGAACGAACTCCGGCCTAACCTACGTACCACACAACTAAAGCAACACTAAATGGATAAAGGACTGCCTTTCATCAGCCCATATTGTGTAATAACATTTTTAATATATTGCCAAGCGGTGAAAAATCATAAATCAAGTTTCATGTAGATATCATACATGCAAATATGCAGTAGCCTGCCAGGCAGCATGCACGCGTAGAGAGAAGAAGAAGAAGAAGAAGAAGAAGAAGAAGAAGAAGAAGAACTACTCACCGTCCGGGCCGCCGAGGCAGCCGACAGCCTCGATGAACTGCCGGTGCAACTCCTCCGTCCATCGCATCCGCGGCTCGTCGGACCGGTTGTACTGCCTGACTCCTCTCCTCTCAAACCCTCTCATATCTTCTCTCCCCGTGCAGCTAGGGCTAGCACTTCAACTCGGTCCGATCCTGATCCCAATTAGCTTCTGGCGCGCACAGCTGATGCTACTCCAGAATCAAGTACCTATACACGGAGAGAGAGAGAGAGAGAGAGAGAGAGAGAGAGAGAGAGTTTGGTTTGGCCAAACAATGATAAACTCTTAGGTAGGCGTGCGATTTTTTTAAGTACTTGCTTGTTGCCTACCGTGCACAAACCTACTATATATGCCCGATAGAATGTGTGTGATCAGAGAGAGAGGGAGCGAGATGTCTGACGTTTCTGACCTAGTCCAGTCAAACATGCTCACTTGCTCTCAGAAAGGTAGCTCAAATTCGAGAAGAAGTTGGCCTGTCCATGTTCACGAGACAGCCAAGTACTATATACTATAATATAATTCATTCATTCCTTCACACAAGATATATATTTATCAGATATGCACTGATGATATGATCCATCAATCAAGCTCACATCATGAATTCTATTTGTCCGGGTCTCTCCCTGCAAATCTCCGGGTCTCACTGTACAGTGACGAGTTAATAGCATAAAACCACCACATTTCAAGTCAAATTTCGAAAAAACCACCACTTTGTGTTTTGATCGCAGATACCCACCGGTATTCGCGAAATTTGTTGCAATGTGCACTGATCACAAATTGAATGCGAATTGACACGATTTCTGACAGGTGGGACCCACCAGTCAGGGCTTACGTGGCAGAAGGTGTTGACTTTTTGCTGAGGTGGCACCGTGGGCCCACATGTCAGACAATAAAAAATAAAAAATAGCTCAAAAAATAAAAAAATATCTCAAAAATAAAAAATATCTCAAAAAATCTAAAAAATATCTCAAAAAATATCTCAAAAAATAAAAAATATCTCAAAAATTAAAAAAAAAAGTCAAAGTGGACAGGGAGCAGGCGCTGGACAAGCCGTCGAGCACGTACGACCTGGTGGAGCAGATGTTCTTCCTGTACGTGCGCGTGGTCAAGGCCAAGGACCTGCCCCCGAACCCCATCACCGGTGCTGCCATGGACCCCTACGTGGAGGTGAAGCTCGGCAACTACAAGGGCACCACCAAGCACTACGACCGGCGCGCCAACCCGGAGTGGGACCAGGTGTTCGCCTTCTCCAAGTCCTGCGTCCAGTCCAACGCCCTCGAGGTCTACCTCAAGGACCGGGAGATGCTCGGCCGCGACGACTACGTCGGCCGCGTCGTCTTCGACCTCGGCGAGGTGCCCACACGCGTGCCGCCCGACAGCCCGCTCGCGCCGCAGTGGTACCGCCTCGAGGAGCGCCGCGGCGACGGCGGGTACAAGGTGCGCGGAGAGCTCATGCTCGCCGTGTGGATCGGCACCCAGGCCGACGAGGCGTTCTCTGAGGCCTGGCACTCTGACGCCGCCACCGTGCGCGGCGAGGGCGTAGCCAGCGTGCGTTCCAAGGCCTACGTCTCGCCCAAGCTCTGGTACCTCCGCGTCAACGTCATCGAGGCACAGGACGTGCAGCCGCAGTCCCACGGCCGCGCCCCCGAGGTGTTCATCAAGGCGCAGGTCGGGAACTGGTCTTCGTCGTTGCCGAGCCCTTCGAGGAGCAGTTGGTGATGACGGTGGAGGACCGGGTGAGCCCGCGCAAGGACGACCTCCTCGGCCGCGTCCAGCTCCCGCTCACGCTCTTCGACTAGAGGCCGGGTGCCGCAGGGAGGCGGCGGACGCGGACGGGCGCCGGTGGGGACGCGGCCGGGCGCGCGGACGGCGAGCGGCCGGACGGCAGCGACCGGGGCGGCGACGGCAACGGGACCTCCCTGTCCACCACCGCGTCCAGCGCCTGCTCCCTGTCCACTTTGATTTTTTTTTTTGAGATATTTTTTATTTTTTTGAGATATTTTTTATTTTTGAGATATTTTTTTTATTTTTTGAGATATTTTTTATTTTTTATTGTCTGACATGTGGGCCCACGGTGCCACCTCAGCAAAAAGTCAACACCTTCTGCCACGTAAGCCCTGACTGGTGGGTCCCACCTGTCAGAAATCGTGTCAATTCGCGTTCAATTTGTGATCAGTGCACATTGCAACAAATGTCGCGAATACTGGTGGTTTTTTGTGATCAAAACACAAAGTGGTGGTTTTTCGAAATTTGAATTGAAATGTGGTGGTTTTATGCTATTAACTCTACAGTGACAGCTATATGAACTGTTCACATGTTTGACAAAAACAAAATTGTTGTCCATTTCTATGTGAATGAATTTAACTTGGTTCAACGTCGCAGCATTGATTATGTGTCACGCCGTCTCTGTCGCTAGGTTTGACAAAACTATTCAAGAAAAGTATTATATATCTATGTATGTACTACGTAGTAGTGTTCTACACCCATTTATGTACGTAAGTATTAATTGCCGAGGTAGACTTAATTCAGATGGTGGACATCAAGCTGAAGTATGTAAAAGTCAATTCAACTCTCTGCCATGGATTTTCTCCAAGGAAATGGGAAACCAACATATATGTACGTTCTGGATTATTCTAGCTATTTGACTAATTACGTATGCTGGAATCTTACACCTGCTCGAGTAAAGTAGTGTGTGTAAGCATGTGGATATGGACATATTCGCTTAGAAAATTCGTTTTTAAAGAACTAAAGATTTCAAGTTGCTAATAACTCAATTTTCTGCCTTGTATTGATTGGGGAAAGAGATGTCTAGCGAGATTTTCACTTGCAATACCAAACTATGTATACAACACCTAGCTACGTACCTTCATACATGACTTGGTAAAATCGCGTAATTACGTCTTTGAATATTTCCATTGGGCAAATCGATATACATGCGCTGCTAAAATGTCTACCCTTCGCATGGGAATTTATCAACGAAGAGTTTAATTATATATGTGGCTACTATTGGAACTTTGAAGGATAAAACGCTATCAATGGTCAAGGTAGCAGTTTGCGATTACCTATCAACATTACTGCACCGTACCTAGTTAGCTAGGGACGTCAATCAAAGAAAATGAAGCATTCTCTACGTCTGAGAAATGAATTGTGGACTTTAGGACCACATTCCTAGGGCAAAAGGAGAAAAAAAGTTGCATCCGTCGATATCTCAATCAGCAAAATTCAGATTCGTGAATGCGCTCGCGGTTCAGTTTAGATTATAGATAGGAACAAGGACGTGGCCTTTTGAAATTCCATCCCTAGCTAGCTAGAGTTAGCATGGTAGGGTTCTAGCGGTGCCCAAACTCTCTTCTTCCTTTCTCTTCTCATGTTTTACTATGAGAATTTGTTAATATTTTGAGCAACTAATGGAAAGGACATAGTCCGGTTCGATGTTATTCCTTCAACATGTCAGAGGTGCGTTTCTCCTCAATGATATAGATGGAACCAAAATATATAAAATAAAATTAAACACAACACCTAAAATTTCCAAATAATTATATAAAATCTGAACATATTTATGTCGCAATATATGTGTATATGCTTGTAAATTATGGGAGGAAGTAACGTTTTAAAATCCTCATCAAGACACATACAACCACCTGATTTCCATAGAATAATAATTCCATGCTTCTTTTTCGTGTTTTTGTGCCCTCTTGCGTAAGGAAGGACTGGAAGTCTTGTAGACATTAAATATATAGAGAAAAGTCCATTCTGTTTCGGTCTGACTTGAACCCCAAACTATGAAATAGTCTAGTCTAAACAATCTTCCAAAATAGGAGAAAACTTCATGGATGTAGTGAATGTTATGAATTGGTAACCTACAAAATATCATACAAATATCACTATTTAGGTCATAGGCGAAAATGTCAACATAGATTTAATTACCTTTCACTAGTACAAACCTACACTAAGCCCCCCCCCCCCCCCCCGCCGCCGCGCCGCCCCTCGGCAACGCCAGTTAGAAGGTCCACGGTAAAAGTTATCAATGTGTCCGATCTGAGGCCAGATGAGGCATGTCAGACATGGCAGTCCGAAACCCGACCAACAACGGCAGCAGTAATAAATATAGAACTTTTGCCGATACATCAGCAATAGACATATAATAATCACTATTTGCCATTGCAAGCAACGAAAATAGCATTGTATTCAGGGTAATAAATTTATAATGTAAAGTAGGAATGAGGACACGATAATTTTCCATGTAAGCGACAATTTCTACACTTGAAAATAGTACTGCACTGAAGCCACAACTCGAGAGAATTAAATACACCTATACAATTATGGCCGTAGCACACACAAAACACATATAAATTAATTACCATAAGACTAATAATTGAAACAATAGCAATATCAACCAATCTTTACCACCTGATGAATATCCGTTGGGTTTTGATGAGTAATTGCCAATATTGTCTCCACCATGCAAAGGTAACACACGTTCTCCATCCCACTCGTGCATCTTTCCATGAAAGCTCATGATACCCGTTTTGCGCATCTTGATGTAAACATACCCGGTCTCAACATTTTGATGTTGGAATGCGGTATTTAAAATCATGCAACTTGTTGAGAAGAGGACACACACAACGAAAAAAACCCGCTAGCTAGATGTTTGGGGTTTTACCATGACATTAAGAATTATAGTCTTCCGAGTGCCATATTCGACCCATAGCTGACGTATGACTATATGGGAGGCCCTTACTATCTTGGCAAATTTGATATCACAATCACGTGATGTTGTCGGTCGAGGGTCATCATCTTATTCACCATTATTGTCGTCTTCATCTTCTCCTTTATTTTCTTATTTAGATATATACTCTCTTCTTATCCTATGAGTTCCATCTATTGCTCCATAACTAATGATTTCTCTCTATTTTCTTTTTCGAGATTGCACAACCAAAGTCAGCATTGAGACAAACATATATACCACTGTCGAATAAATTAACATCCTTGTCTTGTTGTCCATCTACAATGAAAGGTACCAACGAAAATAACTTAATTTTTTTAGCAAACACAACTATGTGAAAATTTCAACATAGCATAGAAGACAATACACATAACATATGCATTTGATTGCTGGGAGAATATATATATATAGTTCATACCATTGATTTAAGTGGCAAAATCCACAAGAACGTGTACTTCTGCTCGTTACGTCCTAGGTCGGTATTGTGCTCATCCAACAGCAGGGAGGCGAGCAGGGTGGGAGTAGCCCTGCTAGTCTGCCACCAACCATGGAAGAGAGGGTAGAGGGAGGGAGGTACGTACGTGTGTGTCCACTTTTTTTCCGCCGCCACCTAGTCCACGACAGCGAGAGAGGAGACAAAGAGGAAATAAGATATGGTTTAGAGTTTTTTATTTTGTTCCGGGAGGTGAACGGGTAGAATCGGCGCGAAACATTTTCGTGGGTAGGCTAGCGGTGGGAGCCAAAATTGGTTGCCCTCGCCATGCACTTTTTGATGTAGCCCTGCTCAGTGCATCAATTATATTCTAGTATTTTTTATGTTAAGTATGTCATATATGGAAATGAATTTGAACATATCTAGCTACTTATAATTAATTTAGATACAGCTAACTAAATATTACATTGGATATGGGAATGAGAGGAACTTATTAGTGTGTTACGATGGAACCTTGTACTCCCTCCGTCCACAAAAGGATGTCTCTACCTAGTCAAAATTTGTATTAATGTACACACTAAATTATGTCTAGATACATATATATTTGGACTAGATTGAGACATCTTTTTGTGGACGGAGGGAGTACGTTGTGATGAGCTTTGCCACTGAATTATTTGTAGCCGAAATGCTCGACATATATGCACTACGTACACCTGTCCCGCCCTAGAAACGTCCGTTTGAATTACATAGCGCTTGCACGAGTACGTGCGCACGCAAGAGATCTGAATATAGTATATTTAACCTTGAGACGTACACGAGAACTTGCCTGTGGCAAGATGGTTAGGAGGGTGGTTGTACCCCCAGCCTACCAGAGTTCAAACTCCAGGTTTGACGCTGGTGTTTCTCATTTATGACGGAATATTTTTCAGTGGGAGGCGACGTTCCCGTCGACAGTGAGGCGCCCGTGGTGACTTCGTCAATCTCAAGACTCGACCCGCCGACTCGGTCTCTCGGAGATGCTCATAGGGGTAGGGTGTACGTGCGTGCGTTCATAGGGGTGAGTGTGTGCGCGTGTATATGAGCACTGCGTTGTACTGTGTTTCGCAAAAAAAAACCTTGAGACGTACACGACCAAAGAAGAGTAGAAGACAAGCTCACAGGGCACGATTGCATGTTTATTGATCATGCCACTCTCCGTACGAAAATATAAGATACTCTAGATATCTCATATATGGAATGCATATGGATAGAATGAGTGCATCTACCGGTGCAGATTTTTGGTTCCTGGGCACCAGTGCTCCTGCCACTTAAAAAAGTTCAAAAATAATATTTACGAGTTCAAGAGCATCTGAATTTTTTTTTCCAAATGTAGCCAACGTCATATCACACAAACATACAAAAAATAAATTTGAAATGCTTTGTATTCTAAAATATACAAAAATGACAAAAGTGTAGATTTGGGTATGCATAGTTTTAAATCTCTAAATTTTAACTGACTTTGTCATTTTTATGGAGACCATAATACAATATTCATTGATATTTTACACGTTTGTGGGATACACCATTACCTACATCCGGACTTTTTTTCATAATTTTTTGAAACTCAGAAATACGATTTTAAAATTATTTTAAGTGGCAGGATCACTTGTGCCCAGGAGCAAAAGACATTTTCCGTGAATCTACACACTAATAAGCGTCTAGGTACATCCATATTAGAAAAATAATAAAATATTATATTTTGGTACGGAGGTAGTAGTAGTAGTTAAGGAATATTGGAAGAAACATGGGTTCATATTACTAGTCTTTCTAGTTATCTAACTTGTGCATGCATGACTATTGACTAATTATCAAGTGGAGCAGCTAGTGCCGACCGCAGAGGCCAAGTCACTGCATGGTATGTTGATTAACATAAAGTCGTGGTAGTACTATTTGCAGTCATCCTCACGCCGATCAAAGACGGTGCCGACTTCTTTACCAGTTCCAGACTTACGCGTAAATCGGGATGCCGTCCGTAAGAGAATTATTACGAAGAAGAGTACACAACACACAAATTAACTACATTTTATATGCACTAGGAAAATTTACGAGTTAGGGTGCGTGCCTAGAAATATTTATACTATATGTTTCCAGTGTTGAACTATAGAGATAGGGACATACGCAATACGAAATGATGCGGCTACAGTAATCTAGATCCCATGCTAATCAACTAACTAACGACTCCATGGCTAATTAATCACATGGCTAATTTCAGCGTGATAGCGGCCGCTCATACTTTTCGGCCGTCATGCATGCCACTTTTCGCCCAAGTCTCCCATCAAACGTGCACCACGCAAGCCTCTCTCTAACTAGCTCGCAGATTCAGACAACACACCCAGTCCTTCACGTTAATTTTATTTTTCTTCTGTAGTATCATTCTCGACTAATTCATGTAAAGACAAGCATGTACTTACAAACACTCGAATCTAAACTAGTTGCTCGTGCACGTACGTAACTCGATGGAATTTGATATACCCAAACTTTTCGAATGTGGTAGTGTACGTGCTGGATGCGAACTCCAATATTCCTACCAACTCGTGAGACTTTATCGATCACTAGCTGCCGAAACGAATGGGAAAAGTTGGCCCGCAAAGCCCTAAAATGGTACTACAGCATGGTGCCTCCAAACTCCAAAGCTTCTACTGAACTTCTTTTTGTAATGACTCTAAAGCGTCTTCTTTTTTGGCAACTAGTAGATTCCAAAGCTTCTACGGCGCATCACACAAAAACTTTCCATGTCTGCACGCGTGGACATGCTGCTAGACCCTGAAAAAAGCGGACGATACGAGAGGCACTGGTCGAGCGCCGGTGGATTGCAGACATCTCGGGAGCTTTGAGTTCGCTCACTCTCTGGCAGTATGTCCAGATTTGGATGCTTCTCCAAGGGTTGCATCTATCCGAGCAGCCTGACAGAATGATTTGGCGCTGGACATCCGATGCCAATACTCTGCCAAGTCTGGCTACGATGCCTTGTTCCATGGGGCGACTGAATCAAGTTTTTGGAGGTTGAATTGGAAGACTTGGGCACCATCTAGGGTGAAGTTCTTTGTGTGGTTGGCTTGCTTAGACCGATGCTGGACGGGGGAGAGGCTAGCACGTCGCAGACTACCACATCAAGAAAGCTGCCCGATGTGCGATCAGACGGCGGAATCGATGTCCCACATACTCACTGGGTGTTCTTTCTCACAAACGATTTGGCATGAGGTACTGTCCTGGATACGATCGACGTCCAGGCCGCCGGTTGTGGAGGACGATTTCGTGGATTGGTGGTCGTTGGTACTAGACTCCACCCCCGCTCGCTGCGTAAGGGCACCTCTTCGGTGATCATGCTCACAGCGTGGTGGATTTGGAAGCAACAAAACGCGATCGTCTTCGACAACGCACGTCCCTCAGTTAGCGCTTTGGAGCAAACCATCAAGACTGAGGCTCGTTCTTGGGTGAGCGCGGGGGGCCCGTGGTCTCGCACATCTTCTCTCCTAGTTTGGGTCGCTACTACCAATTTGTTTAAGATAATGCTACTACCAATCTGTTTAGACTTGTTGATTTCATACTTTGTATGATAATTCGGACAAATCTCAGTAGTACTAGTGGTTATCGGCAAGAACCTTTCTCAAGAATTTTCACATATTTGATCTGCTCTCAATAGAATGAACTGAATCAAGTAGTTAAGGTAATAAATTATTACATGTTGTATTTTCAACGGGACATTGCGACAGATACATGATACACTATACATGAGAAGGCATCAATCCGGGAATTTACTCTCCCGGCCGATTATTTCAAAGCCCTGCGTGTGAAGTCTGAATATTTAGTCAACTAGATGTACACCCGAATTTGAAAGTTTTACCCCATGCGCGGGTCGGTCGTGTTGACATGTCGAGTTTTTCTCATGTCTAGGTATTTGGTTCAGTGGTAATGTGTGAAGCGAACTTTCGGTTGCTAGAACAGCTTATTGATTTAGAGTTGGAATTTCTGCTCCGGTATAGTATCGGAAAGTTCACCGGCAAAAATAATTAGTAGAGACACCATGATGATAGCAGGATTGCGGTGGTGGTCACCCATCATAAAATCGGGATTCGACAAATTGGGGGCGTTGGGATGCTCATGATGTTGCTTTACCACTGCGGCGGTGGTTTCATGGTATCGGGTGTTAAGCGTTTTGTTGACCGGGTCGGTTGGAGTGTCTTGTTTTGTATGTGGTGTGTTCTTTACATAATTTTGTTTAGTATATTTATATTATGACCTTTGGACTCTTGTCTATAACAATTACTAGCTAGCTCTCCCTTGAAACTCTAGCTCCTTCCAGGTGTGAACCAAACAAGGCCTTAGTAGGGGCTTGCCCCCCACTCACATTTCTATATTGCAACAAAATATGCATATTTTTAAAAGAAACGCCTTAAATTAAAAATGAGCAAAGTTAACCAGGAGTACAGCCGAAGTTACTGTGGAAATTTTTATTTTTTCACCCCATTTTGAAGTCATGTGGGCATGTCAAGTTTTTCTCAAGTCTAGGAATTCAGGGGTATGGAATGTGAAACAAACTTTCGGAATGCTTGTTGATTTAGAGTTGGAGTTCATGGGAGAAAAATAAGTCGTCCATGGCCATTTTCTTGTGTCGATGGACATCACGATGCTAGCAGGAGCGCACTAGTGGTTATCCATCATAAAATCGGGATTCGAAAAATTGGGAGCGATGAACAATGTTGTTTGATCCTTAGACGTTGGTTTCACTGTAGTGTGTGTTAAGTTTATTGTTGACCGAGTCAGGATCAGTGTCTTGTTTTTTATATTTGGGTATGTATAATTGTTCCAAAGATTTTTAGCCTTTTTATCTTATTACATACTCCCTCCATTCCTTCATATATGGTTTATTAGTTTTTCCAAAACTCAAACATAACTATCTTTGATCGATTTTATAGAAAAAACTATCAATATCTGAAATACTAAAATATAAATGTATATAAAAATAGTCCACAATGAATCTAATGATACTTATATGGTAGTGTAAAGTATGATATTTGTTCTTTCTATAAACTCCGTAAAAATGTTCGACTTCTCACAAAATTAATACATCTTATACGGAGGAGTGGACGTAGTAGATAATTTTGTTTCGGTTTATGTATATTGTGGCCTTTGGGCTCGTATTTCTACAACAGTTGTTACCTAGCTCTCTCTCGAAACTCTAGCCCTTTTCAAAGGCGGACGCAAAAAGTTTTGAGTAGGGACCTACCACCCCCCCCCCCCCCCCCCTCACACACACATACCCAAATATCTAAATTGCAAAAAAATCTTCATAATTTTTATAAGAAAACCGTTTAAATTATTTGAATGGGCAAAGTCAACCAGACGTACAACCGAAGTTAACTATTGAAAGTTTGATTTTTCACCCCATGTGCCATCATGTCGACATGTCAACTTTTTCACTTGTCCAACGATTCCGCTCTGTGGTATGGAATGTGAAAAATAACTTCTGATCTCTAGAAAAGCTTTTTGGTTTAGAGTTCATATTTCAGCAATCCCACTCAGATCCATCATCATGAACATATTTTTATCAAGTATGTTGCACCTCATATCCTTGTTGGCATTTTGCTTCAACCTCATGCTTAAGGGAAAGCCTACGCTATTCGAAGGCAGTCTTTCATTCATCAATTGCCGCCGCACGGGCCTGCTATTCCTCCTGCCTCTTCGATCTCAACTTCACCTCCAATGCCTACATGCGCGCATCTCTCTCCTCACCGTTTCTTCTTGGCAAGGTCCAACTTAGGTTGGAGAGCCTTCTCTGCCATCTCCTTCCTTGTCTTGATCATCTCAACTACTGTGTCCCACATGGCCCCCACCTCAGCTTCTCTCTTTAGTCTTTCCTTGGCTCTCTTCCTCCCCTCTATCCACCACTTGAACCTTGATTAGGACTCCTACCTCTTCATCGTCTCCAGCTCTCTTATATTCATTTTCTTGAGAAGATGGAGTGCAACTCCTAGACCTCTTTGGCGGTTCTTCATCATTTCGCGGCTCCCATTTTGGACGACCCTTGAGCAAATTCTAGCAATGGTGAAAGGTGAAAGGCTTGCCTTTGTCGTTGGGCATCTGCGAGAACCTGTCTTGAGTGTACTTAATCTGTAACAGAAAATAATTGATTAGCACAGTGGATGTAAAAACGACATATCAACGAAATATGTGACATTGAAGAACTCACGTAATCTTTTGGTAGTCCTCCAAAGAACCATGACATCAAAGAACTTGAATGTGTTGTTCTAGCTATCACAGTTGGTCATCCATCCATCGATCAAGTCAATCAGGTGAGCCAAGAAGATGACGAGATGGCGAGGTCGAGGTTCAGGTCAAGGTTTAGACCAGCTCGGTCCCTCACCGGTGCCTTGGCTACCTCTGTTGTCATGTTCGAACCGTCAGTGTCGCTGCTCGCCGCAACGGCCTCCTCCTCCCACCGTCCACCGATCGACAGCGTCAGGTCACACCCTGCCACCGTCTGATTCTTGATGTGACGTGTCTTGCTAGCGCGACACGGCCAGCCGATCACCTGCAATGACATACATACATAGTTATAGCCATGTCAGGAAGATTAATATGTGTATCACGGACTCTCTGCTAATATTAAGCAGCTTAGTTTATAAGAGTATATGTTCCCTGGACAGTCAATACTCAATATAAGGCTAGTGAGTATATAGTACACAACTACACACATATAGTTTGGTAGAGAGTGTGCTGCCTCCCACCTAACGAACTAAGATAACAAAAATTAGGTCTAAGAAATAATAGAATATACACAGCGCATGCATGTATGAATGATAGCAAGAAGGATTTATCAATTTGACTTTGCTTTCTATTTATGTACGTATTACAGTACATTTTTAATTGCATCTCCGTAGTGATAATAACGAAGTGGTAAAAATTGCTAGTATTACCTTCTGTGGGGTGATTAGCATGCTGGAGTTCCATGGAAGAAGCCCTTTACTCTGCTCCCAGCTCCTGAAGATCTCTTCGATGGAAGGTCTGAAAAATTAGCATGATCAGTTAACCATTGGATTACAAATAATATGGGAATAAAATAGGAACTGCGTTGATAATCGATGATGATTATACTCACATTTGATACGGCAGCGACGAGTGGTGGGCGCCGCGGCGTAGCACGGTGCAAGAAGATGCGTTGATCCTGTCAGGAGCCGCTGCTGTGTTGTTCCCATCCCGTGACGCATCCACACAGTGACGATTCACAGACGCATCGGCTGAACTGTTGCTGGAGCTTGTTCTGTACATCTGCAGATGGATCGTTGTTTTTAAAAAGGAATCAGTCAAGCAGGTTGTTGATAAAGAATCATATATGGACGTACGTAAGTAAGAACGTAGTCCTACCTGAAGATGGCTCTTGATGTGAGATATGCTGACCCCCTTCACGCCCATCAGCTGAAGAATTCGTTTCGGTGTTGCCTCTGCAAAACAAAAGAGGAGAGCCGACCGTCAGCAACAGATAATATTGAATACTGAAGAGAGAGCTGGCTGACGCACGTACGAAGTATAGTATTCCAGATACATAAACGGTTTTCCCACAAAAAAATTGTATAAACGATTGATTCAAAATCACGATGAAATTATAGGTGAGCTGTCATTTTTTTTACCAAAGAAACATCGTAGAGACTATTTAAGACCCGAGAAGAATTAACATAACATATATTCTTCTAAGCAACATATAAAGGCCGAGAACTTCATAAAATATACTATTATTTGATTTCACTAATTTGCAATATTGAGAATTATTTGATATATTTATTTTCATATGAATTATTGCTCTCATCTCACCTTGCAAATATCCACCATGTATAGGAACTAAATTTGAGTTTGGCAAAGGAGATACAGCATGGTGAAAACTGATTAGTGCTATACTTATTAGCTAACACAATTTAGAAGACCTCATCCTCATATGCATATCTTTGATTATCCACTATTTTGTGAAAGGAGATGTGTTAAACATCGTTTACACCATTTATTGTATTGACTTCTTTAAAAGCCAAACAGTTCAGCCAATAATTCAAGTGTGAGTGCTAACAAAAATTCATGCATTCATCAGGCTTGAAGATCATATGTGCATAAATTTGATGCAGAGTCCACTATAATATCATTTGGCTATCTGTTGTTCATTGTGCATGTGTATCACGTGGGGTTTACTTTTTTGATATTTTTTATAAATAGGTGGCTAACCACATATGCCATGTGGTACGTGGGGTTTACTTTCTTTCCTTTATTCCATGAACTTGAACGAACTTCGGCCTAACCTACCACACACAACTAAAGCGATACTAATGGAAAAAAGAACTACCTTATATCGAGGCATACCATGAAATAACCATTATTTTTCAAAGATCACCGGGCAGCAAAAATAATAAAATCCCCTTTCATACCATCGTCCTTGCAAATATGCAATTAGCCGTATGCATGTAGATAGTTAGATAGAGAGAGATATTTTGAGAGAGGGTGAGTCCATCAGAAATTCCAGGAGAGAGGGAGAGAGAAGCAAGAACTCACCCTCCGGACCGCCGAGGCAGCCAACAGCCTCGATGAACTGCCGGTGCAGCTCCTCCGTCCACCGCATCCGCGGCTTGTCTGATCGGTTGTACTGCCGGACGCCTCTCCTCTCAAACCCTCCCATATTTCCTCTCTCCCTGCAGCTAGAGTTAGCCCTTAAATTCTATCTGATCCCAAAGCTTATCAAGTACCTATATATAAGTGAGTGAGAAAGAGAGAGAGAGAGAGAGAGAGAGAGAGAGAGAGAGAGAGAGAGAGAGAGAGAGTTAGGTAGCCAAACAATGATGAACTCTTAGTCAGGAGAACTTTTTGTAAGTACTTGTTGCTTACCGTGCTGACAAACGTACTATATATATGCCGATAGAATGTGTGTGATTGAAGAGAGAAGAGAGAGAGGATTTCTGACGTTTGTGACCTAGTCCAGTCAAACATGCTCACTTGCTCTCAGAAAGGTGTGGCTAAGCTAGCGAACACAAGCTCAAATTCGAGAAGTTGTCCTGTCCATGTTCACGAGACAGCCAAGTACTAATACGTACACAATAATTCATTCATTCTTTTACAGAAAAGATATATATATATATTTACGTCCATTCCTTCACATATAAGATATATATTTATCACATATGCTGATATGCATCGAATCCATCCATCAAGCTCACAGACTATTAATGGATGGATTTGTCTGGGTCTTCCGGCCTCACACTGACAGCTATGTATATGAACAGGTCACCTGTTTGACAAAAGCAATAAAACGTTGTCCGTTTCCTGTGTGAATTTAACTTGTTCAACGTCGCGGAATTCATTATGTGTCGCTCTCTGTGTCGCTAGGTTTGACAAACCTATTCAAGAAAACAACTAGTGTGCATAGGAACTTTATTACGCGTTGACAGGTACGTTTTTTCGAAATGGGGGTATCACCCCAGCCTCTGCATCAATCGATGCATATGGCGTTGATACGTACACGTATGTATGTATAGTCTGCGTAGACTTAATTCAGAGGCAGACATGAAGCTGAAATATTTAAAGTCAATTCAACCCCCTGGCATGCATATGTGAAAGTATGTGGAAATTGACATATTCATTTAGAAAATTCGATTTCAAGAAGTGCATAGAGTTCAAGTTGCTAACTCAATTTGCTGCCTCGTATTTATTGGGGAAAGAGATGGCTGGCTAGAATTTTCACTTTCACGGGCCTGAATATGCATATGAGTACCTTGATATATATGACTTGGTAAAGTCACATATATAATTGCGTCATTTGAATAGTTCCAAGGATCATATCTATATATATATATGTATGTGCTGCGAAAATTTCTTCTCTTTGCATGAATCTATATATATGCGGCTGCCAAACGCTATCAGTTAGTCAAGGTAGCAGTTTGCAATTACCTATCAGCATAACTGCACCTATAGCTAGATAGTGACGTCACAATCAAAGAAAATGAAGCATTCTCTACGTGGGGGAAATGAATGGTGGACTTAAGGACCACATTAATATCTCGATCAGCAAAATCCAGATTGGTGGATGCATTCGATCCCGGTTGAGTTTTGTTTTGATTGTAGATAGGGACAAGGACGCGTCCTTTTGAAACTTTCCCTAGCTAGCTAGGTGTAGCATGCTAGGGGTAATTCTGCTAGGTTTCCTGGTAGTGTAAGAACTCAGCTTCTTCCTTTCCGTATAAGTACTTGTTACTTGTCTTGAATTCAAAGTTTTAAATAGCGGGCTATTCCATTTAGCGGCGGTTCCGAGAAAAGATATGAAAGACTATATCGGAGCTATAGCGAAGCTAAGCCCATTTAGCGTTTTTTAAGTAATAAAAATTGTAAACTATAAGTCTATAATCAAGCATCATATATTATATATCACATATAATTGACATACACACTCACATATATCTTAAAACCAAGTATTTAATAGAAATCTCAGCTCAATAACTAAGCTTTGCATCAATGCGCCATATATACAGTAAAAACAGGAAGACATAATAAGACAGATGGATAACTTTATGATACTAACTTGTGTCCCTTCTATGGCTGTAGCGGTTTAGCGGGCTAAATGACTCAAAATTTAGCGCTATAGCGGGATTTAGCGGGCTATTAGCGTCGTTTTCAATTTAGCGTTAAAAGTGCGTAGCTTTAGAGGGAGGGCTCTCGAAAAGCTATAGCGAGGCTATAGCGGGCTATTTAAAACAGAGCTTGAAATAATTAAATGAAAGGAGATAGCCCCGGCTCTAAGTTAATCTGTTAACATGTGTGGAAGTGCTTGCTATGGATGCTTGCCAATTATGGAATGAAGTTTATGTTTAAAATTATTTTTGTTTACAAATATAACTACTTGTGACTCGTATAATAATAATAATTACTACTATTAGTTGTGCTGCTTCTCCGATGTTGTTTTGTGGCCTCTTTGCGTGAGGAAGGATAAAATCTTTTACATGCTAAAATATATAGAGAAAAAATCCTTTTAAACACTGAACTATTGTGCTTGGCATAACAGTTGCACACTAAGATTTGAAATTGTCTGAATTAAAGTCTAGAATTTCAATTTCTAAAGCTATCCAAATGAACATATGTATGTAATAAGAAAAATTCTTGTATTTCGTTCTTTAAAAATACAAAAAAAAAACATCATGGATGTAGCGAATGTTATAAAATGATGACTTGCAGGACATGCAGTTTTCTGTTTTGCAAAGGAAAAGTTGTGACTGAACATAGACTCACTGACACCCCCAACATGGTTACCATTTTTGTTTATGTCAAAGTATAAAACGTATGGGTTTGAAACTTTGCAGGTCATTTAAATCTTAGAACTAAAATGAGATTAAAATAGGTCGGAATATTTAATGCAATTTACAATTTCTAAATATAAAAGGCAAAGCAAATTCATTATATATATAATGTCAGAAAAATCCGGAACTATTTTCCCTGGATTTTTAATCAAATATTTGAGTTAATTGTAATGTTTTTAATCCATAAATTGTATGGTTTGAAAGATACAAGAAAGAGAAGTTGTTTGATAGAGAAAATATATAGCTAGCATAGATCTTGATAAACACCTATGAACAACGAAAATGTAAGCCCACCCGGCTTATCACTCACCTTCCGTTGCAGTGGCGGAGCTACAGCAAAGTCAGGGGGGCCGCTGCCCCCCCCCCCCCCCCCCCCCCCCCCCCCCCCCCCCCCCCCCATACAAAGAGGCCAAGCTCCGCCAATGTTCCATTGCCTTTTTGTTTGGTTCTGGATGGGTGATATCCTTTTACAAAGAAGTCCATGAAAAAAATTGAATTTGTATCCAGTGGCCCTTCGAAGCAGCACACACCTCATCTGCTACAGAATTAGCAGATTTTATTGAACACAGCCATGTTCTTTCCATTTTCTATCTTTATTACTAATCCTACTGATTTCCTAGTCATCTTTCTGTCCACTAAGGAATCGGGCAGTTTCTGTTCGTGTTAGCATTAGAACTAAGAAGGACGGTTTGTTCGTGTTGAATCAAGCATTTTGTCTCCTACCCCAGCCAAATCAAGATCCATACTGGTTCTCTTTCCAATCATGCACCAAATTTATTACAGAAGACCTAGAGCTTGGAAAAATTGAAGCAGATCAGTTACGAAAAAAGAAAGGAGATCTGGAGCTTCGAAAAAATGGTGAGCTCGACCCCAGCTTGGAAAAATGGAGATCAAGACCCGCACTTGATGCGGGGGTTGGGCACGGGCAGGTTGCCGTGAGGTTGTGCGGTCCACCACCGGGAGAGGGGAGGCGTCGGCTCCGTGAGTCGGCGTGGTGCTGTGTCAGAATATTTAGGAGTAACCGTGGCAGGTTGGGAGGGAAGAGAGAGCAGAGGTGTCGGAGAGAGTTGGGAGAGGGAAGCGTTGAGCTGGAGAGAGGATCGGGGGGAGAGAAGATGTACAAGGTACACTTTGGCTACCATATGGGACGGAAGACGAGAGTGGTTTTTTAGAACCCGAGCTACATGGAGCTTTTTTTTGAAAAATTCAAAATCGACATTATTATGTTTCTAAAAATCGTGGAAAAATTCCCGGATGTAGATATTGTTGAGATCTACAATCGTGCAAAGTTTCAACTCCAAGTTCGTTGTATTTTGGGCTGTACAAAAAAGACAAATCGGGGAATTTCAAATTTTGAAACTGTATTGTTCACCACCCAGATTTACCCATTTGTCTTTTTTGTGATATCAGAAGTTACTATGGAAGGAACCTTGTCGTGAGAAGTTTTGCCACTAAATAATTGTTGCCGAAACCGTTGACATATAAGTACACCTGTCACCCCAGAAACGACCGTTTGAATTCTCTCACACGCACGCAAGAGACTGGAGACTAGTATATTTAACCTTGAAGACAAGCTCGTCCACTAAAACGTAAGCCAAATATGCATCATACAGTACGTACTTGGGCGTACCCGTTTACTACGCGTGCATGCACATATACATAATTAAGCATATGATATTGGTATATGTATCTACTATTCATGACCATCATGATCCATGAGGATACCCAACTGGATGAGCTATATTAATATATGCTAGTTGAGGAAGTAGCATGTGTATACTAGTCTTGCTAGATAACTTGTGCATGTAAGACTGCGTGACTAAGTGAACTAGCTAGAGCTTAAAGTCAATGCATGGTGTTTTGAATAACAAGCCGGTAGTACTGTTTGCAAACATCCTGATATGTACTCCATATGTCCAAAATTATACTGTGTTTTGAGTTTGGTCAAGGTCAAACTTTAAAGATTGGCCAAGCATATGGAGAAAAATATCACCATCCTATAATACAAAATTTATATAGTCACATGAATTTTCTATTGTCATCAAGGTTTTTGATCCCGAATGTTTTTTTCCCGAGGGGCTCGGGATCTGCAGTTACCGTGGTAGAAACTCCAGATAGTTACCGGACAAATTTTAAAAATCAAGTTTTGAATTCAAATATTACCTGGAAGGGGTTATTTAGCATTTAAACTACCTTTGTACACAACCTTCATTGTAGCGTAACAATATTCCCCGATTAGGTCGGGTATGCACTTAATAGGTCACATGTTCGAATCTTGTTGTAAACTTGTTTTCATAATTACAAAGATATAATCTTATGCAAAGAGAATAATGCTCAAAAATTTGACACAGGCCAGGTATACGAACCCGGGAGCTCCCGAAGGGAACATCGCGTCGCTGCCACAACGCTACGTCTTCAAACTTGCATATGTAAAGAGAAAACATTGTAAATTTCGGGTGTTCAAGTTCAAAAAAATTCAAAAAAATCTTGGTTTTTTTACCGGTAAGCACATTTCTCGGGGGGGGGGGGGGGGGGGGGGGGGGGGTGGGGGGGAGGTGCCCGAGAAATTCGGTTACCGATAGGTAGCCGTAACCAAACCCTTGATTATTAATACCACTCTGTCGTGAAGTAACCACATGAAAATCTTGATCAACTAACTTCCTAATAAGCCAACCCTTAAATCATCACACGGGTGAGAGCAGCAACTCATATACTTGTCGGCCGTCATGCCGCTTTTCACCCAAGTCCCCAATCAAACGTGTACCACAATATTCTTCTCTCTAGCTCGAGAATTCGGCATGGCCGTCTATTGTATAACACACCGTCGAGTCTACGTTTTTATTTTTCTTCTGTCATTTTCGATTGATTCCTTACAGAGACACACATATACTGACAAATAAATAATCACGTAACACCACTGAATTTGATACAACCAAACTTTTCAACTGATTATATTGGTGCACGTGCACGTGCATGGTTGTGTGCTGGACGCGAACTCCCAACTCGTGAGACTTTATCCCTAGCTAACTAGCTGCCGAATCAAATGGAAAAAGTTGTTCCAAAAAAGCCCTAAAAAGGCAGTATAGCCAATTAGGTCGTGGTGCCCTGCCGGACGGCATCATCGGATATCCGCATGCCTCCTTTTTTGTAAAGACTCCAAAGCTTCTACAGATCCTACTCCTTTTTGTAAAGACTCCGAAGCTTCTACGGCGCCGCATTATATGGCACAAACTTTCCATGGCATAAACATTCGAATAATTCCACCACGTGATACATGCGTGTATCTATAAAACTCAAATTTGGAATATTGATCAATCGTATATGTAAGATACGAATTTCAGATAAAAGCTCGGTACAAACAACGGTAGTAGTGGTTATCAGCCGGAACCTTTCTCTAGAATTTTCACTTAATTTGCTCTCGATCAATAGTATGAACGTGGACCATATATACATGCATGCATGTTGTACTTTTCATCGGCATGTTGCGACAGTTACCTGAGAGCGCAACTTCCCGGGAATTTATAGCCTCTGCCGGCCGGGTATCTTCAAACCTTAATTATAAAACGTCAAAGCCCTGCGTGTGAAGTCTGAAGATTTGACAACCGGAGAAGGAATGGGCAAAGTCAACCAGACGTACATCCCATGTTACTGTTGAAAGATTTTCTTACCCCATTGTAGGCGATGGGTGACATGTTGATTTTTTCTCCCGTACCTAGTTGATTAGGTTCCGTGGTATGGAATGTGAAACAAACTTCCGGTCGCTAGAAATGCTTGTTGATCTAGAATTTGGAATTTCTTCTCCCGTTTGGTATGGAAGGTTCACTGGAAAAAAAAAAATCAGTCGTCCATGCTTATTTGCTTAGGTCGATATATAGACACCACGATGCTAGCAGGAGTGCGCCGGTGGTTAATTATCCATCATAAAATCGGGACTTGACAAATGTGTATATTTGTTATGTAGATTTGACACTTTTTCTCTAGTTATAAAAACCCAAGGTCTAGCCTTAATTGGTTGTGTCTGGCAATGGCCTTGTTGAAGGCATTGTTTTTGAGGGTGCGGACTTTCTTCAGGGTGAAAACATATGATCTATGATCAGGGCGACGACGGAGTTTGAGCACCGTTCCCTTCTTGAAGGCGTTGCTTCTGTAGAAACTGGACTTCTGGTACTGTTTTGGTGGTGTTAGGTCTGCTGCTACAAGGATAGATCACTATAGCGGGACTTTTCTTTTTTATAATTCTTCTTTTTATTCTGGGTTGCGTGCATCCGTGTGGCCGCTAGGGCAATGTTAGAATTTGGGCCCATTAGTGGGCAGCCCAAATAAGCAATTCTGAAAAATCTCAAATTGGCCCATGTGTGGCCCATGTGCATGGCAGAATTTTGGAGGTGCAATGTGGTGCTAAAGTTTAGTCCCACATTGCTAGTTGGAGGAGACAAACACCACCTTATAAGGTGGAGTGTTGTACCACTTGGTGTGCTAGTTGAGAACAGAAGGCTCTCTCGTGCGCACTCCTCCGCCGCCGTCCGTCCGTCCGTCTCGTCACGACACGCCGCGGGTTGCGGGAATGAGCCGAGCCGATGCCTATATTTTTGCTGTTCGGGAAAAACGAGTTTTTGCGTACGCGTATAGTTTTGCCAGCTCGGGTCGCTCCCGGATCGTGGGCTGCTATCCAATTCGGACGTGTGCGACGTGGTTGGCCCACGTTGTACCCGTTAGGGTTTCCGAGCCGCACTATATATTGCCTTGCACTGCGTGCGCCGTCACCCCCGAACCAATCTAGGTTTTGCCAATCTCGTGCCTTGCGCCGCCACCGTAGTCTACTCCATCCCGTGCGCCAGCGTGCACCGGCGAACGGGACAGCAGGTCTTCGGAACCACTTGTCCTTGTGATCCTGTACGGGAGAGGACGAATAAGGTTTTTGGGAAGCGCCCCGCGCGACTGCTTTCATGTTCTTCATCACGGCTCGACTTCCTGGACGATCTCTGGGTCCGCGGGCGACTCGTCTCCAACGTCGTATTCTTCGAATTGCTACCGTCGCTGCTCAAGCTGCTGCCGCCGCTGCTCCAACGACTACTTCATCTACAATTGTTCGGTAGGTTCGTCACGTTCCGATGGCTGTGTTCATAGATGTCTTGCTGCTGTTCATGTTAATTAATACGTCTAGTATTTTCGAGATTAACATGTTAATAGCTCTTGCGATCATGCTTTATATTCTGGAATTAATCATGAAAATTATGCCTATTATTCCAACAATCCAAAAACCTTATATTTGTTATAGGAATTTCCTGAGTTAAACATGGGACATCTATCTGATGCGCTGAGGCCGGACAAGTTTACCGGCGTGGACTTCAAGAGATGGCAGTACAAGACCACACTGTGGTTGCGATCTCTGAAAGTGTTCGAGGCTAGTGAGGGTTTACCTGAAGCAACTATATCTGACGAGGATCAGAACAAGTTCAAGGAAACCAATACTGCCTTTGTGGGACATGTTCTGAGTGCTCTTAGCAACAAGCTGTTTGATGTGTACATGCACATTACAGATGTCAAAGAGCTCTGGGAGGCACTGAACGCTAAGTTCGGTGTAGCAGATGCTGGCAGTGAACTGTACATCATGGAGAGCTTCCATGACTTCAGGATGGCTAACAACCGTTCTGTAGTCGAACAGGCTCATGAGATACAGTGCATTGCTAAGGAGATTGAGCACGCTAAGTGTGCCTTACCTGACAAGTTTGTGGCTGGATGCATTATTGCAAAGTTGCCCTCTTCATGAAGGAACTTCGCCACAACTCTCAAACACAAGAGACATGAGATATCGGTTGAAAACCTGATAGCGTCTCTTGATGTTGAGGAGAAGGCTCGGGCTAAGGACACTGCTGAGAGAGGTGGTGAAGGTCAGTCTAGCGCCAACATGGTGCAGAAGAACTTTCACCATGGCAAGAGCAAGGCAAAGAGCAAGCCTTCCTTCAACATGCCTACCAAGACTACTTCTTTCAAGAAGAAGAAGAAGATGCTGAACAAATCTGAGCTAAAGTGCAACACTTGTGGAGAGCCCGGACACTTCTCTGTGGACTGCCCAGATCGTGCAGACAAGAAAGGGAAGGCGCCAAAGCATGTCAACGTCGTGACCGCTAGCAATGCTGATGGGTACGGTAATTTACCGATTGCGCTTTCAGTATTTCAATCTCCATGTTGGTGGATTGATACAGGTGCTAATGTTCATGTATGTGCTGACATCTCTATGTTCATTTCTTATCAGGTCGCAGATTCAAGCGTCTTAATGGGGAATGGATCACATGCTTCTGTTCGTGGTGTTGGCACGGTAGATCTGAAGTTTACTTCGGGGAAGATCGTGCAGCTGAGGAACGTGCAGCATGTCCCTACTATGAACAAGAATCTCGTTAGCGGCTCCCTTCTATGCAGAGGTGGGTTTAAATTAGTCTTGGAATCCAATAAATTAGTTGTGTCAAAGTTTGGACAATTTATTGGTAAAGGGTATGAGTGCGGAGGCTTGTTCCGCTTTTCATTATCGGATTTTTGTAATAAGTCAGTAAACCATATTTGTGGCAGTGTGGATTCGGATGCTAATGTTTGGCACACTCGTTTATGTCATGTTAATTTTGGTTTAATGAGTAGACTTTCCAGTTTGAGTTTAATTCATACTTTCACCATTGCCAAAGGTTCTAAGTGCCACAGCTGTGTGCAATCTAAGCAACCTCGAAAGCCTCACAAGGAAGTGATACGTCTCAAACGTATCTATAATTTTTGATGTTCCATGCTTGTTTTATACCAATTGCTACATGTTTTGCATCTACTTTATATCACTTTTATACATTTTTTGGGACTAACCTATTAACAAGATGCCAAAGTGCCAGTTCCTGTTTTCTGCTGTTTTTGTATTCCAGAAAAGCTAGTCTGGAAATATTCTCGGAATTGGACGAAACTACACGGGGGTCCCTATTTTTCTAGAACACACCTGACGGAGCAAAGGAGCAACAGAGGAGGGCCACCAGGGCCCCACACGCACCTAGGGCGCGGGCCGTGGGCCCCTCGGGGGTCTCCAGCCGCCGCCCTTTCGCCTACTTATTCCCCCGACGCGAAAATCCTAAGTGCCTGAGCAAATATCCACGAAAAGTTACATAGACGCCGCCGCCGTCAACCCTAGCTCGGGAGGGTTCAGAACCTCCCCGGCACCCTGCCGGAGAGGGGAATCATCACCGGAGGCTTCTACATCACCATGCCTGCCTCCGGAGTGATGCGTGAGTAGTTCATCCTTGGACTACGGGTCCATAGCAGTAGCTAGATGGTTGTCTCTCCACTTTGTGCCATCATGTTTAGATCTTGTGAGCTGCCCTACATGATCAAGATCATATTATTGTAATGCTACATGTTGTGTTTGCTGGGATCCGATGAATATTGAATACTATGTCAAGTTGATTATCAATTATCTTATATGTTATTTAAGATCTTGCATGCTTTCCGTTACTCGTAGATGCTTTGGCCAAGTAGATGCTTGTAACTCCAAGAGAGAGTATTTATGCTAGATAGTGGGTTCATGCCTCCGTTTATCTGGGACAGTGACAGAAAGTTCTAAGGTTGTGGATGTGCTGTTGCCACTAGGGATAACCTAACGATGCTATGTCCACGGGCATATGTGTTTGTTTACATTACGCGCTTTACTTAATGCAATTATCCGTTGCTTGCAACTTAATACCAACGGGGGACTCGGATGACAACCCGGCGGTGGATTATTAGTCATAGATGCTGTTGGATAACGGTCTATGTATTTGTCGTAATGCCCAATTAAATATCATAGTAGTCAACATGTCATGTATATGCATTGTCATGCGCTCACTATTTGTCAATTGCCCAGCTGTAATTTGTTCACCCAACATGTTAGTTATCTTTTATGGAGAGACACCACTAGTGAACTGTGGACCCCGGTCCATTCTTTTACACTGATTAAACAACCACAAACTGCAAACTGTTCCTTTTTCATTCTCTGCAATTTAATACTCATTTTCCACACCATACGTTTAATCCTTTGTTTTCAGCAAGCCGGTGAGATTGACAACCTCACTGTTTCGTTGGGGCAAAGTAGTTTGATTGTGTTGTGTGCAGATTCCACGTTGGTGATCGAGTACGGCGCCACCAACAACCTTCTGAAGAGTTGCTGCTCCTACTGGTTCGATAACCTTGGTTTCTTTCTGAGGGAAAACTTGCTGCTGACTGCATCATACCTTCCTCTTGGGGTCTCCCAACGAGCGTGTGATTCACGCCATCAAGCTCTTTTTCTGGCGCCGTTGCCGGGGAGTTAGAAGCGCTTCAGCAGACTGCCACTATTTGCTCTCCCGTCAACAGCTCTTTTTCTGGCGCCGTTGCCGGGGAGACAGCAGTCTTCTGCAAGGGGAGTTTCACGCTTCCAATCTCTTTACTTTGTTTTTGTCTTGCTTAGTTTATTTTATTTTATCTTGTTTGCTTTCAATTATCAAAAACACAAAAAAATTAGTTACTTGCATTTAGTTTATTTTCAGTTTTGTTTTCTGTTAGTTATCATGTCTAGCCCTGTTCCAGTAGTAATGTCACCTGAAGAAGAGATCTTCACTTTCAAGCAAGGGAGTGAGGAGAGTTTTAAAGATGCTTGGTCTAGAATTTGAGTCTATGCTAAAACTGAACCTAAAATGACTTTAAGCCTGCTTCTTAGTAGCTTTTATTTTGGTCTTGTTCTTTGCTACAGATATGCTTTAGATGCTGTGGTAGGAGGAGATTTCCTTCGTTATGATGGGGATCAAGCTTTTAATGCTATAAAAAATTGATTACAATTTCTAGCCCCCAATCACTAAAATTGATTTGGCTTTGACAAGCATAAGTGATAGACTTAACGCTCTTGAAACGAACATATCTGGTCTAAAAGAAGGGTATAATCAGATTCGTGAACATTATGATAATGTGCCAGTAAATTTTGAACCATCGGGATGGATTCCCTCAGTAAAAGTTGTTATAAATGGTGAAACTTTTCATTCTCGCTGTGATATTATGTCTGAATTCTGTTTAATGCCCAAGAATTTTATGATTCCTTAAATCTTTGGGAGCTTTCCAAATGCGAAGATTGTATAACTTTGGGTGATAATACTATTAAATTACCAAGGGAGTAGCCGAAGGAGTATTTACAAAACTCTTAGGGATAACAATATCTATTGATTATCTTGTCATTGAATGTGCAGGAGTAGGACAAATTACGCTTGGAAGATCTCTGTTGAAACGCTTTGGAGCAATAATAGATGTGGGCCAAGGCACTATGAATTTCGCCTCTTCACCTATGTGTAACCAAGTATTTCCTAAAGATAAGGTAAAGGTAAGAGAGCTAAGCGTAAGATGTTGATGCTTCTTCACTTGGTAATACTTGATGCATGCTTTGTGCCTAGCTAAAAGGCGTTAAAGAAAAGCGCTTATGGGAGGCAACCCATTATTTTTTTTCTGCAATTTTTCTTTTATTGAGTCAAGGAGTGTTTACTTCTGTAGCAACTCCTTTGTATCTTTATTTTCTCGCATTGTTGTGCCAAGAGTAGCCTCTAATGTTAAGATGATGCTTAATTTTGATTGCTGCGCAGAAACAGATTTTTGCTGTTCACTGTACGAAATTCCTAAAATCACCAGATTGTTAATTAAATCTGAAATTTTTGTGCGTAATCTTTATGAATGTCTGAAACTTTCATTAGTTCAGAGTTTCTCGATCTGAGCGTCGTAAGTGCCTCGAAAAAATTCGTCTTTGCGGACTGTTCTGTTTTAGACAGATTATGCCTTTTTATTTTGCATTCTCTCTTTTACTAGTGTTGAGTGAAATTCTTTTTTGGGTGGAAGAGCTTCACATAACATCAGTGGCTGTAGCTAATGTTTAAAGTAACAAATCATATTGCGTCTTTATAGAACATGTGAATTTTTGATTATGCACTAACCCTCTAATGAGATCTACTTTGAGTTTGGTGTGACGGAAGTTTTCAAGGGTCAAGAGAGAAGGATGATATAATAGGATCAAGAAGAGTGAAGAGCTTAAGCTTGGGGAGGCTCCCATGGATCTCCCCAGCATATTTCAAGAAGACTCAAGCGTCTAAGCTTGGGGATGCCCAAGGCATCCCCTTCTTCATCGTCAAAATTATCAGGTCATCTCTAGTGAAACTATATTTTAATTCTTTCACATCATATGTGCTTTTCTTGGAGCGTCTGTGTGCTTTTATTTTCAGTATTGCACTTTTATTTTCAATAAAGCTTGACTGGACCCTAGCATTCTTGATTGGGAGAGAGACACGCTCCGCTTTTTCATGAGAATACTCCTATTCTTCACTTATATTTGTTGAGTATTCATATCTAGCGCTGTTCAGCTTTTAGCTCTTGTTTTCATGTATCTCTTGTCAGAGCTATTAGCTTTCTTTTGTAGAAAGTACTCTCTTGCTTCACTTATATTTGTTTGGAGAGTTGATGAAATAAATTGATTGGTGTTTGGTTGGTTCAGAAAATGTTGCATGTGGTAATTGGTATAAGGAAAAACTTGCTTAATCTTGTAGATCACTAAAATGGATAACTTGATGCTTGTCAATTGTTTTGAGTTAACAAGTAGATCATGATTAAATTGTGCATCACATGAGTTAAGCCTATTAGTGAAGAACTACCGTAAAGCTTGTTGAAAATTTGGTTTGCATCGGTGGTCTCTAAGGTCTAGATATTTTCTAATAACAGGGTTTGGTTAACAAGGAAGACGGTATGAAGTCTTATAACGTTTGCAATATGTTTGTCATATAAAACTTGGTGTACGGGTTGATATTCTTGTTTGCTTACATAACCTTGCTAGCCTAAACTCTGTACTGAGAGGGAATGCTTCTCGTGCATCCAAATCCTTGAGCCAAAATCCATGCCATTTGTGTCCACCATAACTACCTATATGTGGTATTTCCTTGCCACTCCAAGTAAATTTTTCATGTGCTACCTTTAAATTATTCAAAATGTTATTATTCCCTTTTTGTGTCAATGTTTACTAGCTCATGAGGAATTAGTGTGGTTATTCTTTATTCTATTTGTGATGGACTTTTACACCTGGACTAGTGGCATATACATCCGCTTATCCAATAACTTGCAAAAAGAGCTGGCAACGGGGTGCCCAGTCCCAATTAATTCTCTTCACACTTTTGCCCTGATTCATCAGTAAGCAATGACAAACAGTGAAATACCTGAATGTGTGTAAACCAAAGAGAAAGAGGGATGATCTGCCTTGCTGGTAGAAATAACGTCCTTCATGGGAGCCGCTCTTAAAAGTCCGTTGACAGGTAGAATACTGTTCTCACCCGCTACCATTCGTTGACAATTAACAAACACCTCTCAAAAATAGATACTCCTCCATGGTATGTGATTGATGGAAGGCACCCGAGGATTCGGTTAGCCATGGCTTGTGTTAGCAAGGTTGGGAGGAGTATCAAATATTTTATGCAATCTCTATATGCTTTCAAAAACCTAAAAGCTCTAGCACATGATTTAATCCCTGCTTCCCTCTGCGAAGGGCCTTTCTTTTACTTTTATGTTGAGTCAGTTTTCCTATTCTTTCTGTCTTCCACAAGCAAACACTAGTGTCAACTTTGTTACAACATGCGTTATATGCAATGTATTGGACTTGTTATACTACTTTGTGTTGACAATATCCATGAGATAAATATGTTGAAAGTTGAAGCAAATGCTGAAACTAAATTCTTCCTTTGTGTTGATTAAATACCTTTTATTAGAAACTATTGCTTTATGAGTTAACACTTATGCAAAACTGTTTGATGCTTGTCTCGAAAGTACTATTCATGAAAACGTTTAGCTTGTGTGATTCATTGTTTACTCATTATCTATTTGGTAGCAAATTATAGACCATTGACTTGGATCACTTCATTCATTTACATGTGCCTTGCAATATTATATGATCAAGATTATGATAGTAGCATGTCACCTCAAAAATTATTTTGTTTTTATCGTTTACCTACTCGAGGACGAGTAGGAACTAAGCTTGGGGATGCTGATACGTCTCAAACGTATCTATAATTTTTGATGTTCCATGCTTGTTTTATACCAATTGCTACATGTTTTGCATCTACTTTATATCACTTTTATACATTTTTTGGGACTAACCTATTAACAAGATGCCGAAGTGCCAGTTCCTGTTTTCTGCTGTTTTTGTATTCCAGAAAAGCTAGTCTGGAAATATTCTCGGAATTGGACGAAACTACACGGGGGTCCCTATTTTTCCAGAACACACCTGACGGAGCGAAGGAGCAAGAGGAGGGCCACCAGGGCCCCACACGCACCTAGGGCGCGGGCCCCCCTCTGCCGCGCCCTAGGGTGGTGTGGGCCCCTCGGGGGTCTCCAGCCGCCGCCCTTTCGCCTACTTATTCCCCCCGACGCGAAAACCCTAAGTACCTGAGCAAATATCCACGAAAAGTTCCAGAGACGCCGCCGCCGTCAACCCTAGCTCGGGAGGGTTCAGAACCTCTTCCCGGCACCCTGCCGGAGAGGGGAATCGTCACCGGAGGCTTCTACATCGCCATGCCTGCCTCCGGAGTGATGCGTGAGTAGTTCATCCTTGGACTACGGGTCCATAGCAGTAGCTAGATGGTTGTCTCTCCACTTTGTGCCATCATGTTTAGATCTTGTGAGCTGCCCTACATGATCAAGATCATATTATAACTCTGGAATAGTAACTGTTAGTTATATTCAAACAGACAAAAACCTAGCAGATCCCTTTACGAAGGGACTATCACGTAATGTGATAGTGCATCGAGGGAGATGGGGTTGAGACCCGTGAGCGTTACACCATAGTGGTAACCCAACCTATGTGATCGGAGATCCCGTGAATTAGGACCTGGGAAGAACAAGCTAGTGGTTTAACAGAGGAGAGTTATTTTATAACCCTCTCCGTGGGAAGATGCATAACTCTCACATTCTGTAAGGCAGGTTGGCAATATGCCTTAATGTGTTTCTGTTGGCTATTCGTAGCAAAGGTGCTATCCTACAGAGCGACCTTGAAAGAACACACCTATATGAGTCCGACTGTTAAACGTCGCAGTTTATGAGATTTGGGTGATCTCTAGTAAGCTCATGAAGAGACCAGGGAGTATGACGCATATGCTCCACCCGCGGGGTAGGCTACTGGCAGCCACGTACTGGTTATGACTTTGAGTGAAGTCTATTGGCACCAAACTTGCAATTCAAGGTTCGTCCATTGTTCAAGTTGCTGGTAGATGTAGCTTGAAGCTCTAGGCGGAAGTTCAACTTAACAGTCTCTGCTGAAACACTGGTATATAAACAAGAAACGAGGTTTGGCAAAATCTCTAAATGGGAATTTGAGATCTGGTGGGGGATTGTTAGAATTTGGGTCCATTAGTGGGCAGCCCAAATAAGCAATTCTGAAAAATCTCAAATTGGCCCATGTGTGGCCCATTGCATGGCAGAATTTTGGAGGTGCAATGTGGTGCTAAAGTTTAGTCCCACACTGCTAGTTGGAGGAGACAAACACCACCTTATAAGGTGGAGTGTTGTACCACTTGGTGTGCTAGTTGAGAACAGAAGGCTCTCTCGTGCGCACTCCTCCTCCTCTTCCGCCGCCGTCCGTCCGTCTCGTCACGACACGCCGCGGGTTGCGGGAATGAGCTGATGCCTATATTTTTGCTGTTCAGGAAAAACGAGTTTTTGCGTACGCGTATAGTTTTGCTAGTTCGGGTCGCTCCCGGATCGTGGGCTGCTATCCAACTCGGACGTGTGCGACGTGGTTGGCCCACGTTGTACCCGTTAGGGTTTCCCGAGCTGCACTATATATTGCCTTGCACTGCGTGCGCCGTCACCCCTGAACCAATATAGGTTTTGCCAATCTCGTGCCTTGCGCCGCCACCGTAGTCTACTCCATCCCATGCACCGGCGAACGGGACAGCAGGTCTCCGGAACCACTTGTCCTTGTGATCCTGTACGGGAGAGGGCGAATAAGGTTTTTGGGAAGCGCCCCGCGCGACTGCTTTCAAGTTCTTCATCACAGCTCGACTTCCTGGACGATCTCCGGGTCCGCGGGCGACTCGTCCCCAACGTCGTCTTCTTCGAGCTGCTACCGTCGCCGCTCAAGCTGCTGCCGTCGCTGCTCCAACGACTACTTCATCTACAATTGTTCGGTACGTTCGTCACGTTCCGATGGCTGTGTTCGTAGATGTCTTGCTGCTGTTCATGTTAATTAATACGTCTAGTATTTTCGAGATTAACATGTTAATAGCTCTTGCGATCATGCTTTATATCCTGGAATTAATCATGGAAATTATGCCTATTATTCCAACAGGCAACACGTTGTTGCAAAGGCTGGATGTAATTGGTATCTTCGCGATATTAATATATGCTCCTTATCTAAAAAAATATACCATGGTGGACTCTTGTTTCAACAACAATTGCTATCTAGCATGGCCCTCTCTCGAAACTGTATACCCTTTCAGTGGTGGACCCAAGAAGGTCTGAGCAGCCTGGCCCCACTCAAGTTTCTGAATTGAAATAAAATCTTCATATTTACAAAGAAAAATCTACATTATTTGAATTTGCTAACAACGTGTCCAAACTCATATGTTTGACCCTAACCAAAAATTTCTTCTAGGTCTGCCCCTGGCCCATTAATTTTCATGATTGATCTGACCAACCACTAAAACTCAGAACAAAATCTTTCACTGCAGAGAAGCGCAACGAGCCACAACCAGCCCAAACAAAGAGCCCTTAAGTCAGTCTAATAAGTTGCATCTAGAAAAGCTAGTAACAGTCCACACTATTTGGGTCCAAAAACTTGGTTATAAGTCCCATTTAAGCATTCTCTCAAGTCCTGTTGAAGCCCCGCCGCAATCCGGGAGGATGGACAATTCAATGATTGTGTGGTCGATGACAGGTAGCAAGCTGGAGTCGTTGGTGGTGCACAAACTTCATACCGTGCGGATGGGCAACCAGTTGAATCATAGCACCTAGTCTACGTGCGAGAAAAACCTGTTGATACTATGTATGATCAAAATCATTTGGTAGGTTTCTCACACAGATAACAGGAAGATCAAGATGATGATAGTGAAATTTTGCCGTGGAGAGAGTTGATCCACAGGTAATTTTTTGCTTCGTGCAATTGTCAAACAGGCGGTGCCTTAAATTAGCTTGTGGCAACAAAAAATTTGCGCGAGTTTGTCGTCGAAATATACAGGAAATCCTCGTGGCGAAAAGTCAATGCCGAGGAACTTTTTTTCCTTCCATAATTAGCTAGCCCTTTCACGAAACTCTAGCCCATTTCAGGGGTGGACCCAATAAGGCCTGGCCCCACTGAAATTACTAAATTGCAATAAGATTCATATTCTTATAAGGAAACCCTTAAATTATTTGAATTTGCTAATGAGGTGTCCCGCTCGTGTATTTGGCCCCACTAAAAGTTTTTTCTAGGTACCATTGAATCTGAGCAGAGATCAAGTATCGGCCTTATAAGTTGCATCCATGAGCAGCGGTTGATGAGGGGCGGCGAGCTAAAGGGAGCCGTCGGTTATCGGTAGTGCATACAAACTCAGTACCGTGCGAACGAGGGTTGCTACAATGTATGGTCAGAATCATTTTGCCGGTTTCTCATAGATATCACTGGAAGACGAAGATGAAAATAGCAAGGTTTTACCGTGGAGAGAGTTTCGATCCACAAGTAGTAATATTTTGCTTTCATACAATTGTCAAAGAGGCGGTGCCTTAGCTTAGCCCATAGCCACAACTTTCTTCGTGAGGGTTTGTCGCCGGAATCTGCAGGAAATCCTCGCGGCGATCGAAAAGTCGTCGTCGCGGAAACAAAAATTTCTCGTTGTCAGAAAGCAGCGTTCTTCATTTCACTGGTCAAATCCCATCACATCAGTATCCTAGTTCGCGATCGCGACCGTCCCCACGGCCCAAACCAACAGAAACTACGAAACGACAGCCTAGTAACAAAGATGGGCCGAAATAACCGGTTCGTGGGCCAGAAACCAAACCAGATCCAGATCCAAGGCCCGACCCACCGAGCCCATCTCGTGGTCTCGTCTCTGAGCTTCACTACGGCTACATCCTCTCTCCCTCTTCCATTTCAAACGGCTTCGCCTCGAGCCCTCGACTCCCGATCTCGCGGCGGAACCATAGCCACCGGCGGCGGAGTCCCCACGATGTGCGGGTGCGCGGCGGCCATCGCGAGGGCGGTGGTGGCCTTCCTCGACGCCGTCCTCGTCGGCTGCTTCCTCTCCTGGTTCCGCGCCGGCCCCGACCGGGTAAGAGAAACCCCACCTAGCCTCGCCCTCCCCCTTCCTCCTACCGCCCTTCGCGTCGGTCTGGTCCTCCCTCTGCCTCGGATCGAGGTGGCTGCCTGCCAGCCGGTGATGATTTTTGTGGTCTGCTCGCGCGCGTGTGTGTAGGATCCGCTCGTGCCCAGGGATCGGCCCGGGGAGGCGCGCTCGACGTCGGACGAGGAGAAAAGTAGCCCGCCGCTCCGGATTCGCGATTTTTTTTTTTTGAATTGTGGATTCGCGATTTTTTTTTGCCCACATGGTTTGATCTGGTGCTTGACATCGGTGCCGTACCGTGTGTGCGTTTGGCGGTGCTGTTGTTTCAGGTTTCGGAGGAAGCAGGGGGCCGCATGAGCGTTCAGAAGATGGTCGTGACACCGACGAGGAGCTCAGGCGAGAGGTATGCGTCTGCTAAGCGCACTTAAAGCGATCTGATGTTTCCTTGTGGCGTCACACCAGAGTGGGGAATTGTTGTGCCGTTAGTCTGACAGCCACATCTTGGTTCGATCTGGGTTCACGTTTTGACTGTGTATGTGTGCCTTTAGCTTTCTGAATGCTACGAGGAAGCTTGTGTTTCGAAATGCACATTGTGTATGTGGATAGTATAAACAGTGAGATTTAAGTTTACACTGTACCTACCTGCTGAGGCATACGAATTCCCATGATAAACGCTTTGGTTAGTGCATTTGTCAACTGTGCTTGTATGTTATGAATTGAATAGGATGGTTCTGGAATTTCGTGGAGTAGGTGTGGAATAGTGTCAATCATCCTGTCGATTTGTTCTGGTAAAACGCAGTAACAAGTGAGGAACTGTTGTGCAATTGTTGTGACTGTCACGTCGTAGTTTGTTCAAGGTTGAGGTTTTGATTGTGCATATATTACCTTTAACTTTCCAAATGCTGCAAGGTGGTTGACTGTTGGTTGTGCCAGTATTTTCATAAAGGACATTACGTTTGTCACATACACTGAGATCTAAGTTTAGACAGTGAGATTTGAGTTTACACCATAATGCAGTATTACTATCTGTGGCATAAATTTTTCCATAAGCGTTTGTTAGTGTAAAGCACCACATAAAATAGCTAGTTGCTGGTTTACTGTACTTATATTCTATGAACAGAATAGGATGGTTCTGGAATTTCATGGAGTAGGTGCAGTATGTGGTCAATCATTCTTGTGTTATGTTCTGGTAAATGTAGGATCTCCTGTGTTCCTTCTTTACTGCACATGGCAGATGTGCGGCTGGGATACTTGATGTACCCACAGCTGTATGTACATTTGCATTATGGCAGCCGGTGATGCCTTTCATGGTGTGCTCGTGTGTGTAGGACCCGCTCGTGCCCAGGGACTGTCCCGGGGAGGCGCACTCGACGTCGGACGAGGAGAAAGGTAGCCTGCCCCATCGGATTTGCGATTTTGTTTTCCCCGCACGGTTTGCTCTGGTGCTTGACATCGGTGCCGCACCGTGTGTGCGTTTGGCGGTGTTGTTGTTTCAGGTTTCGGAGGGAGCAGGGGGTCGCATGAGCGTTCAGAAGATGATCGTGACACCGACGAGGAGCTCAGGCAAGAGGTATGTGTCTGCTAAGCGCCCTTCAAGCGATCTGATGTTCCTTGTTGTGGCACACGAGAGTGGGGGGATCATTGTGGCATTATTCTGACAGCCACGTTGTAGTTCGATCTAGGTTCACATTTTGACTGTGTGTGTGTGCCTTTAGCTTTCTCAATGTTATTGTTACGAGGAAGCTTGTATCTCGTAATGCACGTTGTGTATGTGGATAGTATAGACAGTGAGATTTAATTTACACAGTAGTATTACACTGTACCTACTAGCTGAGGCATACAAATTCCCATGATAAACGCTTTGGTTAATGCATTTGTCACCAGTGCACTTCAAATAGATAGTTGCTGGTCAAATGTGCTTGTATGTTATGAATTGAGTAGGATGGTTCTGGAATTTCGTGGAGTAGGTGTGGAATAGTGTCAATCATTCTTTAGATTTGTTCTGGTAAAACGCAGTAACAAGTGGGGAATTGTTGTGCCATTGTTTTGACTGTCAAGGCTTAGTTTGTTCAAGGTTGAGGTTTTGATTGTGCATGTATTACCTTTGGCTTTCCAAATGCTGCAAGGTAGCTGACTTTTGGTTGTGCCAGTATTTTCATAAAGAACATTAAGTATGTCACATACACTGAGATATAAGTTTAGATAGTGAGATTTGAGTTTATACCACAAGCGTTTGTTAGTGTATTTTTTTAAAGCACCACAGAAAATAGGTAGTTGCTGGTTGACTGTACTTATATTCTATGAACAGAATAGGATGGTTCTGGAATTTTATGGAGTAGGTGCAGTATGTGGTCAATCATTCTTGTGTTATGTTCTGGTAAATGTAGAATCTCCTGTGTTCTTTTTTTACTGCACATGGCAGATGTGCGGCTGGGATACCTAATGTACCCACAGCTGTATGTACATTTGCATTATGGTAAAATATATCCTGTAAAAATGACATTTTAATTGCCTTGTAGCTAATACAATAAATCCTGTAAAAATGATAATAGTTCTGCTTTAAACATTGGAGCATACTATGGTTTTAGTACATAATTTTTCATCGTTCCTAGTCCTATCTTGTTGGAAATGCTCACTGTGCTGATTTTAATATGAATATCTTGCACTTTTTAATTGTATCTTCTGTATTTGTTTCCCTTTTACGTTCAGGCGGTACCTGTCTTAGTAATTATAACTTGGGAAACATGTAAATTGAATTGTTAAAATCTCCAAGGACCAAGGCGATTATATTGTACTCACTTGACTTTTCATGTGGCTCTTAAATCTACCCAGGCTGATTACCTCAAGTCATGTGGCACGTTATCTCAAACCCCGGCTGAACTCCAAAATGTTTCATCTGAGATTACTTTGGAAACCACTAATGAGGTGGGGAACATATCTATGAAATCATTTTGTTATTAGTTCCATTCTCTGACGCCTTGTTTTCGGCCATGCAGTGTGATCACATACCCAGTAATGCACTTCCAATGGGAGGAACATCAGTATCTGGATTTAATTCATCTGAATGGTATTAACTGCCCTAATTTTCATGTGCCTGAAAATTGTTTAACATTATTTTTTATGAGATTGTATAACTGATATTTATGTCAACCTTTCAGTTTAGAATGCGAGGAGGGTCATGCTTTGATGACTGAAATTGAAGGTCCAGAAGTTGAATCAGTTCTCCATGAGAAGTCGCCATTTTGGAGCATCAAAAACAGGTTTTCTGACTGCAGTGGTTCACCCTTCCCGACACCTTTAGTTCTTAGAGATGATATGCAGACGCCTGGAACAGTTTATACTTCACGCACGTCTTCTATGTCTAGAAAGCGTGTGCGCACCCGCAAACAGTTTGTCTATCCTGTTCTGAGACCCATAGAAAACAAGCTTCAGCGGATGCAACTGGCAGAAGATTCTTCAACAATACTGCCCTCAAATACTCCTAAACAGACAAATTTGGGAGCAGATTATATCAAGAAACTGCAGCAGACCTCTTCAAATTCAGTGGCTAAGGTGGGATTTTCCACATCTCCACCAATCTGTTTTCCCGATGAGAATGCTTCCTACCAAGACGAAGAAACACTCTCTCCGGAGGAGTTGAAGTGCCAAACCAGCAGCCCGATTCTATTGGATGGTGGAGCTCTATCGAAGTCTGATTCAGGTGAAAAGCGTGCTGCAATGAGTCTGGCTCACTGGCTTAAACCTTCATCCCCAGACGGTGAGAATGAAGGTGTTGTCAGTTCATCCGCTTCTGGCGGATTGCACGATGAGAACAAACTTGTCACAGAGAGTCCTGTCTTTACGGCAGCTGCTGGAATGGATGTTGAGAATCCTACTCCAACATTACCCAAGACATGGGATGGCAACGGCATTCCAAACACAACCACCAAGTACAAGGAGGTATACACTTACCGTTTATCTAATGTGTTCCTTAACTTGTGGTTACCAGAGCTAACTTTTCTAAGATGTCTCTGATGTTAGGATCAAAAGGTCAGCTGGCACGCAACACCATTTGAGGAAAGGTTGTTGAGGGTTTTATCTGATGAACCTAACCCTCCAAGGTTTCTTCCTATTGAGAAATGAACCAAATTTTGGCCTCTGTCTTTTTGTCCCGCTCTTTTGTCATGCGTGAAGCTACTTACTGCTAAACTCATTGTAAATTTCCCATTGCTAATACCATATGACCCTAATGCAGGAAACTTATCAGAGGAAACTTGTTCCATGTCGAGGAAACTTGCTAGAGGAGAAAGCTAAATATAAATGGCAGAGTTCTCAATCCAAATGTTGATAAATCAGTCGCCAAATACTCAAGCTGTGCAGAGTTGATCTGGATAACAAACTCGATGCTGTTTTTTTTTTTTTGTCTTCGCTATATACCTGTTACTTAAACTTTTGCCTTCTCGCTGATGCGGTGTTATGTACAAATTGTGGAGGCCATAGGTACTGCACTATTATGAATACCAACTGCTGATAGAGGATTAAAATGTAAGAAACGTTACTTATCTGTCCCTTCTTGTTACCTTGCAACATTGTTGAAGCTTGTGACTGCTCACGCTGAGCAGGTGAGCTCACGTTCACAGAATACATCATACTAAGACATATCAGTATAATTTTTGCCTATTGTTCTGCATAATTGATGGTAAAATTGGCTGTGCAATCATCATGAATTCACGACTGATCGTGATCCTTAGTTTTTACATGCTCAGCTGTGTACAACTACTATGTTGTTTCACAGAAACAGCAGTTGTGGAGGAGCTCTTGTGTCTGAACCGTCTCAGATTACACATTTTTTTCAGTTTTCTTCTATTTCTTTTTTTTCCAAAAAACAGGCCTTATGTGTAAGAAGTATTACATACATTCATTTAAAGAATGTTTACACACGTGGCACATGTAAAATATCTTTTACATTGATCCTAGCTAAAAGTATCTCCCTTTGATGTATGCATATCTCCATATGTATGTAGCAACTACACAGTTGCCTATCATCTTTTCTGGTGTGTAGCTGCCTGAGTCCGTATCTGTACACAAAATCACTCTGTTGAAGGGTGCACTTCTTGCCCTACTCGGAGCCATCTCTCAGCGACAACCTCTTCTTCCCCATCCAAGCCGTCTTCATAGTTTAACAAGACACCAAACATGATCTTGCCCTGGCCACATATAATTTTGTGTTAATCACATAGCGGGAAACACAAGCATTGACTCACTCATCACGCATCAACTCACCTTTTCTCTTCGGTAAGATGCTAAAGTTGCCAACGGTTCCTTTGACTTGATCACCTGCCCTGAGTTCTGGTGTAGGTTGATCATCTGGCAACGGTTGCATCCCCCCATGGACTGCGCATGAACCATCCAACAAACGAAATGAGTAATTCAACAAATTTATTTTTGTGGTTTAACTATTTGGCCACTCTGAAGTTATGGAAAGAAAGTTCAAGTGAACAAATATTGTCAGAATCCCTTATGTAAATGGGATCTGAAAGGAAAATGACACTTAACAGTAAAATAGGCATCTCCAATGTGAAGCCTTTTCCAATTGTCCTCGTTGTATGGCGTCGACCCAGAGATAACAATGTTGGGGCGAAATCTCATTTCATCAACAACAACCGGTTGCTTGCCATTTCCATTATTACCTGGAAAATAATGTTTAGAACATGTTGTCTCAAGAAACTATTGTGCAAATTCAACTATACATAGAGCCAAGCAACCAACATTGTAACTTGATCTTGAGCATTTGAATGAATAAAATAAAGCCTTTTTTGGTCCTTTTCAAATATGTAGGGAATAGGAAAAGAAATTGCATACTTGAACTAAGCCGACTGTTGAGATCGGAGACACTCTCTTCAGATATTAGTAGCAGTTGTCCTTCATTGACAAAACTAAGTTTGCTTCGAGTATCCCTGCATAGACGGCCGTTCTTGCCAGTCAGTGTGCAGGAACGGTTCTTGGAGCTTGAACATCTCATAAAGGTACAATGGCGTCCAATAGCTTCGCTGAACCATGTGTTTACCTTGTCATCATAACTCTCTACCTCATACCTGAAGCATTTTGCCAGGATTAATGATCATTCTAAATACGATTTTACCTGTAACACTTGATGGATTACCAAATAAAAAATGCAACCTAAAATAAACCCAAGACTATGTAAATGGAAAGATAGTGGATCATACAATTGTGCTGGTTTAGTAGTCTGATGACACAAACATACCTTTGGCCATATACGTCTACTTCTGCAGTTAGATGGGTTAGATTCTCTAGAAGAGAAATTTGCAATTTATCCTTGCGTTTGGGAGACTCTATGACGAGCTTCCCAAGTTCCAGGTTGATCAATGTGCGGATAGAACCCAACTCTGGTACCTGAAGAACATGAAAGGTGACTAAGACTAGAAAGAAATAATGGAAGACAGTTCGTCAAATAATTTAAGAAAGAAACCAAAAGTCATGCATTTCTATTTAAGTTTTGCTTAGGAAATTATTTTATGTTGCTCCGTTCATGTCTAGAACAAAATTTTCTTATGCTATGTAATAACGTTATTTGCATCCTCAATAACTAAATGCAAAAGGTAGTGGGCAGTTACAAATCATGCCTTAGATATGCTTTAAATCTATGTGTTCATCTTTTAGGAGAGCAGAGCATTGAGGTGCTATCCTCAGAGGATTAATTCAGCACAGATAAAGAAATCACACATCCAAAGCAGAAATAGTTCAGTTACCTTCTTTTGGGTCAAAATTTCACCACCAGATCCTTGGAGAAGCCATTCTCTGTCATATTTTAAACCTAAGGAAAAAAAGGAAAATTATTTATGCATATGGTGAACAAAAATACTGTAACAAAAGGTACACGTGAGAGACAAAACATTCTACAGAATGTGCACATACCTCCAACGGCCAATGGCCAATTCTGTGCACTAAATCCTTGGCAAGATTTCACAGGATAAATAGTTATGGTCTTCAAGCGGACATCTGGAAGAACTTGTTGACTCTGGTTGTCTGCAATTATAATTTCATATGAACTACACTGGTAAAAAACATACCAACAGATAAAAAATATCACTTTCATATCATAAAGCTATTACCTACTAAGTTAAGCCCATAAATAAATGTCATTGGTTTGGACACAAAAGAAGACTGCAGGAACTTCAAAAATTCCTAGAAAAGAAAAGGATATGAGAATATGAGATTACCGATAAGTGCTTATTAGAGAGTATCTATGTTATTGGTGAGTTTCAAAGAATTATATATTCAGTCCTCAAAATAAAGAAAAGTGCAAACTTGATATAAAAAATCATACCTCTGCATCTTCATATGTGGACATATACCCAAATGATATCCTGACAGCACCTGTTGGTTTTCCTTTTATTACATCATTATCATCCCAACAAACATGCCCAGCCTAGCAAGCAAGCATGCATTTACATTATTTAGATGTGGAACAGTTATAATCATATGATTATTATTGTGTTAACGAGAATGTTGTATGTTGTACCTCAAAATTAGAAACTAGATCCGAGTGCGACAAGCCAAGATACTTGGCACAAGCGCCAGGGTTACAGAAGCAACCTGTCTGCAAAACGGCAGAGGAAAATAGCAGAAAAGGAATCAACATGGGTAAAGATTACCCGGTAAGGATGCTCCATTATACCATGTAAAAGGAAGGCTAAGTTTGTACACTTACACGCAGATGAATTCCTGATAAGGAAGCAAGCTTCTCTACCTCGCGGTATCCAAACCAGGTGCCATCTTCTCTTTTCAAATTGAATGTGATCGTAGGGCTCATCTTCAGATCTGCCACCTAAAACATATGTAATATTTCAGGCAAGTCCAGAATAACATGTTCATAATGTCGCTCTTATATTGGTGAGGATTACTCCCTACCGATAGAAGAAACGCAACAGCAAGAAAAGATTCTTAAAGAAGACAATAAGAGTACTCTGTCTTGATACCTTAGAAGCTTGCTGTCCATAGATTATGCAAACTTTTTTCTTGTTTCTGTGCTTCATGTCTAGCATTTTATTTCTCACATAAGTAGCAAGAGATGCAGTGTGCCTACAAGAGAACAGCTGAGTGTTTCCAGAGAACATCTGGGACAGGATATTATGTCCAAACAATCTTTAATAGATACCGTGAAATAGCTGAGGTAGTTAGCACGCCAATTATCTTAAACCCATGCCGTAGAGAAGATATGCTCAAGAATGAGATTGTTCCATCCTCAAGAACTTGTTCAAGGCTCTTTCTTTTTTGAACAAAGTCGATATCAGCAATTGAAGCAGCTACCGTTCCTAGAATGTCACACCAATTCCAAAACTAAATTAATACCAAGACACAAGAGAAAAAACACAAAAAATAAGTAGCGCAACAAGAAACCTCCGCTGAAGTATTTCTTGTTCAGCAAACCAGCAGCCTCTGTCAAAATGGAAATATGAAAGATGTCATGAAGTTGACACTCTATTGGCTGGAAGATTTCCAGCAACTAAGTAAAGATTGCCGTGATAATTCAATTAATGCTACGCTATAAAATGCATCTTATATCATGAGAAAATACATTACAGCTATCATTGCCAAGTTAAAGTGATACATGCTTGTCGCGTACCATTTTTTACAATCAGAGCACCAAGACCAGTTGGATAGCCAAATATCTGCAAGTTTACGAAAATATAACAATTGGTAACATCTCTATAACCAAGCTTTTCAAGCCACTAATAGGTGCATTTACAATACCTTGTAGAACGAACAGACAACAAAATCAGCAGGATGCACATCTAAATTTGGTGGCTCAGTTGCGCATCCTTTTGCAGCATCTAACAGAACCATCCATTTACCCCTGCATTTCATGCAATAAGTAAAGATACTGAAGTTCAGTGAAAAGAGGATGACAACCCTTCTAAAAAACATAGCATTGCCCAAAGCATGGCTGTTATATTTATCAACCATCTTACTGCTGCTGCGAAGGGAACCCCGCAACTTTTCCTTCCTTGATAAGCTTGACCAAGTTAAGGTTGAATTTTTGTCCCGAGAAATTGCACTCAGAGGGGAAAGCAAACAGATTCCAATTGTTTCCTATATCAGAGAGAGGAAATAATAATGTAAATACTTGCCACACCGGCTTTGCTATTCAGTTATATGAGAGTAAAATTTTACATTTGCCTTTCGTTATTGCTTTGCTGTGATTCATTCATGGCATTTTTATCACTTTCTTGTTCTCTGCAATCACTTGCCAGAGTATAAAGAACAGAGCTTTTGCAGTCAAATATCTGAGTTACTGATGTGCATTCCAAGGTACAACAATACTACCTCATAGTGCCAATTATTAAACAAATAAAACACGTGTATAGCAAACATTCCAGATATATTGACATATATGTTGCACCTAGCTTGTGAAAGTTTCACAATTCTTTCAGAACAAAAACTCTCAAGGATATAGCGAGTCAATCTGATGGTCATAAAATATATTCCCAGCCCATTGATCAACTATTGTAGTCAAATGCAAGATTGTCTCATTGTACGTTATTTTTTTCAAGATTATTTATTGTACGTTAGAACGATTTATGCCATTCAGCAATGATGTTAACATGTTATCACAACTTAAGGAACAAAAGAAAATCATTCAAATTTACCTGGACTGGCGGAAAGGCTTCCATTTTGACAATTACGTGAAAGCACATCTTCACCTCTTCTTTGGTTTGAGTGTCTTGAGATCTTAAACGAACTAGGGCTTCCATGGTTCTTTCCGAGATCACCATCCTCTTCAATATCAACCGCCGATACAGTTGCTCCTTTGCTCAGAGCATATCTATAACTACATTAAGGGGACACAAATTCTACGAAATACCTTTGCCACTGTAAATTGCACAACTTAAGGCACATAATGCAAACAAAAAGAATAGTGCTAACATAACTTTAAAGAAACAATTGAACATAGTGAAGAAAATTCTTGAAAATGACTGCAATGTTATTTGTGTAAATATGAGGACATCAAAACATCGGTCTATGTACATAAACCATAGTGATACTGTAGCATGTAGTTGCATAGAGGTACATGGTTTAACTGACAAGGAAAATATAATTATATATCTGACGCTGAGCAATTATGGAAGGATACTCTCTTATCCCAAGTACACTATTGTGATTTTCCATTGTGTACATGTAACAGCTTTCTCTACTCCATGGAAAACATTCACCGACAAATTTCAGAGCCGCTGTTGCCCCGGAGGTGAATATGCATTTGTAGTCTCTCGGAGATGCATTAAAGTATTTTAGCACCTGAGAAGATAAAATTGGCATCATAACCAACAAAAACAGCCGATGGCAAATTTTCTTAAGTGCATACAATAGAGCACTGTGTTGGCAGTTTGCAGTAAGTTTCGACCCTCAAACGCAATGACAGGTGCAAAGTTTATTTATACCCCTCCCCAACTTTAGATTTGAGTGTTCCTAAGCTTAGTCAATAAAATGAGATAGACATGGAACTAGCTACATTCAAGGCATAAATGGAAATATGTGCATAAATCAACCTCATCAGCAAGTATCCAGCATTGGCTTTCTTTATACAGAAACTGAGGCCATGGCTTTGGTCTTAAAAATGCTTACTTTCTGGAGGCGGCGTTTATGTAAAACATTTCTAGTTTTTTTAAAACATGTCAAAAAATTACAGAAAAAATTCGGATATACATTAGAACATTTTGTGCTAGCACAAAAAATGTCGTGGAGAAAAATTATTTTTTGTGACATGCACAAAAAAGACAAAAAAAAGTCTCGTATAAAACTATTTTGCAGCATCCAGATTTGTCTTTTTTGCACAGGTCACAAAAAATGTTTTTTCTTCACATAAATTTTTGTGCTAACATAAAATGTCTTTATTAAGTATATAAAAAAAATTGTTTTGAATTTTTTGACATTTTAAAAATTGTTTTTTGGACAGTGGGTGCATCTGCACCTACTACCCGTTATGGATTTCCGTTACTTTCACTGATTTACTAACTACAGCTGACTAGGTTGAAGCATGAGATCTGAAGAAAAAAATCGATACCTGATGGCGCGCAGCAGTAACGAGGTCGGTTGCGGCCATGCTCGAGTCGCTCTGGCTATCTAAACAAACACGTTAAGGATGGACACATCCTCAAGAATTCGCAACAGGTATATCGATCAGAAGAAACAAGACAAGGGGAGCCAAGGATACGAGGATTGCCGTAGACATTGGATGTAAGGTCTTTTACAACATCCGCCGTCTGCGGCTCCGAGTACAGCGTCGCGCCGGCATGGTCCAGGTACACCGTTCCTGCTCCCCACAAACGAGTGAAGCGTGTTAAAAACTACAGTAAAAAAGCTACCAATTTTCTCAAATTGGCATCACATTCGAAGCGCAAGAACCATCATTTTCCGACAGGGGCCACTGAATAACAAACAATCCGTTGTTTCTTTTCTGCTGAAACAAACTGTGGAACGGATTAAGTGACGGAACAGAGTAGCACCTACCTTGGAGGCGCTTGAAATCGGCGGCCCGCATTTGGTCGACGCCCCTGGGCGCGTCCGGGTAGCCGTAGTCGGCGCCGAACTGCGCGAGGAACTCCTCCTTGCTCTGATCCATGCCTCCCCCCTGAATCCCGCCTCGGCTCACGCCGGTCGATCGGAGTAGCTCGGAGCGAAATCGGATTAGGTGGAAAGTGGACGCGGTGGCGGGCACTGAGCAGGGGGATCCGGTTGGTTTGGATAGACTATTCTCCCCTCGTGCCGGAAGAAGAAGAAGCACAGCCGCATGTCACACGGTGACATGCAAAAGGTGCATGTCACACGGTGACATAAACCTTTTCGCAATGTTTAAATTTGAATTTAGGCCGCATGTCACCGTGTGACATGCAAAAGGTGCATGTCACCTGATCTGTGTCCGAAGAAGATGCGGAGTGGAGCAAGGAAGTCGGGCGGCGAAGGTTGGACTACTGCTCGAGGAGGGATTAAGAGCATCTGCAACACACGCCCAACACGCCGGCGCTCTAAATTTTTTTTACAGCGCCAAAAAAATAGTTTTAGCGCGTTGTACGTCTGTTTTGTTTTAGCAGACGCCCTATATTTTACCGCGCCAACACAGCAGTTTTCCAGGCGCTGTAAAATACAGCGCCACAAACACATTTTCTTTACAAATAAGTACAAAATTTATACAAATAGGTCCCTGATCAAAAATAAAAAATAGCAACCATGCCCCCAATCATTGGAGCTACTAGCTCTTCTTCCCCACGGACTGCAGAGCAGGAGCACATCCATGCCGGAGCAATTAACTGCCCAATCGTTGGAGCGAGCTCGGGACCGGACGCGTCTTCTGGCGGAGCAAATCCACGCCGGAGCTCGGGGCCGGCCAGCAGCGGCGTGCTCGTGGCGTGGACGGCGGCGGCGAGCTACAGGGGTAGGTTGGCGAGCACGGACGCGAGCAAGGAGTTGGGGGCCGGCCCGCGGCGGAGACCTGCAGGGGCGTGGACGGCGGCGGCCTGCAGGGGTGGGGCGGCGAGCTCGGGGCGTGGGCGACGAGCTCGGGGCGTGGGCGGCGAGCAGGAGTGCGGCAGCGGTCGATTCCGGCGGCCGGCGGCCGATTCCTGATGGGCGGCGGTCGATTCCGGCGACCGATTCCGTCCGCCAACGCCAAGATGAAGTTTCACCGTGGCAGTTACCTTCCCGGGCCTTCTTCGTTTTGTCCAGCGCGCTGGATGCCAGGCACCGAATATGGTGCAAAATATCCAGCTTCTCCATCGCGCTGGGCGATTTTTACAGCGCGCTGGCTTATAGAGCGTCTGCTGGAGCGATGTTTTTAGCCACGCGCGCGCTAAAAAGCAGTTATTTAGTGCGTGCGCGTCGAGATGCTCTAACTAGTTGGCGTGTGGTCTCGACGGCGACAGGATACGTAATGGCTCACGCACGGATTGACCCCTCCGCCCTCGGCATCTGCCTAGTCCGGGAGTCCACGATCAATGAAGGAGACACGAAGCTTCGGCAGAGGCATCAATGGCGTCACAGTTGTTTTTTTTCTTTTTCGGGAGGGGATAAGAGAGCTCAGGATGCTAAGCAAGTGGTGTCGTAGGCCCAGCCCACCTGAACACATTCTGCGAAGGCCTGTGCAGTACAGCCTGGGCTTGATGGAACGTGTAGGGTGGGCCTGGAGAGGCTCTGGCCGGCCTTCCAACGAACAGCAAGGCACGCAATGGTACTCGTTCGGCTGCTGCTGCTTTTTGCCGGGATTCTGAAGGTAATTACCTGGGTGGTTCAGCGCTGGTACTTGAAGGCTTGAATGATCCGGAACAGTGGAAGTTTAGCCTGTAGAGAAGCCCTTAGTCTTGCTTCGGATCTAGTCCTTAATAACTTGCACATTGCATCTGATTGCAAGGAGGTGGTTGATGATTTAGGTAGATGATCACTGGGAAGATATGGCCCCATCATCAAAGAGATTGTCGGACGAGCTACACGTTTTGATAGATGTTCTTTCCATCCTAAACTTCCAAGTTCTAATTTCGAAGCCCATATACTTGCTAAGTATGCTTCTTCTTTGGGTGTTGGCTGCCATGTGTGGCTGGGAACACCCGATGATGTAATTTCTGTACCCATGAACATTCGGCATGAATAAAGCTTAGCAAGTTTCTCTCAAAAAAAAAGAGAAAGAGATTGCACAAAAGTAAAATAAATGATTTGTCTAAAAAAAGTAAAATAAATGATGATATGAAACTGTCTGAATAAAGCACTGATCATTACAAAGTCAAATTTATGAATCACTGTAAGACAACACAATGAACGAAAGCAGCATAAAACTGGTGGCGGTGAGCATTGAAATTATGGGAAAGTGAAAAGAAAAATGCAAGTCCTTAGACAATACAAACATCCATGGTGTTAGTAGCTGCGGTTCCCTCGGGCGTACGGTCAACCCCCAGATGGGTGAGCAGTGCCCACAACAGTGTTATCAGCTCGCCACCCCGGGCGACTGCCTCCGCATGCCCGTCGAGGTTATCCGACGGAGCAATGTACAAGGTCGCCTCGGACCAAAATCCGGCCAGGGCCTTCCACGCCGCCTCCTCTCCTTCCATCAGCTCCACCAGCTGCTCACCGAGCTTTGCACCGTCCTTGAGCACATCGTGCTTGGATCTTGCGCTCAGCAGCTCGACCAGCTGCCGATACTCCATCTCAGGCGTCGGCATCGCGACGCGAGCGGCGAGGACGCGCTCGGCATCTTTCTTGGTGGCCTTGTACACGCCATTGCTCCATGCGTCGTCATCCGGAAGCAGGTCGGGAGAATATGCCACCAGGTAGGCGCAGTAGCGTGACAAGTGGGTGGCGACACTCTCATGGTCAGAAGAAGCTGGTGAGTGTGGGTACCTCGCCTCCAAGATGCTTGTAGCAATGTGCCAAGCAAGCAAGGCGTCAGATGTACCTTTGGCGCTGGATGCCCGGAGGAAGGTGTCACCGACTTGAATGCCCAGCTGCTGTACTGTAGACTTGATGCCGTTTCTTAGGTCTCCCCTGATGCTCCTCAGTGTGCTGACAATGGCTGTCTTCACCTCTGTGGGTACCTTGATGTTCTTCTGCTCAGGCAGCCAGGGAATGAGACGCCGAAGAAGAGCTACTGGCGTTTTCCTTTGATGGAGCACTAGGATTGAGCATTGGTTCATTTTATCCTGCCAAGGCCCCACTAGCTTGCATCTACACTGCAGCAATAGGCCAATCCATTTTCGCAATGTAGGATACTCATGCGAAGAAACATAGCGGCACATTAAGGCTACTTTAGTCCAGTCAGAGCAGACGTAGGACGCAATTTCCCTCATCTCCGAAAGCACGACTAGTGCACCAAGTGAAAGCACCGGCACTACATCAAATGGTAAACTTCCAAAATATTCGGTCGAATCACTCTGAGTACTTGACATGCAACTCACCGAACACTCAATCTGTCCTCCTGAACTCCTTAGAGGATCAACAGGGGGGGGGGGGTGAATGTGCCTTTCAAAAAAAAAATATCCCCCGCCGCGTGCCTGCCATAGCCGACCGGCCATAGATATGCCGCTAAAAATATGCTTAAGAGTGAAATAAATATGCTCAAGATGGGCAGCCAATTCTTGGAGTATGAGATTGAAAGGGACGAATAGTAGTAATCATGAAGGAAAGAAAGCTCAGACGCAATCACCCCCAGTATCCTTTTATCATCACTATCCTCCAGAAGCACATGCCATAAGAAGTTTTGGGCCTTCATGAACCCAGCTTCACTGGTTGTATATTTTGCAAAGCGGCAGCGTAGCATCTTGAACAATGCAAATGAAAAGCATACATCTTTGAGCTGCGTTGCCGACTTGAGTACCATATCATCCAACTCCCAAACTTTGTCAATCGTCACTAAGCCGCCTTTGTTTGTCGTATCACCTCTACTGCACATCCGGTAACCATGAGGTTGCTTCTCTACCGACACACTGTCCTCCCTTGAAACTATACTAGTGGAATTTGGCGTGCCGTCACGGCACGCCCTTGATGTTTTTTTTATGCAGTATATATATATTTGTATTTAACTAAAATGTTAGCTAAATTGGTATGTTAGAACATGTTTTTATTTTGTCATGAATAGGTAGCATTTTTTATGAGTATTCCGGTCATATTTTGTGAGTTTTTTGTGAGTTTGTTTGTATGATGTCAGAAATGTTGGCGAAATTGGAATGTCGAAATATATTTGTAATTTGCTATAAGTATGTTGCGGTTATTTTTTGGAGCATTTTTGTCATATTTTGTGGAATAGCAGGAGAAGTCGCTAAAATGTTGGCGAAATTACAATTTGGAAACATGTTTTTTATTTTGTTATGAGTAGATAGTAATTCGTTCGAACATTTTCTATATATTTTGTAGAATATTCAAATATTTGGATAGTTGAATTTAGTGCGGCGACACGACGCGCTTTTGCTGAGGATATGGTGTAATAATTTGTTTGTTTTTTTATTTGCGGTATATATATTGTAAGGGAATGTGGTTGTTCTAATTTGTATAATGTAGTTAGGTGGAGTTCAATTTGGAAGCAATTCATAATTAGAGTAGACGTGTTTGTATTTTCTGAAAATATTAATGTAAACAATATTTTTTTTTTAAATGTAACTACATAATTAGAGAGATTTAAGTTGTATTACTTGCAAATATGTTAAGCAAATTTGAATGGTTCAATATGGTTTTATTATGCCATTATTTTCATACGAACCACCATAATTAGAGATAATATATTCTAGTTATGTTTAAATATTATGTGTCTATTTTGCTGTAAATATGTGATTTAGCTTGTTGGTTAGAGGAAATATGTTGTGTTAACATCTATTAAATTGAATCAATCTTTAGAGGAAACAAATTTTTGATTTCTTTAAATGTGAATGGAATGAAGCATTATTTAAATTTGACCACATAATTAGAGAGAGTTAAGTTCAAGTTGAACATTTATTAAATTGAACTGTATAATTGAAGGAAGTTCAGTAATATTATTTGTAAATAGTAATTTAGTTGAGTTGGTATGATATGGCTGTGTTTTGTGTTAAATATTAAATTGAACTCAATAATTGGAGGGAATAAATTGTTTGAGCGCTTATTAATTTCAATTTTAAATCAAGCCATAATTAGAGGAATTGGTTAACTATGCTTCTTTTTTTTCCCGTAAGTATGTAATTAGTGGGAATGCACATTTTTTGGATTTGATTCTACAATTAGGGAAAATTTATTTATATTGCATCCAAATATTAACCAAATTGGAATGTTCAAATATGTTTGTATTTTACCATAAATAGTTAGTATTTTGTTTTCTGATTTTTTTATAGTCTTTTAAAAAATATAAAAATATTTAGTAAGTTGGAATGTTCAAACATATTTGTATTGCGTTATGAATGTTTAAATGTAATTAGAGAAAATGCATTAGAATTATCTTGAAATATTTTCCAAATTCGAATGTTTAAATGTGGCTGTATTTTGCCATAGATATCTAATGTAGTTACGTAATTAGAGTAAATGCATTATGTGTTTGGAAGGATTCGAATTTTTTTGGAATTTTCAAATTTGTATGATGTGGTTATGTGGTGGAATTGAAATGTTGAAAATGTCTACATTTTGAAGTTGTGCAGATCTGAAAACTGTTGAAGTTGTATTTCGGAAGGTACGAAAGTTTTTCGGGGGGGAAAAAATCAGGGGAAATGTGGTGAATTTCAATTTTTGGAAATGTCCACATTTTCAAGTTGTAGCGGTTGCGGAATCAGGAGACTTGGAAGTCATATGACACTATGAAAATATTTATATTTGTAATTTGAGTTGGAATGGTGAAATATGATTGCTTTTTTCAGAAAATTGTGCACATGTAGGGCAATTTGAATTGTTCGAATTTATTTGTCTTTTGTGAAAAATAGGTGATCCTTTTCTTTTCCTCTATTATTTTCATATATTTTTTTATGTTTTGGCGATGGGTATTTATAATATTTTTTTTCTGTTGGTTCTACTCTGTTATTACAGAAATTGAAAGAAGATTGCAGCTAAAAATTGATTAGTTTTTTTGAAATTGTTGAAGTTGGGGTGTTTTTAAGATTAAAATAAATTGCTTTAGTAAAATTAGCAGGTTCCAAAGATATTAAAGGTTGTGGAATATGTAAGTATTTTTTTTTGTCCGTCATAAATAATCAACATTTATTGTTGTGAGGATATTCATGAAAATATTTTCATGATTTGGAAATTGTTCGAAAGAGGAAGTGCGGTAGGGTTTTCATCAAATATTCATCAATTGAAAATGTTAAAATTATGTGTTTTCTGACGTAAATAATTATTATTTGTTTTGTCAGAGTATTTTGTTGTGTTTTTTCATTATTTTTAGATGGGATTTTGTAGAGATATATCCATTTGCATGAAATGTAATAAAATTGAATGCATCAAATTAGAAGAAGTCAATTTCGATTGTAGAAATTCATTTACTGGTACCATTAATTGTTTTTTTTTTAAGATTCTTCTTGATTTGAAAAGAGACTTATAGGATCCGTATATTGTAGTTTAGGGTAGTTCGAATAGTCAGCTAATTGATTTGGTGGAATATGTATTTAAATGGTCACATATGGTTCCATTTTCCCATAATTTTCATATGGAATATCGTAATTAGAGGAAATCTATTATGGTCATGTCTAAATATTATGTTTCTATTTTGCTGTAAATATTTGATTTAGCTACTTGGTTGAAGGAATATATTGTATTAATATCTATTAAATTGAATTCATTTTTTAGATGAAACAATTTTTTTGATTTCTTGAGATGTGAATGGAATGAAGCATTATTTAAATTTGACTACATAATTGCAAAGAGTTAAGTTCAAGTTGAACATTTATTAATATGAATTGCATAATTGAAGAGAGTTTGGTTATATTATTTATAAATATTAACTTGTTCGAATCGGTATGAAATGTCTGTGTTTTACATAATTAGAGAGATTTAAGTTGCATTACTTGCAAATATGTTAGGTAAATTTAAATGGTCAAATATGGTTCCATTCTGACATAATTTTCATATGGACCACCGTAATTAGAGAAAATATATTACGTTTATGTCTAAAAATTATGTTTCTATTTCGCCGTAAATATGTGATTTAGTTCCTTTGTTAGAGGAATATATTGTGTTAACATCTTTAAAATCGAGTCCATATTTAGATGAAATAGATTTTTTGATTTCTTGAGGTGTGAATGGAATGAAGCATTATTAAAATTTGACTATATAATTAGAGAGAGTTAAGTTTAAGTTGAGCATTTATTAAATTGAATTGCATAATTGAAAGGAGTTTAGCTATGTTGTTTGTAAATATTAACTTATTCGAATCGATATGATATGTCTATGTTTTGTGTTAGATATTTAATCTAGCTTAATATTCAAAGGAAATAAATTTTAAGCATTAATTAAAAGGAATCTGAAATTAAGACACAATTAGAGGAAGTAATCTTTCATTTTTTTGAAATATTCATGTAGTGGAAACAATTTTTTTTTGGGAATGTCATGTCATTTATAAATATTAACTTATTTCGAGCTGGTATGATATGTCTGTGTTTTGTGTTAAATAAGTAATTTAGCTCAATAATCGGGGGGAAAAATATTGTTTGAGCATTTATTAGATTCAATGTAAAACCAAATCATAATTAGAAGAAAGGAGTTTGCATTTTTTCTTGAAATATTCGTCTTATTAAACATTTTTTTAAATGCAGTGTCTATTATAATTTTGTACAATTTTGTAGAATTTGGTCTGAATCGATTTCGAATTGTTGAGAAGTTTGGAAATGAGTTTGCATTTTTTCTCGAAATATTCGTCTTATTAAACATTTTTTTAAATGCAGTGTCTATTATAATTTTGTACAATTTTGTAGAATTTGGTCTGAATCGATTTCGAATTGTTGAGAAGTTTGGAAATGAGATTGCATTTTATCGAAGTATTCATCTAATTAAACATTTTTTTGAAATGAAGTGTCTATTTTATTTTTTTTATAAATTTATAGAATTTGATCTTAATTGATTTTGTTTTTGTTGAGAAACTTCAACAGTTTTGAAAAATAGAAAAGCAAAAAGAAAAGGAATAGTTTGGAAATGAGATTGCATTTTATCGAAGTATTCATCTAATTAAACATTTTTTTTGAAATGAGGTGTCTATTTTATTTTTTTATAAATTTATAGAATTTGGTCTTAATTGATTTTGTTTTTGTTGAGAAATTTCAACAGTTTTGAAAAATAGAAAAGCAAAAAGAAAAGGAATCGCATTTTTTCTCGAAATATTCGTCTTGTTGAACATTTTTTAAATGCAGTGTCTATTATAATTTGTTACAAATTTGTAGAAATTGGTCTCAATTGATTTTGATTTTTTGAGAAATTTCAACAGTTTTGAAAAATAGAAAAGGAAAAAGAAAAGGAAGGGAAAAAAAAAGAGGCCGAACGGGCGGCCCAGCCCAACAGCCGGCCCGTCTGGCCAGCCCAGGCCCACTGCGACGTCACGCTGACGTCGGCAGTGGCCGGAGCTGCCGCGGCAACGGCGAGCTCGGCGCCGCCGCGTCGGAGCGACCTAGGAGTCGGGAGGTCGCGCATCGGACACAGTGCGACGCGGACGACCCGTGGGTGGCGGCGCGGCCGCAGATCGTGGCCGGAGCGTCGCCGGCGAGCACGGACACGGCGGCGGATGCCGACGGTCGGCGGCGACGATTGCGACGCGATGCGGCCATCCCAGCACGCGTCCGTCGTCGGAGATGGAGAGCGCGCGACGGCGCACCGTGCCGTGACCTTCGATTCGTCTGCGGAGACGTGCTGCGGCGGCGGGCCGCGGCGGCGTCCGCGGCGAGCTCGCGCCGGCGCGAGAGAGGAGAGGGGCTGGGGGGGTTTCGTGACGTTTTTACAAAAAAGAACCTGGACTTTCCCGAAATTGCGAACAGGTCCCTGGAGCGGAATTTTCTGAGAAGAACATCTAATTTCCGCCCCCCCGCGTGCTTCTTCGCAAAAATCGACGGCCCGCTGTGAGGCTGACGGGTGGGGCCCACCGCGACTGTAGAACACTGTAGAAATCTACAGTAACAACTGTAGCTAGCTACAGTAACTCGGGTGCCTCTCAGGCCGCCATTTTGTCCAGCCATTATACACTCGCTAAGTGGAGCAGGTGTATGCTCACTGGCTACCTCAGCATGATGTCTTCTATCCGGTAGTTGCTCCATGTATCCAACAATAAGACGAGGATTATGTCCAAACGCATATGATTTTCTAGCATTGTACCATGCATAATACTTGAAGAATATTTTGGCGAAGATAAGAGCAAATGGTGAAAAAATGGCAAAAGCTTCCATACTGAGAACATCTTCTCGGGACAAAGATGGATTTGGACCTACCATGATGTTGACTCCAAGGTAGGTAGTCCATATTGCTTGCACAAGTAGTACTGCAGGAGGGGCAAAGCTTCGACCTTCTCTAGCATCAGCAGTGACTATTGCGGCAGTATTGATACCGAGAATCTGAACAAAGGCAGTCCATACCAAGACCAGGCCAATGTGACGTCCTGTATGGCATTCCCCTGTCACTATGTTACCTTCACGATACATAACTGCGACGGTATTCTGATTACTAGTGATGGATACAATGTAGGAGACAATGGGTAAGAACAATATGGTGGCACCGAGGAAGAGGAAGCGGGTCAATGGATGGTGGCGGTAGCGATGACCGTAGGCACCTATCCCGACCATGACTCCCATCAGGATGACATTCCCGAGCAGGAGAACATTCACTCGCAACATTTGCCCTCGCATGAACTTAGAGAAGTCCACCACATCATTTGTGCAACCAGACATGATATTTCTGAACACAAGTACAAACAAAATCAACATCGCGGTATGTACAATGGTTTATAAGATTACATTCTTATATGCAATTCACATCGTTTAGAGAAGATAAAAGAATATGCCCTGTACTAGGTTATCTTTTGGTCACAATTAGTGCTCACATGAACATAAAAATATGTCATGATCAACCCCTTATTAAAACAATGTGCTGCTTAAATTTATCTAATATATGATGTGATTAAAAGACGACATCTTTTACAATGGAGAGTTTTCTTATTTTTCATTCTAAGAGTTTATTTCCTGGTTCTGCCGCAATGAATTGTAAGTAGATAGATCAGGTCGTTAATGCCTGACTAACATTTGGCATGCTTCTAAGCACTACTACTCGGATTTCTTTTACATAAAAAAACAACAACAAAAGGTTTACCTGAAGGGTGGCGGCCGAATACGAAGATTTCCACAACCCTCCCCAGCTGGGTTGTTCTCTTCAGACTTTGTTCTGCGTGAGAGTGGTGTGTGGACAGCCAGTATATATAGCAGTACATCTCAGTATTGATCCCACTTGGGAGTACTTGTAATGACTAAGAACTGGAATATATCCCTTTTACTTTTGCGGCGGCTGTGTGTATCAATTTGATGCAGAGGCCGGGGATCCGCACCCCTATTTCTAAAAAAAAAGGTCTAGCCGTATTTTTTTACCTGGCTAGTGATCCTACGTCTATTTATATTAGGAGAGAAAGCCTAAATACAACGCTAGGAGGGGTATGTTAAGGACATACCCATAATCCATATGTTTTTCTAACAAGCAACAGAACATGTTTTAAAATAAATTGATAAACTCCCTTGTTGATCTAATTTTTTATGCTTGTGTGTTTTCATTAAATATTGGGCAGGTCTTGTTGGTGAAGCCGAGCAAGGAGCTCTTCATGTTGTGGCTGCTATTCTTCAACAAAATGCACTGCCTGGTGTAGCAGCCGGTGAATCCCTTGGCGCCTTTGCTTGGGAGCTCCGGATCAAACAACGGCGGATGTTGATGAAGTTGCTGCTCGTGCTGCTGCTGATGATTAGATGAAAGAGTGAAGTATCAAGAAGGAAGAGAAAAATCAGTTGACGATGTCTAGTTTTGTATCTCGGCTGTTAATGTTGTTGATGGTTGTTGGTGCCCGTTTAAGCCGTGCCTTATGGTTGTTTGTATATATTTCGTTGAAGCTTGTAAATCCCTTGAAATACTAGCAAGTTGCGGTGCATGGGTGTTGTTCCGTTATCTTTATGACAGTGGAACATGATCCTGTTCTCGGGGTCGTATGAAAATAAATATAAGAAAAACCACATACGGACTACTCATCATTCATTTTAACTCAACGGCTCCCTTAAAAGACTTGAGGGTATTAACCAACTAGGGTTTAGCGGAAACGATACCTCCGTTAGGAGGCTCGGGTACGTGTTAAATAGAGGCACAGGAAGAGCCCCTGGCGTGGCGTACAAGGTTTGTAGGTATACCGGTGGAGTACTACTCCATACGGTATACACTACGTATTACATGTTTAACAGCCCCCCTTAATCTAAACTCTTACAAAGATTTAGATTACGTTTAAACTCCTCTAAATTCCTAACAGGAAGTGCTTTGGTAAAACCATCAGCCACTTGATCCTTACTAGAAATAAATTTTATCTCTAATTTCTTATTTGCTACTCTTTCTCTTACAAAATGAAAATCTATCTCAATGTGTTTCGTACGAGCATGAAATACAGGGTTTGCTGACAAATAGGTAGCACCTAAATTGTCACATCAAAGATATGGCTTCTCCTAGAAACAGAGGGTACGTTTGTATCCTAGACAAAAGCGGTTATGGGCTTGTCAGGCTAGGATACACGTTTGGTAGAGAAAATATATATTGCTTTTGAGTGCCAGCTAGCCTCTCGGAGCTAGAAAAATCTCCCCGTGAGGGGGAGCCGATTTGGCTCGCTCGCGACGGCAAACTTGTGAACGGAAAAAAAAAATCCCCACTATCCCACGTTCCGCTAGGTTCACGTGTTAGCTTGCCTCCAAAAGCAACCGGAGCAATCCATCCAAACGATTAGCTCGCTTGAACTTGCCAGCAAAAGTAAGCAGCCTAACCAAATGCACAGCTAAAGCAGGTTTTAACCAAGCCTATGGCTAGCTCAGCTATGGCTATATAGGCGATGGAATTCCCCAATAGCTCCAAAATAAGGCCATCTCTGCCCAAAATAAGGGGCCGTTGATTGAATTGTGCGTATCGGAGTATCGGACAAAATCGGGTTACAGACCGGACAGAAACGAATACGAAATGGGGTAGCCCGTTAGAGTTAGGCCTCGCGGTCATGTCGGCATCTGTGGTGAGAGTTCGCATGAAATTCTTACGCCATTGACCATTTGACCTCAGGTGGAACAACGTACATGATCCACGCGTGCTGACGAAGTTGGATCTTCTAAACGGAATGGGGAGCCCCTGATAACGCACTTTGAGGGTCGAAGTGTCGAACACAACTCACGCTCCGCTGGGGAGAGCACTCTGGATTCCTCCTCGCAATCAAGCGACCAGGTGATATCTGCCAGCTTTTAGCCTTTAACTAAAGGTCACCGTATGTGCTTTGTTCCTACCTGATGTGATTATGTCCATCTGTATTCTGAAGATGATGCATCTGGATTGTATTTATAGGCCCATTTCCCCTTTTACTTTTACTTTAAGCTTTTATTTTTCCTTCCTGAAGACACCTGCTCTTTCCATCAAAAAAGATGAAAAAGCTAAAGCCGCAGCATCCAACGTTGGGACCAAAAATACGCGTCTTTTTTTAAAAAGAAAAACATACACCAGTCGAAACAATCCGTAAATAAATTCACTGATCTCTTTCAGGAAACAGGCCGGTAGGTGCGTCTCTAGCCGCACCGCCAATAGCTCTCCCTATTGGACGCGCCAGCACAAAAAAACAACACTGATCAGTCGCGACCCCAATAGCAGCAAAGTTGCTGAATGGGTACAGTACCAAGTCCGGCAACCCGTTACGGCCCCGGTCCATAGGGGTAGTGGGAGTCCCGGACATGTGCGGCAACCGTTGCCACGTCGGATTCCGACAGGCGGGCTGCCCCTGTCCACGACTCGACCGACGAGTCAACTTAATTTATTTCAGTCGACAATGACCGGTTTTACATGTTTAAATGGCGCAACAGTTCCCCTGGCGCGCACGCGCACGCGTCGCGCCTCGCCTTCCCCGACGCGTCTCGCCGGTGTAATGGCACCTCAAGAACTGTCGCCGACGTTAATTGGCGCCAACCCACCTTCTCACATTGTGTTCCTGTGCTTCTCCTCCCGTGCTGGCTTTATAAGCACGACGCGCACCAGCCCCTCTAGATCCCTTCATCGTCGCTCTCTCCCTCGTCTTCTCTCCTCTCCCATCCACCTTCTCTCTCGCGCCCGACTTAGATGGCCAACAACGACAACGCCGGCGGCAACGGCACGCACAACAGCATCTACAACTTGTGTCTCACAATGGATGGGGCGATGCTGGTGGCTGAGAATCGCCTCGTTGTGTCGTCGAGCATGCGCATGCCCCAAGACTGGAATGTTAGCCTAGGTGGCCGTGCTATCCGGACGCTCGCCGCCACCGATAGGGAGTGGCACGACGCCTGAGCATGCAGCTCGAGAGTACGATAAGAGTAGCCCTAGCTGGCAGGCGATCATCCAGGAAGATCGCCAGGCTACCACCGACCACTATGAGGGTCGCGGGAGGCCGCCTGCCATTGAAACCGCGTAGAGCGCCAACAGTAATGGCACAACCAGCCCCTCCACGAAGAAGAAGGAGCAGCCCTCACAGTGGGCTGCGTCGTCCTAACGTGGGCCGGCTCCACCCCTCGTCAAGGTCAAGAAGGAGGCGCCCCTACCCAGCGCTACCGCGGAGGCCTGGCAACATTGTCTTCCGGGATCCGTTGCACGCCTTGCAGCGGCCATCAACGACTCCCCCTCCCACCAATGCAATGTCTAGGAGGAGGAGCCCGCGAAGCTGCTTTGGGCAGGCTCTTCAATTCGTCCCCTCAAGAAACAGAAGAGGGACGCGCACGCGCCCGCTCCGCTGCCTTCTTCGTCACTGATGACGGAGGAGGAGGCCGAGGTAGAGTTCATGCGACAACTCGCCCTTGCCGATTGGTTTTCGTCTGGGCTAAGGAGTGGTCGACGCTGGAATGTGGAATCGTGATGGCCCTGTTAGGGTCCTAGCTTTAGTGGATTCGGTAGATCATGTGTACATCAAGTGTTTATGAGTGTGAGTGAGTGAAAACGAGAGGGAGAGGCAGAGGTACCTTGATTAGCTCCTGAGGAGCTCGAAGAGTCGGCCATGGTGGTCGATGGTGGCGGCTGCGACGGCGTGGCGGCGCAGTGGGCTTCCCGTGAGCACTGTGCCAAACCCTAATCGGAGGGGTGTCGGTGGGGGGTGCTGGCGGCGCGGTGAACCTCGTACCGTGTGCCCTAGCCCCCCCACCTCTTTATATGGCGCAGGTCACAGGGGCCCACCGACCATTAAGGGGTCGGGCACCCCCGATCAGGGCGCGTGATCACAGGGATCATTATAGCCGTTGGGCTATAATGGTGGAGATCATATCTAACATTCTCCCCCTTGATCTCAACTTTTACTTTTAACTTTTTTACCTTTTACTTTACTCGTTTCATCACCGATTAGTACATAGAGCATGTTTCATCGTCACAGCTCATTGCCGATAGAATCAGACAGCCACTATATACTTTTCAGTTTTGAAACAATAAAACTGTTACTTTTGGGCCTCTATGATCCAGTGATCATAGGCTTTCCATTAATCCCATGCCGGCTATGTGTTTCTGGAACACATCGGGTGGTAAGCCTTTCGTTAGCGGATCCGCAAGCATTTCCTTTGTCCTTATATGCTCGAGACTTATAGTTTGATCCTGGATCTTATCTTTCACAACATAATACTTTATATCTATTGCCTTTGTAGCATTACTCGACTTGTTGTTGTGAGCATAGAATACTGCGGGCTGGTTGTCACAGTACATCTTTAGTGGTTTGTCAATACAATCTACCACTTTCAAGTCGGGTATAAATTTCTTTAACCATATCGCCTGCCCCGTGGCCTCATAACATGCTATAAATTCTGCATACATCGTGGACGATGCAACTAATGACTGTTTGGAGCTTTTCCACGAAATAGCCCCTCCTGCGAGAGTGAACACGTACCTGACGTGGACTTTCTATCATCTTTGTCTCCCGCAAAATCTGCGTCTGAATACCCTTTATCTCTAGGGAATCAGATCTTCTATATGTTAGCATGAGGTCTTTTGCGCCTTGCACATAACGCAATGCTTTCTTTACCATATTCCAGTGTTCATGGCCTGGATTTTCTTGATATCTACCGAGTACCCCGGTGATAAAAGCTAAGTCAGGGCGAGTGCACACTTGTGCATACTGTAAGCTTCCAACAGCCGAAGCATATGGTACTGCTTTCATTCGATCGATCTCATATTGACTTTTGGGACATTGAAATTTCCCAAAACTATCGCCCTTGACTATCGGAGCAGGTGATGCGCTACTTTTATGCATATTATATTTCTTTAGAACCTTTTCTAAATATGCCTTTTGTGATAGTCCTAGCACTCCATTCTTTCTATCCCGGTGAATTTCTATGCCCAAAACATATGAAGCTTCACCAAGATCTTTCATATCAAAATTTGAGGACAAGAATTTCTTTGTTTCTAGTAGTAGACTGACATCATTGCTTGCAAGCAAGATATCATCCACGTACAAATTAGGAAAATATATTTCCCACTTTTAAACTTTGCATAAATGCAGTTGTCCTCAACATTCTCTTTAAATCCAAAACTTTTAATTGTATTATTGAACTTTAAATACCACTGTCTAGAGGCTTGCTTTAACCCATAAATGGATTTCTTTAGGCGGCATCCCATATGTTCCTTCCCCTCCATGAAAAAACCCGTGGGTTGTTTCATGTAAACATTTCTTCTAAATCTCCATTTAGAAATGCCGTCTTTACATCCATTTGATGCAACTCTAAATCAAAATGCAACTAGTGCCATGATGATTCTGAAAGAATCCTTACATGAGACCGGAGAAAATGTCTCATTGTAATCTACCCCTTCTCTTTGCGTAAAGCCTTTTGCCACAAGTCGCGCTTTATACTTTTCTACGTTCCCATTGGAGTCATACTTTGTTTTGTAGACCCATTTGCAGCCTACTGTTTTGGCTCCTTTAGGAATTTCCTCTAAATCCCAAACATTGTTAGAACTCATCGATTTCATCTCGTCTTCCATGGCTTCCAGCCACTTCGAAGAGTGAACGCTTCTCATGGCTTCTTCATATGAAGTGGGATCTTCTTCCATATGAACTGTTTCTGTATTATAAACTCTATAATCACTAGAAATAGCTGATTTCCTAGCTCTTTTAGACCTTCGAGAGTCTCATTCTCTGGCACATCATGTGTCTCAACGTGCGACTCTTCTTCTAAATGTGGCTGTCGTCTCTCCCTTTCATGCTCAACAACGGGTTGAGTCGGCTCCTGACGGACAGGTTCCGAATCTTGCCTCGTTGTGGTCACGGGTGGAGTTACAACAGGTGCTTGCACCACAACCTCTGGGATTATCGGTGCAGGTACAACAGGTAGGGCGAAAAATGGCTCATGGATCATCGGAAAAGGTGCACACACCCTCTTCTCCTCAAGATCAATTTTCCGGCCTACCATGCTCCCCCTCATCATTTCGTCCTCCAAGAAGACCGCGTGTCTCGTTTCTACAAACTTTGTGTATCTGTCTGCACAGTAGAAACGATAACCTTTTGATCTATCAGGATAGCCAATGAAATGGCAAGTTACTGTTTTGGGGTCTAACTTTGCAATGTGGGATTAAAAACTTTTGCCTCAGCTGGGCTCCCCCAGACTTTCAAGTGGCGTAGAGAAGGAACTTTCCCTGTCCACAACTCGTACGGTGTTTTGGGCACCGACTTACTTGGTACTCTGTTGAGAATGTGAATGGCGGTTTTTAACGCCTCCATCCATAATCCCAATGGCAGTGTGGAATAACTCATCATACTGCGCACCATATCCATAAGAGTACGGTTACGCCTTTCAGCTACTCCATTTTGCTGTGGTTCGCCCGGCATAGAATACTGGGCGACTATTCCATTTTCCTGTAAAAACCTTGCAAAAGGTCCAGGTACTTGACCATATGGAGTGTGCCGACCATAGTACTCCCCCCCACGGTCGGACCTGACTATTTTAATTCTTTTATCATGTTGATTTTCAACTTCAGCTTTGAATATTTTAAATTTATCCAATGCTTCAGATCTTTCTTTAATTGGATAAATATAACCATATCGGGAGTAATCATCTGTGAACGTTATGAACGAGTCATAACCATCCACACTTTTCACCGGAAATGGTCCACATATATCAGTGTGAATAATTTCTAGTGTCGCGGTGCTTCGGTTTGCACCCTTTTTAATTTGTTTTACGTATTTTCCTTTTATGCAATCTATGCATTGTTCAATATCTGAGAACTCTAACGGAGGAAGAATTCATTTTTAACGAGGCTTTCTATTCTTCCCCTCGAAATATGGCCTAATCGACAGTGCCATAACTTCGAGAGTCATGAGTTCGCTTTCTTTTCTTTTGTTCTTTGTCGACAAGGGAATTTGTTCATTCACATTACTCACAGAATGCACTTTTTCACGCAAGGATAACAAATAAAGCTTATCATGAAGTAAAGCAATACCCACACAAGCATCTTTAAACCATATGGCACATTGCCATGACCGAAATAACATTCATAACTGTCTTTATCCAAGCACGATACACTTATTAAGTTTCTGTGAATCGAAGGAACAAATAAAACATCTCTAAGCATAATATTGAAACCATCAGCTAGCTCCAAGGAGATGTCGCCAACAGCTTCAACTTCTGCTTGAACTCCATTTGCGACTTCAATGTGTCTTTCGCTTCTTTGCAAAGTCCTTGTCGAATGGAATCCCTGTAAAGAATTTGCAACATGAACAGTTGCACCTGAGTCAATCCACCAAGTAGATTTTGAAAACTGTGTATACAGGGATTCATTTACAAAAGAAACTGTGTCTTTACCTCTCTTTCCATTATCATCTTGAGCCAATCTGGGCAATCTTGCTTGAAATGCCCTTTCTTCTTGCAGTGGTGGCATGTGTCTTTGTCCACTTGCTGATACTGCTGGGGACCTTTGCCATGTGGCTTATACTGGCGAGGACCTTTGCCATATGGCTTAGAAGGGGAACCGTTGTAGTTCCTGTTCTTGTTGTCCTTCACAAAGTTCAAGGAGCCCCCATTCTGGGACTTCAGCCTTTCCTCTTCTTGCGACAGCATGGCAATGGTCTTTTCAATGTCCCATTTTTCAGGTGACACATTGTAGTTGATGATGAAATTTTCAAATTGTGGTGGCAGTGAAGCCATCACCAAGTGAACTATGAGTGCAGGCTTGAGCTCCAGATCAGCCTCCATGGACTTAAGCTTAGCAGCCATGTTGCTCATTCTGAGAATGTGCTCCCTTATTCCATGTGAACCTCCATGATACTTTTCTGTCACCAGCTGTCTGAGCAGCTGGGTAGCATATGTCTTTGAAGAACCAGTAAACTGGCTCTTTATCTTTTGGAGATACTCTCCCACAGAGGTACACTCTTCAATTGAGCCCACAATAGCGTTCTCAACTGTGTTCTTTATGAATGCCATGCACTTTTTGTTGGCGTTCACCCACTTTTGGTTCTCTAGGGTGTAACCCATCTCTACTGGACCATAGTCCAGCTGCTTTTTCTGCCAAGCAGAATCATCATCATCAGATGCTCTCACTGGCTCTGCTGGCTTGACTGGCTGTGGAGTAGTCACAACCCAGTCGACCTCAGCGCAGACAAAAGCCAGCTCACTTTCTTCCACCACTCAGCGTAGTTGTCACCCCTGAGCGTCGGAACATCCTTGAGGCAACTCATCAGGTGAAAACTTCCTGAAACCACAAGGATATAAGATAACAAAAAACAATTGCATGTAATAATCCAACGTTGGTATAAATTAAAACATACAACCGTTTGTGCAATTAAAACTATATTACCGTTGGGCAATAAAAGAAATAAATGCACCTTTAAGACAGATCATAATCATGTTATTAACAACGTTGGTCATTTAACAACAAAATCATAATCATCATTAAAATCACTTTATCATGCTTTCAATTCTCACTTTAAATCACAATAATGCTATTAATAACGTTGGTCAAATAATAGCAGAATCATAATCAGCATTAATATCATTTTAATCATGCTTTTAATTTTCACTTTATTGCTTTTATGCAATTTCTTTTAACTATTTGCAGCGGAAACTTTAAATAAATGAATAAAAATTCATAAACTTTTATACTTTTAACAAGTATTTCTTTTCCTCTTTTCTGTTTCCTAAACAAATTTTCGTTGGATAAAATGAATAGGAAAAACAGAAAGAAATAATTAGCTAAACATGCTTTTGAAAAAGAATTAACAGAAAAACTTTTTCTGTGCGAAAAAACAGTCGGCCCATGGCCTTTCGCTATCTGTCGCGCGGCGCTACGCATAACTGCGGCCCACGGCCCGTGAGCGGCAGCGCTGGCTGCCGCGCGCGGCGACGAAGTTTGCGGCCCATCCAGCCCACGGCCTGCTACTTTTGGCCCATGAGCCCGTCTGCGTCGCTAGGGTTTCGCCAGGGCGCATCGTGGCCGTCCATCGCAATCGGACGGCTGTCCGCGTTGCTCGCTTGAACAAAACGACCGGCCGGCCCGACGGAAAACCTAGCCCCCATTTCGCTCTTGCCCCGTGCTCGATCCCGCGGTTCTGCTTCATCCGCGTGACGGCGGCGGCGCCGGCGGCGCCGGCGACCGCCGGCCGGTGACGGCAGCCGCGCTCGACGGCGACGGCAGCACGCCGCACCGCGGCCCCTTTCTTTCCTTCCCTTTCTTTTTCCTTTCTCTCGAGCCAAAAACAGAAGCCCGAAGGCCATTTCGAGAAGAAACGATGGCGCCTCCCTGGTCCTCTTGCCGGAGCTGCGTGCACCCACGGGTGGGCGCAACACCGTCAAGCGGCTCAGCGGCAGTGCCCTTTGCCGGCGGCGACGTGGCCCCGGTGAGTCTTTTTCTTTTCCCTTTTCCCCTCCTTTTTGTAGTTAGGGTTAGGGTTCAGTTCTTTGCCTCGAAGGGTGAGTTCTTCGTCCGATGCCCCTTGCGGTGCGCATCGGATCGAGAGGAACGGCGCGGCCGTAACGGCGGCACACTTTTCTTTTGATTTTCTTTTCGGGATTTGCTTTTGGGATGAACCGGGGTAGGGTTTCGATGAGAAAAAATTCTCCTTTCCTTCTACCGAAATTAAACTAGGAACCAAAACATGCTCTGATACCATTGTTAGGGTCCTAGCTTTAGTGGATTCGGTAGATCATGTGTACATCAAGTGTTTATGAGTGTGAGTGAGTGAAAACGAGAGGGAGAGGCAGAGGTACCTTGATTAGCTCCTGAGGAGCTCGAAGAGTCGGCCATGGTGGTCGATGGTGGCGGCTGCGACGGCGTGGCGGCGCAGTGGGCTTCCCGTGAGCACTGTGCCAAACCCTAATCGGAGGGGTGTCGGTGGGGGGTGCTGGCGGCGCGGTGAACCTCGTACCGTGTGCCCTAGCCACCCCACCTCTTTATATGGCGCAGGTCACAGGGGCCCACCGACCATTAAGGGGTCGGGCGCCCCCGATCAGGGCGCGTGATCACAGGGATCATTATAGCCGTTGGGCTATAATGGTGGAGATCATATCTAACAGGCCCGATACCACAACGACGGGCTAGACGGAGGGGACGATAGAGGCGACGACGGGGGAGATGAAGGAGGAGAGGCCGAGGCGGCGATGGAGTGGAAGAGAATACGATGCACGATGCGTTTACAATAAATAATACCATTATTAGTTTGTATTTGTTTAAATTTCATTCAAGTCTGTAAAATAACTCAGTTTTGAATGAAATTTCGCGATTTCGTTACAACTCTTGAGTTCAAATATTTTGGAAAAAAACCTATTATGACCGCCTGTGGTGAAGGCCGGCACCAATAACGCGGTAACGTGTATCGACAATCTCAATAACTCCTTTGCGACACACTTGTCTGACTTTTATTGGAAGCGACCGTGGAAATGGTGAGTAGCCGCAACCGGGACTTGGCCAATCGATCGGATTAGTTCATGCTCAAAGGGCGTGCACCCTCCATCGCGCCATGGCTCGGCCTAATAGGAGCACCTCCAGCCAGATTTTGGTTTTACTGCTGTTTTTTTTTTCTGTTTGCTTTTTTTTTTTCGTTTTGTATTTCTTTTTTTGGCTGCTTTTTTTGTTATCTTTTTAGGTATTGCTCTCATTTTCTTCTTTTCCGTTTTCTTTTTTGTTTTGTATTTTTACTATTAAAATCAATGTTTTATGTTGCAGAAAAATATTATTATTTTTTTGTTCATATTGAAAAATCGTTCAAATATCATAAATATTCATATTTTTAAATAAATGTTTACATAAATGTTTTACTTAAAAAACATTCATATAAATTAAATGTTCATATTGAAAAATCATTCAAATGGAATAATGCTATTTTTTGAAGAACCGTTAGAATAACATAAATGTTCATATTTATAAAATCGTTCAAATAACGTAAATTTTCATATTGAAAAATCGTTTAAATAACATAAATGTTCTATTGAAAAATTGTTCAAATAACATAAATGTTCATAATTGAAATTGTTATATCGAAAAATCGTTCAAATAACATAAACGTTCATTTAAAAAATTGTTCAAGTAACATAAAGATTCATATTGAAAAATCATTCAAATGGAATGAATGTTATTTTTGAAAAACCGTTCGAATAACATAAATGTTCATATTTGAAAAATCATTCAAATAACATAAATGCTCATATTTAAAAATCGTTCGAATAGCATAAATGTTCATCTTTAAAATCTTTTCAAGTAAGATAAATATTTATTTTTACAAATGTCAATATTTTAATTTTTAGAACGATTTTTTTCTCTTCGTCTTTTTCGTACTGTAAAAAAAAGAAATAGAGGAAATAAAACAAAAAAGAAAAGAAAAAACAGTACTGGGCCGCGGAGCGGCCTATGAAGCGTTCTGCTCCGTGTACCGCGTCAACTAGGCGCTCCCGTGGAGCTGCTATACAGCGCCCGCTAGCGGCGCAAGAGCCTCAAGTGGCATGCCGGCCCATAACTGATTTGGTCACGTATAGGTGTAGTGCAGGAGCCTGAAATTTTAACATTTTTTAAAATTCGAATATTTTCAAACCTGTATATTTTAAACCTTGAACATTAATGAAAAACGTGAACATTTCTAAAATCTGCTTTTTTTTCAATTATGAACATTTTTTGAGTTGAACCGTTTGGAAAACTGACCATTTTGCAAAATCATAAAAAAGTGAAAAAAAATCAAATTTGCACATTTTAAAATGTGAACAATTTTCATATTTGTACATTTCTAATTGATATTTTTAATCTGGACATTTTTCATTTCTAAAGAATTTTAAATCTGATATTTTTAAAATAAAAAAGTGAACAATTTTTAATTCTGTACAACTTTTAAATTTGAACATTTTTGAAAGACTGGACATTTTCAAAATCGAAAAAAGTAAAAAAATGAAGAACTAAAAGGAAAACAGAAAACAAAAACGAAAAAAGAAAGAAAAAGGAAAAATAGGAGAAAGGAAACAAGAAAAAAATCTGCTGATGGGCCGGCCCGCTGCCGATGCGCTTCAGGCGGCGGGAGCGTCCGACGCCGCTAGTAGGACTCGGACGCTACCGGGAGCTCCTATTCAGTACCTTGAGCACTGGTTAGCATAGTTTTGCCCACTACCACGCGTTATGGGCCTGGCCCATTAGTTGGGTTCCATTTTAGCTGATTTTTTTAATATGAGTAAATTTGTGAAATCACAAAAAGCTCCCAGATTTTCAAAATGGTCATATTTTTTAAAACAAATCAAGAATTTCAAAAATGGTTCATGATTTCGAAAATGGTTCATGAATTTGAAAATGGTTCATGAATTAATAATTTCCATAATTTCAAAAAAGTTCATGAATTTGAAAATTGGTTCACGAATTTGAAAAATGTTCATGATTTCGAAAAATGGTTCATGAATTTTAAAATGGTTCATGAATTCAAAATTTATTAAATTTCAAATAATTTTATAAATTTAAAAAATGGTTCACGAATTTAGAAAAAATGTTCATGAACCATTTTTAAAATTTTAACATTTTTTAAGTTTAAACATTTTTCAAAATCATGAACCATTTTTAAAATCTGAACATTTTTTAAATTTTAGCATTTTATCAAAATTATGAATCATTTTCAAAATCTGGGAATTTGAAAAAAGACAAAAACCAGAAAAAAGAATCAGAAAACCGAAAACAGGAAAAAGAAAAAAATACCAGAAAAACGGTTGCTAAACCGGTCAGGAAAATCTATATGGGCCGGCCCAACAAGAGCGACCCGTGGACTGAATAGTGTGGGCGAATCGGTGCTAACCATTGCAACAGGCGCGGAATAGGAATTGCCGACGCTACCGTTCTCCATCGCCTGAAGGAAGCTCCTTCATCTGCCGCATTTGGAGCGGCCCAATATAAAAGGTATTGTTTTATGTTCTGTTTTTTATTAATTTTCTTTTGTTTTCAAATCTGTAAATTTGAAAAAAAAATTGAATTTGAACTAATTTTAAATCGGAATAAATTTTGAATTTAAATAAATTTTGAATCGGAACAAATTTCGAATCGGAACAAATTTTGAATCGCAACAAATTTCGAATCAGAAAAAACTTCAAATTTGAACAATTTTCGAATTTGAAGAAGTTTTGAATCGGAACAGATTTTGAATCGGTACAAATTTGAATAAATTTCAAATCAGAACTTTTTTTGAATTTGAACAAATTTTGAATTGGAACAAATTTTGAATTTGAAAAAAATTCAAATCGGAACATTTTTCGAATCTGAACAAATTTTGAATTGGAACATTTTTCGAATTTGAACAAATTTTTAATTGGAACCAATTTTGAATTTGAAAAAATTCAAATCAGAACAATTTTCAAATTTGAAGAAATTTCAAATCGTAACAAATTTTGAATTTGAAACAATTTTCGAATTTGAATAAATTTCTAAACGGAAATTTTTTAAATTTGAACAAATTTCAAATCGGAACAATTTTCGATTTGACTTTTTAGAACATTTTTAATTTTTACAAAATTTTAAAACTGAACATTTATTGAAATCCTAAATAAAGTGACAAAAAATAAAAACAAAACAAACAAAAAAGAAAACAGAAAAGGAAAAGAAAACGAAAACAGAAAAAACAAAGCAGAAAAAGAAAAGATCTGCTAAATGGGCCGGCCCATCAGATGGATCCCTTCAGGCTACCTTGTTGCGTCGCTGCGGGGCGACGTATAGGATTTGCCGTGGGACCCGCATCGCAAGCGACGCGGGTGGGACTAGCAAAAGGTTTCCCTTTGTGAAGGGAAAAAGTATAGTGTTGTGAGGGCACCACGTGGTGGGCTGCTAGAGGGCATGGACCCGGTCAAACGTGCAAAATCAAAATTGGACACGGCACACTTCCATGCAGACATGCAGTAAGAAACGAGAGCAAGCTAGCTGGCCTGATCGTTCGTGCGCGAAGGAAGGAAGGATGCACAGGGGCGCAAGGGATGTACGCGCGCGGAGCCCCCCGTGGTCTTTGTACGCGCACGGTGCCCGTTGCTGTAGGAAGCCGCGATGCGAGAGGAAGCCAACCGGCGTACGGTTTGTCTCTGCAGGAACTGAACGGCCGAAGGTTCGGAAGCCAACCGGCGTACGGTTTGTCTCTGCAGGAACTGAACGGCCGAAGGTTCACACGATTTGCTTTGCTACTGTACAATTAGACAGCGTATGTGTGCGCCGTGTATAATTGAAGTATTTACTATTGTACAGAGAACAATATTTTTTCAAGTACTAAGCGCCTCGTACTAAGCGCTTACGGTAGTTGTACAGGCATTAATACCAAGTTGTACAAACTATGAGAAATTGGTTTTACAAATGACGGTGTACAAAATACACAAAACAAGATGTACAAATTAACAGAATTGGGAGTAAAAAACATACGGTGTACAAACTACACAGAACAGGTTGTACATAATACACAGACCATGAAGTACAAAAAAACAATGACACAAGTAGTAAAAGTACACAGAAAACGGAGTATAAAATTGCACAAAACAGGAAGTACAAAGTACATAGAAGTGGTTGTACAAAGTACATAGAACAGAATGTACAAACTATACTGAACCGGATGTACAAAAAAAAAGTTTGTCGAAACATATCAATATGGGATGTAGTTTTGAAGATCTCGACACGAGGAGCTCAAAAGTGAAAACGGTTCGTAATTCGGATTAGCGGTTCTCAAGATATTTCGTTTTGAAATTTCGGTTTTGAAAAATAAAAGGAAAAACTAGCCTCCCACGGTCCCACCCGTATCACTTTCTCTCTCATCCTCCCAACGTTGCTGCTACGGGATGTACACCCACACTGCTATCGAATGTACACCCACACTGTTACCGGATATACAAACTATACAGAACCGGATGTATAAAAAAAAAGTTTGTCGAAACCTATCAACATGAGATATAGTTTTGAAGATCTCGACGCGAGGAGCTCAAAAATGAAAACGGTTCGTAATTCGAATTAGCGGTTCTAAAGATATTTCGTTTTGAAATTTCGGTTTTGAAAAATAAAAGGAAAAACTAGCCTCCCACCTCTCGTATCCCTTTCTCTCATCCTCTCCACGTTTAATCTGTTGGCGATACTTGGCGGACATGCAAACAAACACATGGGACCGAGCGAGGAGAAGGCGACACTTGTTGCGACGAGAGTGAACGTGAGCTTCCCTTTACAAAGGAACTTTTTTTTTAGTGATTCTGAAGCGACGCAGCCGATGCAGCAGCTGCGACCTTAAACCTGGCCCATCTCGATCACACGCTTCGATCTCCCTCTTCCATGGCTGGCGGCGGTTCCTCCGATCGCGCTGCCGCCGCCGCACCCAACCTGCAGATCGGTTCGGCTCCTGGGGCGTCGTCTCCTCCCGTCTTCGCCCTCCGCGGCCGACCGCCATGGCTGATGGTTCTCACTCCATGATAGAGCTGTCGGGAAGGCGCGGCATTCGCTCCATGGTCACTGCTTGCCAACGCAATATGAGGGCCGCGAGGTGTGGCAGCAACGGGAATGGGCCGCCATCTCCGGCGGTGCAGCACACGGCTGTTGTTCATTCGATGGCGCCAGTGGCTCCGACGGCCGCCGTGATGGACAGTACTGCAACGACGCTCTATTGCTTCATTTGCGACAACACAAACCATAACATGTCGCAGTGCCCAGTTCTCAAGGTTCCTAGGCCATCGGCAACCCTGTACGGTTACGACTGTGGTAAATTGGCTGTCCTCCAGATTCCTGACTCCCTGTGGAGAGCTGATCTCGCGCCTCCCACGGCGGTGGTCACCATTACCGGCGGGAAGCTATCCGTCAGCGAGGTCGAAGCTGAGATCGCGCGCATTGCCTCGGTCAAGAGTCCGTGGAGGTGGGAAGCCATCCCTCATGGCGACAATGCTTTCTTGGTTGGATTCCCATCGTTAGACGATCTACGGCGAGCCACCGACTACGAAGTGTGCCTGAAATCGCACGGCGTGACTCTAGACTTCAGCGAATGGAAAGGCGAGGAGATCGCCGCCGATGCCCACGTTGTTTGGGTTCACGTAGCAGGGGTGCCTCACTCGTTGCCCCATTTCCTGGGTCTCTGGGCTGTTGGCTCCGTCGTCGGGTCGACGCAGGATGTGGACTTGCTTTGCCTGCGTCGCCGTGGTGTCATCCGCGTTCAAGTCGTGGTGCTCAGCAAGGAGGTTTTTCCTCTGGCCACTAGAATTGTGGTGAAGAACAAGGGTTTTATGTTACAGTACTCCCTTGAGAAGGAAGATTTCGAGCTCGATGCCGATTTTGTGCCCAAGGTTTAGGATATTAGTAATGATGATCACAAGGATCAGACCCGTGGGAGGGGAGATGAGAATGATGGCAATGGATTGATAAAGCGTGCAAAGAATGAGAATTATGATAAGGAACCATGGCAGTGAACTCTTTATGGTAGTATCATCTTGCTGCGACTGCGATGTTTGAGCCAATAAAATTCATCTTATCAAATTGTAATGGACTTGTAAGGATTTGTGTGCATCTCATTATGTAGAGGCTGGGAGTGAACACTTTGTGGTTGTATCATCTTGATGCGATGTTTGAGTCAATAAATTTCTCTTTATCCAAAAGCAAAGAAACCATGTGTACTCTGTAGAACATATTGCTCATGGAGCTGCAAGTTGCAAAGATCCATCTGCTTCTCGTTGCAGAACACATTAAAATATACTGTACATTACCTGCAAAGATCCATCTGCTTCTCGTTGCAGAACACATTGAAATTTACTGTACATTACCTCATATAAGCCTACGCAAACTCAGGTCACGATTGGACACAGGATGTTTTCATGGTTGTTTCCTTCTTGCATCCTAAGCAAGGCTTCAACCTTGATTTTACAATGTTGGCCATGGTAGTAAGAGTTAGTAAGTACTACCGCAGACCTCCGCCAAACTGAAGGGAGAACAACTCTAGCACAGAGAAGCTCTCCGAAGCCAGAACCCCCTAGAACAACCAATGCTTCTTCTTAGTTTTTCGAGTCAGGAGATCTGCATTGTACACAACATGAGTTCATTTAGAAGTTAGAACTGACCGTGGCCTGAATAATACAGAGATATGGCATAAGTGGAAGCGACTGTAAAATTAAATGACCTGTAAAACTGTAATTGTAAATTGGTGGTTCATCATAATACTCCTTAACACAAATGACCAGTTAAGCCAAACACTCACCGTCAGTTGCATACAAGGAATTGTAGTGTACTTCACACCAGAAGCTCAGCCAAATCTCTGAAACATGTGCGCCATGGAAGGAATTAGATAGCATATTTCCAGCCAAATCTAAACTTGCGTCGTGGAAAGGCAAATCTTCTAGAGTGCAGGGTTGTAACAAGATCATAAGAGATACTACTGAGACAAATGTTTTGCGTTGAAACTGAATATGTAAGGGTCGGAACATCTTAGCTCTCACCTCTTGTGGGAGTCTGTTCCCTGGGGACTATCTCAATTAAGCAGGTGTCTCTAAATGACGTCAGCAAACAAATTTTGGCGCCAAACTGTGAGCAAGTAGAGATATAATGGGGGGATGTTACATAATTTACAATTTCAGGAACGATGAGAATATTTATGCAGAAGTAAGTACTGCAGAAACTATCCAGCCATCTTGAAATTAGAAGTGCCATGTTACCCGGTCTGCAGCTGCTTGCAAGGTCAGATGATCGCCCCATTCCCCAGATCTGCAGAACATACCCATGAAGCTTTTAGTATACTCGAAATCTAGTATAACGTCTGTCAACAGTAAACATGATAATTTAAGCAGCTTTATCTTTGTTCAACTGGAACCTTTTCATTTTCTTCAAGTACACCTTATATTCCATTGGTACATAGCCTTCATAGCGTTTTCTGAATTCCTTTAGCTAAAATTCAGGGACAGGGCTTCAGTATAGTTGCATATCAATGAAATTATATGTCAAAGTCTGCAATGTGATCAATGGATACTTTTGTAGTACTACAGAATGTCCATGAGTTGAGACAAACACACTACCTGTTTCATGACTGCCTTCCTGACTTGTTTGTGATACTCAGGATTGCGAAAAATCTGGTCTGCCAAAGCTCGAAACTGTTACAGAAGAGAATCTCCCAATTAATTTGGATAGTAATACCATGTTCTAGAAAAAGTGTGGGTTGAACGCAGAGTGCTTCCCCCATTATCCTTTGTTGAGAACAATGCTATGGAGGCAGGGGAAGCACTCCAACCCCAACCCCACACTTTTTCCAAAACATGGACCTACTATCCAAATAAATTGGGAAATTATCTTACTTAAATCGGTTATTAGTGGGCTATAAAATTTGGGACATCTTGAAGAAGTAACGATAGGACAGTTAACATGTTATCTTTAGAAATGGAACTTTCTGTTAAAGTCTCCTGCAATTTGTTTTGAATAAACATGTAAACAAACCTGACAATTCCCATCTCCCTCTATTTGAAACTCGGCCAAACCGTAAGTCCCTAATCTGTCAAAATAAAAGGTAAAGCTAAATGGACTTTACATGTGATGCAACTAAAGAAGAAGGTGCAACAATACATATATTCTGGAAGATCCATTCTGCAAAATGATGTTCATTTAAGTGGAGAGAGTGAGTAGATCTGATATTTACCTTTCCGACAACCTTTCATGATCCAATATTGCATTATCAACGTTAGGAATCTCTCCATTAACTCGAGGAGTGTGCTGCCATGAAAGAGTATCAGTAATTTTGTCATATAAGTTAGTACTCCCTCTGTTCCACAATATAAGATGTTTTAGTCTTTTTCCACATGCACATGCACACACATGTATCTAGACATATTTAAGTGCATGTGTCCATTCTTTTTAGTATGAATCTAGACATGCATGTGTAACACCTAAAACATCTTACATTGTGGAACGGAGGGAGTAGAAGCCAAGGACTTCAACAAAATTATTATTTCATTGCTCAAAATTATAATGCATGTTTGTTATTACTATTGCGTACTACACTGACAAATTATGTCCATTAGGAGTTTACAGACCATTCATACATATAATTATGGCTCAGCTAGAAGTAAAACTCAAGAACTCCCGCACAAAAAAAAGGGTAAAACTCTAGAAAGCAAATAGGACTAAAAGATTAAAGAGAGACGAATATTGATTGACACTTGATTACCGCGATTGAACCCAAATGTAAGAGGCGCTTCCCAAGACTACGTCCACTGTTGTTCCTTGCTTGGGCGAGCAGGCTACCTATAGTTACGGACCCTTCCTCCTCGCTCTCCTGAGTGCTGGTGCTGATGCTTGAGCTGGAGCTTTTACTAGCACGATCCTGTTGTTCAGACATCACATGCTACCTCCAGGTGAACATTAACAAGATCTTAGACCTCCTATAGGCTTCAAAGAAAAGAAGCATCAATAAGTTACTACAAGAGACAGGCAAAATGCATCATTCTTCATAGTGTCACCACCTGTCGCATTTTGCTGCCTGATTGGTACTAGGAAATAGGAATTACATCAAACCTTACAGAGTAATGTTGGAAGACATAAATTCTAGTCCTTAATAGTGTACCCTACCAGATACATATGTGGATCTTAAACACCACCACCGCACCCTAGTAAGGAGATATTCAGATCATATTTTATTACTACATCCCCGTACATCACATAGTTAATAGCTACACATGGAATTCTTCCGGACACTTATATTCCAATCCCAACAAGCCAAATGGCACATGGAGAGGGACTAGCAGTGATGGAATGGATATGGAGCCAGCAATACAGCAGTATAGCAAAGTGTTCTTCTTTTCACTCTGATTCCTCTGCCTCAGATGAGCGAGAAGTTCAGAAACTTCCAACTCCAAGTCACACTGGAATCTAAAGGTGATCGGTGGGTTGATCAGCTGTCAACTGAACCCAGAACAAACCAAAGGAATGTTTTACAGAGGAACAAACTGACGGGCCAACCAATCGATAGTCCAGAATACGCACCACACATAGCAGCACCTAGCACACTAGGATCAACGAATGGGAAAAAATAATCACCAAATTCACGTGGGTAAGGTAAATAACTAGCTCCTAAATTAAGTTGACCGATGAAGTAACCGGATCTTGGACAAGTCACTCTGAAGACTTCACAGGTATCCTATATTTTTTTGCATTATCTGTCAGAACCCAACCCACTACAGGCGATATTTACTCATCGGTTCCTCAAATCGAGCTCAAGATCATACATACTAATCACTAATCAGGGCGAAAATATCAGGAAAGACATAGAAGGTACCGAAAAGCTAGCGAAGCTTCTATCATATGAAAAGAAATAGAAAAAGAAAAAGAGCAGCAGAGAGCTTCAAAGGTCGGCGGCGGCGGCGCTAACGGGCGGATCGGCACCGATCGGACGAAAACGCCTGCTCAGGACTCGGAACGATGAACAAGCGAGGGAGGAAACTCACCGGCTTCTCGGATCAGGGCCGGCCGCGCGCGCGACAAGATGGGGGCGAGTTCATCAGTAGCTCGGTAGCTGCCACTTGCTGTCGGACTGCGCGAGAGTGCGAGAGCGAAGGCCGAAGGGATAGAAATTGTCGCCGCTTTCTTTTTTTCAATTCGGGGAATTGCAACTTTACGTCCCATCAGTCGGTCAGATTTTCACAAAAGCCAATCATTTTTTTAAACACGAGGCAAAAACTTTGTTTTATTTTTTGAGAAGGCAAAATCTTTGTTGTTTCTCCGATTTAGAAAAGATTGTTACCCAGTTAGTTACGGAAAACCAAAATAAAAACCGCAACTGAAGGTAAATAGACTAGACATCCACTGAAAAGGTGAACTTTTTAACGAAGGCAAAGAAACAAACACTCCGCACGAATCTAACACCATGGTTTCACCTCACCCGACAACAAACAACGTTGAATCAACCTTAGGCCATGTACGATGGGAGTACTTAAAGAGGTGCTTACGAAAATAAACCAAACTTTTTGTTAAGCACCGATACTTATTTGTATAGAAGAGGTGCCTAGCTAATCATCTTTCTTCTATAAATAATAGATAAGAACCGGTTTATTTCCTTAAGCATCTCCCTAAGCACTCCCCATTGTACATGCCCTTATTGCCCACGCGGTACAAAGATCAATGCTCTCGAAGCTGTCAAACTCTTGGATGCGGCCACCTGACCTCCCTGGCTCTGGCCCGCCATGTGCACTCAACTGACACCGTCTTCTGGAGCCGTCACCCCTACATAACACCACTCAACCTCGAGTTGCAACTAGGCATGACGCAGTTACACGTAGCCTAAGCTACACGGAACCACCGCCTGTAGACCATGGTCGTCACTTTTTCTTATTGTTTTCCAATCGTTCATGGTGAAAAAGAAATTTGGACACCACCTCCAGATCAATCCCTCCTCTGCTCTGCCTTCGGCCATTGCTTCGACGTCGTGAGGTCGGGAGGACATTATTGTCCCTTTGGTTCGATGTATGACAAAATATTTTTAATTTTTGTGTCATGACTACATCGGTCCCACGGGGTGATGACGGTGATGACGGTGCTGCCTCGAATAAAAGTTAGTTGGCTAAGGCCTTCTCGGTGGTGTTTTATCCGGCGTGTCTCGGCTCTGACAATATCTACGGACGGCGGGTTCGTTATGCATTTTGTCTGCCGACGTGGCTCCATCACTCCATGCGATTTATCCACTAAAAAATCTCAATGTCATTCACTTTGCGAGATTCAGACTGGGACAAAAGATGAACTGAAATTTACCATCTTGGCATATTTTTTTTCGAGCAGTCACCGGGGGGAGCACAAAGGCTCCCACCTTGGCATATAACCTCTGGGTGGATAAGCACGCTCCAGGTGAAAGAAAATTCAGTAACTTGCTGTCGTGAGCTCATTGATCTTCATGCGTCTGTCAATGGACTAACATGCGAGAATGGAAAATGATGCAGGTCGAGACGGCAGCTCCACTACCAGACCAGAAAGGCGCCTTCGTGCTCCCCTGTGACGCATTTCTCCTGGGCCGTCGACCTAACCTACAAAAACAATATGAAATGAGAAAATATCATCAGCACATCCACTAGTGGCTCCCACTCTCATCACCTTTACCTTCGCCCCTTCTCCCGGCTCCTCTGTCGGCTCCGTTGATTTCTGAGGAAAGCCTTGAGGCAAAAGACTGTAAGGACTTTCGAGCCCTGGATGAAAAGTTTCTCCCAGCACGCAACAACAATCCACAAAGTTTTCGCGTGCGAATGGTGCAACAAAGTAAGAGCATCTTTTAATGTTGAGCTGAAGACCTCACAACTCTAACAGAGTCCCTGAAATGGGTCCCTATCCCGATTTGTGGTATTTTCATCTATCTAAATAACTTTGCACATATTATCTAAAACAACTTTTTACATATAAATTGAAACAAATATGATCCAAACATAAATCAAACTGAAGTACATAGTTCAAATACGGCCATACAACATGCTAATTCAAAATATTTACCTAGTGCATATAATGTCGTGTGTTTGTCACGACCAAGGTTTTGGGTACCGGATGGCAAAAATTTACTGAGGGTGCTCGGGATTTCCGGTAACCGCGGTTACTAGAAAATACCATACATTTACCGTCCGAATTATTCAAACAAATATTTGAATTCAAAATTTCTCAGGAACTGGTAATTAGAGGTAAATCTCTATAAATGCAATAATGTGATTCTAGTGTAGCGGTACTACGGTATCGCCTTGTGTATGTCACTTTCAGCTCCAGGGTTCGAGGCCCAGTCCCCTATTTTATACTCCCTATGTTCATTGATGTAAGGTGCCTAAGCTTTTTGCACAAATATTAACACGCACGCATAACGTACGTATAACGTTAAATTGGACTGAACTGCCCCTAGGAAAAATCTGAAGGGAGCGGTCCCTATCGGCCAAGAATAGGAAACAATCCCTCCGATCATATCTCTCTACCGTATGTTTCGGCCCTCTCTCCCTCCAAAAACGATCCAAAGAAATGATCGCCAAGAGTTGCGCCCTCTCACCCGGAACTGCGCGCTCTCTCTCTTTGTGATCTCTTTCCGCGACCGCCTCTTTCTCTCTCGCGGGAAACGGTTTGGCGGGGAAATTTTCTAAGAAACAAGCACTCCTCCTCAACCTCCAAAACCCTCACATTCGATTCCTCTCTCACACGGGTACAGCAAGTAGCAAAAACTATGAAGGAGAATTTCTTAGCAGAGTTCGTACCAATGGGCGGCAAGGAAATGGCGGCATTGTTCCGAAATTTGATTTTTCTTCCGCCCAAACCATCCTATAAATACTCCCCCTCCATGTGCTCTTCTCCCCATTCACCATTGAAGCTCTCTATGCAACTTCTCTTGTTGTAGATCTCCCCACCGATTCTCCCCCGCCATTGAACAATCTGGTCGATGGTCCAATAACCGATTCCTAGTTCTTTTCATTTCATCAAGTGCGTAGGCTGCGGATTTTTCTAAATGTTTTTGCACTTTATGTGCCTTACCTTTGAGCTAATCCTTATGCATTTTCTCTTAATATTTGGTCAAATATTTACAAGAATAAATCACAGTGGGGGCAATGAAAACAAAACAGACACAACATGTAAATATAAATAAACTGCACACCAGAGGGCAAACATCACATATAAGGAAAAAACCAAGAATATGAAATTACACTTTTTGAGGCATAATCAATAGTGAACATTATTCGGATATATAAGCAATATTCATGACCGATACTATTGGCACTCGTTTTGTTTGACCCTGGTTGTGAGAAAAGTAGTGGCTTTTGATTAAATCTTAGTGATATATAGACACTTCGCCTATGCTACAATCCTAGTTGTTACAGGAAGGAGTTAGACTAGACGTACTAAGAACAACTCACATAGAACCAAAAAATGCATGTGGAAGGTCAATACTTCCACAAATAAAATATATTTGGCCTAATCAACTGTGTTTACTGTACTTCACATGTATGTCATACAAACACGATATATGTGCCATTGCATCATATAAGACCATCAACATCAAATTTCTACGGAAATGTGCTCTGGAAAAAGGGGAACAAAGTCCCAAGTTTGGGTTAATTATCAGGAAAAAAGACACACAAGAGTAGCATATGATGCGAGAAAAACAACTACTATATAATTATTCATAGGGTAAAAGTACATTCATAACTCACGGTTACATACACTAGCATGACATATGTGTCATTTATTTAAAAGCTTATGATGCATATATTGCGAGAAAATAAAGCAAGACGTTCACACAAATAGATCTTCAGTGACAGTCAACCAAATTCTAACTTAGTAGTGGTTGTTCTCCCAGAACTGAGCCTGGAGCCAGTCAATCGTGTTCTTCTCCACCTGGAATGCCTTGGCAAGAACATCATCTGAGATTGGTGGCTTTGATCCAAACACCGCATTGGCAATAGTGATAGCCCCTGGGTTCTGGCTACTCAGTGCAGCAATTGCAACCGCTGGCTTGTGCGGATTGGGGTTGAATTGAAAGTGGATGAGTCCTACAGGGAAGACAAACACATCTCCTTTGTTGAGCACCTTGGAGAGGAACCTGTTCTCCGGATTGGACGTGACAAAGCCAACGTACAATGTACCATCGAGCACCGTAAGGATCTCGGTGGCACGAGGATGCGTGTGTGGTGGGTTCTGTCCTAAAGGTGCGTAGTCGATGCGCGCTAGTGAGATGCCTAGGGTGTTGAGGCCAGGGATTTGCATGACGTTGATCAAGGTGACGTTGGATCCAACCTTGTTGGTCATCCTAGGCTTGTCAAGATTTGCTGCCTTGAAGAAGTCATCTGCGTTCACATCTGATGCATTCTTGCAAACAAACCCATTGACAAACACTGCATGCATACAAAATATAAATTGTAAGTAAGGATCTTATAATGTTGTTTAGACATGCATATAATCTCAAGAGATTCGTTTCAACATAGATATACTTTGTAATAGTATGAGGAAAAAGTCTTGTAGTAAATAATACCTGGGGAATTCTTATCGACGACACAAAAGTCTTGGAGTGGGCTAGGATCGGAGGCTATGGCCTGCCATGAGACCAAGGCAAGAAGAGCAGTGATGAGAAGGAAGGAAGAAGAGGAGGCCATTTGGTTTTAGGCTTTTTGGTTATGTTTCTCTTGTGTTGCTGCTTGTGTGTTTGAAGGTGGTTGATGCTTTTAAGATGCAGGGGGTGGATGCTTATATAGCTGCATCCAGTAGCGTGGCCACAAGAGAGCAGCAAAACAAGTCAGTAGAACCGACCAACTGATGGAAATGGTCTCTGGCTGCTAGAACGTGTTTATTAACTTAAGGTTCATCAACTTTTCAACTTCGTTGACTACGTCTAAGGCAAACTTAGAAGTAAGGTAGCAGATACGGTTCTTTCTAGTTAGCTTAGAAGATATCTGACGACCGAGTAAACAAGTTATCAGACGATTACCGAGTATTACTTCTTTCATACCATTTTCCATCGCTACCAAGTCGCCACAAGGCATGCTTGGTGGTACCACGAAAGGTCACCACACATCAGTATCGTGGGCAAGAAGATTTCTTGCATGAGAAAAGGAAGTGACTGCAGATGCATGCATATTGAAGTGGCGCTAAGTACTATTTCCTCTCCCTTTTGCACCTAACACTTGTAAATTAATGATCTTGTCAGATGACATATATAGTTTCCAATCTTTTGAATGGTCAGCGTTATCTTAGAGCGTTGTCAAGATCAAACCTACTGCATGGAAGAAACCGTGCATATCGGTCGGAACACGAGACGCGGTGCAATGGTATTAGCTAGTCTAAGTGAACTCTTTTTCTTCGGGAATTCGGAAATGTTTTTCCAACTGGACCTATCCCCGGCACAATCAACCTGAATGCTAACAGCCAGGATTAGATTATCCAAATAACAGTATGTAATTATGATGCAACCACTAGTAGAAACGAGACCTTTCGTCTAGGGCCGATTTTGCCTCTAGTCCCGGGTGGCTTACGACCCGAGACTAGAGGGGGGCACTAGTCCCGGGTCAAACCTTTTCCACTGGTCCCGGGCCGTGAGGGAGCACTAGTCCCGGGTCGTAATACGGCCCGGGACTAGAGGGGTGGTGGCAACTGTTTGCCAGGCGCGAGCCCCTCTAGTCCCGGGTCGTAATACCGCCCGGACTAAAGGTCCGGACGGATAGTCCCGGGCGGTTTGCCTCCCGCGCGCCCGAGCGATCAAAACGCACAGGAACCGCGATTGCTACAGTACCGCGGCCATTTCTGTTCGTCTCCCTCTCCTCTCTTCTTCCCCATCCTTCCACCATGAATCCAGTCACTCGCTACGGGGAGGTGCTCGCACATGGCACGACCAATCTCAATGTCGTCTACACGAACGACAGCGCCAAGGTGCCGGATTTTCTTTCCAATTTCGAGTATTGGCTTGAAGAGGAGGAACACAACAACAAGAAGTTCATGGGCCTTGATCTCGAGTACACGGCCGATCAAAAAGATGTTGCCGTCATCCAACTCTGTTTCAAGAAACATGTCATGGTCTTCCAGTGGGCAAGGTAATCGAATAGATGACGGTTCTAGTCCCTCTTATATATATGCGATCTTTATATGTAAATTAATCCGTGAAACCGTGAAAACGGGAAGCGTACTTGTGCCAAAATAAATATAGTACTTGTCATGATTCTTATTATACATACTTGTGCATGCCGAATATACTTGTTGCAACAGTATTTAACATGTGTTCCACTCATGTAAATTATATATAGTACTTGTGCCAAAATAAATATATATACTTGTCATGATTCTTATTATATATACTTGTGCATGCCGAATATACTTGTTGCAGCAGTATTTAACATGTGTTCCACTTTGTTGTTGCAGTAGTGACAAACACTGTCCAGTACTCATGGAGTTCCTTCTTCGCAGCGCCATACATTTTGCTAGCGTTGATATAACGAATGACAAGATCAAGATGAGGCGCACCTGGGGTATTGAGATACCAGCTGCCTGCCACATTGATCTCCAACGCATTTTCAAGCTTGAGGATGACAAGACTTCAATGTCTAAGATAGCATTCGCCTTGATCGACGAGGAGTACGCTGATATGAAGACAAAATTCCACAAGGATCAGCACAAACTCTGGGAGAAGACCCCACTTGACGCTACCAACATTGAGTATGCAGCAATAGATGCGTATGTTGCATACGAGGTGTACCGCAAGATTAGAATCGTCAACTATGGGCAGCGTCACCTAGTACCACCACCAGTGCCCCATGGGTCTCCTGCTTGGGGGAATTCTGATTCGGAGGACGAGTAGTGTTTGCAATGGCGAACACTTATATATCTCTATTATTATGTAGTGCTTGGGGTCTCCTGATCTAGGTTTGTAGATGTTTGCAGTTTCATATGTGTGTATCTTTAATTATGCTGTAATGGATATCTGAACTATTATTTGTATTAATTATGTCCCTGTTTAAGTATGATGTGATCAAGCTTTCTGAAGCTTTTGATGTATGTGCTGAATTTTTAGATCATGTCATTCTATTATAGTTGTTTCTACATGATAGTGCCTTTTATTGCATATTGCCGTTACTTTATTGAAGTTTATGAGTTCTCCACGAGAGATCCTATACAAGCGCTTGAGGCGTTAATCCGTAATTCCGTATATGAGCTGGCCTAGGTACTTAGCATGGCACACTTATTCGATGTGGTTCATTGTTTTCCCATTTTGCTATTTGCTGCCCCAGGAAAAAAACATCTGGGTGATTATGTTATCCAAAAATACGTGAATTAAACAAAAAAATCGAATTTAAAAAATTGTCAGAAATAAAAAAAGATCATGAATTTGAAAAAATATTTATGTCCTTTGAAAATATTCATTAATTTGCAACAATATTTATGAATAAAAAATGTCCACGAGTTTTAACAAGCTCGTGAATTAAAAAATGTTTTGCGCGCAAAAATTCATATTTAGAAGTTTTTCATATTTAAATTTATATTTAGAAGTTTTTCATATTTAAATTCATATTTAGAAGTTTTTCATATTTAAATTCATATTTAGAAGTTTTTCATATTTAAATTCATATTTAGAAGTTTTTCATATTTAAATTCATATTCAGAAGTGTTTCATATTTAAATTCATATTTAGAAGTTTTTCATATTTAAATTCATATTTAGAAGTTTTTCATATTTAAATTCATATTTAGAAGTTTTCATATTTAAATTCATATTCAGAAGTGTTTCATATTTAAATTCATATTTAGAAGTTTTTCATATTTAAATTCATATTTAGAAGTTTTTCATATTTAAATTCATATTAGAAGTTTTTCATATTTTGCGCGCAAAAATTTGAATTTTCACCCAAAACAGAGCTCTAGTGCAAAATTTTGAATTTTTGCGCGCTGGGGGACTCGTTTGCGAAAACACCTCTGGTTCCGGGCGGAGCCACGGCCCGGGACGAGAGGGGCACCACCCGGGACCAGAGGGTACCCCTCTCGTCCCGGGCCGTGGCTCCGCCCGGAACCAGAGGCCCTCTTGTATAAAAGGAGCCGCGTTGACCCCGGGTCGAGCCACGACCCGGGAACAAACTTCGTCTCCAGCGCCCCCGCGCCGCCGCCTCCGGCCCGCACGCCGTCAGGCTACTCCGGCGAGCCCTCCGCCCGCGCTGTCCCCGCCTGCCCCAACGCGCCGCCGACCTCCATCGCGAGTTCCCGCCTGCCCGCGCTGTCCCCGCATCCGCCCCGCACGCCGTCAGGCTGCTCCTGCGAGTCCTCGCCTGCCCGCGCTGTCCCCGCCTGCCTCCATCGCGAGTCCGGCCTCCACCTCGCCGCCGCGCCCCTGCCCCGTCGCCGCTCGCCCGCGCCGCCGGAGGGAGCTCGCCGGATCTGCAGGTTAGTGTTTAATTAGGGTTAATAGCTAGGTTAGTTAGTGTTAATAGCTAGGTTAGTTTTAAGTTTAGTATATTTATTTTTCTTAGTATACTAGGTTAGTGTTTTGCATATTAGGTTAGTGTTAATTAGCTAGGTTAGTTTTGAGTTTAGTTTTTAGTTTCATAGTTTAATTAGCCAGCTAGGTTTGTTGTTAATTAGCTAGGTAGATTTTGCTAAGTGAAGTCGGAATGTCGTTAAGTCGTTAAGTCGTTAAGTCGGGAAAGTCGTTAAGTCGGGAAAGTCGAGTAGTCGTTAAGTCGTTAAGCCCGGAAAGTCGTAAAGTCGGGAAGTCGTTAAGTCGGGAAGTCGTGTAGTCGGAAGTCGTAAAGTCGGGAAAGTCGTGTAGTCGGAAAGTCGTGTAGTCGGAAAGTCGTAAAGTCGTTAAGTCGTTAAGTCGGAAAGTCGTTAAGTCGGGAAGTCGTGTAGTCGGAAAGTCGTAAAGTCGTGTAGTCGGAAAGTCGTGTAGTCGGGAAAGTCGGGAAGTCGGAACGGAAAGTCGAAAAGTCGTGAAGTCGGAAAGTCGTGAAGTCGGGAAGTCGGAACGGAAAGTCGAAAAGTCGTGAAGTCGGAAAGTCGTGAAGTCGGGAAGACTTTCCGATTTCCCGACTTCACGTCCCGACTTCACGACTTTCCGACTTCCCGGTTTCACGTTTTCCCGGTTTCACGTTTTCCCGGCTTCCCGGCTTCCCGGTTTCACGTTTTCCCGGCTTCCCGTTTTCACGTTTTCCCGGTTTCCCGGTTTCACGTTTTCCCGGCTTACCGGCTTGCCGGTTTCCCGGTTTCACGTTTTCCCGGTAACACATACAATACACATGAAGTATCGCTCATGTTAGTTTAAATTTTGATATGGTATATTTGTTGATGTAATTTTGCTAAGTGTAAAGTTCGCTACATTGAATTATTCTGCTAATGCTATCATTGTTTTATTTTCTTTTGTAGTAGTTAAGCAATGGACGATGGAGATGTTCTCCCTTCCAAAACAGAGAAGGGGAAGATGTGTTGCTAAACTATATCCGGCAACCCGCGGATGGTGATGAACACATTGGAGCAGAAGAAGATGGCTCCGAGTTTTTGAACGACTCCGGTCCGGGAATGGAGGTGGAACGAAGCGTCCAAGGGCAAACTAGCACAGTTGGTGAACCCCCGTAGTCCGGCGTGGTATATTAAGCTTCTATTTGATCAGATGTAAAATTTTATTTGTATATATATTAACAAATGTTTCTTCTTTTTAGACCTCCGCATCGACCCAAACTAGTAAACGAGGCCATGCCAAAGGGTTGGGAATAAAAGATCATTTTAGAATTGAGTCAGTCTCTTCAGATGGCAAACCGTTGGCGCCTCCGAAGAGCGCATCTAAGTTTGTGCATCAATGTGGAGTTGTTGTCAGGGACAATGTTCCGATCAGCCTTTCAGAATGGAATCAGATAAAAAACTTAGAGGCCAATTATTATGTCACCGAGAGAACTAAAAATATATGTTGGAAGAAGCTCATGGAACATTTCACTCTGCCGGTGTTGGATAGTCCTGAAAGGACAGAAGCCATGACGGACAAAGTCAAGCATTGGACTCTGAAGAAGATGGCTGAACAATTCAATAAATGGAAGAACAGATTATACCGTGATTGGGTCGACAAAAAGAAAGTTCCAGATTTCACTAGGACACTAGAGAGGCAGCGGGCTCACTGGCCGCCATTTCTGCAATACATGGATACAGAACTAGCCAAGAAAAGATCGGCAAAGAATAAGTTGAATGCAGCGAAGAAGATATATAACCATAAGTTGGGTGGAGGTGGCTACGTAACTGCCGAGCCTAAGTGGGATCGGATTGAGGCCACTATGCGCAAAAAAGGGATCATTCCAGTTACAGATACGTGGCCCCGTAGGGTCAGAAATTGGATACTTGCTCATGGGGGGGGGGGGGAGGGAGTATGACGCATCAGGCGATGTAATAGTTGTTGAAACGAAAGAAACTCCTATACCCCGGCAAACAATTCTGGATGCAATCGCCGATGCTCGTGAGGGAAGGTTTTTTCCCGACAGAGAATACGACGAGCTGTGGAAGGCCCTCGGTACTAAAGAAAAAGGAGGATCTGTTCGAGGCAGGGGAGGTGTGACGTGGCATGAAGGGTTTCCTGAGGACCGTGACTCTTATAGAAGCCGAGAAAGAGCAAAGAGGAGGAAGGAGCAGGAGCAACACGACCGGTTGAGCAAAATATCATTAGCCAACAACAACGGGAACTAGATGAATTGCGGCGCGCGCAATCTTCTCGAGGGGCAACTCATCAGCTGCAGCTGCAAGATGAGGGTCCGTCTCAACGGAAAGGCAGCGTGGCTTCCACGACGGTCGGTGCTGATGAGGCATCGAACCAAACATACCCCGTGGATTCTATCACTGAGAAGAAAACTTGTGAGCTACATGAGGCAGTGAGAAACTTAACAATGAAGGCGGCGGACGGCTATGCTTTACCTTGTGAATCTACAGCACTGTATCGTGGCAATGAGATTCCAGATGGCTATGCTCGTGTCGGCGTGGATCAAGTTTACCCCGGATTTGAATCACTCGAACTTCAAATCCCTGGAGGTGATGATGAGAGGACACTGGGAGATGTCTAGGGTGCACTCATTCTATGGCCCAAGAAATTGATCATGTTTCCAGGCTGGACACCGCCGCCAAGGCCACCATCGCCTTCTCGATCTCCGTCGCCGCGTCAGCCGACTCCGTCGTCGCGTCACTCGCCGCGTCAGCCAACTCCTGAGCCGCGTCAGCCGACTCCTGAGCCGACTCCTGAGCCGACTCCTGAGCCGTCTCCACCGCCTCCGCCCACTAAGGCTTACGGTCGAAAGGGGATGAAGACCACCGCCATGGGTTCCCGACCCAAACCCCGACTTGAGCCCCTGCCAAAAGTACCGAAGGTTCCTCCCCCGAGACCTTACGACGTCGAGTGTACTCAAGAGGAAGCCAGGGTGTGGCTACAAACAGAATCGAGAAGACAGTTTGCAGAAATGGCTGAGAAAAGAAAACCTAAGCCAAAGGAAAAGTATTCGGAAGCTCAAACACAATTTGCTGTTAGTTTCCTTACTCAGCCATCTTAAATTTCGATAAATAGGCCAGATGACTATGTACGGACTATGAGGAAAATTCCACCCGGCGGGAAAAGGAGAAGAGATGTTGCCCAGCTCGGACATCAGTCAAATCAGTCCATCTCCCCGCTCAAGGTGGCCACTGATATGGGCTCTGCGCTTGAGAACGATAGCGCTTCCCGCGCGCAATTTGCTGCAGATATTGGTATTTCACTTTCTCAACTGGATGCAGATGATATCCCCCCCTTATGGGACCTACTACAACCCGGGACTAGAGATCCTCTCGCACGCGCCATGTGCTGCCCCCGCGTGGAACTCTCTGGTCCCGGGTCGTAGGACACCCGGGACAAGAGGGGGGGCCTCTAGTCCCGGTTGGCATGTACCGGATGTCCATCCGGTCCCAGAGGCCTCTACCACTCGGGACTAAAGGCCCTGTGTGCACTAGTGAACACTTTCGTACCTTTTTCGGCTAACGAAGGATTATCAAGAAAGACAATGTCCCACGTAGATCTAGTGGAAGGTCTCTCCTATCCTCCGGCGCGCGGTGGTCCAGCCTCAACAAAACAACTAATCATTGATTCCTTAAGTCAAAGTGTATATGCATGGCTCTTATATTTTTCTTTCATTATCTTTGCCTTCTCGACTAAGACTTGCGAGTAATATTAATACTACTAGTATATACATTTAGATTCAGGTGGCTAATTAGGTATATATGTCGATTCCGGTAGTGCATTTCGCATCAAACTTCTTGAGTTCCGTTTTAGCATCTACTCCAACTAGCTACGACATGTCAGCACTACCAACTAATGTGATGTGGTATAGGTCGATTATCTATCTAGCATTTGGTTAGGTATGCACCTGAGGTAAGCATGGTGCATGCATATAGGGGGCATTCATTTTAATTTCCTGGCTTCCTCCAAATAATTAACCACTCCCAAAAGAAACTGTGACGAAGTAAAAGCTTGATGACTTGCGAAGAGGCTGACAGCGGGCCCGCTGTGACGTCACTGCGTGACGTCAGACGCTGGAGGCGGCCGTGCGAGCTGCCGCGCCGTCGAGCTCACGCACGAGCCCGCGAGCACGCGCGCAGGCCTAGGATGGTGCAGGCTCGCGAGAGGAGGCGGAGGGGAGCCGGAGAGGCGGCGCAGAGGACCATATGGGCGCTGGGCTCGCCGGCGGCGAGCTAAGCGGTGGCGGAGGACGGCGAGCGTGGCGGGGACTTTTTTAAATTTTTTTGATTGAAACGATCAGCTTTTTTATATAGTATATATAATTTATGGAAGAACAAACCAAAAAAATTTTAAAAAATTGCAAAAAAAGAAGAAGTACTGTTCATGTGAACAGTAACCATCACTGTAGAAGTGCGAATGCTGTTCACACGAACAGTATTCGGTGACGTGGCATGCTGCGGTGAAGGCTAACTCGGTTAGCTTTGATACACGAACAGTATTCGGTGACGTGGGCATGCTGCGGTGAAGGCTAACTCGGTTAGCTTTGATATAGTTATCTATGTGATGACAATACGAGCCTTCTTGCAGTCTCCAGTTTGGCACCATCTCCTAGTATTTTACATAATTTCTTTTGTCTAGGTGACACAATCGATGTGATGACAATATGAGTACTTTTTTTATCCTGCGTACATGTAGACCTAATACAGTATAATATATAGATAATTCTATTTTATACAGTTGGACTTATGTAATCTGTGTGGTCGACTATAATAAATACTTAGCGTATGTGAACTAGAATGAACCTTGTATCAAACTTCTATCATGCACCAAGAGACTATGTCAAGAGACATGCATATGCCCCCGACTAGTTGGATTAGGTGCATAATGCATGCATAGATTGACCCGCCTAGATTTCTGTTGACACAATCTCTGTTAAATACTACATTGTATTTTCTAATTGGACTCCCTTGTCTTCAAACAACCATTTTTCATGTATTTTCTATGGATGACTCTCTTATTGTAAAGACAAATTGTCATTATCTTTGAGATACATCTTTGTACGTGCGCCGAGATGTATGTATTATAGAGTGCTTTCTCATACAAATATTACGTCCATTAATTAATACACCAAATTGGCATGGTTTGCGGGATAAGTGGGTAGCCGATTGCATCCCTATGAAGAGCATGGTTCGAATAGTAATTTTCTTGTGTGAGTATATATTGTATATTTACAATTTTATAAGCCATTTAATTTAGCTCATTTGTTAAGAAAAATACTTCCATAGTCTAATTTTAGCTTTAAATATAACTTATTTCCATCATACCAGTAAAATGTTTCCATGACATAGCGCTCATTACAAGAAAACCACCCAACCTATAATTTCCTATCATATATTTACATGAGTTGCATACATATTTAGAAAAACATCATTAAGGTAACGGTGTTCGATATCACGATAGTCTGGTCCATGGTCCAATAACCGATTCCAAGTTTTATCATATCATCAAGTGGGTAGGATGCGGCTTTTTCTAATTGTTTTTGCGTTTTATGTGTCGTACCTTTGAGTTAATCCTTATGCATTTTCTCTTAATATCTGGCTAAATATTTACAAGAATAAATCACAGTGGGGGGCAATGAAAACAAACAACATGTAAATATAAATACACTGCACACCGAAGGGCAAAAATCACATATACAAAAAATTTATGAATATGAAATTGCACTATTCGAGGCATAATCAATAGTGAACATTGAGACATAATCAGAATTCATGGCGGATATTATTGGCACTTGATTTATTTGACCCTGGCTCTGAGAAAAAATATTGGCAGCTGATACAATCTTAGTGACATCTAGACATTTCGCTTATACTACAACCTAGTTATTACAGGAAGGAGTGAGAGTAGAAACAGTAAGAACAACCGACATAGAACAAAAAAAACAATGCATGTTGAAGGCCAGTACTTCCACAAATAAAATATGTTTGGCATAACCAATTGTGAATATTGTACTTCACATGCATGGTATACAAACACTTTATATGTACCATTGCATCATATGTACAACCATCAACATCAAACTTCTACAGAAATACTCTTTCGAAAAAGGGCAACAAAGTCCCTAGTTTGGGTTCATTACAAGGAAACAAGGCACGCAAGAGTAGCATATGATTCGAGAAAAAAAACTACTATAATTATTCATAGGGTAAAAGTACATTCATAACTCACGGTTACATACACGGGCATGACACATGTGTCAATTATTTTATAGCTTATGATGCATATATTGCTAGAAAATAAAGCAAGACGTTCACACAAATAGATCTTCAGTGACAATCAACCAAATTCTAACTTAGTAGTGGTTGTTCTCCCAGAATTGAGCCTGGAGCCAGTCAATCGTGTTCTTCTCCACCTGGAATGCCTTGGCAAGAACATCATCTGAGATCGGTGGCTTTGATCCAAACACCGCATTGGCAATAGTGATAGCCCCTGGGTTCTGGCTACTCAGTGCAGCAATTGCAACCGCTGGCTTGTGCGGATTGGGGTTGAATTGAAAGTGGATGAGTCCCACAGGGAAGACAAACACATCTCCTTTGTTGAGCACCTTGGAGAGGAACCTGTTCTCCGGATTGGACGTGACAAAGCCAACGTACAATGTACCATCGAGCACCGTAAGGATCTCGGTGGCACGAGGATGCGTGTGTGGTGGGTTCTGTCCTAAAGGTGCGTAGTCGATGCGCGCTAGTGAGATGCCTAGGGTGTTGAGGCCAGGGATTTGCATGACGTTGATCAAGGTGACGTTGGATCCAACCTTGTTGGTCATCCTAGGCTTGTCAAGATTTGCTGCCTTGAAGAAGTCATCTGCGTTCACATCTGATGCATTCTTGCAAACAAACCCATTGACAAACACTGCATGCATACAAAATATAAATTGTAAGTAAGGATCTTATAATGTTGTTTAGACATGTATATAATCTCAAGTGATTCGTTTCAACATAGATATACTTTGTAATAGTATGAGGAAAAAGTCATGTAGTAAATAATACCTGGGGAATTCTTATCGACGACACAAAAGTCTTGGAGTGGGCTAGGGTCGGAGGCTATGGCCTGCCATGAGACCAACGCAAGGAGAGCAGTGATGAGAAGGAAGGAAGAAGAGGAGGCCATTTGGTTTTAGCCTTTTTTGGTTCTGTTTCTCTTGTGTTGTTGTTTGTGTGTTTGAAGGTGGTTGATGCTTTGAAGATGCAGGGGGTGGATGCTTATATAGCTGCAGAAAGTAGTGTGGCCACACGAGAGCAGCAGGAGTCAGTAGAACCGACCAACGGATGGAAATGGTCTTTGGCTGCTAGAACGTGCTGATTAAATTATGGTTCATCAACTTTTCAAGTTTCGTTTGAATACGTCTAAGCCAAGCTTAGAAGTAAGGTATGAGCTACACGGTTCTTTCTAGCTAGCTAAGGTCAGGCTACTAAGATATCTGACAACGGCCGAGACAAAAGGTATTAGACGACCGAGTATTTACTTATTTCATACGTCTCTACCAAGTCACCACAATGCATGCAGATGGAAAAAGTCACTACGATGCATGCATGGTGGTACCACGAAAGGCCACCACACATCAGTATTGCTGGCAACGAGATTTCTTGCATGAGAAAAAGAAGTGACTGCAGATGCATGAGTATTGAAGATTTGAAGCGGCACCAAGTACCATCTCCCTTTTGCACATAACACATGTAAATTAATGATCTTGTCAGATGTGATAGTTTCCTATCTTTTAATTGGTCAACATTTTCTTGGAGCAATGTCTAAGATAAAACCTACCGCGTGGAAGAAACCGTGCATATCATTCGAGACACGAGACGCGGTGCAATGGAACAAGTCTAAGTGAACAGCCAGGATTAGATTATCAAATAGCAGTATGTAGTTCTGATGGGTAACGAAGGATTACCACAAATAAAATGATGCGCCATATCTAGATCGAGTGGAAGGGTAGAACTCTTCTATCCTTCTGCGGGCGGTGGACCAGCCTCAACAAAACAACTAGCTTATATTCATTGATTCCTTAAGTCAAGGTGTTTATGGCTCGTGTATTTCTATTACATTTTCTTTGTCTTCTCGGCTGAGATTTGCGAGTAATATAAATAGTATATGTATTTAGATTTAGATGGTTAGGTACCTCCGTTTGAATGAATAAGGCGCACGCGCTTTTCAAAACGAACTTTGACTGAAAATTTGAGCAAGAATTTCTTGATTATATTCTACATAATTAGTACCGCCGGATTCATATTGAAACGCACTTTCTAATGATGCTAATTGTATACCAATAATCTTTACTATTAAATGGGAGTTGGTACGTACGTAACTGGCAGAAAATACTACCGATGGCAGACTAATCTCTCGCTGGCAGACGATCGGACGCATCATGACCGTCCACTCATGTCTCCGGTTAAGTCACACCGTTTGATTTTCACGGATGAGAATATTACGACGGATTGCCACCGCCAAGTGGCTCGAAGCGGTATGCAGTGCCGATTCTCCTGCCTCCTACGCGTCTCTCTCCCGAGCAATCTCACCATGAACCTGGCGGCTCTCAACTCCACCCGCACCGCCGCCGCCCGATTCACGCAGGCCGCCGGCGAATCGATGCCTCCGGTGACCGAATCGAGTGACCGAACGATGGAATCGACTCCGCTCGATGCCGCCGCTAGGTGTTCGACTACGCAGCTAACACCAGAATCACGCTCGTGAACCTTCATCCCGTACGCCGACCTCACGCATGGCTTTCTCTTCACAGCACTAGGGCCGAATCTTCTCCAAGGCGGCGCCCCCTGAGATTCACATCGGCCGGCCTCCGTCGTGCTCATCCAGGAATCGGCTTCCTCTACTCCGATGCCGGCCAGAGTTTTAGATCGAGGGAGTCCGATGCATTCAAATCACCACCGTCGACGGGTTGGGGATGGATGAGAGGTGCATACACCCCGCCAGCCAGGCAGCCACCGCCATGGTGACGTCCGCCATGAATCCGCGTCACGGCTACCCGTTCCGCCGTGGCGACAAGTACTTCCACAACTCAGGCCTCCATGCGCAGAGCATCCTGTACGTGCAGGTAAACCACCAACTACAGGCCCAGATCGAGCTTGCTTTAATAATATTGTGTGCTGCATCGCTCTGCTGAACGACAATATATATCTGAAATGTTGTGAGAGGAAGAAAAGTTGCAGAAGAGTCATACCGGAAAGAAGGTACATGGTGTATATTCACACGATTGCGAGTGGGCTGCAGATATGATCATGGTGATGACAAGATAATGCAAGTTTTACAGGATTTGTTTGGGGCATCTAAGGAGCAAATAGAAGGGGGTTTCGGTCTTATACGTATTGGCAACTGCAATCACTGCAGGTTTTATGCTGCAGAAGTTTTTCTAGCTATTGACTCTCTAGTCTCTACACATGCTGGGAGTACTAAACAGGGACTTGGAAGCCAGAAAATGTTTTGGTGCGTGATGGACACATAATGCTTTCAGATTTTGACCTTTCCTTGAGATGTGCAGTCTCACCTAAACTAAACAGAGAACAACTTTTGATTCTGACCCAAAAGAACAAGTGGTTCATTCTATTTACAACCTACTTGCATGGAACCTACTTCAACTTGTATTTAGCCAGCTTGTTTCATACCTAAATTGTTTGATCAGAAGACCGAGAAAAAGATTAGAAAGGTAACGTATGAGCTGGGACAGAGTGGCATTAACTTGCCATAGCCCTTTGCAGAGCCAACATCGGCTCGATCAATGTCATTCGTTGGGACTCATGAGTACTTGGCCCCAGAAATAATCAAGGGCGAAGCCCATGGAATGATGGACTTTAGGTGTCTTCTTGCGTGAGCTTCTATATGGCAACGCCATCCAAGGTTGTAGTTCAAAAACAGTTTAACTTTACATAGGTTTTAGTCACTTAATTGGGACATGGTTGTAGAATCTGTTTTTGCACTAATTTGTGGTGGAGAAAAAATTAAAACGAAAAAATAGAAATGAGAGAGAGACACAACAAGACAAGTGTGGAGGCGATCATGAGGAGCTGACTCTATTCAGTTGGCATGTGAAAAACAATAGACCGAGCAAGTGTCATGACTAAGGCGAAGCGTAACGGCCGATGTCCTGGGAGTTTCTACTTTGAAACAGTGTTATGCCAGCTTCAATTCGGGACAATGTATATGGGAGTTTCTACTTGAAGGCATATCCATGATATAAGTGAAGTGTAATCTTTGTTAAGAAGATATTTGTTGTTTCTACGCATATTGTTCAATTTATAGGTTTTAGTTGAAATAAATTTTGGAAAATTAGAATTTTATTGTTTTTGCAATATTATTTAGCTATATCTCTTTCTATACACATGATTTTTTCATATGTATGAAAAAAATTGAGAGACCCGTAGCAACGCACGGGCATTCAACTAGTCTTTATATATTTGGAGTAATTCTTGGTCAAAGAAAAAACACATAAAACGAGGGCACCTTACTTATTGGAATGGAGGGAATAAAGAATTATACAACCTACACAAGGTTGAAACATAAATATGTATGCATGAAAAAAGTATTAGTTATCGAGATAACATTGGTATATATGATGTACTAGATAATAGTTCACTTGTCATCCTAGCTAGAATTTAATAAGCACATGGTGACAACACCTTCCTTGTGTATGAGACCGTAATCAAATAAATCTCCAATGTCGCTAAAACAATATTTGGGTATAATTTGGTCCCAGACATATTGGGTATAGAGTATTTAGAGAAACTACAATACACATACATACTCCACGTAAATATGTGCATGTAGATATGAAATTAAATTTCATGCAAATTTACACAATTCAGAATTTGATGAAGTTTCCCTATATATTGGATCATAGAAATAAAGCATGTCATAAATATACATATATTGAATATGCATGACAAGACTTTAAAGAACCAAAAGGAGATATAATTTGCACAAAACACCAAGTAAACCAAGAAGACACACAAAAGAGCGGCACAACATAAGCTTGGCCAAATTATATATAAAATAAATCAACATATGATTGATTACAGATCACATAAATGCATGAAGTTTAGCAAATGAACTAAGCAAAAATAATGAGCATACAAAGATAAATGAAACATGCATCCTCAAACACTTATCTCATACAAGAAGATAAAACATATATCAAGAAATGAGATAACAAGACTCTCAAAAGAGAGCAAAGTTAAAACAAAAAACAAAAAATAAGGTTTGTTATCCATCAATCGACACTTGATAGGGATCTAAAGTTGTTATGATTATCATAAAGATAACGTTCTGCAAAATATAGGAAAGCTCCCCCAAGATTGCTCTTGTGTGTGCAAAGTTCAAGAAGATGGTGGAGAAGCTCTACAAGGCCGCATAGAGGAAGAGGAATGCCGGATCTATTGCATTGGAGGTGGCGGCTCCATGATCCTACAGGTGTTGGATAGATTGTGAGATGTTGGATACTTAGACATTGTGATAGCTTTGATAGATTGTGAATTGTGTTCGAAAGATTGTTCTGTGTTACAGTTTCGCAAGATGTTGTTCCAGTCTATCATTGGTGAGATGGGCATACTTTACGAAATCGAGTAATGAGGAAAATTCAACTTCCAGGTGATTCAAAAGAACATAGATCCCATTTATTATTCTATCTGATATAGCCCCTCTTTTTACTGAATAAGTGAATATATATACATTGCTTTCTAGAAAAGCCTCTAAAAACGTAGTTAAACGATTTCATACTAATCAGGTGCGCTGCTTAAACAGAGAACAACCTTGTCAGCAATAACAAAACGTGTAAAAAATCACAAGATGGTATAATCTCCAGTAACAATGCAGTTCAGCCACAGAACTCGCTGCAATATGAAGCGACACCAATTGAAGGAGGGGTTTGGATGCAACACGAGAAGGCACAATGCAGAGACTACAGAATTATTCCTAAAAATTCTATTGTATGGATCGTTAGCAACCCCAGAGTGGTTCTTTGTTTCAAACTCAGCTTTCGTCCCAGAATCCAGATATTGACTGCCGTATCATGCATCACTTGCAAGCTGAAAACATAAACTGAATGACAAACAAGCATACACACAGGCACACAGCTTAAGGGTGTTTCTGCCAACACTCAGTCAATTTCAGTCATCTTACATCTCCCTAAGGGAAGCTTCTTCGAGTTCAGTAAATCTAAGCTAACTCGACCAAAACAGAATACAAGCTAAGTCACGACTATCATGCACGTCATCCGATGAGAGAGCATATCTGCTGAAAGAACACATGGCACATGGGCATGCCGAACCTTATGTCCTCTTTCATCCACTGCAAAGCGATCCTGTCCAGTGTGCCCAGTGAAGAGTATTTGTAGGCCCATTCACCACCATCAGCTTGATCCATCCATGTGAGACTGAAACTGTGCCCTACAGTAACTCGAAGATCTCAGTGAAGACTATTCAATACCTCCTTATACACAGTATGGTAATAAACAAAGGCGCAACATTTTACCGCTAGAATATAAGATGTGAAACATAACTAGCAGCTGTTGGTGATCCAAAGACAGGCCACATGCAATAAAACATAACTATCAACATAGTATATATCTATCACTAATTGACATGAAAGTAGCCTAGACATCTCAACAAGTGTAGGAGTACTGAGCCTAAAGGTTTACGCCATACTGATGCATGTAAAATGCATACATGAACTTTACATTTTATTACATGTTATTCCATGTTATTTGCATCATATAAGGGTTATATTCATGATTTATATTGAGTTTTGGGGATAATTAACAACTCCCCCATTTTCCTGGAATTAACCCTGCGCTGTCAGAAAACCCCTTTTTTCTATATTTTGATGTTTCAGGAACCCAAACGACGTCCAAATGACCTGAAACTTTACGGGGATCATTTTTTTGGAAGGAACGAAACGTAGGCGCAAAGGAATCGAAGAAACGGAGACCAGAAGGCCAAAAGGGGTGGGCCCATGCGGCCAGATTCCTTGGCCGCGTGGGGTCCCCCATCCTGGCCCTCGGGCCTCCGCTGCCGTCGATCTTTCTTCCCGAAGCTTCGTCTTGACCTAAAAACGACTATATATAGACCCCCCAGGGCTTTCGCGAAAGAGAGCGCCGCAGAAACACAGAAACCACGAAACAGAGATCTGGAGCTGAAGATTGGAGGGGGAAAACTCCAGCGGGGCGCTGCCGGTGTGGTCTCCTTCTCCTCCAACAACATCTCCACCGACACCATGATGAAGAGGGAGTAGTCCACCCCTGGACTATGGGTTTGTGGAAGTAACTTATGTATCTCTCCTCTCTATGAGCTTCACTAATTAGTACCGTATGAGCTGCTGAACATGATTACGGTCATCTATGTAATTCCTTTGTGGTGGATCTTTATTATGAGTTAATACATGTTTGAGATTGCAATGGTTTTGTTTCAATTATGAAAGTAGATGCATATTATGTACCCCGTTCTTATTTACTTGTCATGATCAAGCATGTTTATGAGAGCGTGTGAGGGGGAACGTGTGCATTAGTTGGAGTAACGGGGGGTGGCTAGTGTAGTGAACGTGACAGATAGTTCTGCGATCCACTTTGGTTTTCTACCTTATTTTGTTGCCTCACTAGGGATAAACAAAAATACCATGCTACCGGAGAGTGGATGTGACCTTGGCCACTATCTCCATGACTAGATCTAGCATGTTCTTATTTTAACTTCATGTCATTGAACTTATTGCTATGCTCTGATTTATCTTAATTACTAAGGTGTTATGATTTAGTTCGCATCTTGGTGGAGCATAAGAGAGAGAACAACTTATACTTGAGATCTCTATGTTAGGACGTGATGCCCATATTATTAATAACTTGTCAAACCATGTCTTGCCATCTTACATGTTAATTTTAGTGTTCCATTGTCTACCACGTTATCAAGAGAGAGTGCATTTGTGAAACCATGAACCCCGGTCCATTTTTAATCATAAGAAACACCTTTCCAACACTTTTATCACCACTTTTGTTTGCTGCCATTATTAAATCCGAAAATACAAAAACACATTTACATCTTGCATTCATCATAAAAAAAACCAAAAATATCATTTATCATTACTACCACCATCCTTGCATATTTATTTTACCATCATTGCATATTTACTTATTGTTTGCATTGCATATTATTTTATTATCATTCTCACACCTTGTGCTTGACAACCACTTGGTGAGGTTGAGGGCACAAAACAATTTATTGCGGGCTTTTTGATGAACTATGTCTTAGACATGAAGGGAAAATACAATGGCACCAGATCAAATTAGATGACGGGCTCTAGTAGTGGCTTCATGATCTCCCTGTAATCGAATAGATGACGGTTCTAGTCCCTCTTATATATGATCTTTATATGTAAATTAATCCGGAAAACCGGGAAAACGTGAAACCGGGAAGCCGGGAAAACGTGAAACCGGGAAACCGGGAAGCCGGGAAGCCGGGAAAACGTGAAACCGGGAAGCCGGGAAAACGTGACGTCGACTTTCCCGACTTCACGACTTCCCGACTTCACGACTTCCCAACTTCCCGACTTCACGACTTTCCCGACTTCACGACTTTCCCAACTTCACGACTTTCTCGACTTCACGACTTTCCGTTCCGACTTCCGACTTCCGATTTCCCGACTTTCTCATAAAGCTTTCTCTTACGAATATTTTGATATGCTATATGTATTTTTCTGATTTATAGATAATTAACCGTATTTTTTCCAAATTATTCATAATATACAACAACCGAAACGAAAAAAGCCACAGGCTGCCACGTGGGTGCATCTCCATCCGGTCCCAGAGGCCTCTACCACCCGGGACTAAAGGCCCTGTGTGCACTAGTGAACACTTTCGTACCTTTTTCGGCTAACGAAGGATTATCAAGAAAAACAATGTCCCACGTAGATCTAGTGGAAGGTCTCTCCTATCCTCCGGCGCGCGGTGGTCCAGCCTCAACAAAACAACTAGTCATTGATTCCTTAAGTCAAAGTGTATATGCATGGCTCTTATATTTTTCTTTTATTATCTTTGCCTTCTCGACTAAGACTTGCGAGTAATATTAATACTACTAGTATATACATTTTGATTCAGGTGGCTAATTAGGTATATATGTCGATTCCGGTAGTGCATTTCGCATCAAACTTCTTGAGTTCCGTTTTAGCATCTACTCCAACTAGCTACGACATGTCAGCACTACCAACTAATGTGATGTGGTATAGGTCGATTATCTATCTAGCATTTGGTTAGGTATGCACCCGAGGTAAGCATGGTGCATGCATATAGGGGGCATTCATTTTAATTTCCTGGCTTCCTCCAAATAATTAACCACTCCCAAAAGAAACTGTGACGAAGTAAAAGCTTGATGACTTTACAGATCAACTAGGAAAATTTACGCGGCGACACGCCGCACCCGTGTGGTAAAATTAAAATGTGGAAATGTCCACATTTAAAAATTGTGCAGATTTGGAAATTAGTGGAATGCAAAGAGAGCTTGTGTTTAAAAATCGTTTAGATTTCGAAAATTGTTCAAATTTGGGAAATTTTCCAGATTTGATTTCTTTTTATGTTCGTAGAATGATCAAATGTGGAAGACATTTGAAAGTTTGAAATATTCAAGTCTGAAATTTGGGTCATATGCCATAAATAGTTATCATTCATTTTTGTGGTTATGTTGATATATTTTCCATAGTTTCAGACGGATATACATATACTTGAAGCTATTGATTTTTCTAGTCATATGACATGAATAATCGGCATATACGCCGCGTACGTGTGATGACAGAACATAAATAGATTGCTGAAGGCTGAATTGTTGCAGTATATCAAGAAATTTATGTACCACGGATGATAAAAATGGCGATGGAAAACATGCAGTTTTAATTATCAATATTAACAGTCTTAAAAGGTATGAATGAAGTAAAACACAAATTTCATTATAATTTAGCAGTGTCCAATTGATAATGTATCACATGTGAGGTATGACAAACATGGTTTTCCATTTTAATATTTGCAGGAGACCAATTATATTATTTATTAGTCGCAAGCTGATTAATCTCATGAAAGCAGTTAAGTTGTCCCATCCAGCTAATAGTCCACGATATCCGGTCCTTTGTCTTCTCGACATGTTATTACTTATGTAATAACTTTAATTTCTTTCTCCACTATTACTTTGTATCATGAATTGAACGATTAATAAAATGGGGATGCAGATTCAAAGAAGAAGAAAAGCTGTGGCATTTCTTGCGCAATTTTCTGCTAGTACAAAGAATACTTAGCTGACTTGGAGCTTTGGTTAAAAATATTGTGGCAAGGTGAACTAAAGATTTTTATCTGTCAAGATAATAAGTTTGTTCTTGATTTGGCAATGTATACTTAAAGATAGTGTGCACTACAATATTTTTGTACCGTGCGAGGTATTTGTTCTTTTCCTTTTGTGTCTTGCCTTGTGGTATTGATGATACATCGAGCAATCCCGCTGACACACTCTTCGCTAATTGATAACGAACAAATCCCCAAACAAAATACTGATTCGAACTTAGATGTAAAAAAGAGATTTCGACTGAACAAAAAAAAATAGCAGGTAGATTCAGGTTAGATAGGAACGGTGAAATGAGTAAATGAAGTTAATTGCGATCTTAGCAATCACACATAGAAGATCAAACAATTAGTTGTGGTAACAAAGAAAAAGTTGCATATTTGTTACTTGGATACAAAATTGAAGCATTTTGCATGTAATAGGAGTATTTTATTCGGTAGATATCATATAGTTTTTTTCCATTGTCGAACCATCTATTCTATCGGCGCGGTGACACGCCGCATCCAGTTTTTTTCCATTGTCGAAGTATCTATTCTATCGGCGCGGTGACACGTCGCATCCTTTATGAATTTCATCTTGTAAAGATCATTTTTTGTGTATAGTTGGGATTACAGAAAACAAACTGGGTAACAGATGACATTTCCATAAGATACATAATTAGTATAATAAGAATATTTTAGGTTTTCTAATTTAAATTATTTAAAATTGTTTAGTCATGCATGGAAATGTGTTAGTTGTGAAGATTTCATTTTTCTGCAAATTTTGGTATATTATTTGTATTTTTCTGAATTATGGACTGGAAGATTTGAATTTTACAAAAAAAATTGCATTATCTGTATTTTTTTACAAACTAACAGCCGGGACCTACCTGTCAGGATTTTTTAATTTTTAAAATCATTTGGTAAATGAAAAAAATTATGCTGAGCGGGGCCCGCTCGTCAGCGTGTCACACACACGACGCCGGCGGCCACCGCCAGCTCTGCCGAGCTCCGGCGAGCAGCTGCGCGAGCGCGCCGGCATGGGTCCGCGCGGAGCCGCGCCAGGACGTCCAGGGGAGCAGGGTGAGCGGCACCTTGGACTATATGGTCGCCGGAACCGCCGGCGGCGAGGATTTCCGCGGCGGCGACCTGCGACCACGGTGACGTCGATCTCGGCGCGCACGCAGCGTCCCAGCATGCGAGACTGGGCTAGGATGGAGAGGAAAGGACGGCGAAGATCTCCGTGAGCTTCGATTCGTCGGAGGAGCAGCGGAGCGGCGGCGATGCGTGTCGGAGACGGCGGGGCCGCGCGGGAGAGAGGAGAGGGAGGGGGCTCTGTGCATATTTTTCAATGGGGTCCTTGGGGTTTCTGGAAATTTCAGACAGGTCCTTAGTTAGAAGATGTGGACTGTGGAGCAATTTCTGGACAGTGCTGGTTCTTTTTTGTAAAACAACCACGGGGGCACTGTAGAAGTGTGTTACTGTAGATGTGGGCTGAATCGTAGCTGTTCGTTCGACGGATCGGACGGTCAGGGAAATACTGGTGACGTAGACGCCTTCAGGGGAGTGGTTAGTATGAAAAGGTGTGGAATTGGTGTAATTATTAGTTTTGGTTGCACAAATGCATGTACATGGGTTGGTTGCGAAGAAATATTTTTTTTCCGCAAATTCTGGCAATTTTTCTGTTTTCTTAGTTATACGTCGAAATATATGACTCTTTTGAATTTTATGTTTTCGTGTAACTGGATTTTATGTTCTGTAAAACTACATGTAAATGTGTTGGTTGTAAAGAAGTTTTTTGTTTCCTCAATTTATTTTGTATATTTTTTGTATTCTTTTGAAATATACACCGAAAGATACGAATCGTTTGAATTTTGTTTTTGAAATGATTATTTTTTATGCTGTGTGAAAAGGCATGTAAATGTGTTAGTTGGAAAGAAATATTTTTTCTTCAAATTTTGGTATTTTTTTTGCATTTTTCTGAACTGGAAATCAAAAGATATGAATTGTATGATTTTTTTTCCATTTTCTGATATTACGGAGTCGCTGACAGGGGGACCCACCCGTCAGCCTCACCGCGCTGACGTCAGCCCTCGACGTCAGCGGCGGCGGGCGCGGCAGCGCTGGCGAACCTGCGGCGGCCGGCGGCGGACGCGCGCGGCCTCGAGATGGCGCGGCTTCGAGAGAAGAGGCCGCGGCGAGTCGAACGGGCGGCGCATCGCGCCAAATGGTCGCCGGAGCAGCCGGCGGCGACCGAAACTGCGGCGGCGCACTCGGAGGACGCCGGCGACGATTCCGAGCGATTCCGGCCACCCCAGGACACGTCCGGCGATCAGGAGATGGAGGCCGAGGCGGCGCAGCTCCCTGCGACCTTCGATCTGGGCGGGGATGCGTCCATCAGCGGCGCTGGCCGGCGGCGACGGCGGCGGGCTCGCGGGCGAGGGAGAGAGGAAGGAGAAGGAGAAATTGTGCGGGGGTGGTTTTGCAAAAAGGTCCGTTAGGTTTCACGGAATTGCAGCGAGGTCCCTGGACACGGTAAGTTTTGGACTGCGGAGCACAGCTTCATTCTTTCGGATGCTTTTCTGCAAAATGGCGCGGCGACCGGCGAAACTGGGGGTGACCGGCCGGGAACCGGGCGACGTGGCGCGTTCCTACGGGCTATAATTCATGAATGAACAGTACCGCCAGGAATGGAGTGGCGTGGCCTAATCCCGGCCGTCCGTCGCGCGGATCGGACGGCCAGGAGTTGCCGGCGACGTGGAAGCTGAAATAGGGGCTGAATCCTATCAGCTTTTATATATGGATCTAATCTATAATCTATGTGATGACAATACGAGCCTTCTTGCAGTCTCCAGTTTGGCACCATCTCCTAGTATTTTACATAATTTCTTTTGTCTAGGTGACACAATCGATGTGATGACAATATGAGTACTTTTTTTGTCCTGCGTACATGTAGACCTAATACAGTATAATATATAGATAATTCTATTTTATACAGTTGGACTTATGTAATCTGTGTGGTCGACTATAATAAATACTTAGCGTATGTGAACTAGAATGAACCTTGTATCAAACTTCTATCATGCACCAAGAGACTATGTCAAGAGACATGCATATGCCCCCGACTAGTTGGATTAGGTGCATAATGCATGCATAGATTGACCCGCCTAGATTTCTGTTGACACAATCTCTGTTAAATACTACATTGTATTTTCTAATTGGACTCCCTTGTCTTCAAACAACCATTTTTCATGTATTTTCTATGGATGACTCTCTTATTGTAAAGACACATTGTCAATATCTTTGAGATACATCTTTGTACGTGCGCCGAGATGTATGTATTATAGAGTGCTTTCTCATACAAATATTACGTCCATTAATTAATACACCAAATTGGCATGGTTTGCGGGATAAGTGGGTAGCCGATTGCATCCCTATGAAGAGCATGGTTCGAATAGTAATTTTCTTGTGTGAGTATATATTGTATATTTACAATTTTATAAGCCATTTAATTTAGCTCATTTGTTAAGAAAAATACTTCCATAGTCTAATTTTAGCTTTTCATATAACTTATTTCCATCATACCAGTAAAATGTTTCCATGACATAGCGCTCATTACAAGAAAACCACCCAACCTATAATTTCCTATCATATATTTACATGAGTTGCATACATATTTAGAAAAACATCATTAAGGTAACGGTGTTCGATATCACGATAGTCTGGTCCATGGTCCAATAACCGATTCCTAGTTTTATCATATCATCAAGTGGGTAGGATGCGGCTTTTTTAATTGTTTTTGTGTTTTAGGTGTCGTACCTTTGAGTTAATCCTTATGCATTTTCTCTTAATATCTGGCTAAATATTTACAAGAATAAATCACAGTGGGGGACAATGAAAACAAACAACATGTAAATATAAATACACTGCACACCGAAGGGAAAAATCGCATATACGAAAAATTTATGAATATGAAATTGCACTATTCGAGGCATAATCAATAGTGAACATCGAGACATAATCAGTATTCATGGCGGATATTATTGGCACTTGATTTATTTGACCCTAGCTCTGAGAAAAATATTGGCAGCTGATACAATCTTAGTGACATCTAGACATTTCGCTTATACTACAACCTAGTTATTACAGGAAGGAGTGAGAGTAGAAACAGTAAGAACAACCGACATAGAACAAAAAAAACAATGCATGTTGAAGGCCAGTACTTCCACAAATAAAATATATTTGGCATAACCAATTGTGAATATTGTACTTCACATGCATGGTATACAAACACTTTATATGTACCATTGCATCATATGTACAACCATCAACATCAAACTTCTACAGAAATACTCTTTCGAAAAAGGGCAACAAAGTCCCTAGTTTGGGTTCATTACAAGGAAACAAGGCACGCAAGAGTAGCATATGATTCAAGAAAAAAAAACTACTATAATTATTCATAGGGTAAAAGTACATTCATAACTCACGGTTACATACACGGACATGACACATGTGTCATTCATTTTATAGCTTATGATGCATATATTGCTAGAAAATAAAGCAAGACGTTCACACAAATAGATCTTCAGTGACAATCAACCAAATTCTAACTTAGTAGTGGTTGTTCTCCCAGAATTGAGCCTGGAGCCAGTCAATCGTGTTCTTCTCCACCTGGAATGCCTTGGCAAGAACATCATCTGAGATCGGTGGCTTTGATCCAAACACCGCATTGGCAATAGTGATAGCCCCTGGGTTCTGGCTACTCAGTGCAGCAATTGCAACCGCTGGCTTGTGCGGATTGGGGTTGAATTAAAAGTGGATGAGTCCCACAGGGAAGACAAACACATCTCCTTTGTTGAGCACCTTGGAGAGGAACCTGTTCTCCGGATTGGACGTGACAAAGCCAACGTACAATGTACCATCGAGCACCGTAAGGATCTCGGTGGCACGAGGATGCGTGTGTGGTGGGTTCTGTCCTAAAGGTGCGTAGTCGATGCGCGCTAGTGAGATGCCTAGGGTGTTGAGGCCAGGGATTTGCATGACGTTGATCAAGGTGACGTTGGATCCAACCTTGTTGGTCATCCTAGGCTTGTCAAGATTTGCTGCCTTGAAGAAGTCATCTGCGTTCACATCTGATGCATTCTTGCAAACAAACCCATTGACAAACACTGCATGCATACAAAATATAAATTGTAAGTAAGGATCTTATAATGTTGTTTAGACATGTATATAATCTCAAGTGATTCGTTTCAACAAAGATATACTTTGTAATAGTATGAGGAAAAAGTCGTGTAGTAAATAATACCTGGGGAATTCTTGTCGACGACACAAAAGTCTTGGAGTGGGCTAGGGTCGGAGGCTATGGCCTGCCATGAGACCAACGCAAGGAGAGCAGTGATGAGAAGGAAGGAAGAAGAGGAGGCCATTTGGTTTTAGCCTTTTTTGGTTCTGTTTCTCTTGTGTTGTTGTTTGTGTGTTTGAAGGTGGTTGATGCTTTGAAGATGCAGGGGGTGGATGCTTATATAGCTGCAGAAAGTAGTGTGGCCACACGAGAGCAGCATAAGGAGTCAGTAGAACCGACCAACGGATGGAAATGGTCTCTGGCTGCTAGAACGTGCTGATTAAATTATGGTTCATCAACTTTTCAAGTTTCGTTTGAATACGTCTAAGCCAAGCTTAGAAGTAAGGTATGAGCTACACGGTTCTTTCTAGCTAGCTAAGGTCAGGCTACTAAGATATCTGACAACCGAGACAAAAGGTATTAGACGACCGAGTATTACTTATTTCATACCGTTTTCCATCTCTACCAAGTCACCACAATGCATGCAGATGGAAAAAAGTCATTACGATGCATGCATGGTGGTACCACGAAAGGCCACCACACATCAGTATTGCGGGCAACAAGATTTCTTGCATGAGAAAAAGAAGTGACTGCAGATGCTGCATGAGTATTGAAGATTTGAAGCGGCACCAAGTACCATCTCCCTTTTGCACCTAAGACATGTAAATTAATGATCTTGTCTGATGTGATAGTTTCCTATCTTTTAATTGGTCAACATTTTCTTGGAGCAATGTCTAAGATAAAACCTACCGCGTGGAAGAAACCGTGCAATGGAACAAGTCTAAGTGAACAGACAGGATTAGATTATCAAATAACAGTATGTAGTTCTGATGGGTAACGAAGGATTACCACAAAAAATGATGCGCCATATCGAGATCGAGTGGAAGGTAGAACTCTCCTATCCTTCTGCGGGCGGCGGACCAGCCTCAACAAAACAACTAGCTTATATTCATTGATTCCTTAAGTCAAGGTGTTTATGGCTCGTGTATTTCTATTACATTTTTTTTGCCTTCTCGGCTAAGATTTGCGAGTAATATAAATAGTATATGTATTTTGATTCAGATGGTTAGGTACTTCTGTCAATGTGGTATATCGATCAACTTTTGCAAATAAAGAATTATACAACCTACACAAGGTTGAAAGATAAATATGTATGCATGAAGAAAATATTAGTTACCGAGATAACATTGGTATATATGATGTACTAGATAATAGTTCACTTGTCATCCTAGCTTGAATTTAATAAGCACATGGTGACAACACCTTCCTTGTGAATGAGATCGTAATCCAATACATCTCCAATGTCGCTAAAACAATATTTGGGTATAATTTGGTCCCAGACATATTGGGTACAGAGTATTTAGAGAAACTACAATACACATACATACTCCACATAAATATGTGCATGTAGATATGAAATTAAATTTCATGCAAATTTAAACAATTCAGAATTTGATGAAGTTTCCCTATATATTGGATCATAGAAATAAAGCATGTCATAAATATACATATATTGAATATGCATGCACAAGACTTTAAAGAACCAAAAGGAGATATAATTTGCACAAAACACCAAATAAACCAAGAAGACACACAAAAGAGCGGCACAACATAAGTTTGGCCAAATTATATAAAAAATAAATCAACATATGATTGATTACAGATCACATCAATGCATGAAGTTTAGCAAATGAACTAAGCAAAATAATGAGCATACAAAGATAAATGAAACACGCATCCTCAAACACTTATCTCATACAAGAAGATAAAACATATATCAATAAATGAGATAACAAGACTCACAGAAGAGAGCAAAGTTAAAACAAAAAATAAGGTTTGTTATCTATCAATCGACACTTGATAGGGATCGAAAGTTGTTATGATAAAATCATAAAGATAACGTTCTACAAAAAATAGGAAAGCTCCCCAAGATTGCTCTTGTGTGTGCAAAGTTCAGGAAGATGGTGGAGAAGCTCTACAAGGCCGCATAGAGGAAGAGGAATGCCGGATCTATTGCATTGGAGGTGGCGGCTCCGTGATCCTGGGTGTTGGATAGATTGTGAGATGTTGGATACTTAGACATTGAGATAGCTTTGATAGATTGTGAATTGTGTTTGAAAGATTGTTCTGTGTAACAGTTTCGCAAGATGTTGTTCCAGTCTATCATTGGTGAGACTAGGAAAATTTACGCGGCGACACGCCGCGCCCGTGTGGTAAAATAAAAATGTGGAAATGTCCACATTTAAAAATTGTGCAGATTTGGAAATTAGTGGAATGCAAAGAGAGCTTGTGTTTAAAAAACGTTTAGATTTCGAAAATTGTTCAAATTTGGGAAATTTTCCAGATTTGATTTCTTTTTATGTTCGTAGAATGATCAAATGTGGAAGACATTTGAAAGTTTGAAATATTCAAGTCTGAAATTTGGGTCATATGCCATAAATAGTTATCATTCATTTTTGTGGTTATGTTGATATATTTTCCATAGTTTCAGACGGATATACATATACTTGAAGCTATTGATTTTTCTAGTCATATGACATGAATAATCGGCATATACGCCGCGTACGTGTGATGACAGAACATAAATAGATTGGTGAAGGCTGAATTGTTGCAGTATATCAAGAAATTTATGTACCACGGATGATAAAAATGGCGATGGAAAACATGCAGTTTTAATTATCAATATTAACAGTCTTAAAAGGTATGAATGAAGTAAAACACAAATTTCATTATAATTTAGCAGTGTCCAATTGATAATGTATCACATGTGAGGTATGACAAACATGGTTTTCCATTTTAATATTTGCAGGAGACCAATTATATTATTTATTAGTCGCAAGCTGATTAATCTCATGAAAGCAGTTAAGTTGTCCCATCCAGCTAATAGTCCACGATATCCGGTCCTTTGTCTTCTCGACATGTTATTACTTATGTAATAACTTTAATTTCTTTCTCCACTATTACTTTGTATCATGAATTGAACGATTAATAAAATGGGGATGCAGATTCAGAGAAGAAGAAAAGTTGTGGCATTTCTTGCGCAATTTTCTGCTAGTACAAAGAATACTTAGCTGACTTGGAGCTTTGGTTAAAAATATTGTGGCAAGGTGAACTAAAGATTTTTATCTGTCAAGATAATAAGTTTGTTCTTGATTTGGCAATGTATACTTAAAGATAGTGTGCACTACAATATTTTTGTACCGTGCGAGGTATTTGTTCTTTTCCTTTTGTGTCTTGCCTTGTGGTATTGATGATACATCGAGCAATCCCGCTGACACACTCTTCGCTAATTGATAACGAACAAATCCCCAAACAAAATACTGATTCGAACTTAGATGTAAAAAAGAGATTTCGACTGAACAAAAAAAAATAGCAGGTAGATTCAGGTTAGATAGGAACGGTGAAATGAGTAAATGAAGTTAATTGCGATCTTAGCAATCACACATAGAAGATCAAACAATTAGTTGTGGTAACAGAGAAACAGTTGCATATTTGTTACTTGGATACAAAATTGAAGCATTTTGCATGTAATAGGAGTATTTTATTCGGTAGATATCATATAGTTTTTTTCCATTGTCGAACCATCTATTCTATCGGCGCGGTGACACGCCGCGTCCAGTTTTTTTCCATTGTTGAAGTATCTATTCTATCGGCGCGGTGACACGTCGCATCCTTTATGAATTTCATCTTGTGAAGATCATTTTTTGTGTATAGTTGGGATTACAGAAAACAAACTGGGTAACAGATGACATTTCCATAAGATACATAATTAGTATAATAATATTATTTTAGGTTTTCTAATTTAAATTATTTAAAATTGTTTAGTCATGCATGGAAATGTGTTAGTTGTGAAGATTTCATTTTTCTGCAAATTTTGGTATATTATTTGTATTTTTCTGAATTATGGACTGGAAGATATGAATTTTACAAAAAAAATTGCATTATCTGTATTTTTTTACAAACTAACAGCCGGGACCTACCTGTCAGGATTTTTTAATTTTTAAAATCATTTGGTAAATGAAAAAAATTATGCTGAGCGGGGCCCGCTCGTCATCGTGTGTCACACACACGACGCCGGCGGCCACCGCCAGCTCCGCCGAGCTCCGGCGAGCAGCTGCGCGAGCGCGCCGGCATGGGTCCGCGCGGAGCCGCGCCAGGACTTCCAGGGGAGCAGGGTGAGCGGCACCTTGGACTATATGGTCGCCGGAACCGCCGGCGGCGAGGATTTCAGCGGCGGCGACCTGCGACCACGGTGACGTCGATCTCGGCGCGCACGCAGCGTCCCAGCATGCGAGACTGGGCTAGGATGGAGAGGAAAGGACGGCGAAGATCTCCGTGAGCTTCGATTCGTCGGAGGAGCAGCGGAGCGGCGGCGATGCGTGTCGGAGACGGCGGGGCCGCGCGGGAGAGAGGAGAGGGAGGGGCTCTGTGCATATTTTTCAATGGGGTCCTTGGGGTTTCTGGAAATTTTAGACAGGTCCTTAGTTAGAAGATGTGGACTGTGGAGCAATTTCTGGACAGTGCAGGTTCTTTTTTGTAAAACAACCACGGGGGCACTGTAGAAGTGTGTTACTGTAGATGTGGGCTGAATCGTAGCCGTTCGTTCGACGGATCGGACGGTTAGGGAAATACTGGTGACGTAGACACCTTCAGGGGAGTGGTTAGTATGAAAAGGTGTGGAATTGGTGTAATTATTAGTTTTGGTTGCACAAATGCATGTACATGGGTTGGTTGCGAAGAAATATTTTTTTTCCGCAAATTCTGGCAATTTTTCTGTTTTCTTAGTTATACGTCGAAATATATGACTCTTTTGAATTTTATGTTTTCGTGTAACTGGTTTTTATGTTCTGTAAAACTACATGTAAATGTGTTGGTTGTAAAGAAGTTTTTTGTTTCCTCAATTTATTTTGTATATTTTTTTGTATTCTTTTGAAATATACACCGAAAGATACGAATCGTTTGAATTTCATTTTTGAAATGATTATTTTTTATGCTGTGTGAAAAGGCATGTAAATGTGTTAGTTGGAAAGAAATATTTTTTCTTCAAATTTTGGTATTTTTTTTGCATTTTTCTGAACTGGAAATCAAAAGATATGAATTGTTTGATTTTTTCCATTTTCTGATATTACGGAGTCGCTGACAGGGGGACCCACCCGTCAGCCTCACCGCGCTGACGTCAGCCCTCGACGTCAGCGGGCGGCGGGCGCGGCAGCGCTGGCGAACCTGCGGCGGCCGGCGGCGGACGCGCGCGGCCTCGAGATGGCGTGGCTTCGAGAGAAGAGGCCGCGGCGAGTCGAACGGGCGGCGCATCGCGCCAAATGGTCGCCGGAGCAACCGACGGCGGCCGAAACTGCGGCGGCGCACTCGGAGGACGGCGGCGACGATTCCGAGCGATTCCGGCCACCCCAGGACACGTCCGGCGATCAGGAGATGGAGGCCGAGGCGGCGCAGCTCCCTGCGACCTTCGATCTGGGCGGGGATGCGTCCATCAGCGGCGCTGGCCGGCGGCGGCGGCGGCGGCGGGCTTGCGGGCGAGGGAGAGAGGAAGGAGAAGGAGAAATTGTGCGGGGGTGGTTTTGCAAAAAGGTCCGTTAGGTTTCACGGAATTGCAGCGAGGTCCCTGGACACGTTAAGTTTTGGACTGCGGAGCACAGCTTCATTCTTTCGCATGCTTTTCTGCAAAATGGCGCGGCGACCGGCGAAACTGGGGGTGACCGGCCGGGAACCGGGCGCGTTCCTACTGGCTATAATTCGCGAATGAACAGTACCGCCGGGAATGGAGTGGCGTGGCCTAATCCCGGCCGTCCGTCGCGCGGATCGGACGGCCAGGAGTTGCCGGCGACGTGGATGCTGAAATAGGGGCTGAATCCTATCAGCTTTTATATATGGCGTGGCATACTTTACAAAATTGAGTACTGAGGAAAATTCAACTTCCAGGTGATTCAAAAGAACATAGATCCCATTTATTATTCTATCTGATATAGACCCTCTTTTTACTGAATAAGTGAATATATATACATTGCTTTCTAGAAAAGCCTCTAAAAACGTAGTTAAACGATTTCATACTAATCAGGTGCGCTGCTTAAACAGAGAACGACCTTGTCAGCAATAACAAAACGTGTAAAAAAATCACAAGGTGGTATAATCTCCAGTAACAATGCAGTTCAGCCACAGAAGTCGCTTCATATATTGAAGCGACGCCTATTGAAGGAGGGGTTTGGATGCAACACGAGAAGGCACAATGCACAGACTACAGAATTATTTTATTCCTAAAAATTCTATTGTATGGATCGTTAACAACCCCAGAGTGGTTCTTTGTTTCAAACTCAGCTTTCGTCCCAGAATCCAGATAGTGACTGCCGTTTCATGCATCACTTGCAAGCTGAAAACATAAACTGAACGACAAACAAGCATACACACAGGCACACAGCTTAAGGGTGTTTCTGCCAACAGTCAGTCAATTCAGTCATCTCACATCTCCCTAAGGGAAGCTTCTTCAGTTTCAGTAAATCTAAGCTAACTCGGCCAGAACAGAATACAAGCTAAGTCACGACTATCATGCACGTCGTCCGATGAGAGAGTATATCTGCTGAAAGAACACATGGCACATGGGCATGCCGAACCTTATGTCCTCTTTCATCCACTGCAAAGCGATCCTGTCCAGTGTGCCCAGTGAAGAGTATTTGTAGGCCCATTCACCACCATCAGCTTGATCCATCCATGTGAGACTGAAACTGTACCCTACAATAACTAGAAGATCTCAGTGAAGACTATTCAATACCTCCTTATACACAGTATGGTAATAAACAAAGGCGCAACATTTTACCGCTAGAATATAAGATGTGAAACATAACTAGCAGCTGTTGGTGATCCAAAGACAGGCCACATGCAATAAAACATAACTATCAACATAGTATCTATCACTAATTGACATGAAAGTAGCCTAGACATCTGAGCAAGTGTAGGAGTACTGAGCCTAAAGGTTTAGGCCATAGCCATACCATCATGATTTACTGTATAGATTATATTCTAAGCATCTAAAATAGGAAAATGTGCCAATAAGTCACTTTACCAAGATTCCAAAGAAGTTTGAGATCTTGACAGCTAGAAGTATGAAATGGGCTAATAATAATAACTCAAGGTCGGAAATGTGTTCTAATAGTAACTCAAGGTCGGAAATCGTTGTTGAAAGTTTAAAGAAAATGTGCTCTATTCTTGTTGGAAGAGGGCTGAGTGGCTGAAATTGAATGTGTATTTAGGTACCACAATTTGAAGTTTAAAGAAACATTTTTCATATTAAAGAGGCAGGCATTTCTGAACATTCTATACCGTATAAAATCAAAAACATGAATCAAGACCAAAATGTAAAATGTAAATCACAATAACTATAGTGTCATATTATATTAGTGCAATGTAGCAAAATAGGAACACAAAAATTGGTGTTCGCATGTACCGCTAGCTTCATGATAGATTGAAAATGAGGATCCTTCCATTTCATTCTTCAATGAAAATTTCATGCCAACTAAAGATTCAACCAGCATATGATACGCACAAGAACTAGATCTTTCATCTGTCCCATTCCCTGAAAGCATGTCTTATAAGTTAAACAAATTTACAAGCATAAGAACAAGTACAAACTGCAGTCAAGCTATACAATCTTCATACTTGTACATTGCTACTAACCTGAGATGCGCATATTTCTTCTATATTATTAGAATTAAACGAAATGTGAAGCATATTTTGGACCACAGTAAAGAGATAAGGAGATAAACACAAGCTGAGGTACTATTTCGACACCATAATCCATCAAAACACCACACTCTAAAATTAGAAACATAACATGAAGCCAGTTCATTTTGTTGTCACTTGCATATAACAACTAATTCATTGTAAATCCTAAATTTTCAGAAATATATTCACAAAATTAAGTAACTTACTCAAGTTGGGCATATAGCAGGAAAAAACACAATATCTTGACAAATTTCAGTGTGCTCACATGTCATAGAAGATAAACGAACTCACATGATGTAAGGTACGGCCAGTATCGCAACCCAATAAAGTTGGCACTTGACAAATATGGAACGTGAACTTTCTGCAAGTAGTTGCACCTACACTCATTTTTAGAGCATGCACCCTGGACTTTTCAAGAAATGGGAAAAACAAATTATGGTTGTAACATGCTATAACATGTGCACTTGCGAAAGGCTGAGAAAAATTATGACCAATAACCATTCGTATATTGAAGAATAAAGACAGAGATGAAGGATTAATATAGCCACTATATGGCCCAAATTTGTGTGTCTTCAAGAGAACAGTCGGCAGATGATCGTGTTTTTGCATTCCTTCTTACAGGTGCACATTTAACTTGTTGCAAACCTATGATTATTTCGAAGAAAAAAATTGGCCTGCACAAAGTGCACCTTCACAATAGGGTGTGGGCTCAACCATGAGTTTTTATGGTGGTATGTTTTGACCTGAGGTTTACACACTCATATAGTCATGTCTGTGTGGCAATTGTATGAACAATAGCCTAATTATAATAGACTCATATATTAATGAGAAGCCTCACCCTCACACTAAGTGTTCAACTTATTGGGTAATATGATGTGATATGTCTCGTTTGTTGCTAATCTTTCAACCCGCTACTTTGAGCATAAATATGGCATATAAAGGGGAATCAACTTAGACAGATAAGTGGTTTTGGTGGTTACTTTTCTCTAGCAAAATAATTTTAGCCTGATCATGAGAAAAGTCACAGCCTGGAGCAGTAGTTAGTTGGTTGCACAATACACATACTTGGATATGTGAGTTGCCTCAAATTCGTATCATAGTTAATATAAGTTGATCTAAGTGGTATCAGATATGTCAATCAGTACTACTACTACCTTATTCCCCCAACCAAAAAACCAACTAGAATCATTACATCCCATTACAAGATTTCAGAACGGTTCTGTTTCATTCTACATGAATCCACTAACCAAACACGGCATAAGTTCTCACAGTCAGTCAGACACGTCTCAGACCCATAAATGCCTGATTTACACGGACACAACACCAATCTCAGTTTCTCAAATTCTAAGCATTAACAGGATCAGACGATAAAGGGAGGGGAACTTGGAATCGGACAAGTATAGTCACCCTTGCAAGTATGGTGGTCGACTGAAATTTTCCGGGTCTCTGCAAGCTGCTGCTCCCTGTCACCAACTAAAAGTGACCGGGTCTCCGCAAGCTGCTGCTCCTCGTCAACTGAAAATGGCGGCGCCTCCGCTAATTGCCGCTCTTTGCTGAGGCTGGCACCAATAAATCAACAAGAAAAAGAAGAGGAAGCAACATCTCGAGGCGTCATTCGCCCATAAAACAACCAAATCAACACAAGGATCCGATCTTACTGCTCATCGCGGTCGCGGAGGCGGTTGATCTCGTCCCGGAGGTTCTGGAGCTGGCTTTCTATCCCATTCAGGGCTGCATGCATCATCCAGATTACAAAATCTTAAAAGATAACCACCCATCCGCAGCCGAGAAAGGAAGCAAATCGGGTTCGCCTTACCTTCGCACATCTTCTTGATGTCGGGTTCCCGCTCCCTAGACGTTCCATCGTCGGGCAGCTTGCGTGCAACGAAAGCGGCGGCGCAAGGGGGGATGAGACGACAAGGTTGGCGAGATCCGTGGACATGGGTGGGGTACAGAGGTAGGAGTTGGGCGGCGGTACCTTGCGGTCCTGCATCCGCGCGGGCGAGGCTTCTGGAAGCTTCTAGAACGGGAGAAGAGGAGGCGACGAGATGCAGCGGAGGTCCCGAGCGGGGAAGAGAATTTTGGGGGAGATTTTCAGGGCCCGTTCATTTTTTTCGGAAGTACTGTAATTGACTTTGCCTTCCAACGGGTACATACGGAGTATATTCTAGTAGATCCATATATAAAGGTTGATAGGATTTAGGCCCCAAATCGCTGTCCACGTCACCCCCTAACCACGGCCGTCCGATCTGAGCCATCCGACGGTCCACACGCTTCCACGTCGCCCTCCCAGCGTTGTACTGTTCATGGGCTATTTTCTGCCAATCGCTGACTGCCACGTCGCCCGGTTGGCGGCCGGTTACTGCGCGTACGAATTTTGGCGCGGTCCTTTTTCCACAAAACCCCCCGCAAAGGACTTCTTTATGATTTAGAAAAACTGCAGGGGTCGCCTTGCAAAATCGCCGCCACAATCTCTTCCTCTCCTTTCCTCTCCCCCGCGCCGCTGGAGCTGCCGCCGCCGCCGACGCGAATCGCCGCCTCTCCGCCGCTCCCCCGACGACTCCACGGACATGGGCCGCTCCGCCATCACCCCCTCTACTTCCTCGCCGCAGATCGGCCGCCCGGACGCCGCGGAAACGCCGGGACCGCCGCCGCCATGAGCCTGCTTCCGCCGCCGCGTACGGGCGCCGCCGGCCGCGCTCCGGCGACCAAACGGTGGCGGCGCCGTCGCTCGAGGCCAGCCCGCGGCGCGGCGCCTCCAACGCGCCCAGGCACGCGCGCGGCCGAGCTCGCGGTGCCGCGCAGCAGCCGCGGTCGTTGCCGCCGTCGCCCTGGCAGGCTGGGCGCCTGTGACGTCACATCGCATCGTCGGGAAGAGCTCTCCGTCGCGTCGAGCTCAACGTCCTCCATCCCACCGCCCGCCATCGCCGTCTCCGTCAGTGGGAGTAAGCGGCAAGTGAACTTTGCTTCGCGGCTGCACTCGATCTCTCCAGGTACTCCCTCTGTCCCCAACCCTCCTCCGCTTCTTCTCCTCCGCAGCGAGCTCATGCCGTCGACGCGCCTCGACGTCTTTGCCGCGCAGGAAGGAGGCACACGCACCATGAAATCGCTGGGAAGAGCAGCTGGAGGCCGGTGGGACTTGGGAGAGCAGCGCAGCCCCCGCTCTCGCCGCTGTCGTGCGCAGTGGTGTCGATGTGCTCGGGCTGGACCAGCACCATGAGGGACAGGCCACCGGAGAGGCCGACGACCTACTGGTGCCGATCTGCATCTGCTCTACGCATCCCTGACGATGAGCTCGGGCTACACCTCCGGAGAGCTCAAACCATACTGATTTGTGTTCAATTTTATTTGTGTTTTTCCCAGTGGAGAGCTAGCAGCTTGGTCGCCCATGGAATCCGGTGAGCAGCAGAAGGTTGGATGGATTCCTGCCCAGCATCAGCCGAGCAGCAGAAGGTTGGATTCAGGTTCGTGCTCTCTCTCTCTTTTCTCTCTCTGAAGGAGACTTACATGTCCCTTTGATAAATTTGCTTCATGTGATTTGTTTTTCTCTATATTCTGAAATTATTTAGTTTCTCTAATAGATTTGCACCCGTGTGTTCAGTTCTCCATGCCTATTGATGCTGCAGATTCATCAGCTACTAAAAAATAATTTTGGTTTTCTCCTGCAAAAAAACCACGATTTAGTTATCTACCACACTGCAGATTTTGTTGATTTAATTAGCATAAATATATAAGGGAATGATTTAAAAGTCAAACTACCATCTTGGTTATTTTTCGAGTATGTAGTTCCCTTCCAAAGTATCTGCATCTGAACTCTCCGATTCTCAAATGCTACAAAAAATATACATTCAGGTGTTTCCATTGAAGAGAACTAGACATTTTTCCTAAAACATCCATTTGGAAAAATAGACTCTTACCATTTCCATTCGTATATTTAAATGTGCACTAATGAATCTGTTCTGATCAATCCTATTGTGCTTCAAGCATAGGAATTGCAGTCTGATGTATATATTCTTAGACGAATATGAATGGAATTTGGCAAGCTATTTCTCATTACTTATCTGCTATTAGAGCAGGTTATTGTTTGGCCTTTTTAGAATTAGAACCATAGTGCAAGTTTCTTTTTGTTCAAAGAAAATTATTCTTGCAACTATATCCTGCCATGTTTTATTTTCATGCACTAGAAAAAACATTGTGATGCAAAGCATGATATATTATCTGTTCCTGATGAAAATTATTGGTGTACAGGGCAAGTAATTTTCCTTCGGCCAGTTTAAGCAAATTGTACGGAGAGGCAGCTCAAAGGCACATGAGTTTCTGATGTTTTCAAAGTAGCCATTTTCATATTTGGTATGACGCCTGCTGAATCTTGATCTGGTACGTAGTGTGGCTATTTTATTAGCTGATGTAAACATCCCCAGAGAGTTTATTTGTTGTTGGTTCATTGCAGCCTATGACTAGATTCATTTTCGGGAACTGTGCTTGCTATCTAATACCTTGCCATGGCCATCCTAATGGTTTTGTATGTTTTTATGTGAATATTTCACCAGTGTTGCATCAAATTAGGCGTACTGCATTACTGAAAAATATGCTGATGCTCAATTTTAGGTCTGAAAAATGAACAATAAAGGGGCTTGTCGGGCACTATATAGGTTAATTATGAAAAATTCAGTATAAATCTACTGTGACATTGATGAGTATATCCTTAGTGCTCATTTATGTCATTGATTGGTCAGTTTTAGTTTCTTACACATAATGACAACCTACCGTGTGCAGATTTTGCCTCCAACCTGTAAAAGTAATTGTCAGTAATTATTTTTCTTCCCTTCCTCCTGTAAAATTGATTGCTATCAGCATTTTTTGTGTGCATCTAATGTCGCATTGTTCAACTCTTAACTACTGTATGCTATCGCCTAATTATTGTCTTTTTTGTTACTCAACAGGTGTTCACATGACAGTTGTCGAGATTCTAACCACGGTCATCCTTGAGGCCAAAGAAGTTGCAGCTATCCTAGCCCAAATACCTAACTCATGTGGCTGCACATGACAAACTGGTGGCCATTGTCATGTTCTACCCTTTGTCACACCGTTTTGGCCGCTCTTATTGCACCTTGCAACTCACCGCCCAGCATATGGAAGTCCCTCGCTGCCACTTTATTACATGAAGATCTCTATTGAAGATGAGATAATTTATGCCATTGATGGTTGGTACAAGAACTATCTGTACTGCAGGCGGCCACGTTGGTGCATTCAGTCTACCTGACATCCGGTTTTGCTACGCCTTCTTGGTAGTACCAATCTTGCCAACTGCAGGCTGCGTGTTTTTCTGCACATATCGTCCTGCTGGATCGATTAATTAGAAAGATCTTATGTATTTAGGAGTAATATGTTGTGCTCTGAAGCTAGACTGACACTGATATGAATAATATAATTGCCTATGCTTTCTCTATGTCTGCTTGACAACTGAGTAGTCTATTTTAGTTTAAAAACCGGATCGGACCTATACGACATTTGCGATTTGTTATGCTGTGCCCTCTTTGGTGAAACCTGACTTAACTGTTGTTTTGTATATAAGTTCGCAACCTCTTGGGAGTAACTGAACCATTAGCTTGGTGTGTCCCAGTTTTTTGTGACTTAACTTAATCGTCAATTTGTCCCAGTTTTTTTGTAGCTTGACTTAATCGTCAATTGAGTTGAGTTCACATATATGCTACCCATTAATAATTCTTATTGACAATTCTTATACTTATTTTATAATGAAGTTTTTTTCTTTTGGAAACTAGGGGGCGCGCGGAAATCCGTGCGCCACTTGAGTTGAGCTCACATACATTCTACACATTTATAATTTATTATTAACAACTCACATAAATTCTACACATTAATAATTTATTATTAACAACTCTTATACGTATTTTAACCCAAACTCATGAACACGACGTCGTATTATTCTTTGGGGAAACATGACCTAACCATTGGTTTCCTTTATGTATGTAAGTTCGTAACCTGTTGGGAGTACAGAAACATTAGCTTGGTTTGTTCAAGTTTTTTTTGTTACTTATCTTAATCGTCACTTAGAGTCATATTAACAATTTCTTATTGATAATTCTTATACTTATTTTATTACAAAGATTTTTTTTCTTGGAAACCAGGTGGCCCGGTGGCGCGGCAATGCCGCGCGAATGCCTTTCAAAACTGACCATTCAATAAACATAAAAAATATTTCAAAAATGAATAACTTCCCAATTTTAACAATTTTTGAAATTCAAACAACTTACAATTGCAAACTTCTATTTTAAAATGTCAACATATTTAAATCTAAACAGCTTTTGAATGCGGACATTCCCAAATTTGAATTTTACCACACGGGACGCGGCATCTGCCGCGCTAAGTTGCCTAGTATGAAGTTATAATTCGTGACGTTGAGCCATCGTGTATACAAGGGCCGTGCTATTAAGGGCACGTGGCCCAGATTAGCTTTTCATGGGCACGGATAGAACATTGGGTGGGCACGGATAGAACATTGATAAGTAAGCTATGCATGCATGGAGCCACGTATATTCCTTTTGCTTTTCAAATTTAAAAATGATTTATCTCTTAAAGCGTAAATTAAATTCCGATCCGTTTTCACGGTTGGCTTTGTCGTGATGAGATTTTCAAAAGTAAATCCCATCTTGATATATTTTAACAACTTTTTTCTGACTAGTTGCCAGATTATACTTACTTAGTCATCAGGTACTAATAAGTTGGTTAACAGGTTAAAATCAAATAGTTGTCATGATCTTTAAACTTCTCTAATCACCAACGTAACCTTTTGGTGACGCTAATTCCAAATTTTACGTGATTAAAGTGGATCAAATCCTCACCCTTTGGACCTGTATATCATGGCTATGACATAAAATATGTAAAAAATTGCCTGATAACTATGTATTATTTGGATGTTAACTGTTAACTACTAATATGGTAACTACATTATTATAACCTAGCAACTGACAACAGAAAAGTTCGTCAAAACATATAAAGATGGGGTCTTGTTTTAAAGTACTCGTCGAAACAAAACCAACGGTGAAAACCGATTGTCAATTGGATTTCCGGTTTAATAGATAATTTATTTTGAATTTTTATTACGGAAAGATTCCGCATGCATGCATGCATTGGTCCCGCTTCCTTATAGGGACAGACTCTAATTTCTCACGCGCCGGACGCGCGATACTGGTAGGGCATGTCCCCTAACTAGATTAACTGTTTATACAATTGTTTCGTCAAAATTTGACGAGCTTCCAAATAGCATGATTTAATATGGAGGTCCGTCGGAGTGAAGATTTTTGGCTCCCGGTCTCCAGTGCTCCTGCCATTTAAAAAAAATGAAAATTAAATTTACGAGTATCAGAAAAATCTAAAACAAAATCCGGATATTGCCAACGGATCCTAGAAATGTGCAAAAAATAAATTGGAAATACTTTGTATTTGGGGCTACACAAAAATGACAAAAGTGTGGATCTTAGTATATATAGTTTGAAATCTCTAAATTTATCAGATTTTGTCATTTTTATGTAGCCCATAATACAAAGTATTTGAAATTGATATTTTACACGTTTGTGGGATACATCATTACCTACATCCAGATTTTTTTCCAGAAATTTTCGAAAATCCAAAATAGCATATTCGATTTTTTTTAAGTGACAAGAGCACTGGTGCCCAGGAGCAACAGACACTTTCCGGGTCGAAAGCACGAAGTAGCGAAAACTGTCTACCATTCAAGCATTTAGGTCTACACAAAATACGTTCTAGAGTATCGACGCGAGTAGGGTGATGCACCACAAGCGTCCACTAAAAGCGTGATACGCAAGACAATCAAACGACTGTTTTGGAACCAAACGCCCCCACTCGCCTGGGAGCCGGACCCGGGAGAACTCGCGGCGATGATTGGCTGAATCAGACCGGTTCGCTCACTTTTATTTGGCTGTCGATCAACGAGCGAAATCGGGCTAACGGAGTCGCCGAGCTAGCGGGTAGCTCTTTCGGAGGCGGATCTGGGCATCGACGCCTAGTTTTGTCTGTAGCTTTGGATCGTCGGGCTCGTGGGGCTAGCGATCTACGTGCAGGTTGTCGGTGATGGTTTGGTCGGTCCACCAGAGTGGCGCGTGGGTTTGCGACTCATCGCCGGGTGAAAACCTTGTCTTGGCAGACGGTCGGGACCGACAGCAGCGACGTGTCCTTCTTGAAGGTGTCATCATGGTCATGCTCTCGCTTCTCCACTTGGGCCTCTCCGTGGGAAACCCCGGATCCGGCGAGGGCGATGGTCTTGCGTTACTTGCCTCTTGAGGTTTCGCCTTGTGTGTTCCGTCGGATGGAGGGACCAGCGGAGCGTGTTGGTGGTTGGCGGCAGCAAGCTGCTGACAGCCCCGGCTTTAGCAAAAAGGACGACGCGACTTCGGATTTAATCTCTGAGTGAAAACACTGCAACAACCTTTGTTGATGCCGAGGATGACGGCCCTGTCGATTGTCGCTCCCCTCCATGGAGGCATCGACATCGATATGAAGCCCTTTGCATCCCGGGTTGGTGCTTTGACTGCTCGCCTGGTCGGCTGATGACGTGAAAGCACACGTTCGTTGGGAGACCCCAAGAGGAAGGTATGAAGCAGTGCAGCAGCAAGTTTTCCCTCAGTAAGATATCAAGGTTATCAATCCAGTAGGAGTAAGAAATCACTTCTGAAGATTGTCACTGGCGCGCTGACGTGGAACCTGCACACAACACAATCAAACTAATTTGCCCCAACGAAACAGTGAGCTTGTCAATCTCACCGGCTTGTTGAAAACAAAGGATTAAACGTATGGTGTGGAAAATAGTGTTTAATTACAGAGAATGAAAAGGAACAATGATTGCAGTTGGTTGTATTATCAGTGTAAAAGAATGGACCGGGGTCCACAGTTCACTAGTGGTGTCTCTCCATAAAAGATAACTAACATGTTGGGTGAACAAATTACAGCTGGGCAATTGATAAAATATTGAGCGCATAACAATGCATATATATGACAAGATGACTACTATGATATTCAATTGGGCATTACAACATGATACATAGACCGTTATCCAACAGCATCTATGACTAATAATCCACCTTCAGGTTGACATCCGTGTTCCCCGTTGGTATTAAGTTGCAAGCAACAGATTATTGTATTAAGTAAAGTGCGTAATGTAAACAATACAATTATCTTTAGACAAAGCATTGTTGTTTTACCCCTAGTGGTAACAGCACATCCACAACCTTAGAAGTTGCTGTCACTCTCCCAGATTACTGGAGACCGAACCCACTATCTAGCATAAATACTTTCTCTTGGAGTTAAAAGCATCTACTTGGCCAAATCATCTACTAGTAACGGAGAGCATGCAAGATCATAAATAACATATAAGATAGATTGATAATCAACTTGACATAGTATTCAATATTCATCAGATCCCAGCAAACACAACATGTAGCATTACAATAATATGATCTTGATCATGATAGGCAGCTCACAAGATCTAAACATGATAGCACAAGGAGGAGAGACAACCATCTAGCTACTGCTATGGACCCGTAGTCCAAGGATGAACTACTCACGCATCACTCCGGAGGCAGGCATGGCGATGTAGAGCCCTCCGGTGATGATTCCCCTCTCCGGCAGGGTGCCGGGAAGAGATTTTGAATCCTCCCGAGCTAGGGTTGACGACGGCGGCGTCTCTGAAACTTTTGTGGATAATGGCTCGGGCATTTAGGATTTTCGCGTCGGGGGGATTATATAGGCGAAAGGGGACGGTTGGAGGCACCCGAGGGGGCCACACCACCCCACGGCGCGGCAGGAGGTGGGCCCGCGCCGCCCCATGGTGTGGCTGCCTCCTAGGTCGTCTCCGTCTCTCCTTTGGACTCCGTGTACGTGTTGAAAAAATAGGAGGTCCTGTCCAAGTTTCGTCCAATTCCGAGAATATTTCCAGAACAGCTTTTCTAGAATACAAAAATAGCAGAAAACAGGAACTGGCACTGTGGCATCTTGTTAATAGGTTAGTCCCAGAAAATACATAAAAATGCTATGAAGTGTATATAAAACATGTAACAATTGGTATAATATAAACATGGAACATCAGAAATTATAGATACGTTTGAGACGTATCATCGGCGTTGTCTGTTTCTTCGTCATCTGCTAGGCGGTGCGCAGCCCTGGCCGGCGTGGATGTCAGAGCAGCGGCTCCGGTCTATCGCCTCTGCCATGTTGTGTTGAGGTGTTATAGTGTCGGCTTTTGTCTCTAGGGCTACTTTATCGTTGACTCGTGTGGTGTGCGACCTCGGGGCCGTGCATGTCGGAGCGGCGGCTCGAGATGTTCGGCTCCGTTGTTGCCTTGAGGTGTTTGGGTGTCGGTTTTGGTTGCTAGGGTGACTTGTTCGTCGACTCATGTGGTGGCGCGGCTAGGGCCGCGCATTCGTTGTGTTGTATGGTTTTTGACCGGTTTTCCATATAAACTGTCCCAACTCTTTTTTGACTTAGGGCGTGCTTGGTTTTGGCCCAAGATTGCCCTACCAAAAGTTTGGCAGCCAAAATTTTGGTTGAGCCTTTCCTTGCCCACAAGTTGGCCAACATTGGCTAAAAAAGTGAACTAGAGAGTTGGTAGTGGAGCATTGGCAAGCCTCTCTGTTTATTAATTGTACTAATGCCTTACACATATTTTCGAAATAAATGCCTCGACAAAGGATAAGATGGGACATCCTTAGCAAAGGCACAGAAGTGCATGATAGAAACGTGGAACAATGATGTGGAGAAACAACAATCAACAGAAGCATCATCATAGTTTACATAAGAACGGCACAACTAATCGCACACTGAACAAACGATCGAGATTAACCACCAAGTGGTCCACCGTAACACTCGGAAGGAAGGTACAACAGTACTGTGAAATACTTGTAGCTAGTACTACTAAGCAGCCAGGCGATGAGGCTATCACGCACGCTTGCACTTGAGGTTCTCCAGGCAAGGGAGGTCCATCTCGGCAATCTTGACTTTCCCGGCAATACCAACGCAGCGTCGCTCGTGCGCGCACTCGATCTCCGCCTCCCGCTCCACCTCGCAGAAGCACTTGCTGTTCTTGACGATGTTGGACTTGGACTTGGGGGTGCCGCAGCACTTCTTATGGAAGCCGAGGCGGAGGCAGTTCTTGAAGTACTCGGCCTGCGTCTTGCAGTCCTCCTGCACGGGCGCGGGCTGGTAGTGGTAGGGCCGCTTCGCCGTGGCCGTCGTGGCCGCGGCACATAGGAGGACGATGACGGCGAGCGCAGCGGCGGCGAGCTTCAGGGACGCCATGGATCAGGATGCGATCGATGCTGTAGATCGAGCTTGCTTACTGGTGGTGGTGGTGGTTCACCGGATCGACAGCAGTCAGCGCGGGTGGATGGATGGGCTCTCAGTACATCTGTGCGTCTTATATAGGCGCTCGACGGCAGCTAGAGTAGTAGCAGGCTAACGTGCAGCGGAACCCCGGGCGACATAGACCATGTTGCGACCATTGTCCTTTTGCTTCTGATCTTGCTGTTTTTAATGGAGATGTCGGATCGATCAGTCCAGATATCCCGATCATGCCTTGTGTATGTTGTACTGTATGCATGTGACGGATCACTTGCGACACGAAGCTGCATGTGCTTACTGGTTGTCGTGCATATCCATGCATGTGCTTGCTGCCTAGCTCACGCAAGTTAAGGGATGATAATCTTAGTTAACTGGCAAGATGTAGATCTCATCAGTCATCAACGGATCCGAGCAGCTTAGGATGCGTATGTATATAGTAAACTTCGTTATTCAATTCTACCGCACGGGGCTCGACAGCAGGATCCGAGGTGCTAAGAGCAACTCTAGCATGTTCCGTAAAGGAACCAACACCGTAAACAACTGTTATTTTACAGTTCCAGTAATAAGGACATGTACAACGGTAGAAAATGCATGCCTTCTTTTGGACATCACATCATTCAGAGAAGGTAAAAAATACAAGTTATATAATGCACTATCTCTTATTGCTATCCCTAACAATTAATGAGATTGATTACATTTTAGTAGGAAATTGTATTTTTAAGACATATGGTATAATGAAGAAAATAACATTCTCTTATTTTATAAGAGATCATCTCGTAGCTAACAAAAGACAACCTTATGTTTCTTAATTCTCTCTACTCCAACTAAGCGAAAATCTGACGTGACAACTCTAAGAGAACACTGACATCACCCCATTGTACATGCCCTAACAAAAGAGATCTGGCAGACTCTACGATCAAATCTAGTCGATCTGTAAAATAGGACATCCGCAAAATAACCTTCATTTTACGGTTGGGGTTTAAACGTAATAATTCTCGGCCATCGCGAGGCACAGGAGGAAAGATGAAACAAAAAGGAAAAAAGGGTTGCCCCCCTCCACCCATTTTTTTTCGAAATGGGGAGCAACCCCAGACTCTGCATCGAAACGATGTACACGGCTTTTATGTTAAAAGAAAAGTTCGAAAGAGTATATAGAAATGTGCACCCTAATACCTGATATGTGGGTCCAATGTACAGAAATGCGCATGTTCGATTTGTTGTGTATTTGTTCTCCGTGACACCTTTCATACTCTAAAAACGTTTTCCAGTTTACCATAGAACGCTTTAACGGTATTGGTTAGAGCTGTTCTAACTGCACCCGAATAGTAAAATATATTTAGTGTACTACATAATTGCCTCTCTAGACCGTAAATTTACGGGACGAGAGGCTAACTATATAGTGCATTGTATCCGTTGTTTTGTTTGGCGCGAGGGAAATTCCACATCTCTTCCCACACACGACACGCCCCGCAATCGATCTTGTTGCCCCGCTAGTTGGGCTCGCCTCCGCGCCTCGCCACCAGGCTTCTCCGGCAAGGCCAACCAGCAACCGAGGGCACGTGGGCGGCTAGCTCCCACGCTTATCTCAACAACTATGAGGAGATCTCCTTCGCTTATCTTGAGACATCCAAATGCTTTACGATTCATGCACAAATTACCAATGAATTTTCAAATATCAATGCATTATAAAATAATTTCTGGATTTATGTAATTTAGTTTTAGATTCATGTACTAACAAGAAAATTTATGTACATGCATTAACAAAAAATTAAAACCACACATTACCATGTCTTTTTGTTTTATCAATCCATTAATTCGTAGAAATAATTTCGTTAGTTTTTTAGAGAGTACACCAATGACGTACCATATATTTATAGGAAATAATTTCGTTAGTTGGATATAAAATCGACGGTGATCTTATAGTTCTGGAAAAACTGCGTTAGCTAAGGTCATGCTGAATTGCTGATTGAAATTCACTAACTTTGCGCCTGACTTTCTTGCAGGCCTTAATGGCGGCACGGCCCCGTGGCAGGATCAAGGCCTTTTTACTTGGCGGCCCGATGGCTACGCGGGTCAAACCCGAAAATGTTCAGAACCTGCGCGCGGTCTTCCTTGTCTCTTCGTCTTCGCTCAAAGGATAAAGTATAGGTTTCACTCTTAAATCTACCACATTGGATAATTTTCACTCTGAATTTTAAAACCGGATAATTTCAACCTTGAAATGTACGATACCAGACAAATAACCCCTTGGTAGTGGTTTTTTGTCAATTTGGGTGGTTTTGGGCAAATTTAAACTGTTTTGCTCGATGACACGGCGGGCTGACGTGGCACATTGTGTTGACAACGTTACTTTGCTTGTGGACCCCACCTGTCAGGACAGAGATGTCATTGACCAGCTGGCCGCGGAGAGTCCGACACGGCACGGCCGGTTAGCGCGGTGGCGACGATGGCCGAGCGGGGGCACAAGAAGCTGGCGGCACGGCTGGCGAGCATGGCGGCGCCGACGCGCGAGCTAGGGCACGGGAAGCGCGCATGTGGCCGCAGCCAAGGCGCGATCTGAGCACGCTTCCGCAGCCAAGAGGGATGGTCGGCGACCTGCCAACTGCCGAGCGGGTGTCCGGCGCGGCAGAGGCAGCGGGCACCGGCTAGCGCGCCGTCCGCATCCAAAATCCGCCCCAATCTGAGATCTCCACACGCGAGCAAGTCCCCGAATCGAACGCAAGCAGGTAGCGGCGGCGGCCATGGCGATCATCTCCGACATCCAGGAGGACGAGGCGTCGCCGCAGGAGCAGCAGCCTAAGAATGAGAAGGCGACGGAGGAGCGGGCTGCAGGGAGCTCCGGGGGGGAGGACAGCAGCACGGAGTTGGACAAGGAGGAGGAGCCCAAAGCGAAGCAACCAAATTCTGGCAACGGACTTGACCTGGAGAAGTACTCCTGGACTCAGCAGCTACTCTCTTCGTTCCTAAATATAAGATGTTTTAGACTTTGTCCACATACACATGTACACAAATGTATCTAGACACATTTTATGTGTATGTTCACTCATTTGTGTATGTATCTAGACAGCATGTGTAATATCTAAAACATCATATATTTAGGAACGGAGAGAGTACCAGAGGTCAATCTCTCTGTTCCTCTCCCGGAAGGAACCAAGTCACGCTTTTTTGTCTGCGAGATCAAGAAGGATCATCTCAAGGTCGGTCTGAAGGGCCAGCCTCCTATCATTGATGGTGAGCTTCACAAATCAGTCAAGGTCGGCGACTGTTTCTGGAGCTTCCGCAGCCAAGAGAGAATTATGCAGTCAATTGATCTGTCACAAAATACTTAAAAGACTTTCTGTTTATCAAAAATCAGAAGCACCCAAGGTTGGGAATGCAGATTATGTTCTCAAGCTCAGCCCAAAAAACAGTGACAGTTCTTCGACTCTAAAGTCAAAAACAAAAAACTGAGATCATCGAGCTGGTAACGGTGTAACAGATGAGTACTGCAGCTGTAATTACCACGACATGTCGATCTGAAATTGTTCTATTACCTCTAGGAGCCCCGCATGTTCTTGATCAAGTAATCTATTTGTGTCAGATAGTGTTGTACTTCGGGAGTGAATTAGAATTACTCTGCCTCGAGAAGTAAACATCCAAGTAGCTGCTATATATAAAGTCAAAAACAAAAAACTGAGATCATCGAGCTGGTAACGGTGTAACAGATGAGTACTGCAGCTGTAATTACCACGACATGTCTATCTGAAATTGTTCTATTACCTCTAGGAGCCCCGCATGTTCTTGATCAAGTAATCTATTTGTGTCAGATAGTGTTGTACTTCGGGAATGAATTAGAATTACTCTGCCTCGAGAAGTAAACATCCAAGTAGCTGCTATATATATCTTCCTACCGATCCTGATCAAATCTGAGAGCATCGTAAGGAGGTCAAACAGCTGTCTCGGATGTTCTTTGCTTGTTCATGACAGAAGGCCACTAGATGGCAGCTCTGAATCTTCCGAGTGCAGCCTCAGGAACAAGACCTTTTCCGTGGCTTCCTGGAAGAAACTGCAAGTGCAGCATAAACAAAAAACTAGAGCACAACCATATCGCACTGCATCAACATCTACAAAACTACATTGTTGTGCTCGAGGAAATCAAGATCCCATAATCGAGCTCCCATCCATCCCGAGAACAACATCCATGGCTAGCTTCTCCTAGATCTGCAGCAGCTCGCGATCTCGACCAGCAAATCATTGCACAATTGGTACTAGCTACTAGTAGTATGATACACCTACTGCACTTCATTTATTTTCCAGGACCAAGCTAGCCAAACACGTAGGCCAAGCACTGTCTAATTTAGTTCCTCGCGACTGAGACCGACACCCAAGGAGTCGCGAACAGAGCGTGACCACCAGCCAGGTCGGACCTGCCACTCCTCCACCACCGAATCTGCTCGACGCCGCGCCGATCCCGGCTGCTTGCACGGTTCCAGCCCTCCGACGACTCCTCCCCAACGGCTGCTTGCACGGTTCCAGCCCTCCGACGACTCCTCCCCAACGGTTCCAGCCCTACAATCGTCCATACCTTCGCTGGCCTCCTCCCTCCCTAGTCCGCCGCCTTGAAGATCCGCCGCTGCGAGCGCCGGAACGCGTCCTGCGCCTGCGGGTGGTCAATCAGCTCGGTGAGAACCAGCCAGGAGCCGGCCGAGAGTTCCGCTGCCTGCCGACTATTCAATCCGTCATGTTTTTGCCACGTCATCGTACAAAACAGTTTAAATTATGCAAAATCACCTTAGGGGGTTATTTATCCGGTATGGTATATTTCAGGGTTAAAATTTCTTTGTCAGTCGAATTTTGGACCAGTCATTTGTTGACACGTACCACCGGTAATCAGCGTTCCCAGCCCCCCCCCCCCCCCCCCCCCCAAAAAAAACAGGTCCTGTATGAACTGCACAACTAACGGGTTGAATTTTTCCAGCCCGACCCGAAACAGCCCAAACCCAGATAAAAGCAGACACAAACTAGCCCAAAACGACAAAGCCGATCGGGAAAAGGATTGACGACAAAGCCGATCGGGAAAACATATCTTTTTCTTCTTCAAGAAAGAGTCAGGTCAGCTGCACTGCTGCAGCCACACCCCGTTGCAACTTCCTTTCCAAAAAATTCAAAATGAAAACTATTCTATCTTTGAAATTTCTGCAACTCCCTTTCCAAAAACTCACTGACAAACCTATATCTGCAAAAAAAACTACAAACTGAAGGTTATCATCTGCTAATGGATGCAGAAATGAACCTATTTCTGCAAAAAAAATGTGTTCATACTACACAATCATACCCCATTGATCATATGTCACCACATTCAGAGAACTGGCATTACAACTTAACCAACTAAATCATGAAATAATCTTGCCAGGAAAAATTCTGAGATGAACCCATTAAAAACAAAACAAGACTGATATCCATCTTGTAAAAAGGTAGACTCGAACATTCCGAGTTTGAATATAGATGACAAAAAAAATGAAGCGACTACAGGAAGCATTTCTCGCATCATGACACATATATATTAGATTCTTTGCAAAATGCAACAAGACTGACAACATATATATGGTTCAGGCATTAGAATGACCTGACATATCAGCCGTAACAAAATATACTTGATTCAAACAAAGACTGAAATCATATAAAAGGTCTAGGCATTAAGATAGATAAACAGACATAGCAGCTAACCAACTAGGAAAGGTGCCAAACTGAAATATAGATGCTTTCTGGCATTAAGACAAACTAGAAATAACTCTCATGCTGAGGTCTAGAGAGCGTCTGCGTTGAACCCATTCAATCCTTACTCTGTCTCCACCCTTCATATTAAAGTCAGTCAAAATCCTCTCATATCCAGGACCAAAGATGAGTGTCTTGTCATATTTTTTCTTCACATCGAACACATACTCATCTTGCTCAGGGAACATGGCAAGCATGATCTTGCCTAATACCATGTTGTTAAACTGTGCTCTCATGAAACACTGGATAGTCTGCTCGAAAATGGAACATAGATATCAAAACAGTGAGGAGAAAAAAATTAGATATGTAACAAGAGCATTAGACAGGACAAAAAAGAGGGAAAGGTAAAAAATATACCATTGACTCGAGAAACCTTTCCCCAAGATAAACATAAAAGAAAGAAGAGTTCCTCTTCTTCTCTTGGCAAGGTTCATCTGGCCAACCGCAGGTTTCACACAACATCTGGATATAAGAAACATTAAAATTCAAGACACGCAGCAGAGGTATATAGGGGGTGTGAAGCAAACATACAAATCTGGCACAATAATAAAGCTATGACTAACGAAACATATACACTGGAAACGCAAGTATATTACATAATAACACTATAATTATATCAAGCATTTCAAGCAGAAAAAAACATGATGCTGGATGGCCAAGTTAGTCGCCCCTAGTTATGTATAGTAAGCATCAGCTAAGTGTATAGTATGCAACAGCTAAGACTGAATAAAAATTTGTCTAATGAGGCTACTCAATCATATCCGGTGTAAGCATCTAAAATGGTAAGTAGAAACAGATATACTAAATACAGTGCAAGAGAGAGATAGAGAACGACATAGAGAGAGCAAGGGGGAGAGAGTAAGAAAAAGAGACATAGATTTAGAAAAAACTGATTTTTTTTTAAAAGATACATTTCTGCCACTATTCATCGAGATCAATAGAGAAAACAGATGTAGAGACCCAGAAATAGAGAGAGCGAGAGAAAGATAGAGATAGAGAGAGAGATGACAGGAAGAACAAGAGATAGACAGAGAGAGATGACACGAAGGAGAGAGAGAGAGGAGAGAAAGGTGAACAGAGAGATAGAGAGAGACCAGAAATTGAAAGAGAGAGACCAGAAAACCTGTGGATAGATAGAGAGAGAGAGACTAGATTCAGAATGAGAGAGAGATTCAGAAATTAAGAGAGAGAGAGAGAGAGATAGAGACTACACTGAAACTGGAAATAATAGAGATAGAGAAATAGAGACAGAAATAGAGCAAAAATTATTGAGAGACAAAATAGAGAGAGAGGCCACGAATAGAGATAGAGAGATAGAGAAATAGAGACAGAAATATAGAGCAAAAATTATAGAGATAGAGATAATTAAAATATAAAATAGAGAGAGAGAAATGAGAGAGACAAAAAATAGAGATAGAGAGATAGAGAAATGCAGAAAAATATTAGAGAGATAGAGATACATGAACTAAAGAATAGAGAGAGAGACTTGATAAAGAGAAATACAGAGAGATAGAAAGATAGAGGTAGAAGAAATATTCTCAATGTCTCTCTCTCTCTATTGAATCAACCGTCTGAAATAGACCACTCTTCTCTATCTCTTTGTTTCTATTTCTCTGTATCTGAATCTCTCTCTCCTTTTCTCTACTGAAATCGACCGCCTCTCTCTCTCTCTCAGTTTCTATTTCTCTGTATCTAAATCTCTCTCTCTCTCTTTCTTTTTTCACTGTTTTCTCTGTCCCCTTGTATAGCACGTTGTTGTCTCTAAGTTATTTATTTCAGAGTTGTCTCTATTTTTCTTAGATGCATGATTAGATGCTTGATGATATTATCAACAGTGCATATTTGAGAGCAGATGTTGCGCACAATGGACTGGTAAGCCGACAACATTTCTTTCTCTAGTGGTTAGCAATCTTTCTTTGTTGTTTTCTGAAGTTTTTCATGTTGTTTTCATTGCCTACAGCAGACCCCAAGGGAGATTGCCTCTGTTTGAGGAGGGGAAATGTGTTTCTCATTTATGGATATGATTGGAACACCTATGAAGCATCATAGTACTATGCTTGCAAAGATGGAATGATCTGCTTCAAGGCTGGATGGCTGCAATTTGCCACTGAGCACCAGCTAGACCATGGGTCTAATGTGCTGATCCTCTTCCACAAAGACAACGACAACTGCCTGGTCATCTCTTTCGATGTTCTCTAGACCCTTTGCTTGGAGTTATTCGATGTCAGCTTGTCGTAATGTAGAACCTCCTTTATATTTTATTAGTTTGTTGTATTTTTGGTAAGACCTCTCATATCATGACGTACTTGGTGTTGATCTTGATTAAATGCTGCTCCGCTTTGATGTTGCCATCATTTTTATGCGGTGGTTTTGATGGTTTTATATATGTATGCGAACTCGAAAATGTGCTAGTGTTCTTATCAAACAATATAGGATTCAGTCCTATAGTTGCTTTAAGGGCTGTATGCTGTGAATAATGCCAACTTTATCAGTTCGCATTTGACATTCTGGTGATATCTGTGAAGTGTCTACATCTACCTGTTGTGTTTTGTTTTCATCTAAAACATCTGAATAACCTTAACAGGGGGTATTTTATGCATATTTATATCATTTTGTTCTGAAGATTACCTGTTTGGCAGAGGAATGCTGCGTACCCTTTGCCTTGTCTGTACATCCAGCTTTGCTGAATAAAGCTCAGCTGTCCATGAATGATGATGAAGGATATGAAGCATGAGAGTAGAACCTGGTAGTACTTTTTGTTGGAAGGGAGATTGGTTCTTTTCATAGGCGCAAACCTGCATCGGGTAGGATTGAAACTTGCCCAGGTCAGTTCCCCTGTTGTTTGGAGGTTTGAGGATTTTGTCCATCTTCTCAGTTCTTGTGTTAGATTGGATAAGGAGCACACTTTCCTTTCTCTCCTCCTCTCGTCTCTCTCTCCTTCCTCCTCCTTGAAAGTCGCCGGCGGCTTTCCGGCCCCTCTCCTCTCCCTCTCCGGCGGCTCAGCCGGCCGGAGTAGAGGGTGGAGAGGGTGCCCGGCTCTCTTGTATTTATTAGTTATAGTTTTGCCCATGTGGCTGTTAGGCTATATGCCGTATCGAGCTGCAAGCTCGCCGTCGCGCGGCGGTGGTTCGCGGCCAGAGCTCCCGGTCGTCGTCTCTCCGAGGTGGAGGTGGTGGCTGGCGGCGGGATCTGGTGAAGCTCTCTCGAATAAGCGCGGTGAGGCTCGGATTTGGCCTTTTCTCCTCCGATCTGGGCGCCTTGGTGGCGTCGGGCGGTGGGGGAGTGGAGGATCTGCTGCCTTGCTTGGTGGTCGTCTTGGTGTGCTCTCTTCCATCTTCGTTTCTCCGGCCGGCCGTGGTGGTGAGGGGAGAAAGTGGTGGTTGTGGGCGATCCGTTTTTGCTTGTGGTGGTGCAGGTGGTTTGCTCCGTTGGCTCTGCTCCGGCTGGCCGTGGTGGCGAGGGGAGTAGCGTCTGCTGGCGGAGGGGTGGTGATGGTGGTGGACCTGGGCGGTGCTGCGTCGGCGGGAAGATGGGTGGTGCTCGGGAGCTGCTGCTGTGGCTGTGCTCGTTCAGCTAGTCCAGGTTCCGTCGCGCGGCGGCGGACGACTCTTGCAGTCGTCTACATCTTGTGGTGGTGGCCTCTCCCCGGCGGATGGTGGTACGGCGACAGCGGCGTCGGCTAGGTGCTCGGGAGCGTGGTGGTGGATCCGATCGTGGTTCTTTCAGGGCTCTTAGGGGGCTTTGTGCATTTTGCAGGGGTCTCTTTGTATTTTCTTTTCTTTGTTGGACCTGTTTGTAAGATGCTTTGAGTTTCCTGAATACAAGTGTCGGTCCTTTCCTCAAAAAAAAAAAAGAGGCCCGCAAACAAATTGGATAAGCCATACAGGCCTCTGTTCCGCCGCCCCCAGCGGGCACCAGCAAGCATGCGCCAGCGCGAATCATAGCGCGCATCCGACGGCCAGAAAAACGACTGACACCGAAAATGAAAAACAGTCGATTGCAACCGAGCAAATCCATAAAATTATTCGGTTTTGAAGCTCAGGATGAAAAGTATCCGATGTGATAGATTTTTGGGTGGCGCCACCGCCCGCCCTCTTTCACCTACCGGACCCCGTCACCAGCCCACCCCTTGGCTCCAGCGGCTACTACCGCAGAGAGAGCTGGGGAAGAAGACGTATCGCGGTGTGCGGCAGCGGCATTTGGGGGAAGCGCGCCATCCTCCGCCGCGAAAGGGGGAGAGAGATCTAGTTGAGTTCCTGGGCTGGTGCTGCCTTGGTCCTCATGTGTCGCTTGCTCCGCTGGATCCGAGTAAGTGTGAAATCCCGTCTCTTTACATACACGCATATGCTTCGATCTGTTCTTTTAGACTGTCTTCTCGGTTGTTCCTCTTCGATTCGATCGGAAACTGCGTACGGACGAGGAGTTCTTGATTCGTTGACGCGCCAGTCCTTTGGATCTACTAGGTTCCACGAAGTACTACTGTGACCTGATCAATGGAAATATTGGCAGCAGCTAGTAGTAGTATACAGCACGAGCACATCCGTAAAAACGGAGGACTTAATCTTATACTACTAGTTACTAGTTCTGTTCCGTTTGTCACCAAGAACATTACAAAGCAGGAGATAAACAAAAACTCCTCATATTAGAGGGAAATATGGCTGTTTCGCACCGTATTTAAGTAGTAATTATATAAATTCTGCTGCGACAAAGTGGAACGGTTACTGCTCTTCCAAGAGCTAAAACGGAGTAAATGCTCCTAGAATTTTGTTTCCCACAAATTGTGTTTGCTGGGCGAGTGGGGAGGCCGGCGTTGGCGTGCTCCACACGGGGGAGGTCGTGGAGAAAAATTGATTCGCCACTGGCCTGCTGACGGAGGAGCTCGCTGGGGCGGCGGGAATGACCGACGACATGGGAAATTGGTAGGGGATGTCGGGGAGTCGTACCGGCGAGCGGCGGCGCGAGATTCGCTGGATTTGGCCGGAATCGGCTGATGACACCGGCAGTCGAAAGGGGATCGGGAGGAAGGTGAAACTTCAGGCTGACAATTGCGGGCACACGCTTGGGAAAGAAGGGATAGGGCACGGCCACGCGCGGGCCTCTCTGCACCATATTTGGGGAAGAAAGGAGCAAAATTTGGGGCAGCCCTAAAATAGGGCACATGTCGGGAGGTCTTTTTTGGCCTCTCGTGCTCTCACCACTGCTAAAATAGGGCATTTGTTAGAGATGCTCTTATATAAGACCACTTTGCTCCATATGGTGGATTGTTAGGTGGTTTTCTCGGTATTGCCTCCACATCGCTTAGTCTTAAACATGTGGTATCTCTCCCCCTCTCCTCTCTCTCTCTGTGCTCTCTCTCTCCCTCCCTCACTCTCTGTCGGGGATATACCAAATGGGTATTCCCATGGAGTGGTCTAAAACCGGCATGGGTGGTCCATGGGTGGCAAAACCGCAGGGGCGGCCCAGCAGGCCAAAAACGGCTTCTGGAAGACAAGACGGAGGCCGCCATCCAGGAGACTTGAGGAATAAGGCGATGCCAGCCGCCGTATTAGTCTAAATTTCTACCTTTAGTCGGTTCCTTCCATGTAAGCCCTAGGTCTGGCCGCCTATATAAGCCGACCTCCAGTGAAACCTTAGGGTTAAGCCCTCATACACAAGCTTATTATAACATGTACATAGATTTGCCATCTAGTGAATTATAGCAGCACATAGGGCTCCGCCACTGTCGTGGAGCCTGAAGCTGGGTAAACCTGTGTCAATCCCGTCACCGGAATCCTCCTGCCTTAACCCCATGTTCTCTTCGTGGGCTATGGCACTCTACTTTCTGCCTGCGGTACCTATGACACGACAGTTGGCACCCACCGTGGGGCCAGCGGCAACCGGAGTATCCTTCCGGGCGGGAGTTCTCGGCGAGATCGGCTCGTCAATCGCCGTCGGTCGCGCTCATCGCTTCTATGGAGATTGCTTTGTCAACTCCGACGATTCGTGGATCACGGCCAATGACACGCTCATCAGCTCCGTCATTGTGCCGATCAGCGACATGGACAACTTCCTCGGCTTTACGCCTGCGGCGTACGGGTACTCCCGTATCTCGCAGGCAAACGCGCCCATCGACGACAAGATCGACGATCAAGGTAGATCTGAAGAAGCCGACTTCTCCCAGGAGGAGTTGGCAAACCCAGGCTTCGTCGGCGTCGTCACCATCACCCTGACGGACTCTGTCCCCAAGGAAGCCGTCACTGACCCTGAATCTATCCTCCCTGCTTTGAGGGGAGATTCAGAAGCTGGATCCAGATCTACTGTCCAAATGGATGACGGATCTGAATGTGATGACAACTCTGTTAGCCTTTTCAGGCAACAAGTTGAGACTTACGGCAAAGGCGACCGCGTAAAACAAGTCTTTATGGCTCAACCTACTCCGCCTCCAGAGGCAGCAGCGGCCGACGCAACCGGCAACCGGCGCCAATGGTGATGTTGCCATGGGTGAGCGGAGCGACAAAAGCTCTGACGCAGGAAAAGATGAGCTCCCTCCTACTTTCGAGAAGGGCGGCTCTAGCAAGCATCCACTCAGAGAAGATGATGTCCATAAGGCGGAGCGTGAGGCCAGGTTCAAAGCGGCCACAACTCTGCACACTCCAATGGACAAAGATTCAACTGCTGAAGAGCTCAACATGCGTCGCCACGCCATCGACAAAGAGGTCGATAACCTCAAAAGGTCGAGAAAAACACATTCGAGTACAAGCGCAAGCCTAGCCACCCTTTCCGAGATCCAACTGTGAACTGCTCGGTCAGCACGTCGCGGACTGCTGGACTTCACCAACATAAGACCGCACATTGACTCCAATAGGCGTGTCGTCTACAACACCCCATGGGTAAACACGACCGCTGCCTACCAGTGCTTACTGCAGGACACCTACACGCCTGAAGAGATGATCCACTTCACCACAATCCTTTTGAGCAAGGCAGTAGAACAGCAGGCCGTGGCTGATTCCCACATGTCGGGAAAGCTAGAAGACAATTCGCAACTGTGCGGAACAATTGGCGGCGACCCAAGCATCCTAGGCGCCTCCAGCAGCCACAGAGGTGACACAGGCAGCAAAGATCCAAAGGGGCGACCACCGTCGCCAAGGCGGCGTGAGGAAGCATCCAGAACAGGATCAAGCCTTGAGAGGGAAGCCAACAAAGATCCAAGGGAGCGCCACAGGGAAGACGAAGAGCCTCGCCGCGCGTGAAACCTGTAGGCCTCCCATCAAAAGCAGGAGCCGACACGACATGCCACCTCCACCTCTGCCTAGTCGCGGAGACATATATGTGCCTCCGACACGTGTCAGCCATGGCAATATGCCGCCTCCTCCAGGCAAGAGTGGAAGCGGCCGCCAAAGGACACCACCTGCGCCATCTAGGCACGAGGTCTTATCACGATGCGCCCAGGGAAAACTCCATGGCAACCGACGCCCGTAACCGTCTCAATGAGATTTACGTAGCAAATGCGGAGTCGTACCTGGGCCCAAAGTGCTTTGGCCATCTAATCCGTAAAGTCCAGCTCCCAACAACCTTGGGCAGTGTCAGTAAAAGGGTCAAAAAATGCTCTGGTGCTGCCAATCCTGAAACTTGGCTGCAAGATTACTTCTTTACAGTCGAGATCAATGGCGGCAGCCCAGACGTTGCAGTCAGATTCCTACCATTATTTTTGGAAGGAACAACTCGCTTGTGGATAGTCTTTGCCGGAAAAGACAATTCACAAATGGCAAGACATAATAAAGGTGTTCATCCAACACTTCCAAGGGACGTACAAACATACAAAGACGTACTCCGATTTCCAGAGATGCGTCCAGCAGAAAGACGAACCCACCCGCGATTTCGCCGCTAGGTGGGCTGAGTTGAAAAATTCCTGCGAGGATGTATCAGAATTGCAAGCAATGCACGCTTTCAAGGAAATGAAGGTTTGGTCAACGCCTTTAAGTCGACCCAAATAAGAGGTCTTCTTGGACCACCTTCACAAGCCCTCATTCTGAGGAGATGAAGACTTTCCTCAAGCAGTCCAATCGGTTGCTATCTTGTAACGCCTGACTGGACAAACCGTACCTTGCTTTCCTGAGGAACAACGAGCTGCCAAAGAGCTGCCGACCGATGAACTGCTACGGCGGCAGGTGGCACCGGGCCAAGGCGTATACTGTGATCAAGGAAAAGCTGTGCATCCCTACAGGAGTTTACCAGTGCTGCATATCACCCGACGAAGGTTGTCTTATCCTGCAGGAAATCCACTCTGGCGATTACGGTCATCATGCACAAGCGAGATCTCTGGTCTCCAAAGCATTCAGGCAAGGATTCTTTTTTTGCTTACTGCCAAGGCGGACGCAGAGGAAATCGTCAAAACTTGCATTGGCTGCCAGAAGTATGCAAGACAGCCATTCATGCACGAGCACGGGACCATCCCCATCATGTGGCCTTTTGCGGTCTGGGGGCTGGACATGGTAGGTCCATTCAAGACGGCGAGAGGCGGACAGACACATCTTTTGGTCGCGGTGGACAACTACACCAAGTGGGTTGAAGCTAAGCCCATTAAAAAACTTGATGGTGATAGTCGCACGATTTGGCTGCATGCAGAACACATCACCAACTATGGCAGCAACCTGTCGCAAGGTGATTTGGCGGCATACTGCCACGAAAACGCCATCCGACTTGATTTGGCTTCTGTTGCCCATCCCGAGTCCAATGGACAAGCCGAACGGACCAATAGCTTAATCCTCAAAAGAATAAAGCCACGTCTCGAGGTTCCATTGCAACGCGCTGCCGGCGCTTAGGTAGAGGAATTGCCGGCTGTTCTCTGGAGTTTACGAACAACTCCGAACAGATCCATTGGCAACACTCCTTTCTTCCTTGTCTATGGAGCAGAAGCAATGCTCCCTACAGACATCATGCACGATTTGCCTCGTGTAGAAGCCTACGTTGAGGTAGACGTCGAGAAAGCCCGACAAGATGGCTTATACCTCCTCGAAGAAGTGGTACTTATCCTAATTCCTTCTTTCGATTTTGTAGACCTATTTACAATCAGCCTCCGTGCATATAGAAGAAATGAGAGTGAATAGGCGTGACACGGAGAAATTGTAACAGCCCCAAAGTTTGAGTACAAAATTTTCACTTTTGTATCCTCTTTTGCATCATGGCATGCACACATCATTGCATCCTTTTAAATTGCAAAACAACACAAGAAAGTGGTTTGTCAAAAGTTGGAAAACTAAAATGCCAAACTTGCTCAAACTTTTCTACAAAGCAATGCAACCTTCAAAGTTGCAAAGTAAAATACTTTGACATCTTATATTGTCCAGGAGGTTCCAAGAGTTGAAACCTATAATTTGACTTGCTTCAAAATTCTAAAAGAACTGATTTTGGAGTTTCTCGAAAAGGCCTACAAGCAATTGCTATTTTAGTCCCCAACCAAATGGACTCCAAATGCCTTGTATTTTTTATGGGTGTTGGCCCAATGTACCAGGAGGTTGCCCAAAAATTCACATAATTTTTGGAGGTATTTAACTGCCCCAAATAAATGCAAAACTGTGAAACCAGTACTAAAAAGGGACCAATCTGTGATGTTTTCAGATTTTTCCAGGGGGGTATTGGCAAAACCTGCTTTCTCTTCTCTCTCCTCCCGCCAAAGACTCGTGCGGCCATGTCGCCGTGGCGAGCCCGCAGCGCGCGCCTCGCCCAGGCCCCCCCCTTCCCCTTCTCTCCTCTCCCTAGCAAGAAGGAAGAGCACCCACTTGCCCTACTACCCGTTCCCCACCCCACCTGCTCCCCGTTCCTCTCCTCCTCTTCCTCACCCCGAGCCGCCATGGCCGCCGTGGAGCGCCGCCGCCTCGCCGCTGATTGAGGAGCCCCCGCCCACATCGAAGGGCACCAGCATCTCCGCCGTGTCGCCTGCTGCATTCCTGCCAGAGGAATCGAGAGGGGAGGGCCGAAACCGCCGTCACCATCCACGAACTCGCCGCCGCACTTCGAGCGCCGCCGCGGACGATTCCGTCGCCGCCGAGCCGTCTCCAACCTCACCGCCCCTTCTGCGACTTCAGGGTGAGCCAATGGCCTCCCCTTGCCCTTCTCCCTCCCTCTCGCGCCGTGGTTCGCCGGCGTGCAGCACGCAGCCGTGCGCGGCCTTGCTCTGCTCGCGCTCGGATATTCCGAGTTCGAGTTGAACCGGATATTCCGATTTTAGCCAGTACGCGTTTGATGTAGGTCCTTAGCAGATTTTTCTCTCCTCTTGGTATGATCGGAAAATCCGATCCTTGTTTAGCTCGGAAATTCCGATTTCTATCAGTACCGCGGCAGCTTAGTCCTTAGCGATATTTGGAGTCTCCTGCTTCCATCGGATTATCCGAATTAAAATAAATTCGGATATTCCGATTTTGTGCAGTACAAAAATATCTCTCCCGCCTAATTTTTATTTCCTTCTTTCTGGTTTGATTACAAATAGTTGATTGTGTTGGATTTGATTTATAACCAGGACAGGTTTAAAGGAGGAATTTAAAATAATTCAAATCACTTGTTTAATTTAGTAAATTATAAAGGTAATAACTCTTATGGGTGCAAGATAAAAATGGTGTGTGATACCAAAAATGCTCATAAATTATGGATTAACTAGTGACATCATTTCATGCATGTTTACCTCATATTTGAGCACAGGAAAACATTAAAAACAAGGTAGAGCAATATTTCTCCTTTGGTGAATAATTATTTCTCGCCCCCCATTTTATTTGGTAGATCCCGCTAGAGAGCTTTTAATAAGTTCAATACCTTAATTTTGTCATGTCATCATGTTTGCGCATTGCATTGTTACACATATATGTGGTGATTGAATTGTTTTCCTCCGATGTTTGTTTGTCGTTAGGTCAAGCAACGGGGGTTACTCAACAATACCCCGAGGATCCGTATTACCAGCACGCTGATCAAGGCAAGCGTAACCCCCCCTCTGAGCATATCTTATCCTATGTTTCCGCAAATATTTTCTCCACTATAATATTGCATGCGGTTCTAAATGTCAACTTTTGTCGGATTAGAGTATCCTATAGTTGCATTAATTCCCTATGCCATTATCTGTTTCCCCTCCTATTATCCATAGGTTTGTGTTGTTGGCCGAGCTACTTATAAATGCTATGTGATGCTTAGCCATGCCTAGTTATATGCCTTGCTATACGATGGATATATGTGTTGCTGGAAACAGGTGTGAAATGTTGAGATGATGGTGGAGAATTGTGGTGACGGATAATAAAATGCTTAAAGGTGGGGATGAGAGGCCACTGTGGTTGTGGTGTTTTGTCTCGTTCTCGTCGCCTAGGAGCGAGTTCTATACCTCTTGAACCAAGACTGAGCGTGCAACCATGCGTGAGGCCTATGCATTTGCAGGAACCCTCATAGACTAAAAAACTCGAGCGGGGCTAGCCAGGGTCCTCTAGTTCGGGCTTCCATTTGCGCGTGCGTGAGTTGGTGGCTGAGAATGGTATGAGGATGGTGGTGTTAGGAAAATGAGTGGCCGTGGGGCGGGGTGTTGTGATCCTGGCAGTCCTGCCGCCACTGATGATCCTGGAAAGTCCTTAACGAGGGAGAAGTCGACACCGCTCCCACCCAGCCGGCTTTCCAAGGAAGAGAGCTAATTGTACAGGTAATGGGCCGGACGGTACGCGTGGTGAAGGAGCTGGAGCCCCTCGGGACTCCGGGGACTTCCACTTTGTACACCCCTGCAGGGATAAATCTTTTCGAAAAGCCGTGTCCGCGGTTATGGATGACTTGGGAAGTGAAGGTAAGATCATAGAATAACTTTAACGGAATGATTAAAAACTGGGTACTAGAGGTACCACTCACAAACGCAAGGTGAGCTTCCTCGAGGGTGATTCGGGGAGGTGCCTTTGATGAACAGGTACAATGTTGATGATGGTGATGAATGGTGAGAAAAGTGATCAAGAAAAGAGTTACTTCTTACCCCTTTTCAAAATAATCTGATTAGTCGATGCCATGGAGTTATGTCTTTTTAAAATAAAATCAGCTTTATGCAAAACAGCCATAAAACCTTGAAAGCCAATCATCGAGCATATATTAGCTCTTAATCTTGCGAGTTCGTCGAACTCAACGTCGTTTGCTTATTTTCAGGAGAGGACTTCACCGACCTCGAAGGTGGGTTCTTTGTGGACGTCGACGAGTAGTCTGGGGTTCCCAGGTGGCAGCTTGGGACATCCCGGAACAGCTGGCGCTGGATGTTTATTTGCAGGCCTCTTAGGCCATAATTTGGTTCTTGTTGTTTAGAACAACACACTTCGCTTCCGCATGTTGTAATGTTGGGTCTGTGACCTCTGGTTGTCATTTGCTATCTTTCTCTATTATAAGAGTTGAACTATATGATTTGTGTCGTAGAGTCTGTGATGTGCCAGTTGTTCCACAAGTCTTGATCTTACTATTATGCCTTGAGGGTTGCGCCCGTGTTAAGGCATCAATCGGGGTGTTGTGTTGTTGGGAGCGGTGTGCCCAGCAACGCCTGCCAAAGGTTTTGGCCGGGGATTGGTAAACCCGTAACCTCCGCTTGTATCGCTTAACCGGTGACACGCAGCATCACTGTATACTAGTCGGGTCAGGGCGCCACAATTTGGTATCAGAGCCGACCTTCGCGGCAACACGGGCGTGTGCGGGTCAGGGGCGCGGACATGTGGAGCATGTGCCGGCACTGGACGCACAGACGTGTACCAAGAGGGGAAGTTCCTGGACTGGGGGCTGACCGACGAGGGCGTCGGTCTTCTAAGGGGGGAAGGATGTGAGATCCTGGCTCAGGGCTTAACAGGATTTGATAGAATACTCATATCAACAAGTTGCAACTTCTTTTCCGGAAGCTCATCTGGAAGGAACTCCGAGGTTAAGCGTGCTTGGCCCGGAGCACTCCAAGGATGGGTGACCGACCGGGAACTGGTTCCCGGCTGGTTCCCGGGTGCGCACGAGTGAGGACAAAGTGCGCAGAAAAGACTAGTGTTGATCTGTGGGGCCAGTCTGGAGATCCTAGCGAGCTGCCAGGGGTGACAGGCCCGGCCCGGGGGTGGCCGGGGTGTTACAGAAATGGATGGCACATCTTCCTGAGAACCTCAAGCAGCGAATACTGTGTCACAAACAGTAAGAGGAGTTGATGAAGTGGGCCTTGTTATGAATCTTCCCAAGGATCTTAGGAGAGAGATAAAACGGCATCTCTGTATCACTTCTCAAGAAGGTATTCTCAGATCTTTTGTTTTTTAGAGAAATCTCATATATAGTTTACATGGTTCTACTATATCTTATTATAGAATTCTCGTCTTGAGTATCCTCCTCCCAGTATCACAGTTATCGTCGGGGTCAAACTCACTCACCGTCCCAACGGAAATATACAGAACCATGCCAATTCAAAAATTTCTAGTTTTGAAAAATGCCACCAGATGTCTTGGTGTCACGTGAGACCTGGACCTACATGTCATTCTCATATGCAGCGGTATTTTCAGAATAGAAACTTTGAAGTGGCATGGTTCCAGTTTTCCCATTTCTATTGCTGAGCTCTACAGGCTCAACTGTACAAAGTGTATCAAATCATGCAGAAGATTGTATATTCTTTTAGAGTAAACACAAAAGACTTTTGCGTTTCATTATATTGGAAAGAAAGAGTTTGTTACAATCCTCTTAGGAGGCCAACGTGCAATTACAGGAAATAGAAACTCGGTGTACATCCCAGTTTTGTTCTTGCCACTTACTGCCCTCCAATCGGATGTTCTTTCCACTCAGCTTATCTAACTAAGTCAGTTTTGTTTCGAGAACCAAGTAAGATTCTGAAAGCTAATATCCTGTTGCATATGCAGTAGAGTTGTGTGGTTTTAAATCATACAGTGGAAGCTCAGTTGGTCCCTTGTCTTAGTCCTTTTCCACTGTTTGCAGGTTCCTCTGTTTGAAAACATGGACGAGCAGCTCCTGGATGTGATGTGTGATCGACTAAAGCCCATGTTGTACACTGAAGACAGCTGCATAATTCCAGAAGGAGACCCGGTGAACGAAATTATTTTCGTTATCAGAGGATATCTCGAGAGCATGACCACAAATGGTGGACAGAGTGGTTTGTTCAACTCCGATGTTCTGAAAGGTGGAGACTTCTGCGGTGAAGAGCTCCTCACTTGGGCTCTTGACCCTACCGATGTTTCGAACCTCCCCAGCTCAACCAGGACAGTGAAGACATTGTCTGAAGTCGAAGCCTTTGTTCTGAGGGCTGATGACTTGAAGTTTGTGGCCACTCAGTTAAAAAAACTCCGTAACAAGCAACTCCAGCATACCTACAGATTGGAAATCATGTAAATGTGACTGATCATTAGTACGTCCTAAAGATGACGCATACATGATGATATGGTAGCATATTCGTGATTGTATGACGGTGCGAATTGGGTCAACATAAAAACGAATAACTGAATTGTTATTTACGCATCTGAGCTTATCTTATCATACATGTGGTCGACATAAATGCTCAATAATAACGTGTTGATGTACAATAAGCATCAGCCCCAAATTGTTGGGTTTCCATGTAAGGACTACCAACTACGGAAAACACTTTTGCTTCCCGAGCTCCAGTGCTCCCTCTTGTTAAAAAACATTAAAAATCGTATTTATAATTTTTAGAAAAATCTGAAAAAAAAATCCTGTATCCCACACAAACGTGTAAAATATCGATTTAAAATACTTTATAGTATGAGCTACAAAAAAGACAAATCTTGTATATTTTGGAGATTTGAAAGTGTGTATGTTTAGATCCACTCATTTGCCGTTTTTGTGTGCATCAAAATATATTGTATTTTAAAACAAGATTTTACACTTTTGTGGGATATATCTTTGACAACATGCAAGATTTCTTTCAGATTTTTTAAAACTATAAATATGTTTTTTAATTTTTTTTAACTAAAGGGAGTAATGGAGCTCGGGAGTAAGAAATCTCTACTCAACTACCAACTAGCTATATTCAATAAAAATCACCCGTAGCAACGGAAGCGGATGATGATGATGGTCCGCTCGTCTGTCGCATGGCGCCTCGCCACAGCAGACAAAAGCGAAGAGAATCCCATCGAACTTTTGGAGGTCAACACAGGCATTCCCGCACGGGTACACGTGTACTAGCGTGCACCGGGAAACGAAATGAGGAAGTCAACAAGTAGATGCCAGCCATTCACGGAGAGAGATCCTTGCTGGTAGTGGTCTGTCGGAGCTAGAGGAATAGATCTGTAGTAGCTGCTGGTGTCGGTCATGGAGGCGATGGTCGCCTCGGTGGTCGTGAAGCAGGCCATCCGGAGTGTTGGGGCGGCCGCAGGCAGCCCGATGGCCAGACTCTGGAGGAACTGCAAAGCCGATCTAGAGGAAATGAGGTCCACCCTCAGTCTGCTGGAGGCCGGCCTGAGAGACGCCGAGCGGCGGTCCGTGAACGAGGAGGCGGTGCGTGTGTGGCTGCAACAGCTCAAGGCCGTCGCTCGCGACATCTCCGGCGCTCTCGACCAGACCCCACTGCCGTCGTGGAAGGTATGGACTAAAATTGTTGCGCAGGATCTGGGAGAAAATAGTAGAGAACTGTTGTAGGTTTAACTGTAAACTGGTAGGGATAAAGCATCTGTACAGGAAACCTTCAGCTTATCATAAAGCATCTGTACAGGAAACCTTCAGCTTATCATGTACTGTATTTTCTTAATCCATAAATATTGCAACATAGTTCTTGCTACCCTACACAAAAACATGTCCAGTATTGCAGTCTATTCTAGATTAGCATTCTCAAGATGTCCAACCGTAGCAATAGGTGGACCAGTTTGGATAAAACTCCAAACTTTTATGTATGCATGAGTTTGAAAATGTGTGAAGGGTAATCTTTGTGTTTGGACTTTTCTTGCTTCGACTTCACATATGTTTCAGTTTCTACAATAAAGACCCCTCTGGTTGCCTTTTATTTGGATGTCCGTATTGTTTTACAAAACATAAACTGTAGGGAAAACTCAAAAAAATGCAGTTAGGAACCGAAAGTTTGCCTCTGTGAAGAACCCAGGAGGTGGGATGTTCATCTACTCCCCCCACCCAAGTTAGCTAGGCTCACTTCCTTGGATATCCATATTAAGGTCGCCCAGAAAAAAACATTGGGCACCACTACTACACTAGCCAAGAGATAAATCTATTATAGAGATCGTTCCTACTACCACAAGAATGTCATTAAATACTACTAGCTATGTCACTATGTACATTATCTAAATATCATTCCAAGTTTAGAATGTGTGGCTGCATACATGTCACTTATCATCGATTGTGGAAAATTAATTTAGTCACTTTTTTTTTTGAGGATTTCAGTCACATATCAAGCTGAATTCTTTCCATCCTGCCGTTAAACCTGTTCTATCTTGAGTTAAAAGAAAAAAAAACATTTTTACTACAGGCATTTGCTGACAGTGATAACTTGAATCTTTACAGATTTTCGCAAAACTTAGTTTGGTTAACAAGATAGAACGGCTGAAGGAGAAACTGAAGGCGATGGAAGAGAAACGTCACATCTTTGGCTTCACGTTTCATGATAGCTCAACTATTGAAGATACATACGCAAAAAGAGAAACAATGGCATGTCTTGATGATGAATTTAATGTTGTTGGCCGATCAAGAGAGAAAGAGGAGATAGTAAGGATTTTATTGCAGTCTGAAAGGAAAATGACTATTCTTCCTATCATTGGCCTTGGAGGCATTGGTAAGATCACCTTAGCAAAACTGGTTTTCAATGATAGCAGAATGCAAGAAGAGTATGAGAAGAGGGCATGGGTTCATGTTTCCCAAAAGTTCAATCTGGCAAGAATAGCAAAAGCTGTTACATCACAGTTTCAAGGGATTGCTGATGGCTTTGATGATCTCCAATCTCTGTATAATCAGCTAGAGAACATTTCTAGTGGCAAAAAGTGCTTAATTGTGCTGGATGACTTGTGGGAGAGTGACATTGAACTGTTGTGCAAAATGAAACTAATGCTAAATTGTGGAAAACAGAGGAGCATGGTTAAGATAATCGTAACAACACGTATTGAAGCAATTGCACAGGAATTGTCTACAGCTGATCCATATAAATTGGGACCTTTATCGGATGATAATTGCTGGACTGTGTTCAAACAAATTGCTTTTGAGAGGACAAAGGAAAAAGACTTGCATGTACTAGAAGCTGTTGGAAGAGACATTGCTATAAAGTGCAAAGGTTTACCCTTGGCAGCACATGCTGTTGGATCCATGCTTCGTAATAAAAGTGTTGCCTTCTGGAAAGCTACCAGAGATAGTTCTACTTGGGATCAATGTTCATCTCACGGCGATGTCTTGCCATCATTGAGGTTGAGTTATGAACATATGCCATCTTATTTGAAACCATGCTTTGCCTATTGTGCCATCTTTCAGAAAGGTTGTCCTATGGATAAGGACAAACTAATTCAACAGTGGATTGCTCTTGACTTTGTTAAACCATCTCTACCAACCTTATCTCACAAAGTGCAAGCAGAGGAATATCTAAGGGAGCTTTTGGCGACATCTCTTCTTCAATACTCGGTATCTTCTTTGGTGACTTCTTACGAAACTGTTATGTAGAGCAACTGTTTTATAGTCTGAGATATTTTAAGCTTGTTTATGGGTGTGTATATGAAAGCATCCATGTTTGTTGTGAGTATTTGAAATACATTTTACGCATTCCGTACATACTTTTCAACATTTTATAATATGAAATGCTACCTATGTTTCATAATATAAAGGTCTATTATGAGTTCCCAACACAAGGGTTTGACCAATATTTAGCCTATTGATATGCACTTGACACAACATAAAAGTTACCCCCTCTCTCCGAAAAATATGTTGCCCATAATTTTTGGTCGAAATCAAACTTTACAAACTTTGACCAAGTATAAAGAAAAAACATCAACATCTATAATATCAAATCAATATTATTAGCACCACCATAAAATATATTTTCATACTATATGTATTTGGTATTGTAGATATTGGTATATTTTTCCATATAATTGGTCAAAATTTATAAAGTTTGACTTTGACCAAAAATAATACACAATGTATTTTGGGAGGGAGGGAGTATGTCATTGGTATCATATTCAAAAGTACTTATGATATAATCGTGTATCACATAGTCAAAATATCAAACGTTTGGTTTTACGAATCATAATACACCTTATATAATGAAACAGAGGGAATAAATCATATTTCGCTATGGATGAGTTCTGATAATAGATGCTGGAGTTTGTGTACTATTTAATATTTTTATACATTGAGTACAGACATATCTGGTTCAACCTTCTTCTAATTTAAGAGCTTTCTTATAGAGAGATTACTAATTAGTTTTACATCCCAATTTCAATATTTCTTAGGTTACTCATGAACACGTCAAAGATTCACAAGAACTCAGCATGCATGATTTAGTGCATGACTTGGCACGATCAGTTGCTGGTGATGAAACGTTCTGTCTACATGCTATAGACCAAAATACTTCACCCTGTGACAACTGTCATCATGTAGTTGTGGTTACATATGATAAAAGGCTTTCCAGGTCATTGTCTGTTAAAGTTAGGTCACTACATTTCAGAGATTGTGCTGAAAAACAACTTCCTGGTGATACATTCTCATTGACAAAAAGCTTGCGTGTCTTGGATATAACTGGATGTTCTTTGAGGAAGTTGCCAGATCCAATTCGTCAATTAGCTCAATTGAGATACCTTGATGCTTCACTGTTGTGTGATAGAGATCTTCCTATGTGGATTACCAGTCTCGTCAAACTACATTATTTGAGCATACAGGGCTCTTCCAAAATATCAGAGTTGCCTAAATCAATCGAGAATCTTAAAGATTTGGCACATCTGGATTTATCATGTTGTGGAAGCCTTGCGCACTTGCCGGAGTTGTTTTCCAACCTTACAAATCTCTTGCTATTGAACATAGCAGATTGTCCTAGCCTTTCTGCATTGCCCAATTCCATCTGTGACCTCGTGAATTTAGAGATCTTAAACCTCTCCGGTTCTACACTGGAAGAACTACCTAAAGATCTGGGAAATCTTAAGAAGCTAAAGCTGATGCACCTATCTAGGTGTTCCAGGCTTCGTGATTTGCCTAATTCCCTCTGTAACCTTGTGTCTTTAGAGAAGCTAGACCTATCTTATTGTTCCGGTCTGCAAGAACTACCAAATTTCTTTGGCAACCTTCAGGAACTAAGCTTTCTAGATTTATCGCACTGTTCAAATCTTGTTAGATTGCCTTTTTCATTTGGTGATCTAAACAAACTGCATCATTTGAACTTAGAAGCTTTCATGCATTACATGCCCTTGCACCACAGTGATATACACCACTACTTTGACATGTTATTTCGAGTCCTATGTAACCTATCCAACTTGCAATACCTAAACTTCTCAGCATGCCCTGTTTCTATTCTTCCTGAATCTCTTGGCAACCTCAAAATGCTTCACACATTGAACATCTCCGGTTGCATTTCCATAAGAAAATTGCCACAGAGCATTCTTAAATTGCCAAACCTTAAATCTTTAGTTGTGAAGAATTGTTTTCCACCTATCGAAGATCAAATCAAGCAATCTGCACTGGCCAATGGGTTGATGTCACTGCCAAAGTTTTTTGTATCTGCCATGGCTGGTGGTGAGGCCAGCAATATTATGCAACTTGAGGGTGTAGATGCTGAAGAGCTTGAGATTAAATTTCTTGAAAATGTGGTGAGTTTGGAAGAAGCTAAGAAAGTCAAGCTGTCATGTAAATCAAGACTTTCCATGCTGTTCCTCTCTTGGACTGTCAATGCCGTTAACCATCTTGTGGATGATGAATCTTTGCTTAGGGAGCTCCTACCCCCAACCACCTTGGAGCAGTTAATTCTCCAAGGTTACATGGGCATCAGATTCCCAAGTTGGATGTCCTCTGCTACATATCTTGCAAACCTTTCCAGAATAGAGCTGCATAATATGCAGGGATGCACCCAGCTACCATCACTTGGTCAATTACCTAATTTGCAGGAGTTATCTCTGTGCGCATTACCAAACATCAAGAAACTGGATAAGAATTTCTGTGGTGGTAACCAAGCATTTAAAAAGCTGAGAACATTTGTTATGCAGGACATGAAGAATCTGGAAGTTTGGTGTACGAGAGTATTAATAGATGCTGACGATAAAAGGGAAGAATTCATGTTCCCTAACCTTCACAAGTTGCTGATACATGGATGCAACAGGTTGATGGTGAAACCATGCCCACCTGTAGCTACGGAGTGGGTCATAGAGGTTAATGATATTATAGTAACGTCATGGGATGACAAAGGACATGCAAACATTCTGTCCAATTCAACAACTTGTTTGGAAATATCAGATTGCCATGTCAAGCCTGATGGTTGGAGGCTGCTCTATCATCTCCCAGGCCTATGCAAGTTAAAGCTCCGGATGTGCAATGAGTTAAACAGCTTACCAAGAAGCATTGAAGTCCTCGGCTCCCTTCGTTCGCTACTTGTGTTTGCATGCCACAGTTTGACAGAACTGCCGGAATGGTTCGGCAACCTCACCTCACTCCAAGAACTGGAAATCAATTACTGTCCTAAGCTCGAGTCCTTACATGGGAGCATGCAGCGCCTTACCTCACTCAGATTGCTGTGCGACAACATCTTGTCACTGCCAGAGTGGTTCGGCGACCTCATCTCTCTCCAGAGACTTGAGATCTCGGGATGCCAATTAATCAAGTCTTTACCACAATCCATACAACAGCATATCACTCTGAGGGAGCTACAAATCAGGCATAACCCTGAACTGAAGCAGTGGTGTGAATTTTTCTTGGACGGGAAAGAAATAGTGTGAACCAGATGAGACAAAACAATCGTTGCTTAAACTAAAGAAGGTAATCTGCATTTCCAGTTTCCTACCCAAATTATCCCCTTGTTAGATATACACATATATGTCTCTTACAAAGCAATCGTTGCCTACTATATATTTCCTCTGTTCCAAAATATAGCCTCCCAAAACGTCTTATAATTTGGGACGGAGGTAATATTTCGTTTATGCTTAATTAAGCTACATATTCCACTTATAAAATTTCCCCCATCTCACACGAATGTTGTATTGACCAAAAGTACCTGCTGATGTACCTGCCCTAGATCTCGTTGGCTCAGCATGTTAACTAACAGTAACAACCTATTAAAAACTAGCAGTAAGAAATTACTAGAAACACCCCATGCTCTAAATTCTTTTTAAATATTTGATTTTTTGTTCTCCATCAGAAAATAGCTTTTGGAACACTATGGGTGTGTTTGGTAGGGTGTATGTACTGGGCCATGCTGTCTCACCTCATACAAGCTGACTTGGGCCGGGTTGGGCTGAGAAATTTGCCTCTGTTTGGTAGCTTGTATAACATGGGCCGGGTTGGGATGAGAGGCTGTTTGGTAGCCTGTATGTACTGGGCCACGCTGGGGGATAGGTTCTAGAAATTGAAATTACAAATAGATCCAAACTCTTACAAACATGACCCTGAACAGAAATAAAAGAAAGCAATCAAGTCCTGCGCTCCATTGCTCGTCTCCGGTGCTCATCTCCGGCGCGTGGAGGCGGCGGTGGCGGCGCGTGGAGGAGGCAGTAGCGCGACTCCGTGGCGGCAATCCTCTGCGTTGGCTCGACTCCGCCGCGGCGCGAGGAGGCGGCAGTGGCGCGACTCCGGGGCGGCGCTCCTCTGCGCTGGCTCGTGGCCATCTGCGGGAGAAGGCGGCGCTCGTGGCCGTGCTCCTCCATCTGCGGGAGAAGGCGGCGCTCGTGGCCGTGCTCCTCCATCAGGCCGTGCTCCTCCATCCTCCTCCATCTGGCCGTGCTCATCCATCTGGGACTGCACGCGCACGGCGGGAGAAGGCGGCGCTCGTGGCCGTGCTCCTCCATCTGCGGGAGAAGGCGGCGCTCGTGGCCGTGCTCCTCCATCTGGCCGTGCTCCTCCATCTGGGACTGCACGCGCACGGCGGGAGAAGGCGGCGCTCGTGGCCGTGCTCCTCCATCGGGGACTGCACGCGCGGCCGGGAACGACGGAGGCCGTGCTCCTCCATCTCTGGCTGCACGCGCGGCCGGGACTCGCGACGAGCGGCGCTGGGTCTGGAGACGGGCGGCGCTGGGCTCTGGTGCGGCGGCGGGCGGCGCAGGGACTGGCGACGGAAGTTGGGCGACGGGAGCGAGGGAAGAGAGAGAGGGTGCGGGGGGGGAATGAGATGATTTTTCCGTCGGGGTGGGTGACGCACAGACCGGGTGGGACCCACGCGTGGGGTTTTCCGCATGAGCTCGCCCGGGATGAGTTGAGAAGCTCGATCTGAGCTTCTCTCCCCGGCCTGGCTGAGAGGAGTTTTCCGGGTGAGGTGGGCATGGCCCAGACCGAAATACAGGCTACCAAACAGCAAGAAACGGGGTGGGAGGAGATTATCTGAGGGCAGCCGGGCTACCAAACACGCCCTATGAGATCCTGGAGGCCTTAGCTGTAGGTGAGGATGAGATACCAGATATGAAGGATGAGACCTTGCCTGATGAAGAAGGATCGGCTAGGTACTTATTTCATGTGTTTGTTTGTATCATAGTATCATTGATTAAAATGTTTGAAATAAATATATCATTGCTGAAAATATTAAACTGTTTTGTCCTTTATCAGGTATTAATTAAATCATTTCAAAAAGGCATGGCCACATGTAGCACATATATTATATATAATATTTTCTCTTCTCTCTCAAAAAAACCACAACTTCATAAAGTTCAATCTCTCAAAAATGACTTATGGACTATAGCAAGCCAATTTGTGAGAGGAATATGGAGAAGCTTAAACAAGGCAGTATTGAAACTCATGCTTGGTTGGAAGAACTGACACCCAGCATATTTGTGAAGGCTTACTTGAATGATTTTCAAAATTTTGAAGCAATATGCTAAATAACAAATGTGAAGTGTTTAACAGGTCCTTCAGTAAGTACAAAGGTCTTTCGAGTCTTTTCTTAAAATACGGCTTTTTAAGACTTAAAAGACAAGTTGCACAAGGGCTTTCTGAATACTCCCTCTGATCCTAAATAACTGTCGCTAGTTATAATAGGAATTGTACATGCATAGTTCATTTTCCACGACATTTAAAGTGGATCGGAGGGAGTAGTAATTCTGATTGCTTGGAGTATATGGATAATCATGCATAAATCAATCTTGCAGAATGAAGATCCAACGCTTCAAGTTGAAAACAAATATGTTTTCATGAGTTAATCATGGTTGGTCATAGAGCGAAAACGAAATTGTGTACATGTTGATGTTGTTGAATCTTTTCCAGCTCTTTGCTCGCTGTTGGATATGCATCTATACTATATATCAAAGCTCACCCGCTTTGCCCTCTCCTCAGCGTGTCCACGTGTCGACACGAAAAATGCTCACTTCTACAGTGCCAGCACGGCTCCGCAACGTCCGATCAAAGGCCAGCGCGGCTTTTTTACGAAAAACAACCTGTGTTTACTGGAAAACGTGGACCAGTCCGAACCTCTGCACGTGGATGGACCTATTTAAAAAATACAGGAAATGCAGGGACTTATCTGCAAAATGCCCCCACATCCCCCTCCTTCCTCTCCTCTCTCTCCCGCGACGCCGGAGCTGCCGCCGCCGCCGACGTTCACCGCCGCCGCTATGCTCCTCGCCGGACAAATCGATGCCCACGGAGATCTTCGGTGTCCTTTCCTCTCCATCCTAGCCCAGTCTCGCGTGCCGGAACGCTTCGTGCGCGCCGAGATCGACGCCGCCGCGGTCGCAGGTCGCCGCCGCGAAAATCCTCGCCGCCGGCGGGTCCGTTCACCATATGGTCCAACGCGCCGCTCGCCCTGCTCCCCTGGACGTCCTGGCGCAGCTCCGCGCGGACCCATGCCGGCGCGCTCGCGGAGCTGCTCGACGGAGCTGGCGGTGGCCGCCGTCGTCGCGTGTGCGCGTGTGTGCGCCACACGCTGACGTGCGGGCCCCGCTCAGTAGATTTTTTTTATTCACCAAAAGATTTTAAAAACTAAAATAATCCTGACAGGTAGGCCCCGGTTGTCAGTTCCGCTCAGTAGATTTTTTTATTTACCAAAAGATTTTAAAAACTAAAATAATCCTGACAGGTAGGCCCCGGTTGTCAGTTTGTAAAAAAAATACAGAAAATACAGAAAAAATTGTAAAAATCATATCTTCCAGTCCATAATTCAGACAAATTCAAATAATATACTAAAATTTGCAGAAAAATTAAATCTTCACAGCTAACACATTTCCATGCATGAGTATAAAACCTAATATAATCTTTTTACTAATTATGCATCTTATGAAAATGTCATCTGTTACCCAGTTTGTTTTCTGTAATCCCAACTATACACAAAAAATGATCTTCACAAGATGAAATTCATAAAGGATGCGGCGTGTCACCGCGCCGAGAGAATAGATGCTTCGACATTGGAAAAAAAAACTATATGATATATACCGAATAAAATACTCCTATTAGATGCAAAATGTTTCAATTTTGTATCCAAGTAACAAATATGCAACTTTTTCTCTGTTACCACAACTAATTGTTTGATCTTCTATGTGTGATTGCTAAGGTCGCAATTAACTTCATTTACTCATTTCACCGTTCCTATCTAACCTGAATATGCCTGCTATTTTTTTTTAGTCGAAATCTCTTTCTTACGTCTAATTTCGAATTTTGGTAATTTGTTCGTTATCAATTAGCAAACAGTATGTCAGCGGGATTGCTTGATGTATCATCAATACCACAAGCCAAGACACAAAAGGAAAAGATTAAATACCTCGCACGGTAGAAAAATATTGTAGTCCACACTATCTTTAAGTATACAATGCTGAATCAAGAACAAACTTATGATCTTGACAGATAAAAATCTTTAGTTTACCTTCCCACAATATTTTTAACCAAATCTCCGAGTCAGCTAGGTATTCTTTGTACTAGCAGAAAAGAAAAAAACCTGATGTGTGGGACCTACGTGTCATAACTTTCACAATTACAATAAGATGCTGAAAATTATGAAAACCATAACTTTTAATTTGTTACTCCGAAAAATGCAAACAATATATCAAAAAAAAAACAAGTTTAACATATTTTCAAACTTTCCACACAAAAGATGCAAAAAAAAAAACACAATAAATAACTTCCACAATTACAATAAAATGTTGAAAAATTGTAAAAAACCATAATTTTCAATTTGTTACTCCGAAAAATGCAAAGAATATATCTAAAAAGAAAATCAAGTTTAACATATTTTCAAACTCTCCACACAAAAGATGCATTAAAAAAAACACAATAATTTCCAGACGATAATATTTGACTACATTAGACGAATTAACGTGAATGATATCATTTTAAAAAATATATTTGCAACAATGTTGCACTCCTAACAGGTAGGACCATTTTACTAGAACAATTTGCATAAAATAAAAAATGTTCAAAAAACAATATTTTTGAATCTATCCACCTGAAAAATATGAACAACATATCCGACCGATCAGAAGAAATAAATACTTGCTATTTATGGCAAAAAAAACATGTTTTCAAATTCCAAAATGGGTCAACATTTTAAAAAAATAGATCCAAATGCACTTCCTCTAAATATATGAAGGTAAATTTTTTTCACAAATGCTTGATTAGATGAATAATTGCAGAGAATACAAATTCATATCCCCTGATTATGTATTGGATTTAAATTAAATTTTACAAATTCTCATACAATGTATTTCCCCTAATTATTGACCTAAATTTAACATCTAACATAAATTCAATAATTTTCAAATTTCCACACTTTCTAAAAAAGGACATTTCCAAATTTAAATTTTACCGCACGGGCGCGACGCGCGCAATTTTTCCTAGTATGGGTTCAAACTGCTCTGACACCTTCAACTCGTCAATTCTAGGGTACAAGGTGGAGCCAGAAGAGGTTAGGGGTTGCGAGAGAGAAGCCATATCAAATTATATTAATGCATCTTCATTAAGCGAAGTGATAAAAGAAAGATGGAAGAAACCTACAGCAAACACATACAAGTCAATGTTCATGCTGCTTTTTTTTGCAAATGGCTCAGGTGCTACCGTGGCAGTGATCCGAAACAGTTATGGTGAAGCTATTGCGGGTGCCACTTGCTTACTGAACCATGTTCTTGATTCATCAACAGCTGAGGCTATTGCTATTCAGAAGGGGCTTGAATTAGCAGAAAGTATTGGATATTATCCTATTATTGTTGAATCGGATTCCTTGCAAGTTATTCAAGCTTGTAATGGAGTGATCCGAATTTGGAGCCCTTATACAGCTGTCTTAGCTGATTGTTTCCAGAAAACTTTCAGGATTGGTCTTGTCACCTTCACTCATTGTTTAAGGGAAGCAAATGGTTTGGCGCATATGATGGCTAGATATAGTTTTGATTCAAATTCTGCTATATACTGGGTCGGTGAGCCGCCCAGATCTTTTGTTACGGCCATTGTAAACGATGTAACCTTTTCATGCTCTGAATAAAATGCGCCATGAGGCTTTCCTGTCAAAAAAAAGGAGGGAGCAGCCACAAACAGAGATTTTTTGGCTTAGGTTGTTAGGATTCAGGGTAATGTACGCTACTCACCAGCCCCAAAACTCGCGCGGTACTGTAGTAACGGACTTTTAACCAATCAGTAACCGCCACGTCTCCCGGTTACCGAACCAGTCACCCGGTGGCAACCGGTAACCCGCCTCCGCGCCGTCCGATCTAGATCCTACGGTTCACGCGGCCGTTTTGCACAAAAATCCTCACGTTTATCCGAAATTACGTTTCCGTCCTGACCATTTCCCCCAACCCGGTCTCCTCCCCAATCCCCTCGCACGCCCCTTCTCCCATGGCCGCCGCCGCCACCACCACCACTGTCTTCTCCTCCACCGTTCGATTCCCTACCGCCGCGGGGGCGCCCTGCGCCGTGTGGTTCCAGCCCGACGAGGACAGCGACGGGAAGGTCGTGGGCGAGCTCGTGCCGGACGAGGTCGCCGTGCTGTTCTGGATGAGGCCCGGGCCCATCTAGGCCCGTTGGGCTCTGCGGGTGCCTCGCTGTTCCCCTCTCCTCCTTCGTCGCGGTGATGGCGGCCTTGGGCTGAGCAGGGCGGCCGTGCCCTCCCGCCCGCGCGGCTGCAGGCCGCGTTGCCACGCCCGCGTTGTTGCGGCTCTACTGCAAGTGTGCAATTGTCGTTGGGACTTTTTACTGTGCCTGGAGACGAGGGAGACGTCCCCGGAGAGTGCGTTGCGGCTGAGGTCGAGCTTCGGGAGCTGCGCGAAGCCGGCCAAGGAGACTCCCGGGATGAGCTCCGCGAGCCCCTGCCCAGGTAGCCGGAGCGCCGTCACGCGGCCGCTGGCGTCGTCGCTGCCCACGCCCTCCCAGCCGCAGCACGAGCCGCCATTGCCGGACCACGCGACGCGGAGGAGGCCGTCGCTGCCGACGGTGAGGTTCCCCGCGAAGGCCGGCAGCACAAGAGGTCGCCGGGGTGGCAGCCCGAGCCCGCCGTCGCCGCTACAGTTGGCAGCCAGAATTTCAAAAAGGTGCTACTTCTGATTCTCCTGTCTTGCATGTGTTTGATGAAATGCGAACATCAAAATCCGGTTATGAGAACTACTGCTATGGGCATCCAAATCCAGTTCTAAAGTTGTGGCACATGATTCGACAGAAAATTAGACTATTATACCTTGGCTGTACATCAGCGTTCTTAGATTTAATGTATTATCGTGTAGATTGAAATTGGTTTAAGGTTGAAATTGATCATGAGGAGTCCGCAACAAGATTGTTTTACATTCGACTGCTTTATAGTGTACACCATTTGGATTTCTTTGAAGCTGCTTGAGCTGACCTCCTGTTTGAAATTTCCATACCGTCTTCATCGGCTGAAAGTCTCTTCTGATTGTGGTGCCCGCCGGTGGATCAAGGGGACAAGTGAGATGCCGATGGTTCTTTCATGTGTTCGTTTATGGCCCTGTTTCTGCTCTGCAAAATCCTAATGATCGCAGCCACGCTATATATGTTACTGCACATGATAGATAGGTGAGCTTCTCCCTGCCTGCTACCCATGTTTCTGTTGTTTGTCTTCATCTAGATCTACTATTGCAGGGTTTTTTCACAAGATTAAGTTTGTGTCTCTGTCGATTACAAAGATTTTTCGGTCATCTATATTTTGTCCAACAGTTTCTTCCATTATCTAGCGTTGTTCTCCCTCTATGATTTTTAAGATTTACCGACAATAAGGGATTTCATGGTTTTCCAAACTGAGATAGTAGGTATTCATGTTCTTATTTCTCTTAGGGATGTCCGGGAATATGTCTTACTCAATAGGTCTCGCTTATATAAAATTCTAGAGTATTTTTTGCATATGCAGCATGATCATTTCATATGCCCTGGTATTGTAAATCCCCAATTGCTCCCTATTTATTGGTTAGTATTGCACATTGGGTTTTGATTCTGATCCTAGATTGCATAGATGTACTGACAGTGTTTCTTATGCAAATCGGGAATGCCCTTTGTCATTATTTGTTCCTTGAAAGAAATATATAGTGCAATTCACATTTATTCTCCTGAACATTTGTGCAGCTTAAGTCGTTTTCCCATGTAAACTTGAGCTAATTCTGTTTCCAACAAAATGAATCAAGTAAAATTTCCATACACCTGCAAGCCTTTAATCTAATTGGCTGGTTATACTTTATTATACTTTAGATCAACAGTACACTGCCTCCAGTTTTGTTATGTATGTTGTCTACTTTGCTTACGTTATAAGATGACGTGGGGAGTGAAAAGAAGGTTGATGTATTCAGGGTCTTTATTTCATATTGATTTTGTTTTTATAGCAGCAAACTAGAATCAGATACTTTTCTTAAGTGTGATACTTTTCTCAGGTGTTTATCGGTCCATAAGTGGTCGGTTGCAAGCATGGGCTTTGCTTGAGACTGCAGTTTGAATCAACAAATTGGAAGGCGCCTTCTGGCGAACATGTTAGGTTTGTCCTAATCTCCAATTGTTCTGTTCTTACAGATGTTTATTTTTTATTCAAATGCTTGCAAATTAGTTCAGTATTCTCTTGGACAGTTACTTTCTACATAACCACAAGGAAGTTTGTATTTAAGTAGCATTTTCCGAGAATGAGATGTTGTCAGCAAACGATACATGCCGTCTCCTTTTCATGCATTTTGGTAACATACACCTATGTGGGACATTTGCATGGGCAAAGTAGGTAAGGTAAACAGTGACACATTGATGACTCCCAAGTGCAGGAGATCAATTGTAGTACCTTTCGAATAGAAAAGGTTGTCGAACCCACGAGGAGCTGAAGGTATTGGTTATTAGAAGTGATAAATAGACAATAAAAGATGCAACTGTTTTTGGTATTTTCGATTGTATGATTGCAAGACAGTGACAATGCAGCAGGTAAATGGTAACAAGTAAAAGCTCTCAAAGAGAGAGAAAGCCAATCCTCTATGTGTAAGAGGACAAGCTCAAGTGATGTGTAACTTATATGTGGAAAACGTTCCCGAGGGCGGCATGGATATTGCTAGGCATATAGATTTATTAAACAACACGTTGAATATCTTGTCTAGTTTTAATCTTCTTCGGACGGAGCTATTATTAGGTACAGCTAAATAAATAGACTAAACCCCTTATGATGGATCATGTGGCCAATTAAATGACAACACAGGAATTATTAAGATATAAAATCCCACCATAGCATTACGCTCTAGGTCCCCGATACTAATACCCCGTAAAGTAACTTAATGATTCGGTCTCAGACTTTCGTGTCCTCCCAAGTCTCCCTCACGCCATTACACTACAGTGTTCTCCTATGAGCCCATATAGGTGAAGTGTTGTGCAGTCGACGTTCGCACAACACCATCATAGAATCACACAAAAAGATAAACACTAGATAAAATACCAACACATGTCATATATAAATCATTGCCAATTCATCCTATGCCCTAAGGAACATACGGGAACTACTCACAACGTGCAAACATGATGATATTCAGTGGCATAAGTGGTACAACACAATCTGAAAATATAACTTCACCACCAAATAATGACAAGTACTCAATCACAAACATGAATAGTAGCACAAGACAAGTATCTAGGGTATAGCAACTCTCAAAATACAAGGGGGACGGAGTGGATCACGGAGATGATGATGGAGATGGTGCTGGTCTTGGTGATGGTGATGATGTAGAGGCCTCCTCTCACGCTAAGGAGGAGAGGTGATGACGATGACGATGATTTCCCCCTTCTCCGGAGCTCCGGAGCAGCAGGATCTGATCCCCCTCGGAGGGAATCAGGAGTTTCGCCACCGTCGCGACCTCGGATAGTCTCGTAAAAATTAGGGCGTTCCTTTTCGGGCGAGACGGAGACCTCGTTAAAAACCCCAAGCGAGGAAGTGCCCGAGGCTCCATTTGGTGGGTCCCACACGGTCAGGGAATCTGGCCGCGTGGGCCCACCCATTTTGGGCCTCGTGGCCTTCCTCGCTTGCTTCTTCTTCCCTCTGGTGTTCTCCCGAAGAAAAACCAGCTGTGCAATTTTCCTTTTATTAATTTGGCCTTCGTAGCTCCTGAAACAATAAAAACACGAAAAAGGAGGTTTTCTGCCTCCTAGAAATTAAATACTAAAAATAGAGACTTTGTAGGAAAGTCTCCTAAATCATCTAAAACATGTAAAAACAATGATATAATTATGCAAATAACATCCTAATATGGTGGTATAAGTGGTATAGATGATGATATAAAATGCACGTATCACACATCAAACTATAACTAATAAGAGAGTGATTTGTCCAGTAATATTGAAAAGAAAAATAGCAAAATCCCATTTAGTTTAGTTTGATAGAACAACAAAGTTGGACTGATGGCTAACAATATCGGAATCGTCTTCCTCTTTTTTCAAAGGATTGTGCTCAGACTCCATTTGCGACAAAATTATAGCCATGATTTTGGAGACAAGTGATAAGGGAGAGCACATAGCTTCAACACTAAGATATATTGCTTTCGGGGTAAAGACCACCATTTTGGTTACATGTCCGCTCTCCCTCCTGGAAAACATTTCTTTAAGCAAGCTATAGTTCTTTCTATCCAACATAAACATAGTCCTATCTCTTGATGCATGTACTTCTGTTTTGTTAGGTAATATACCTTGACAAAATAACTTATAATTTATATGGTTTCACTACTTTCCTTTACTTTTTGTCTGAGAGGACTTATTTTCTGAATTTTTGTTCCGATAGTCATATTTGCCTTGACAAATAAGCTATGTCAAAATCTACCCAGTGACCTGTGTAAAGCTCGGTCTCCGAAAACTTCAAGCAAGCTCTTGAGAAGAGTTTTGACTATGAGGTATCAGGAGGAGCGAGGAACAAACAAATCTTATCAAGCTATACGGAGTTTGAGCCTCTGAGAGTTATCTCGTAGCCACTATATACTCTCATATCTCTTCAATACGGAATACTTGATGTTCAAAGTACTATTGAACTTCCGACATAAGCAACGGCTAATTCAGTTTCTTTGTATCACACACACTAACTGTGTGTACCTCTTATTGCACAAGGTCCTAGCGTTTTAGCTCCATTGTAAAATAGTGTGTAACTTGTGCGTAGCCGCTATCCCAACAAGAGGACCCCTGTGCATTTATATTCGAATTAAATCTGAAAAAACAAGCGACATTGTTCACCCGGTACTCCAGCGCTAAATGGAAATAACACATTTCTAGATTTCTCCAGGTTATATGTGATTTATATGTGATCTTCATGTGTGTGGTGTTCTTTGTCTCTTAATTCAGCAGGGCGTAGCAAGCTTCTTAGTGTGTTGATTCCGTAGAAAATGTTCAACATAATTATTCTGTGAGTCATCTGTATTTTTCAACGGTACACAACATTGATCTTTATCGGATGAGTTAACTTGAACGGCGCGGCGTATCACTGTATTTACAAGAATAACCACTATTAATAACCACACGGGCGCGGCGTGTCGCCGCGCCAAGTTGCCTAGTTGTTTCAGACGGCGCGACCGTTTGGCGCATCAAGGAGCGGTATATAGGATTGGAAAACTCTTGTAATCAGCCGGGGATCAAACCCTCGCGTCCTCCGCCCTCTGCGCGTGCCACACGTCCAAAACGACACGCCAAAAGTTGCCGGTCCCGCCACGTCCACTAGTGGAAACAGGGCCACTGGTCCCGGGTCGTAAGGGGCTCTAGTACCGGGTGTCCACCCGGGACTAGCAAGGCGACACTAGAGGCCCCCCCCCCCCTCTAGTACCGGGTCCGTTACGACCCGGAACAACAGGCTCCCACGTGGCCGCCGAGGCGCGGGCGTGGTGGAGGACCTCTAGTCCCGATTGGTCATACGACCCGGGACCAAGAACCTCACACGTGGCAGCTTGTAATTTTTTGTTTTTCCTCCCAATTTAATATTGAAATGGTGCAAAAAAATATGCGTTTAATTAATTAAAAACAGAAACTACATATAACATATCAAAATGTTCATAAATAAAAATATGTTCACGTCTATCCGGTTACATGGAGGTGCTCATAACCGGGACTAGAGCCCGTCTATTCGATTACACGTGTGTGGAGATCATAACCGGGACTAGAGCCCGTCTATTCGGTTACACGGGAGATCATAACCGGGACTTCACCACTATTCTCCATTGTATTTTCCTTTTGTAGGTATGACTTCGCTGAGCAGAAACCCCGCAAGTTCCTCTGCTAGTGCTTGAAAGCGCTTCTTTAGTGGCATACTCTCGCGCAATGGCTCTGCCTATAAAAGAAGGAGATCAATACGAATATTAATCATGACTATCAAAAATTATGAATGACACTGGAGATCAATTGATGAATATGATTGTTCACGTACGTCTGAAAATTTCTTTGGGTCCCGCTCAGTGACCGAACGACGAATCCACTCGCAAACGAAATATCCACAGAAATTGGTCCCCTGTGGTTGCCTCTCGATCCACTTTACGAGAATAGAATTCAATCAAATCATAGTCAACATATAGTGGTATTGAAAACAATAAATAAAGAGATGCGACCGTACTACCTACCTGTGGGTGAACAAAAGTCAGCTGTTCTTCAAATGAACCTGAACCCTTTGTCCTCGCTTTGAATTGTTTCCAAACCCTGCCGGGCAAAAAAAAGAATAAATGAGTTATTAGTTGCTTGATATCTCTGAAATCAATAAGAGAGACTGATATAGTGCGATAATGTTTGAAATTACCTTTGGAGCGTATCTAGAATGCTTTGGTACCTCTCCTTAGGCCAGTCCAATGAGTCGTAGACTTGAACTCTTGATCTATCAACTTCAATGACTAGCAGAATGTAATGATCGCTGCGCATGATTATATACACGTCAGTAACTCATCAGTTACACTTAATTTGTACAAGCGAGTAACACTCTCTTACCTGAAGAAGTAAGGAAACATTATCTCCGTGTTGAAATGTTGCTTCATTAGGGCATTTAGCAAGTTCTTCTCCGTGTCCTTCACGTGGTTTTTTAGTGTCCTTGCATTAACTCGTACTGGGTTAACGAACCCAAAGCCATAGATGCCCTTTCTACCACATTCATCACTCTTCATTCTGCATAATACCGTAGTGAGCATAATTAGCGATGGCAATGAACGAGCTGAGAGCTAAAGACTTTATCTTTTTTGGAAATAAATGAATTGAATCACTTACAGACAGTAGGCACCGACGAGAGCCAAGTCGAGGGAGTCAAGGTTGTATAAGTACCAGAGTTCTTCGAGCTGAATTGTGAACATGTCTTCACCCGCGAAATGATTTTTTGTAACTTTCACACAGATCAAAAAGTCATCAAATTCCTTTGTGGTTTTCATGTACCAACTATGGAGTTGTCGCATACATGTCGGTAGACACTTTATCTGATCACCTCGCAGCAGGGACCTCCCCCATTTCCATTTCCATGAATCATCTACATCAGACGGAAAGAGATTTTCGTTGTCCAGTTGAGCAAGAGTAATACCAGCATTTGCAGCAAAGTCCTTCTTCAAGGATAAAGTAGGAATTAGGTCCGTCACGGAGCCATGACCACTGGGTATAACTACGAGCGGGGCTATCGACTGGTTTGCCTGTTGTCCGAGCTGGGCAACGTCTCTTTTCCCTCTGGCACTACTACTTCTCGTCTTGGGAGAGCTACTACTTTTACTCAGAGCTCGTAAATAGTTATCTGGCTTATTTTTCTCATATTGCGATGGTTCCGTGATGAATCCAATAGCCCACTTGTTTTCCTTTGCAGTAAATGTTTGCTTTTCCTCGGGCTTTTTCCGTGCAAGCTGTCTTTTTGTGTCTGCATCCACCCACGCATCCAATTGCTCTTTAGTCATGTCGCAAGCTCTGAGGTCGTCAAGGCTTTTGGGTACTTTTGGGAGGGGCGAACGTCGGGGGTCTCGCCCGAATCCCATGGACGACGAAGTGGCGCCCTTCCTATGTCGGGGCTCAGGAGTCGGCTCATGCGGCGGCGGAGTCGGCTCATGCGGCGGTGGAGTCGGCTCATGCAGCGGCGGAGTGGGCTGACGCAGCAGTGGAGTCGGCTCACGCGGCGGTGGAGTCGGTGCACGCGGCGGTGGAGTCGGCGCACGCGGCGGCGGAGACGACTGATGCGGAGGCGACTGATGGTTGTCGTCCCCTTCATCGTCATCAGGTGGTGAATCGTGAATTGGCGGAGACGATGGTGGCCTTGGCGCCCAGCCTTCAAACTTGATGTATTTCTTCCGCCATAGAATTAGACCACCCACGACGTCCCCTAGCACCGACTCATCATCAGCTCTTGGGAACTCAAGGTTCAGTGATTCATATCCTTGTACAACTTGATCCACGCCGACACGAGCATATCCATCTGGAATGGCATTGCCAAGCCACGATGCTGTAGAGTCAATGGAGAATGCATAGCCGTCCGCCACCTTCGTGGATAAGTTAAATACTGGGACATGCAGCTCACAAGTTGTTTTCTCCGTGATATAATCCACGGGGTAACTTGTCTCATCATCACCGACCATAACCGAGGAAGCCACGCTGCTTCTGCGATGCGATGGGCCGCCTTGACTCGCTTGTTCCAGCTGAAGAGTTGGCGCCCCTTGCTCGCGCATTTGATCTATTTGCTTCTGCTGCTCCTTATAGAGAGCAACCATCTGGTCATGATTTCTTTCTAAGATCATCAACCGGTCTGATTCCTGCTGCTCCTTCCTCCTCTTTGCTCTCAATCGGCTTCTATAAGAGGCACGGTCCTCGGGAAACCCTTCAATCCACGGCACTTCTCCTAAGCCTCGTGTTGATCCTCCTTTTTCTTTGGTCCCGAGGGCCTCTGACAGCTCGTCCTTCTCTCTGTCGGAAATAAACTTTCCCTCTTTAGACTTGGCAATTAAGTCAATAATTTTTTTTGGGCTCCGTTGACTACTTTGCTTTCATCAATTATTAACTCCCCTGTTTCCATGTCATACTCCCCTCCATGCGCAAGTAGCCAATTCCTTATCCTTCTGTCCCATTCCTCTGTGACCGGGGTGAGCCCTTTTGCACGCAACTCGGACTCAATTTTTTCCCACTTAGGCTCGGCAACTCGGTAGCCACCTGGCCCCATCTTATGGTGATACTTCTTTTTCGCTGCATTATTCTTATTCGTTTGCGACCTTTTCTTAGCTCGTTCTGATTTCTTGTACTCCAGAAATGCAGGCCAGTGAGGCCGCTGCCTCTCTCGTGTGCCGGTGAAATCCGGAAGTTTCCCATCTTCTTCCCACTCACGGAATAATTTGTTCTTGTAGTTATTGAATTGTTGAGCCATCTTCTTAAGAGCGAAATGCTTGACTTTGTCCGTCATTTTTTTTGTCTTCACCTCATCTTCCAAGACCGGTAGGGTGAAATGTGCAATGAGCTTGTTCCAAAGCACATCTTTGGTTCTCTTGTCGACGTAACTAACTCCCTCTAACTTTGGCTTAATCCATTCCTGAGTGCTGATATAAACGTTGTCCCTGACAGTGACTCCGCATTGATGCACAAACTTAACTGCGTTCGGCACGGGTGCCAGTGGTTGGCCAGTAGTTGCATTCACCTCGTCAATTGTGAGATGCTCATCTTTGCCCATCCCTTGGGCATGGCCTCGTTTAGTGGTTTGGTTCGATGCGGAGGTCTAAAAATATGAAACATGTGTGAATACATATATATGCACAAATCAGTTATTGCATCTGCTCAACATAGGCTTAATATACCTCGCCAGACGGCGTGGGTCCACCAATTTCCGAGTCCTCATCTTCAGCTCCTTCCGCGGGATGCCGAAATTCATCTTCAGCTCCTTCTGCGGGATGCCGAAATTCACCGGGTTCACAAATGTAGGAAAGTAGCTCTTCTTCCCCTTCTCTCGTTGCGAAGGGAGCATCGATATCCATTGTTTAACTAATACAAAAAAAAGATAAAACAATAATAGCATTAGTACAATAATTCAAAGGAGGGAACTATACAAATATGCAACAAAAACAATTTAATATTGCATCTAAAGAAAAAAATCAAAAAAAACTTAGGCTGCTGTCCCAATCCCAGCCCAGCCCAAATTTGGGCCAGAACCTGGTCAAAGGTGGCCACCGTGGTCATCGCTGGCCCACCTGCCAGCGCCTACCCGCCCCACCGCCACGTGTGACCGCCCACTGGCCACGCGTGGTCAATGCTGGCCCACCCGCCAGCGACCCAGTTCTGACCCCGCCGCCCTGCCTCGTGTTCCCGCCCCGCCTCGTCTTCACCTCCCCGCCTCGTGTTCCCACCCGGCCGCCTCGCCTTCACCCCCCGTGGTCAATGCGGAGCACGAACAGCCCCCGCCCACCCGGAGTCAATGCTCCTGGCCCACTTGCCAGCGACTCGGGCGCTGGCCCACCCGACGGTTCCCCTCCCGACGGTCCTGGTCTTTAAAAAGGGACGCGCCCGTGCGGATGTGGACACTCCACTCCGCTCCGCTCCCACGGTTCCCCTCCGCCCGACGGTTCCCCTCCGCCCGTCCAGTGCCCTCGCCGCCATGTCGCGCTGGTTCGGGAAGTCCCCGAAGAACGAGACCGGCGAGTCCTCCAACCGTCGCCGCGCTTCTCCACCGCCTCCACCGCCGGCGGCCTTGGGCGTCGTTCCGAGGGCGTGCGGAGGACCGCGCCACCGGTGCGGGTCGCCCACGCACCCGACGCGCCGCCACGAACCTCCACCACCACCGCTGGAGGGAGGAGGATCCGGCGCCGGCGCTACGTGCCGGAGCCGGAGTGCCAGTGGCACTGGGACAACGCCGCCACGCTGGAGTGGCACGACGTCCACCTCCCCGAGGGCTGGCACCTGAACCCGCAGAGGATTCCGGTGCCGGCGGTCCCGCTCCCTGGGAGGCAACTGGACAGGGAGATCGCGCGCCGGCGCCGCCTCCTCCCTCCGGCGCTCCGCAACGACCCCGCCTACGCGGCGGACTCCCCTCACTGGGAGCAGTGGCTCAAGGACGAGCACGAGGACCGCCGCCACTCCTACTTCGCCCCGGCGCCCCGCGCCGTCCAATCCGCCTACCCAGCGCTGCCCGACCGCTGTGGTTCGAGGAGGAGGTCCCCGAGGACGACGACGACCCGGAGATGCAGGCCGCCTACGAGGCCTCCAACCGCACCCTCGTCGAGGACGAGATCAAGAGGTGGGAGAAGGTGAGGACCGCGGCCGCGGCCCTGATGCCGCCGCCGCCACTGCAGGAGTACGACCCGGACGAGGTCGAGCCGTGGCACTACGCCATGGAACGCGAGCAGGAGCAGGACCTTCCGCCGCCGCCTCCTCTGCCCACCGGCCTCGTTGGCCAGTCCTGGGTCTTTACCGGCGGGAGCTGGGAGGCGCCACGGAGCAGGAGCAGGAGGCGCCACCGGAGCAGCAGGAGGCGCCACCGCAGCAGCAGGCGCCACCGGAGCATCTCTGGACCCCGCCGCCCTTCTACATCCTCGACGACTAGGCGGCACCGGCACCGGCGACCCTCCCCCCTCCAATGTAATGGCCTTATCAATGGCCTCCCCCCCCAATGTAATCGGCCGTTGTGGCCTAATTATAATGAAATCGGCCCTTAGGCCCTAAAAATTGTTCTTGTTTGCCAACTCCGGCGCCGGCCCCGTGGTTAGGGTCCGCCGCCGCCGCCGCGCGCTAGATCTGAGAGAGGGAGAGAGTAGTTGGTCGGGGGGACGAGCTCACCGTGGGTCGGGGGCGAGCTTTGCTTGCTCGGGGACGACGATCTTGCTCGGGGGAAGAGCGGGGACGGCCGCGCCCGGAGCAGGAGCAGGACGGCGACCCACGGTGAGGGCGGCAGCGGCGCGGGGACGAAATCCGGCAGCCTGGCGGCGCAGGGGGCGGCGTCGTCTGGAGCCCGGAGGCGGAGCGTCGATTTGCTGGACTTGGGCAAATTTTCGGCCCGAGCCACTAGAAGTAGCGCCAAAAAGGCCTCTAGTACCGGGCCGTGGCTCCACCCGGTACTAGAGACCCTCTAGTACCGGGCCGTGTTACCACCCGGTACTAGAGGTCCCTCAGGGCCGCGAAAATTTGCGCGCCAAGCCCAGTGGACCTGTAGTACCGGGTGGTCGCACGGCCCGGTACTAGAGGTTAATTTTTTTTAATTTTCTGGTTTCTTACTTTTTTTATATCTTTTGATTTACTTGTCTAAATTAAGTAAAAATTGCTTTCATTTTCCTGTTTTCTGTTTTGGTTTAAAATGAAGTATCACATGCGCTTGGTTTTAAATTAAGTACTACATACGCTTAATTTAAAATCAATTCAAAAATTTATAAATCAAGTACTACATGCGCAGTGGATCATTTCACATCACAAAGTTTGATGCTACATCAAAAATTTATAAATTAAGTACTACATTCCGCCACCGCCATACGCTTGATTTCATTGACATGTCTGTCTTGTCCTCCATACTATAAATTATATAAAAGTTTAATAAATTATTACACATCATGAACAACATCCCTATTTAGTCTTCGCTTTTTCTTTTTGTGAGACCCTTTCTTCTGATCGCTCCGTAACCATGGACAAGGGTCTGCATATAACTTGAGACTTGGGTCAGTGGTCACTTTGAAGGGCGGAATTTCATGAAACTTGTCGTAATCTTCTGACATGTCTGTCTTGTCCTCCACTCCCACGATGGTTCTTTTCCCTGAAAGAACTATGTGGCGCTTTGGCTCATCGGCTGATGTATTCACTTCCTTATCTTTTCTTTTTTTTGGCTTGGTAGACATGTCCTTCACATAGAAAACCTGAGCCACATCCTTGGCTAGAACGAATGGTTCGTTGTCGTACGCAACATTCGTGAGATCCACTGTAGTCATTCCGTACAATGGGTCTTCCTTTACCCCGCCGCCTCTCAGGTTGAACCATTTGCACCAGAACAAAGGGACCTTCAAAGAAGGTCCATAGTCAAGTTCCCATATCTGCTCTATGCAACCATAATATGTGACCGTGGCCTCATTCGTGCTCTTATCATCAAAGCGGACACCACTATTTTGGTTGGTGCTCTTTTTATCTTGGGCGTTCGTGTAAAATGTATTCCCGTTTATCTCATACCCTTGGAAAGTCCAAATAGTCGAAGATGGCCCCTTAGACAACAAGAACAGCTCATCTGAGACTGTGTTGTTGTTGTTCAGATGCGTTTCCAACCAACCGCCAAAATTCTCCATGTGTTCCTTTGCAATGGCGGAGTCATCCATCCCCGGGTTGTTAGAGCGTACAATATCCTTGTGCATCTGGATATACGGAGCCACCAAAGTGGAATTATGCAGAACTGTGTAGTGTGCTTTTGTGAAAGAATACCCGTCCCTGCATATGTATGATTTCTTTCCTAGAGTGCCTTCTCCACTTAGTCTCCCCTCATGTCGCGATTCAGGAAGACCAATCGACTTAATGCCGGGAATAAAGTCAACACAAAACTCAATGACCTCCTCTGTTCCATACCCTTTGGAGATGCTTCCTTCTGGCCTAGCACGGTTATGAACATACTTCTTCAACACTCCCATGAACCTCTCAAAGGGGAACATATTGTGTAGAAATACAGGACCCAGAATGTGAATCTCGTCGACCAGGTGTACTAGGAGATGTGTCATAATAGTGAAGAAGGATGGTGGGAACACCAACTCAAAACTAACGAGACATTGAGCCACATCCTTCTGTAACCTTAATAGAGTGGTTGGGCTGATTGACTTCTGCGAAATTGCATTGAGGAACGCACATAGCTGAACAATGGATACTCGAACATTTTCCGGTAGAAGCCCCCGCAATGCAACCGGAAGCAGTTGAGTCATCAGCACGTGGCAGTCATGAGACTTTAGGTTCTGGAACTTTTTCTCTGCCATATTTATTATTCCCTTTATATTCGACGAGAAGCCAGACGGGACCTTCATACTGCTCAGGACTTCAAAAAATATCTCCTTCTCTTCTTTGGTAAGAACGTAGCTAGCAGGACGTAGACGTCCTTTATCCGTCCTCATTGGATGCAGGTTCTTTGGGTCTTTCAAAAGTTGCTGGTCCTCTCGTGCTTCCGGAGTATCTTTTGCCTTCCCATACACGCCCAAGAAGCCTAGCAGGTTCACGCAAACATTCTTCGTCACGTGCATCACGTCGATTGCAGAGCGGACCTTTAGGATTTTCCAATAGGGTAGTTCCCAAAATATAGACTTCTTCTTCCACAGGGGAACGTGGTTGTTAGCGTCCTTCGGAACAGACTGTCCGCCAGGACCCTTTCCAAAGATTACATCTAAATCCTTGACCGCATCATATATATCTTCACCACTTTGGAGGGGTGGCTTCGGCCGGCGATCTTCCTCACCTTTGAAATGCTGCTGCTTGCTTTTCTTTCTTAGGGGATGCTGAGTTGTAAGAAATCGACGATGACCCGGGTACACATTCTTGTTACCTACATATATACTTTCAGTGCTATCTAAACAGTGTGTGCATGCATTGTATCCCTTGTTCGACTGTCCTGAAATGTTACTAAGAGCAGGCCAATCATTGATGGTTACAAACAACAACCCTCGTAGGTTAAATTCCGCTTGTTTGTACTCATCCCACACAGGTACCCCTTCATCACGCCACAACTGTAAAAGTTCATCAACTAATGGCCTCAGGTAGACATCAATGTTGTTACCGGGTTGCTTCGGGCCTTGGATGAGCACTGGCATCATAATGAACTTCCGCTTCATGCACAACCAAGGAGGAAGGTTATAGATACATAGAGTCACAGGCCAGGTGCTATGACTGCTGCTCTGCTCCCCAAAAGGATTAAAGCCATCCGTGCTAAGACCAAACCTTAAGTTCCTTGGGTCACGTGCAAATTCCTTGTACTCTGTATCGATTTTTCTCCACTGCGACCCATCAGCCGGGTGTCTCAACATCTCGTCGCTCTTGCGGTCTTCTTTGTGCCATCGCAACAACTTGGCATGCTCTTTGTTTCTGAACAAACGTTTCAACCGTGGTATTATAGGAGCGTACCACATCACCTTGGCAGGAACCTTCTTCCTGGCGGGCAGGCCCTCAACATCGCCAGGGTCATCTGCTCTGATCTTATACCGCAATGCACCGCATACCGGGCATTCATTCAAATTCTCATACTTCTCACCGCGGTAGAGGATGCAGTCATTAATGCATGCATGTATCTTCTGCACATCTAATCCTAGAGGGCAGATAATCTTCTTTGCTTCATACGCACTCTCGGGCAATTCGTTACCAGCCGGCAGCTTGTCCTTCACTATTTTCAGTAAACTCCCAAATCCCTTGTCAGATAAACCATTCGCTGCCTTCCATTGCAATAATTCCAGTGTGGTACCGAGCTTTGTGTTGCCATCTTCGCAAGTTGGGTACAACTTTGTTTTGTGATCCTCTAACATGCGCTCCAACTTCAACTTCTCAAGTGTAGTTTCTGCTAGGGTATGTGCATCAACGATGACCCCACGTAAATCATCATGTATGATGGGATCATCTGGTACCTCTTCATCATCAGCTTCCCCTGTTGGGTTACCAACATATTCAGGGTACATGTAGTTGTCATCGTTCTCTTCTTCTTCGTTATCTTCCATCATAACCCCTTTTTCTCCGTGCTTGGTCCAACAATTATAGCCGGGCATGAAACCAGAAGTTATCAGGTGGAGGTGAATTCTGTCTGTGTTAGGGTAATCCTTCTCATTCCGACATTTCTTGCATGGACAACACATAAAACCATTGGGCCCCTTGTTATCCTTAGCCACATTGAGAAAAGATTGCACGCCATCCATGTACTCTTTAGAGCGTCGGTCAGCGTACATCCACGGATGACTCATCTGCAAATCACCGCTAAAACCCATTACGATAAACCAACATAATAGGAAACATATCATATTCATTAATACAAGTTCATCACATTAAAACCAAAGTATAGTAGTGACCAAATGTAATACATAGTTCTCATAAAACATAAATTAATTGAAACTAGAATACAACTATCTAAAGAATTTAAATCCAACAACAAATGCGATCAGAATCGCAACTAAGGTAACTATTGAACCAACAGCATAATGATACCAAGCCTCTTGACTAATGACATATTTTCTAATCTTTCTAAGCTTCAAGCGCATTGCATCCATCTTCATCTCGTGAACAGCGACGACGTCGGTAAGCTCGACCCCGTGAGCATCAACGATGTCGGCAATCTTCAAGTCCAATACCATCTTCTCTTCTAGGCATTGGAGACGAAGATCTTCACTTATCTTCAATTTTGCTTTCAAATCGTTGTTTTCTTTTTAAAAAACTCTACAATAGGGTCGGCTGGAATTTCCGGTTCAACTACCTCCTAAATAAAAATATATCTATGTCAATTTGGTCGGCATGATTGTTATAAACACGAAACAAAATAAATAGTGATAAAAATATACCACATCCGAATCATAGACCGGACGAGGGACGACGGGGACGGATATCAAAACCATGACACTATACATAAAAAACATAAGAAAATTATACAAGAAAAATAATTATGCAATCAAATCATACAAGTAATTTTGTAAAATAACAGATAAAAGAAGAGGCTCACCGAGGTGGTGCCGGTCACGGGATGGCGGGGGCTATCGACGGCGGTGAGGACCGAGACGACACTAAAATCCACAAATAATAAATTAATTTGAGCTCAAAATACATAAAAAAAATGAACTACCTAGCTTAGGCATTTCATCAAACACCTAGGTAGCACTATAAAAATGAAATGAGCTAAACTTGTATGGAAATGGCTAAAATTCGGCCGCCGGGTGAAAGGATCAAGTGTTGCTAACCCTTGGAGAGATGGGTGCCGTCTATCTTGACAAATCTTGGAAAAAAATGGGGCTACACTTGAGCTTGAGAGAGGAAACAATGGAGATGATCTTGAGAGTTCAAAATGGTGGCTGGCCCGGGGTGGGAGATGATATAGCGGGACCTCTAGTCCCGGGCTGTACCACGGCCCGGGACGAAAGGTCCACCCTCCTGTCTCCACCCTGCCGCTGACTGCCTCGGTCCCGGGTGGTATCACGGCCCGGAACTAGAGGTGCCCTACAACCCGGGACCCGACCTGCGCAGCGTCGGAGCAGCCGGCCCGGTACTAGTTCCCTCCTCTAGTCCGGGATCGAACCACGCCCGGGACTAGAGCCCAACACCCCTCTCCACCAAAGCCCCTATTTCCACTAGTGGTCTTCTCATCCTCTCATCCCCTCCGCTTTTCCCCTTCCTCCCGAACCTGCTTTCTCCACATGCCAGCTCCCGTCCGCCATTACATACCAGATGTACAGCACAAAATTCTGCGCCGCCGCCTGAAATAAGTTATGTGCTGCCGCCGCATCCGCCATCGGCGGTTCCATCACCATTCCAATCTCCAATCCCAACAATTTTTATCTTCCGGTGCTCCCTCCCCATCTCCATATCCACCACGAGAGGTACACATCCGAGCCGGCGAGGACCGGTGCTTTCGGGCGGGGCGCCTCCGGTGCTGCGAACTAGCACGACCGACGGTGCAAGCTGGTGACCTGGACGCCGCCGCCACGGCAAGGCTCTGCCACCAGTGCTCGGAAGTCGCCCACGCTAGAGGTGGTGCTGTCAATGGTGGCCATCGCTGTTGTGAACGGCACCACCGCCTGGTGCTGCCATCGACGGGAGGAGTTGCTACAAACCGCGGCGCGCGGTGCTGCCAGCTCCAAGCGACCAAGCTACCATAGGCCATCGACGGTGCTACGACTGGCCGGCGGCGATGCTACCAGCTGTCGACGGAGATGCTTCCAGCGGCACAAGGAGCTGCTACCAACCGTGACCCACACTCGATGGCGGTGGGAGGGCGATGCTACCAAGGGTGGTCGCCGGTGCTACCGACGCTCGCCGGCGGTGCTACAAAGGATGGTTGCCGGTGCTACCGACGCTCGCTGGCGGTGCTGCAAAGGCTGGTCGTCGATGCTACCAACGCTCGCGGGTGGTGCTGCAAAGGGTGATCGCCGAAGCTAGCGTCAGTGCTGCAAAGGGTGGTCGTCCGTCGTCGCCTCGTCGGTGCTACAAAGGGCGGTCGCCGTTGCTACCGACGCTTACCGACTGTGCTACAAAGTGCCTCCGCCGGTGCTACAAAGGGAGAGCGACAGAGATGCAAAGGAAGGGTCGCTGGGCTGCGAGCGTTGTGTGGCGGAGCTACAAAGGATGGGCTGGAGAACGGCGAAGCTGCAAAGGATTGGCTGCCGTGCTACAAAGGGAGGCGACGGAGCTGTGAAGGAGATTAACGGTGGTACGAGTGTCGCGCGTGTGCTGCTGCGACAGTCCTCGTCTCGGTGATGTCCATGGATTTTTCTGCCGGAGCGCGTGCGTCTGTGCGGCGAGAAAAGGCAGGTGATTATGTTTGGAGAAGACGAAGCAGGGGAGAGAGGAATCACGTAAGGAGGAAAGTGACGTGAGAAAACAGGTCCACCCACGTGAAAAGCTAAGGAGGAAAGTGACGTGAGTTGTTTTGATTTGATCAACGGATCAATCCGACGGTTGGCGACCCGGGGGATCGGCGTGCGGGATCCCCGGGGACGCCTAGCGCTGCCCGCACGCCGTGATACGTCGTCTTCCCAAGCTCTCTCTGCGGTAACAGACGCTGGAGCCGAGTGGTGTGATGGTGACGGCTGAAGGGGTCCGAGAGGTGGAAGAGGACGGCGCTGGCGCCGCTTGGGAGAGTAGAGAGGAGGTGGAAGTGGGGAATGTCAAAGAGGAGAGACGCAGGAGGAGACCGCGCGCAGGTCCTTAATTTTTTCGGGTTTGTCCCGCCTACAGCTGGCCATCGGGCCGGCCTGGTGCCTTTTATAAAAGGGTCCTGTCGTCCCGGCCGGAAGGTTTGCAGCCGTCACCATCACACCACTCGGCTCCAGCGTCTGTTACCGCAGAGAGAGCTTGGGAAGACGACGTATCGCGGCGTGCAGCAGCGGAAGCTGGGAAAGCGCGCCATCCTCCCCCGCGAAAGGGGGAGAGAGACCGAGTTGAGTTCCTGGGCTGCTGCTGCTGCCTTAGACCTCACTTTCTTCGATCGATCGCTCAGCTGGATCCGAGTAAGTGTGAAATCCCGTCTCTTTTTGTATGCTCTAATTGAAGACTTCACGTCTTCACTCGCCGGTCGCCGCCGGCTGCCCACCTTCCCCATCATCGTGCAGCGGCAGCCGGCAGGACAAATAAAACCGTCCCTGAACGGCTGAACCGACTAGCTCCACATACACCCCCCCCCCACCCCACCCCACACTGCCGCCTCGTTCCCTTCGGCGGCGACGATTCCCCACCTCTGCCCGCCATATAGTTCCGGTAAGCCTTTTGCTGCTGCTACGTCGGCATCTCGTGCAGCCTCTGCCGCGCCTGCTACAAGCTGAGGAAATGCTTACTGCAAAGTTTCTATTCACAGAAAGCTGTTCGTTCCGTAGATTAAAAAACACGCCGTTGACCATTCAAAAAAAACGCTGTTCCGTAGGTTACACATGGCGTCGAATTGAATTAGTCTTCCCTTGATTCTCCCGCCTTAATATTTTTGTCCAGTTTATTCTACCTTTTTTTTTTAGGAAAGGGAGCTTCTATTCATTCAGTATAGTCGAGTTCTGGTCTCGTATTACTCCCTCCATCACAGTTTATAAGGCACACACGCAGTTCAAAAAAAGTTTGACCATTAAATTTGGTCAACAAAATATACATTATATGTAACAAAAAATTATACCATTGAATTTATATTGAAAAGAACTTTTTAATGATATAATTTTTACAAGTTTTACAATACTTGGTAATTTTAAGAACCGTCCATCCTCTTAGATCTAACGGTGGAAAAATTGTAGCTACCTGAAACTACGGGAATAAAACTACCTGAAACTACCTAAAACTACCAAAATTGTATTATTTTAAATCTGATATTAAAAGGGTATTGAGGTAATTTATCCCTTCTCCTCTAATCCTTCTCGTCCCCTCGCTGGCCGCCACCTCCGCTGTCCTCTGTCCGCTCGCCTCCGCCGCCGCGGCAGTCGATGACGAGGCCCCAGCAACTCCTCTGGCCGTTCCTCCGATCCCCTCCCCGCCGCCTCCCCCGATGGAGCAGAAGGAGCCCGATGAGTGACGAGGGTCGTGTAGGTCGTGTCCGACCCCGACGACCGCGCGCTCGAGCTCGAGATCTTCAGGAAGCTCGCGGGCTGCTTGAAGGAGGCCTAGAGGGGCTTGGCCCTCGGCCCCTCGCGCTCGAGGCGTTCCCCTGTGACATCCAGCTGCAGCTCGACCAGTTCATGAGCCTAAGGTACGCTGCTTTCCCTCATTGCAAGAATATTTTGCAACCTCGACATGTACATAAAGCTGTACTTGATGTAGTGGCCATCAGAGCGTTAGCAGGAGTATGAACCTCTTCTGAATTAATGCCATTCAAAATTCTTCTTCAGAAGATTGGTGGCATGTTCCAAGCCTTTGCAATTGCGAAGTAAGTTACTGCTAGCTGACATCTTAATGGTAGAACATTGTCATCTGAATATTGGTAGCGTCTAATTAAGTAGCTAATGGTGATATTGCAGTACACCATTATGGACTGGTTCCTGTAATTAAGTGCCTGATGAACGTCGAGGTGGCGATCATCCTGGAGCACAAGTACGAGCACTTGCAGCACATCTCCGAGGGCGGCGCCGACCAGGTCTCACAGGTCTTTGAGAAGTTGCAGTGCTACGTCAAGCGATTCAGCCGCTACAAGAACCTCGACGCCGTGCGCCAGGACTGCGAGATGCTCAGCCGCTACGGCCTCCACGAGTTCGAGCTCTGCACGTTGGGAACCTCTGCCTCGACAGTGCCGACGAGGCCAAGGCGCTCGTGCCATCGCTGATTACGGGGCGAAGGTTTGACCGCGTCGAGAAGATGGACAAGATGCTCAACGACCTCTCGCTCATCAAGAAGTTCGAGTAGCCCTACAGTGCCTCATGTTCTCTTCCTCCATGTACTAGTATCAACCATGGACTACAAAGATCAAAGATGTATTAAACTAGTATCAACCATGGACAACAAAGATGTGTTATTAGCTACTCTAGTAGCTTGTTCTTATGCTGTTTAATCTTCACAGTATCTCCTCCTATGGTGTATGTCATGGGAGGCCTTGATGTCATTCTCATATGTATGGAGTTGAACCTTGTTGCTACCATCTTGTTATTTTGATCATTTGGAAGGATTGGTTGGAGATACTTAATTCATTATCTGTAAGGAATGCTTACATATTGTTTACAATCCCAGAGCAAACACTTCATGTAAGGATTCTGTTCTGCCTCTTCTCACTACATGTAATGTGCATATGAAACTGAACAGAAATCTCTAGCGCACAAGGCAAGAAAGCTCTGATCTTACATATAGTACATAGCTACAACGACCTCTCATTCATCAAGAAGTTCGAATAGCCACCACCCCCTATTCCTCCATGTAGTATCATTCAAGGTCAAGAGGTTGCTACTGGTAGCTTAATTTGGTGCTGTTTAATCTTCACATTGTCTCCTCACATGCTATGATCATATGATCTCAGTCTCGATTTCAAATGTAAGCGGGTAGAATCTTGTTGTTATCATCTTGTTTTCTACCTTGTTGGCACGTGTTGCTTACAATCTCCAGGAGCAAACACTTTCTCTTATACCAGTGCATGTCTGTATTATTCGATGGATCTTAAACTCTTTAGAGCTTTTGCCCTCTTGATGAAACTGAACGAATGAAAGCTGGAAGCCCTCATTTTTTGAATCTACACAGAATCCTAAGGTGCACTGGAAGATAAGCAGAAAGACAAAGCAAGAAAGCTCACATCTTACATATACATAGTTACAACTTACAGGTAATTTGTTCTTCTGTCACATATCTACTGAACGGATCAAAAGAGAGGACGATTCTATGGTGCCAGATTCATTCCAACTCAATAACTGAGAGGAGTAACACATGCTGGTTCTTCAGGGCTGGGAGGAGCTTGCTGAAGCTACGAGCACCTGTTCCAGCAGCTGAGCAAGCGCCGCATTCGCTTGAGCTCGCTGCCTTCTCCGCCTACGAGCATCTGACCGGTTCTCCTGATGTGCTCTGCCTGCTCTGCTGTCCTTCTTGACTCTGCTTGAGCTCGCTGCTCATCCGCGGGGTGCCTTGTCGACAGGAGCTTGCTCATCAGCCTGTCCTTCACACGGTTCTGTATCCTCTCTACATCGATCTGGAGAGAAAAAAATCATCAACATGGACAGTGGGTCAATTCCAAATACGAACATGGATAAATACTCTTACAGAAAGAAAATTCAGCTATGCTTACAACATATCTCTTCCTATCTAAAGCTCTCAAGCATTATGGTGGATCAATCAACAACCATATATGAAAACACTGGATTTTGTAAAGCACATGAATTCAGAAGCATAGAAACCACAGAATCAAAGCATAATATGTGCAAATATACAAACAGATTTAGCAATCTGCTTGTGTGAAGATATATACATGTATGTGGATGTTCCGTCCCAATATAAATGTTCAAAAGTAAAGGTAGTCATTAAATCAGTTAATTAAGCAAATACAATCAGCATATTATGTACCATAATCTGTGCCAAAATAGACCTCAATGGAGGATCAAATAAGCATATAGAGTTAGTTTTCTTATTTGTTATACCAACATTATAGCTTGGTTAGATTCATGGAGAAAGAAGCCAACATGTGGACCGTGGAAAACCGTATAGCTAAAATTACTGTCCTACTGGAAATGCCATGATGATTATCAATGTTCAGTAAGCAGTAACGAACAAATTTCCTTCTAAGTTTTAAACTACCAAAGATCAAGCATTGCATCGAACTTATAAACATATGCAAGTTGGTTTGTTCCAGCCTTACGGGAATTTCCATAGACACTAATTATGAACGATTCTAGCCACTGCAGGTGCAAATATCAAACCACTGAACTTATTTCTGATAATACGAACCATTTGGTTCTTACATAATGTTGACCATCTAATAATTATAAGGATCAGTATTACACACACAATTACTTTGATGAACACCAAAACGCTCCCAACTACAGTTCTAAAGTACTTACACAGTGGAAGAACGTCGGGCAACGGACGAGTGACCGGAGGGGAGGAAGCGGAAGGCGTCGAGATGGGGTGCACGATCCTCCGGCCGGCGATAGGGCACCTCACTCGCCCGCGAACGGTGGCCTCCGTTCCCGCAAGAGAGGAGAGATGTGGCCGCCACGAAACCAGCTGTCCTCGAAGGCCTGTAGGCGGCTCCGATCCTGCAGTCCTCTACTGCTCTACGGCCTGGCGGCGGACCTTGCGGGAGCCACGGTGATCTGGCGATAATCCTGGCGGACTGCAGGATCCGCGGCTGCCGAGGATGATCGGAGCTGTGGCGGCGTGGAGAGCATGAGGTGCGACGTCGATCTGCGAATCGACTGGGAGGAGAGGAGGCCGCGCACGGTGGCGGCGGAGACGCGGCAGAGGGGAGGCGACGAGCGGATCGAAGGGAGAGGACATTTCCTGGACAAATTACCGTCTTACCCCTACTAATTAAGTTGTAAAAAAAAGAAATGTTACGGTGCTTGGATGGCTGACATTATTTAGAGCCGATCGAGTCAAATCCAACGCCTCAAATATTTTACGTGGGGAACTACCCGAAACTACCTGTGGTAGTTTTACAAGCACCGTAACAAAGCTCTATAATTTTTGTGATATAAAATTTATTTTTTATTAACTAAATTAGTGGTCAAAGTGTGTTCTTGAACTACGTGCGTGCCTTATAAACTGTGATGGAGGGAGTACAACTTTACAAGCTCTCTTATGGATGGCGGGAAATCAAAATTGAAAACCCACTCAAACGAGTCGTTTGCCAGTTTTGCAAGGGCGTCAGCAGCAGTGCTGCGTCCTTTGTTTGTCCATTGGATGGAGGCTTCGTCTGTGATGTTACCAAGAATTTACGAGTTTTTTTTCATCTGCCTTTCTAGGTTTCTCTCTCACTTGTGGATGCTGGACTTTAACATTTGATCCGTCGTTTCCAAGTCCCTGTTTCTGCTCTGCTGGTGGTAGGAAGGCTCGATGGCTTTCCGAGAGGAGAAATATGTGAGGTTAGTTTCTGCCCTCTCCTTGCATTAAAGAGCTCGTTGATTCGTTGGTGTTTTACTCAATTTAAAGAGAAACACACTACATCTCAAATATCTTAGGTCAGCTTCATTATGGTTTACAGAAAGTTCATATTCTTTTTCGATAAAGAGAAAGTTGATATTTGATTTCCAAAGTTGATGTAATACAGAAAAACAAGAATGAGCAGTATTCGGAGTAGTCTTAGCTGCAATTTTGTTTTTTCAGAATTCAGGACCAGAGGTCAGAGTATTCTGCCAGTTCAGATAAGATAGTTTCAGAAGGAGGACATAATGCATTTGACTCACTAAAGAATAAGACTCTAGGAGCCCCGTCATTCTTTGGGAACGTTTCACATTCTGAAAACCTGAACATATCAATCCCAGAGGAAAGGGAGGCAAAAGCAAGAGTTCTTGATCCTCAAGGGCCATTTTTACAAATATGGAACAAGATATTTGTGATATCGTGTTTTATTGCAGTTTTTGTGGACCCATTATTCTTCTATATCCCTGTGATTGATGGTGAAAAGAGCTGCCTGTATTTGGATAAGAAGTTGGCAAGGATAGCAAGTATCCTGCGCTTTTTCACAGATATCTTCTATTTGGTCCATATGATATTCCAGTTCAAAACAGGATTTGTTGCTCCCTCTTCCAGAGTATTTGGTCGGGGTGTCTTGGTTGAAGACACATTTTCAATTGCAAAGCGGTATCTATCAACATATTTTCTGATTGATTTTCTAGCCATCCTACCCCTCCCTCAGGTACTTCATGTGCCATTTTCTCTATTTACCTGCAAGAGTGGAAGTATCTAACATCATGTCTTTCTTGTAATTCTGATGGTTTTGTTCGGATCCATTAAAACTCATTGTACGCATGCACTTTTGTACTAGTTTGTTCATGTATGATTATGAAGAAGGCAGTATGAAGTTGTTGCTCTCAGTTATATTAGGATGCTTTAATAAGCTTGTAGGACCTAATGGCCCCGAATGTATAACGATATGGAACATCCATGTAATCAATTGCAGCACTGGGGAATCAAAGCTTTACTAACTCAACAATGAGAGGTTTATTGCAGCTATGCACAAAACTGTTAAGTGCTTAATTATAAGATGGATCGACCAAGCGAACATTAAGTGGGGCATTCCATATTTAGCATGCTGACTAATAAGCTAAAGCTGTACAGTTCAGTTACTTGGTAGTTTGGTATGGTTGAAGCTTTGAGGCACATGCAGAACATGCCAACAAGGGCACATAAATTTAACCTAATTGAATGTGTCATTTTAATTTTGAGTGAAACAAAAAAATGTTCCATGTATGGAATCACTTTTGTCATAAAGCTGCAAATGACCACATCATTTTCATAATCAGGTGTTCGTATTGATAGTGCTCCCCAATCTCCAAGTTTCAGAGGTTATGAAGGCGAAAGATATATTGATGGTTATAATTACATGTCAATATGTGCCTCGACTAGTCCGAATAATACCACTCTACCTTCAGATCACGAGGTCGGCTGGCATAATTACAGAGGCGGCATGGGCTGGTGCTGCTTTTAACCTTTTAATTTATATGCTCGCTAGTCATGTAAGTTATTCTCTACTCATTACCTAGTAAGAAGAATGCAAGTCTCTGTTCTATGAAAAGAAACACAAAGTCTTTGCATTTGCTCGAAGGAAAAAAAGAATGCAAGTTAAATTATTGTTCTTTTCCTTCTCTAAAATATATTTAACATCTACGATTTCTAAACCCATGCTAACTTGAGTATGTTGTATCTAGTTTTTGCATTATATTTCTTGGTGGTTAATTAGTTGTAACCCAGAAGGTTTGCTTGATAATAGTTCAATATTTGTGACTTGAGAGATTCAAGCTTTAGTTGTGAGCCCACATCAACACAGCTAAATATAATAGGTGTACATGTGGGAGTTTATATTAAAAAATTCATCATAGATTCATGACCAACAGATTTTTGCTTATAACTTTGACCCCCATGGCAGTGTGCTCTAACATCACGTCACCAAAGCACAGGGGACATGTTTTCTGAAACATGCTGCAGGTTTTTCAATATCAGCTTCTAAACCATAATTTCTGATACATCTCTAGCATAGCAGAAAAATGAAATTGTCACGGTGACACACATCGTTTTGCCAATATTAAGCCTACGTGTATTGGATATATTGGGAGAATGATGGTAACATTTACTACTATGTGCAAAATTTCTTTTTGAAGGAACAAACGTGTCCGGAACGTGCATGATTGCATCGTAAAATATGCCTAACTAAATGATTTGAAAATGTTAACAAGTCTATTATAAAACAAAGTGGCTTGCATGAATCACCCTTTTCTATTTAAACCTGGAATATTTGATCTGATGTGATTGCGATATGGGAATGCTCAGCATCTTATCCAAGCAAGTACTTGTTTTTTTGTGAAAACGTAAAAAGCTCGTGTTTCGATGGATTGATAGAAAAAAGGTTTATGTGAATCCTAAAAAGACCAACCGGCACCATACAACTCAACCCAGCGACCTAGACTAGGAGAGAAGCTGTCTGAGGCCTCGTGCCCCGCGCTCACCCATGAATGAGCCTCGTCTTGATGGTTTCCACCCAAGGCGCCTATACCGAGGGACGCACGTTGTCGAAGACGACCGCGTTACGTTGTTTCCAAATACACCATGCCGTGAGCATGATCATCATCGAGGTGCCCTTCCTCACCGTGCGGGGGGTGGATCAAAGGACCAACGACCACTAATCCACGAAGTCGTCTCCACAACCGGTAGTCTAGATGTAGATCGTATCCAAGAGAGCACCTGATGGCATATCGTGAGAACTTTGAGATATTAGACCAGCCTGTATGCCACCGTCGATACACATATAGCCATACTCTTGATATTTCTAACTGATGTGGTAACTACTTGTAGGTATTTGGAGCTCTATGGTACCTTCTTTCCATTCAGAGAGAACAAACCTGCTGGAAAAAAGAATGTAACAAGAGGCGCTGCGATTTTGCATCTTTATATTGTCGGAGTGCCACACCTAGAGAGAATACTTTCTTAGCAGATGCTTGTCCAACAAATGGTAGCGCCGACATAGACACAGTATTTGGAATTTATCTACCGGCTCTTGTTACCGTTTCACGGTCGACAAGTTTCTTTGAGAAATTTTTCTACTGCTTTTGGTGGGGTCTGCAAAGTCTGAGGTTTGCCTACCCCTCCCTCAACCACTGCACACATTTTTCTTGTTATCAATATTCAGTTTGTGTTCCACCAAGGAATGTTGAATTGAATTAGATATTGTATTTATGTACTGATTTGCCTACTGCAGCTCTCTTGGTCAAAATCTGAAAACAAGCACTTACACATGGGAGAATTTGTTTGCTGTGTTTGTCTCGATATCGGGTTTAGTCTTATTCGCACTCCTTATTGGTAATGTGCAGGTACGTCTTTACCATGAATAACAGTTTTTTGTATTATGTCTATTGTAAGTAAATGGTATTTATTCATAATTACAATACATAAGAAGTAATGAGTGCCAAATTGTTGCCTTTCCCTGGCATGCTAAAAGCACACCGCAATCTAGGACGTGTTTCCCGTTTTACACAGACCTGGGTTACTTCATATGGCGTATCTCTCTGTGGCATGTACCTGCCGTATATGATATATAAGATCACCTTTTTTTTTAGAAACGGGGAAATCCCCAGCCTCTGCATCGATTGATGCACACAGCTAAAATTATTACAAGATTCAGGAGGTTCTCAAAGTTTACAACTCAAGCATCGCATAAGGTTGAGACATGTATTAACCATCTAAAAAGGGACAACATTTAGACCACTACGCCTGGAGTCGTCTAGAAAGCTGCCACGTAGCCCGGGAAAAGAAGCCCTGAGCGACCATCAGGAGCCGGGCAGACCCAGTAACCATAAGTTCTCGCTGGTCCTGGGGCAGAAGATACGCCCATAGCTGAATCCAATGGGCTGACATATGGATAACCTGCATGATATGGAAATTCGAAGATCTATTAAAAACAAGATTGTTTCGACAATTCCAAATTGACCAACATATCGCTGAGACGCCAATGCGAATTCTATCTTTGGTCTTCTTATCAATACCATTCAACCAATTCCCAAACATATTTGTGATATTAGTTGGAGGTGGAATATTGTAAGTGCTAAAAACAACACGCCAAACGAGTTGAGCAAATGGGCAGGAAATAAAAAGGTGTTCAGTTGTCTGCTCCAAACCACAAAAAGATCACCTAAGTGTTACATATATATACTATTTAAAAGGTGTTATATGTACTACTGAAATGTGGTAATATGGTGTGCATACTGTTTAGACATAATCTTTTCTATGGGCAAATATGAAGGTTTTATTAAATTGGATAACCACTCGTGCACAATTTTCATGTAGATTGCACTACTGTCTTAGAATTAGTAGATGAGTATACTCAAGTGATAAAGAAGTATATCAAATTCGTTTAGGTGGTACAAGAGGCATGGGACCTGGTGGTACCTTGTATTTTCCCTCTAATCTCTTTAACTGATTTTAGTCAAATGCTTGGACTTGGACACATGTGAAATGAAACTGTTGCTGGAGAGCTTTGATTTTTCATCCATAGAGCTCTGAATATGGTAATTTGTAGATACTAGGTGAACATCACGATTTTCTATTTTTCTTAACCAAATCTTGGGAAGTTACATGATCGAATGGTACTGAGAGCATATTTTCACAGAACAATGATAATTTTCTTATTCTAATTCCTTCTTTCGATAGAGCCTATTTGCGTATAGAAGAAATGAGAGTGAAAAGGCGTGACACGGAGCAATGGATGACACATCTTCCTGAGAACCTCAAGGAGCGAATACTTGTTCTAATTCCTTCTTTCGATTTGTAGACCTATTTACAATCAGCCTCCTCGCGTATAGAAGAAATGAGAGTGAAAAGGCGTGACACGGAGCAATGGATGACACATCTTCCCGAGAACCTCAAGGAGCGAATACTGCGTCACGAACAATACATGTGGCAAGAAACAAGAGGAGTTGATGAAGAGGGCCTTCTTATGAATCTTCCCAAGGATCTTAGGAGAGAGATAAAACGGCATCTTTGTCTATCACTTCTCAAGAAGGTATTTTCTCACATGTTCTCAGTTTTAGGAAAATCTCATATGTCCTTGCATGGTTGTACTATATTTTATTATAGAATTCTCGTCTTGAGTATCCTCGTCCCAGTATCACATTTATCGTCAGGGTCACATTCACACTCACCGTCCCGATGGAAATATTGTTGGAAATAATCCAACTTGTCAGTTAAGTTCAAGTCTAATTAGGTATTAGCTTTGTGTTAGGTCGGCAAGGTTGCCGTACGTGGGTTGAGTTAGCGTATGCCATACGTGAGTCCTAGTGTTGCACGCATGGTAAGTTAAAGGTAGCTTTCCTTGTGTGCTAGTTTAAGTTTGATACGGTTTGTGTTAGCCGTGTCTAGTTTGAGTCGGCCAGCTAGCTAGGGCTGGTCCTATATATACGTGCGTTGTAAGCAATATTGTACCGTGAGAGTTTGAGAAAAACAGAAATAAAGAGAAGATTTAGAGGGCGCGATACGCACCCTTGGCTATAGTTTTTCGTGTGCGCGTGTTCGTCTAGTTTCATGTGATCATCCTGTGGGCGAAACCCTACAATTGGTATCAGAGCGAGGTCGAAGATTTGAAACCACGCTTGCCCCGGGGAGGCGGCCCGTACTAGCGCGCCTCGGGGCGGGCGATCGTCGTTCGGCGGAGCGACACGGAGGAGACGACGGGGAGATGCCGTCAACAAGGTGGTGGAGGTAGATAATTGTTGGTGAGAGCGGTGCTGCCGAGGCGCGGTACCGGAAAATCTCGTCAAGACATCCGGGGGAGTATGGATGAGGTTGTCAAGGTGTGCGCCGAGTTCTTGCAAGATGTGTCCAAGAGCTTGTGGTTGTGAGTTTTTTCTGTGGCAGTTGCGTTACTGGCGAAGAAAATTGTGTGCGGGTGCGATTGGTAAAAGGATATGGTGTCCTTGCGTTTCCATCGTGATCGAAGTTCCAGCGATTGTATATGGAAGTTGTGTTGCCCGTATACGGCGAGTTGTGTTGCCGCTGGACTAGTGGAATTGCCGCGAGATCGTGCGTTCGATCTTGGGCAAAGGTGGAGTTCTGGCGAGTTCATGTACGGAAAGATGTGTTGCGCGTACATGACGAGTTGTGTTGCCGCCGGACGTGAAGTGTTGTTGGTAAGATGCGTCACCGACAACATGGATAAGGAGTAAAGTTGTGTCCAACTGCTGATCTGCGAGACGTAGTTGCAGTTGAAGCGCGTCATGGTCGAGGGACTCCAGTGTGGTGTATCTCTAAGGGGCGAAGACGTGAGACGTCACGGTCGAGGTGCTCCTGTGACGGTGTATCTCCAAGGAGCGAAGACGTGCGCGGAGACAAGATGGCGGGTGGCTATCTCTGTGTCTCAATGAGAAGACGAAGACCAACGTGAAGATGGATGCGAACCGGTTAAGATGTGTTCCTGCATGAGGCTATGCGTTTAGTCTGCATGTGGCACGCTAGATGTGATAGCGTGGGTTGGTAATCCGGAAGACGCGTTGAGTTGAGTCATCGAGTTGTGAAACTGCATCGAGTCAAGACCATGGAGAGCACAAGGAGGTGACAAGTTTGGATTAGGGGGAGAATGTTGGAAATAATCCAACTTGTCAGTTAAGTTCAAGTCTAATTAGGTATTAGCTTTGTGTTAGGTCGGCAAGGTTGCCGTACGTGGGTTGAGTTAGCGTATGCCATACGTGAGTCCTAGTGTTGCATGCATGGTAAGTTAAAGGTAGCTTTCCTTGTGTGCTAGTTTAAGTTTGATACGGTTTGTGTTAGCCGTGTCTAGTTTGAGTCGGCCAGCTAGCTAGGGCTGGTCCTATATATACGTGTGTTGTAAGCAATATTGTACCGTGAGAGTTTGAGAAAAACAGAAATAAAGAGAAGATTTAGAGGGCGCGATACGCACCCTTGGCTATAGTTTTTCGTGTGCGCGTGTTCGTCTAGTTTCATGTGATCGATCCTGTGGACGAAACCCTACAAATATACACAAACAAGCCTATGCAAACTTCCCAATTTTGAAGAATGCCACCAGATGTCTCAGTGTCACGTGAGACCTGGACCCACATGTCATTCTCACATGCAGCGGTATTTTTCAGAATTTAAACTTTGCAGTGGCATGGTTCCAGTTTTTCCATTTCTATTGCTGAACTCTATAGGCTCAACCGTACAAACTGTAACAGATCATATGTAGAAGATTGAATATTCTTGCCTTACGCCCTCCATTGGGATGTTCTTGCCACTCCGGCCTGATGCTTATCTAACTAAGTCGGGTTTTTTTTTCGAGAAACCCTAAGCAAGATTTTGAAAGCTAATATCCTGTGGCATATGTAGTAGAGTTGTGTGGTTTTTAAATCACACAGTAGAAGCTCCAGGTTACAGTTAGTTGGTCTCTCGTCTTAGTCCTTTTCCACTGTTTGCAGGTTCCTATGTTTGAAAACATGGACGAGCAGCTCTTGGATGCGATGTGTGATCGTTTAAAGCCCATGTTGTACACTGAAGACAGCTGCATAATTCGAGAAGGAGACCCGGTGAACGAAATGTTTTTCATCATGAGAGGATATCTCGAGAGCATGACCACAAATGGTGGACAGAGCGGTTTCTTCAACTCCAATGTTCTGAAAGATGGAGACTTCTGCGGTGAAGAGCTCCTCACTTGGGCTCTTGACCCAGCCGCTGTTTCGGACCTCCCCAGCTCAACCAGGACAGTGAACACATTGTCTGAAGTCGAAGCCTTTGTTCTAAAGGCTGATGACTTGAAGTTTGTGGCCACTCAGTTCAGGGAACTCCATAGCAAGCAACTCCAGCATACCTTCAGATTCTACTCACGACAATGGAGAACCTGGGCCGCTTGTTTCATACAGGCAGCTTGGCACAGATATTGCAGAAAGAAGCTGTAGGATGCGTTGTTTGAGAAGGAGAAGAGGTTGCAAGCGCGGCATTGTACGCTTCGCCTTTCGCTGTCAACATGATGTGGATCCTACGGCGCTACGCCACCCGAAAGGCCCACTTGCACGAATGAGTGCATGTAAGGCTGTTTGTTACAGAATTAGGCAGAAACCCGACCTTTTTTTTTTGACAGAACTAGGCGTCCCCCGGGGATCTTTTCATCCGATCCCCCGGGTGGAGAGCTGTCCGATGCAATCTTCTATGGCCATTGGATCCCGCAGCCCCGCGTCGCATGCAGAAAAATCCAAAAGCGCCGCTTTTCTTGGAGCCATTCACGACGGCGCATCGCCCAGGCGCGGGCGATGGAAAATCCCTCACGTCGCTGTCTGCTGCCAGCTTTTTGCGCTGCTGCCTTGCATGAATCCTTGGTGCCGTCGCTGTCGCTTCTGCTGCCAGCCTTGCATGTGGTGGCCGTGTGATGTTGCTACCATGTGACTATTCTCCCTCTATGGCCATATGACTTTCTGCACAACGTTTTAAGAAAATGATGGTACAAAAAATGATTAAACAACAATTTTTTGCTACGTATAGATTTGCAACAAAATCACCATAATTTCAAACGAATATCACAAACTATTACAACAACAAAATCATATGGACAGAACTAGGTGTCCCCCGGGCCATCTGGGGAAAAATCCCCCGGGTCCTCTTATTTACACGCAAAAAAGTTTCGTTTGTAATAAGAATTTTGTTCTATTGTAGCAAACAAAAATCCCGTAAATGCTTCTATGAAGCAAAAATGTTTCGTTTGTAATAAGAATTTTATACTATTGTAGCAAAAGTCCAATTTCCTCTCAAATCTCACAAAATATTTCTATGAAGCTAAAAGTTTCATTCATAGCAATTTTTTGTGCTGCTCGTAGCAAATGCTTGTATGGAAAAGAGTTTTGTACCAATTTTTTGCTATTGTAGCAAATCCGATGAGACCTCGCTGGCAACATTGGAGAACACCCCGATGCGGCGTCGCCGATGCAGCACCACCATGGTAGGTGCTTGCAGCAACGTGTATGGTCCAAGGTAGCATCTTCCTCCAGAGCTGCGGCGAGGCATCGCTCGCTCGCACCATCGGAGATGCTTTTATGAAGCAAAACATGCGCCGTCGGTAACATTGCTGCGTGTCATCGGTAGCAACGTCGCGCGTCCCCGGTAGCATCGTCGGCTCGTTGGTAGCAATGCCATGCACCGTCGGAAGCATCGTCGTCTCGTCGGTAGCAACGTCGTGAGACGTCGGTAGTATCTGCTCGTAGCATTGCCGGATACCGTCGGTAGCATCATGGCTCATCAGTAGCAACGGCGAGCTCCATCGGTAGCATCACGGCCTGCCGTCGGTAGCAACATCGCATGCCGGTAGCATCATCGGTAGCAATGCCATGCGTCGTCTCGTCGGTAGCATTGCCGCCATGCATTGAAAGCACTAGAAATCTGTGCTACAACCTTTTTTATGTGGATTTGCAAAGGAATCGTCGGTACCAATGGCATGCGCCGTCGGGTAGCATCGTCGGCTTGTCGATAATAACGTCGCGAGACGTCGGTAGCGTCCGCTTGCAGCATCACCGCCGTCGTCGATGATAACAGCGTCGTCGTTGCATCGCAACACCCGACCTTTGCCTGTGGTAGCACTGGAAAACTCGCTAGAGATCTCATAGCAACAATTTTTTTGCTACAGCTCTTTTCAAAATTTGCACCACACTTAAAATTTGCAACATCTCATAAAGAAAAAGTTGCAGAATGTGAAAAAGAAATTTGCTATAATAATTATGTGAACATGCATTAAAAGAGGAACTTTTTTGCTACAAATCTTTAAAAAATTTGCATCACGTTAAAAAATTAAATTACATCATTTGAGGGGACAATTGCTACAATCATTCTATGGATTTGCGTCGAAGGAGAAATAAAATTGCTACAAATCTTACAAGAATTTGCACCACATATAGCAAAAAAAAATGCTATTGTAGAAAAAAATCTACGATGCAAAATCCATAAAACTATGGTAGCAACACCGACCACGGTGGGTAGCAGCATTGTCCAACACGTCAGCATCACCGACCAACGTCGGTAGCATCTCTGGCTGCCTTCTTCATCCCTCCGCAGCACCGCGGGGCGTGGCGTGATGTCTACGCACGCTTCTATTCTTGTAAACAGTGTTGGGCCTCCAAGTGCAGAGGTTTGTAGAACAGCAGCAAGTTTCCCTTAAGTGAATCACCCCAAGGTTTATCGAACTCAGGGAGGTAGAGGTCAAAGATATCTCTCTCAAGCAACCCTGCAATTAAGATACAAGAAGTCTCTTGTGTCCCCAACGCACCTAATACACTTGTCAGATGTATAGGTGCACTAGTTTGGCGAAGAGATATTAAAATACGAGTGATATGAATGATTATAAGTAGTAATTGCAATCTGAAATAAAAATGGCAGCAAGCAAACATGAGACAAAATGAGAGTAAACGGTGTTTCAATGCTTGGAAATAAGGCCTAGAGATCATACTTTCACTAGTATACACTCTCAACAATAATAATATAATTGAATACATAGATATTTCCTCTTCACTATGCTACTCTGAATTATTCTCTCGTTGGATAACGAACACCAATCCACTGCGTAGGGCTATAAAAGCACACCTTAAAGTCTCATTCTACATCTAGGGAACCCCACACTGTCAACTTAAGCGCTCTAAAATAGTACTAGACAAACACCACAATTTCATAGAGACATCCAACACAAATAATAACTCATGATAAGTATTCATGTAATCTTTAGCCTAAGAGCCACACACAGTGCGCACACTGTCAACTTCGCACCGTGGGACAAAGGTGACTCCGGAGTTTACATTAATAAAACCACACAAGTAGCATATCAGATAATGAAGAGTAGCATCTATGGATTCAACTAGATTACAAAGCTCATGATCACATAAAGATCACACCATGGGAGAAAGAGATAAACCACATAGCTACCGGCATGACCCCTCAGCCTCGATGAAGACTACTCACACATGGTCATGGTGATGAGGAGCTTGATGGAGAGGTGTAGCCCGGATTGGAGGCGGCGGCCGGCGGCAGCCATGGCGCAGTGGCGGCGGCGGAGGCGGCCCTTGGAGATGGTGCTACTATGGAGGAGGTTCTCCTCCCCAAGGCGGCTGCCTGGGAGGAGGAAAATTCGTGGTATGGGGGCCTCCCCACGAGTTAGGTTTGCTCTCCTTATATATGCTCTCGGATTCCCGTCTTTAGGGTTTCGGTAGAGCGGCGATATCTGGAGCGTCCGAACTTGGAATTAGGCGAATTTTAAGTCCAGATCGATTGGCAGAAAATTCCCCGCAACTTTCGTGATTAGACTTTTTCTGTTTGACGTTGTCTTCTGTCCGATACGTGACAATCTCCGAAAAACGTTTTCAGACAGATTTCAGGAAGGTCCCGATTCGACTCCAACAAGGTTTCCTTTGCCCAATTTTGATAATTCCTACACATTAAAGTGTAAAACAAGAACATTGTGCACTTTGGTAACTATTAGTAGGTTAGTCCAATAAATGTCATAATATGATATAAAGTGTATATAAAACATGTAGCAATTAATATAAAACATGCATGAAACATCAAAAATTATAGATACGTTTGAGACGTATCAAGCATCCCCAACATTAGTTCCTACTCGTCCTCGAGTAGGTAAACGATAAAACAATATAATTTTTGAAGCGACATGCTACTATCATAATCTTAATCATATAGTATTGTAAAGCACATGTAAATGAATGAAGTGATCCAAGTCAATGGTCTATAGTTTGCTACCAAATAGATAATGAGTAAACAACTGAATCATACAAACTAAACTTTTCATGAATAGTACTTTGAAGACATTGTATCCACAGGTTTACATAAGAGTTAACTCATAAAGCAATAGATTCTAGTAAAAGGTATTTAACCAACACAAAGGAAAATTTAAGCTTCAGCATTTGCTTCAACTTTCAACATATTTATCTCATGGATATTGTCAACATAAAGTAATATAATAAGTTCAATATCTAGCATATAACAATTGTTGTACCAAAGTTGACATTAGTGTTTGCTTGTGGAAGATAGAAGAAGTAGGAAAACTCACTAGTAGGAAAAGGCTTATAGCCACCAGCGTACCGCTGGCGGACAACGTCTTCGTCCGCCAGCGCTACGACCGCTGGCGGGCGGTTTTTCCTGTCCGACACTGGTTCTGGACGTACCGCTGGCGGACAACAGCACATCTCGCCAGCGGCAGGAACAGGAATCTGGGACGAGGCGGGGCAAACTACCGCTGGCGGGCACAATACGCGCCCGCCAGAGGTATTAAACGTACCGCTGGCGGACGATAGACAGGGCCCGCTAGTGGTAGTTGCCGCGGCTAAGCTCAGATGGGAAAAAAATGGGGACAGTACCGCTGGCGGGTTGACGAAATAGTACGCCAGCGCTCCGTTCAGTACCGCTGGCGGGCACGCTGAAGCGTCCGCCAGCGGTAACCTGGGAAGTAACATATACGTGCGGCCGCACCTACCACCCTTGCTCACTTATTGCACTTCACTCTTCTCTCTCTTAGCTCGAGTTTCCCCCATTTGTGGCTCATTTCCTCCATGAAATTAATCACTTTTAGCCAACAAAAAGTGATTTAGTTGATAGATCCCACTAGATCTCTCCCCAACATCCAACTTTGACCAAAAGAAATCCACTCAAGTCACTCAGATCTCAAGATCAAGATTTCATCTTCGGCCGACTTTCGCGGTTATTTTGACGTGTGTTTTAACATTCTTAAGGTGATCTTTTACCGATATAAGTTAAAACACATTCTTAAAATTAATTTGGTCGGATAAATGCGCCCGCCGTAACCATGCGAAATGCTGGATTAAAAATGGCTTGGAATGTGTGAAATTGAGTTGTGATGAATAAATTTGTGTTGTGATGTGTGAAAATTAATGAGGGTGCCAATACCATGCCGGAATGTTGATTCATTTTCCGTTTCGGCAACTTTTGGCACTCTCCTTGGGTCCTATTTGTAGGAAGGTCATGGCGAATTTTTTCGTGAAATAAACCCGATAAAATATTAAATGGTGCTTAATTATTGTCTTGATTATACAACGTGCAGGTGATAATGGTTATTATGAGTGAACATGTCGTGAATACATACTTGAGACACGCGACGGAAGACATGCTGCAGAATAAGCGCAAAGATATAAAGTGTTCGTGTCGCGCATGCAAACTCGAGGTCGGCATCAGTCCATTTACCAGAACTTTGCTGGAACACCTGCTCTTCCGTGGTTTCATGGATGGCCACACTCGTTGGTTAACAGATGATGAACATGATGGAAATGATGGTGCGCCGGAAGGAAATAATCAGGATCAAGGGCAGCAAGACAATAACGACGAGGGGCCAGAACACGAAGAGCCTGATCCGGATCCCGTGCAACATGATGAAGTAGAAGAAGACACACGGACACCGCTAACTTCAGTCGTGCGGGACCCTCATCTAACAGAATTGTTTCTTCAGAAGACGGCTAACAGGGAATCTAAGCTGGCGCAATTGGAGAAAGATTCAAATACTCCGTTGTATCCAGGCTGCGACCCAGAAGCTTCCCGCTTGAAAGTATCGCTTGATTTTCTGCAGATGAAGACAAGACACAAATTGAGCGATATAAGCGTCGACGCTAACCTGGAATATTTGCACGGTATCCTTCCGAAGGGCAACACGTGTCCTAAAAGTTGTGACGAAGCCAAGAAAGTCGTGTGCCCCTTTGATTTACCGCACGAGAGGTACCATGTGTGCATCTTCGATTGCTACATATTTCGGAAAGAGACGAGGGAATGACCAAATGTCCAATGTGCAATGCCAATCGATACAAGACCGGGAAGAAAGCCCCTCGCAAAGTTGTGTGGTACTTTCCGCTCATTCCTCGTCTGCAGCGATATTTCGCAGACCGTAAGGAAGCAAAGCTTATGCGCTGGCACGCGGAAAGAAAGGCGGCAGTGGTGCAAGATTCAGACCGGAGTGAAAAGATAATTCTGACACACCCTTCGGATGCAAGCCAGTGGAAAGCATTAGACTCTTTCGATGCAGACTTTGGAGACGAGCCAAGGAATATCAGATTGGGTTGCAGCATCGACGGTCTCAATCCGTTTGGCAACCAGAGCAGTTCACACAGCACGTGGCCCGTGTTTGTATGGATATACAACCTACCTCCCTGGTTGTGTATGAAAAGGAAGTACATACACATGAGCATGCTAATTCAAGGGCCGAAACAACCTGGCAGCGACATCAATCTGTATCTGAAGCTACTGAAAGATGAGCTAGACACGTTATAGTCGTCCCAAGGGGTTCCCACTTGGGACGCCGTCGCAGAAGATTATTTCCCTATGAGAGCTGCCTTGTTGTGTACAGTGCACGATTTGCCCGGCTACGCATATGTTGTCGGCCAGGTGTGCCACGGATATTTCGGATGTGTCAGGTGCCTGGATGATCCGACATACCTCCAGCTGAAGAAAGACGGTTCTTCGAAAACCGTCTACATAGGCCATCGAAGGTGGCTAGACGATGAAGACCCATGGAGATGGCGTGGAGACCTTTTCAACGGTAAAGATGAGCTCCGAGAACCTCCACTTAAGAAGAGCGGCGATGACATTTACGAGTCTGAATGAATGGCAGAGTGCCCTGAGCCGGGAAAGAAGCGAAAGGCGCCAAAACCGCTCTGTGGTGTTTGGAAGACGAGGTCTGTGTTTTGGGACTTGCCATACTGGCCCATCTACAACTACGCCAAATTGCCTTGATCTAATGCATGTGACGAAGAATGTGTTCGAGAGTATTTTGGCACTGTACTCCACATGGCGGACAGGACCAAGATGGGCCAAAAGCAAGATTGGACCTAAACATGGACATCAGAAAGAGCTTCATGCGCAGCGCAAAAATGTGGTAGACGACCAGTTGGATGAGGAGATGGACGGTCACAATGCCAAAAGGGTTAAGAAGAATGACTAATACGTCCCCCCTACTGCTTCACTCTTAGTCCAAAGGAGGACGAACAATTGATGAAGTGCCTTCTAGGAGTCAAAGTGCCTTTGGGTTACTCGGGGCTGATAAGCAGATTCTTAGACTGGCAGAAAAAGAATTTCAGCGGTATGAAGTCTCATGATTGTCACGTGATGATGACACAGATATTCCCAGTTGCGATCCGATGGATAATGGACAAGCCGCCCCACCCCCCACCGCCCCGATTCGCCGCCCCGCGCCGCCCCGACTCGCCTCCCCCGCCGCCCCGACTTAGCCGCCCGCGCCGCCCCACCCCGCGCCGCCCCGATTCGCCGCGCCTACTCGCCGCCTCCCCCGACCGCCGCCGTCGCCCGGCCTACTCCTCCACGCCGCCGCGCCCCCCCCGGTGAGCTCACCCGCCGCCTCCTTCCTCCCCTCCCACCCGTTAACCGCCGTGCACGAAGGTGTGTTGAAATGCCATTACTATTTTTTAATACCCCTTATTTGTGTTTAGTGTGACAATATGAAGTATGCATGTGAATATGGTTGCGGATGTGATTCGATGGTGGTTCTGATGTGATTCGGAAATGCCGATTTTGGTGGTTGTGATGAAAATAAAATGTTTGCAGTACCCTTGAGTCCCTTGAGATTGCCGGAACGTTGATTAGCTTCCGTTTCGCAAATTCGGGTACTCCATATCTCGTAATTGTAGCAAAGGTCATGCCAAAAAAATTCGTTAATTTTTTCGTTATACTAAGTTCGACTTTTCTCGTAGTGGAACATGGCGGACAACGACGAGGCCGGCGGTTCTCACATACAAGCGAGGATCCGATGCAGGCGTTCATAGAGAACGAACTCAGAAATACCTTCAAATCCATGTTTCCAACTGTCCGTGAGTTTGTTGGGACTTGGATGAAGGGAGGTGATACGTCTCCAACGTATCCATAATTTCTGCTGTTCCATGCTTATATATACCATTTGCTACATGTTTTAATATACACTTCGTATCACTTTTATGCATTTTCTGGACTAACCTATTAACAAGATGCCACAGTGCCAGTTCCCTGTTTTCTGCTGTTTTTGGTTTCAGAAAGTTACTTCTGGAAATATTCTCGGAATTGCACGAAACAAAAGGCCAGGTCCCTATTTTTCCAGCACGTACACGGAGTCCGAAGGAGAGACGAAGGAGAGCCACGAGGTGGCCAAACCACCTGAGGCGCGGCAGGGCCCACAGCCGCGCCTGGTGGTTTGGGCCCCTCGGGGGTCCGCCGACATCGCCCCTTCGCCTATTTATTCCCCGAGACGCGAAAACCCTAAAACACCGAGCCTTTCATCCAGAACATATTCGCTGCCGCCGCCGTCGTCAACCCTAACTCGGGGGGTTTCTGAAGCTCTTCCCGGCACCCTGCCGGAGAGGGGAATCATCACCGGAGGGCTCTACATCGCCATGCCCGCCTCCGGAGTGATGCGTGAGTAGTTCATCCTTGGACTATGGGTCCATAGCAGTAGCTAGATGGTTGTCTTCTCCACTTGTGCCATCATGTTTAGATCTTGTGAGCTGCCTATCATGATCAAGATCATCTTATTGTAATGCTACATGTTGTGTTTGCTGGGATCTGACTTATATTGATACCTATGTGGAGCTGAATATTATATTATCATGTCTATGTCATTTGTGATCTTGCATGCTCTCCGTTACTTGTTGAAGCCTTGGCCACGTGAATACTTGTAACTCCAAGAGGGGTATTTATGCATGATAGTTGGGTTCAACCTCTATTTAACCTGGGATAGTGACAGCAAGTTCTAAGGTTGTAGATGTGTTGTTGCCACTAGGGGTAAAACAGCAATGCTTTATTCAAGGATGAATGTATTGTTTACATTACGCACATTACTTAATGCAATTGTCTGTTGCTTGCAACTTAATACTGGAAGGGGTACGGATGTTAACCGGAAAGTGGACTATTTAGGCATAGATGCATGCTGGATAGCGGTCTATGTACTTTGTCGTAATGCCCAAATGAATCTCATAGTAGACACCACAGCTCACACATGCATGTTATATGCACTTATCAATTGTCAATTGCCCAGCTGTAATTTGTTTACCCAGCATGTTAGTTATCTTATTGGAGAGACACCACTAGTGAACTGTGGACCCCGGTCCATTCTTTTACATCTGAAATACAATCTACTGCAATCATTGTTCTCTACTGTTTTATGCAAACAAACATCATTCCATTCGATACGTTTAACCCTTTGTTTTCAGCAAGCCGGTGAGATTGACAACCTCACTGTTAAGTTGGGGCAAAGTAATTTGATTGTGTTGTGCAGGTTCCACGTTGGCACCGGAATCCCTGGTGTTGCGCCGCACTACACTCCTTCACCAACACCTTCGAAGCAAACCTCGTTTTCCTACTGGTCGATTAAACCTTGGTTTCATACTGAGGGAAAACTTACTGCTGCACTCATCATACCTTCCTCTTGGGGTTCCCAACTGACGTGTGACGTACAAGCATTGTTTCTGGCACTATTAACCTAGAGCCACCAACACGTTTTCTGGCGCCGTTGCCGGGGAAAACAGAATTGCTTCTGCAAGGGGAGTCTCTCACACCCAATCTCTTTACTTTGTTATTTGTCTTGCTTAGTTTATTTTTTTTAGTCTTGTTTGCTCTCTTTATCAAAAACACAAAAAAATTAGTTACTTGTTTAATTCGTTTGTTTTGTTTTTCAAAATGAATGCTCCTGAAGTTGAAGTTCGTTCTTTTAGGCAACTAGGAGGTGAAAATTTGAAAGATGCTTGGTATAGAATTAGTGATGCTCATCATAGATGTACTAAGAAACACTCTACCACTATCCTCCTTAGGAACTTTTATGTTGGTATCTCTAGTTGGTATAGGTATGTTCTAGACACTCTTACAGGTGGAAATTTCTTGGGTACTCCTGCTTTAGAAGCCTGTAATATTATTGAAAGTTTAGGAACACCACCCACTAAAGATATTAAAGTTGAGATCACCTTGGAGATGTTATAAATAAGTTAGACTCTATGGAGAATTTTTTTCCAAATTTTCTTGATTGTATTGGTAAGACTAATGAATCAATAGCCACCATCAATGAAAGAATCACTGTTCTTGAGGATAATAATATCCATGACACCCAAAATCATAGAATTGATGAGTTAGAGGAAGCTATTGAAACCTTAAGTTCAACCTTTACTTCTCTTAAGTCTAAAAAGGAGAAAGTTTATGTGGGTAGAGCAAAAGTTTATGTATGTTCCTAAAGTGCCAAAACCAAAGACTCATTATGAGCTTAAAATTGATAAAACTTTTAGTACGGTTAAAGGTAATGAAACACCTCCAGGAACATCTAAGATACCCATTGTTACAAGCTGTGTGTTGGAAGAAGCTTTTGATGATTTGAATGATTTGCCACTTGACAACACTTGATTTTCACTTTCTGCGCCTAGCTGAAAGGCGTTAAAGAAAAGCGCTTATGGGAGACAACCCATCGTTTTTATTTGCTGTTATTTTTGTTTTCTTTGAGTCAAGGAGTTTTGTTACTTCTGTAGCAACTCCTTTGTATCTTTATTTTATCGCAATGTTGTGCCAAGTAAAGTTCTATATTGAAAGTTGATGCAAGATTTGGATTTCTGCGCAGTGACAGATTTTTAGCTGTCACGGATTTGAGCTTATCTCCCTGTAGAAAATTCAAAAAATTCTGAGAAAAATCACGCATATTCCTGAGATATGTACGCAACTTTCATTATTTTAGGCCAGATCCATCTGAGCAACTTAAGTGCCTCGAAAAAATTCGTCATTCCAGACTGTTCTGTTTTTGACAGATTCTGCCTTTTGTTTTGCATTCGCTCTTTTACTGTGTTTGTGTGGATTTCTTTGCTCCACAAAGCATTGGTGGCTGTAGCTAATGTCCAGAAGCTTTGGGATTGATTGTATCATTACAGAATATGAGAATTTTTGATTATGCACTAACCCTCTAATGAGAACTGTCTTGAGTTTGGTGTGAAGGAAGTTTTCAAGGATCAAGCGAGAAGGGATATTATGTGATCAAGAAGAGTGAAAAGCCTAAGCTTGGGGATGCCCCCGTGGTTCATCCCAACCATATTCAGAGAGACTCAAGCGTCTAAGCTTGGGGATGCCCAAGGCATCCCCTTCTTCATCAACAAACTTATCAGGTCATCTCTAGTGAAACTATATTTTAATTCTTTCACATCTTATGCGCTTTACTTGGAGCGTCTGTGTGTTTTTTTTTTTGTTTTGTTTGAATAAATTCGGATCCTAGCAATCCTTGTGTGGGAGAGAGACACGCTCCGCTTTTTCATGTGAATACTCATGTTCTTCACTTATATTTGTTGAGTATTCTTAACTAGCTACTGCAGTGCTTTTAGCTCCTGTTTTTCATGCATCTCTTCGAGCTGTTAGCACTTGTTTATAAATACTCTCTTGCTGCATTATATTATCATTTGGAGAGTTTATGTTTAAATAAATTATTGGTGTTTGTTTGGAAGAAAGAAAATGCTACATGTAGTAGTTGGTATTGGAAAAGACATATGCATTCTTGTAGATCATTGTCTTGTTTTGATTTGATGCTTTGCAATTGTTTTGAGCTCTCAAGTAGATCATGTTTAAGCTCTTGCATCATGTAGTTAAAGCCTAGTAGTGGAGAACTACCGTAGAGCTTGTTGAGACTTGGGATGCATATTTGTTCTCTCTAAGGTCTAGATATTTTCTGGTAAAATGTTTGAGCAACAAGGAAGACAGTGTAGAGTCTTATAATACTTGCAATATGTTTTTATGTGATTCTTGCTGTACCGGTTTATACTTGTGTTTGCTTCAAACAACCTTGCTAGCCTAAACTCTGTACTGAGAGGGAATGCTTCTCGTGCATCCAAAACTTGAGCCAAAACCCATGCCATTTGTGTCCACCATACCTACCTACTATGTGGTATTTCCTGCCATTCCAAGTAAATATTTCATGTGCTACCTTTAAACTATTCAAAACTTTATTACTCCTTATTTGTGTCAATGTTTTATAGCTCATGAGGAAGTATGTGGTGTTTTATCTTTCAATCTTGTCATTTACTTCTGACAGACTTTCACCTGGACTAGTGGCATATACATCCGCTTATCCAATAATTTGCAAAAAGAGCTGGCAACGGGGTGCCCAGCCCCAATTAATTACAACTTTCATTAATAATTCTCTTCACATGTTTTGCCCTGATTTATCAGTAAGCAACTTAATTTTGCAATAGACACTCCTCCATGGTATGTGAATGTTGGAAGGCACCCGAGGATTCGGTTAGCCATGGCTTGTGTAAGCAAAAGGTTGGGAGGAGTGTCATCTATAAAGAAACTAAAATACATGTGTAAACAAAAGAGAAGAGGGATGATCTACCTTGCTGGTAGAATAACGTCCTTCATGGGAGCCGCTCTTTGAAAGTCTGGTTGACAAGGGGGTTAGAGTGCCCACTACCATTCGTTGACAACAACAAACACCTCTCAAATACTTATTTTGTGCTCTCTATATGCTTTCGAAAACTTAAAAAGCTCTAGCACATGATTTAATCCCTGCTTCCCTCTGCGAAGGGCCTATCTTTTACTTTATGTTGAGTCAGTTTACCTACTCCTTTCTATCTTAGAAGCAAACACTTGTGTCAACTTTGTGTGCATTGATTCTTACATATTTACTTATTGCACTTGTTATATGCTTTATGTTGACAACTATCCATGAGATATACATGTTACAAGTTGAAAGCAAATGCTGAAACTTAATCATCCTTTGTGTTGCTTCAATGCCTTTTACTTTGAATCTATTGCTTTATGAGTTACCTCTTATGCAAAACTTTTTGATGCTTGTCTTGAAAGTACTATTCATGAAAAGTTTTTGCTTATATGATTCATTGTTTACTCTTTATCTATTTGTTAGCAAACTATAGATCATTGCTTTGAGTCACTTCATTCATGACATGAGCCTTGCAATATATTGATCAAGATTGTGTGAAAGCATGTCTCCTCAGAAATTATTTGTTGTTATCGTTTTACCTACTCGAGGACGAGTAGAACTAAGCTTGGGGATGCTTGATACGTCTCCAACGTATCCATAATTTCTGCTGTTCCATGCTTATATTATACCATTTGCTACATGTTTTATATACACTTCATCACTTTTATGCATTTTCTGGGACTAACCTATTAACAAGATGCCACAGTGCCAGTTCCCTGTTTTCTGCTGTTTTTGGTTTCAGAAAGTTACTTCTGGAAATATTCTCGGAATTGCACGAAACAAAAGGCCAGTCCCTATTTTTCCACACGTACACGGAGTCCGAAGGAGAGACGAAGAGAGCCACGAGGTGGCCAAACCACCTGGGCGCGGCAGGGCCCACGCCGCGCCTGGTGTGTTTGGGCCCCTCGGGGTCCGCCGACATCGCCCCTTCGCCTATTTATTCCCCGAGACGCGAAAACCCTAAAACACCGAGCCTTTCATCCAGAACATATTCGCTGCCGCCCGCCGTCGTCAACCCTAACTCGGGGGTTCTGAAGCTCTTCCCGGCACCCTGCCGGAGAGGGGAATCATCACCGGAGGGCTCTACATCGCCATGCCCGCCTCCGGAGTGATGCGTGAGTAGTTCATCCTTGGACTATGGGTCCATAGCAGTAGCTAGATGGTTGTCTTCTCCACTTGTGCCATCATGTTTAGATCTTGTGAGCTGCCTATCATGATCAAGATCATCTTATTGTAATGCTACATGTTGTGTTTGCTGGGATCTGACTTATATTGATACCTATGTGGAGCTGAATATTATATTATCATGTCTATGTCATTTGTGATCTTGCATGCTCTCCGTTACTTGTTGAAGCCTTGGCCAAGAATACTTGTAACTCCAAGAGGGGGTATTTATGCATGATAGTTGGTTCAACCTCTATTTAACCTGGGATAGTGACAGCAAGTTCTAAGGTTGTAGATGTGTTGTTGCCACTAGGGGTAAAACAGCAATGCTTTATTCAAGGATGAATGTATTGTTTACATTACGCACATTACTTAATGCAATTGTCTGTTGCTTGCAACTTAATACTGGAAGGGGTACGGATGTTAACCGGAAAGTGGACTATTTAGGCATAGATGCATGCTGGATAGCGGTCTATGTACTTTGTCGTAATGCCCAAATGAATCTCATAGTAGACACCACAGCTCACACATGCATGTTATATGCACTTATCAATTGTCAATTGCCCAGCTGTAATTTGTTTACCCAGCATGTTAGTTATCTTATTGGAGAGACACCACTAGTGAACTGTGGACCCCGGTCCATTCTTTTACATCTGAAATACAATCTACTGCAATCATTGTTCTCTACTGTTTTATGCAAACAAACATCATCTTCCATTCGATACGTTTAACCCTTTGTTTTCAGCAAGCCGGTGAGATTGACAACCTCACTGTTAAGTTGGGCAAAGTAATTTGATTGTGTTGTGCAGGTTCCACGTTGGCACCGAATCCCTGGTGTTGCGCCGCACTACACTCCTTCACCAACACCTTCGAAGCAAACCTCGTTTCCTACTGGTCGATTAAACCTTGGTTTCATACTGAGGGAAAACTTACTGCTGCACTCATCATACCTTCCACTGGGTTCCCACTGACGTGTGACGTACAAGCATGTTTCTGCACTATTAACCTA